>NW_019167949.1:3939391-5139391 GCF_002303985.1 Durio zibethinus | reverse complement strand
TCTTCAATGGCAGCTGTTGAGTTTATGATACAATGATAGAAAACATGTAAATTAGATTATGGAGACTGTGAACAAAGATACATGCACAATAACCAAAGAACTTTTATTATGGAATTGCTTACTAAGAAGTTCAAGGGATTCTATTCCCGAGGGATTGGCCAAGCAACAAGCTTTAGCACATTGTAGAGCAGTAACTCTAACTTCTGAAGATTTATCAGAAAATCTTTTCAAAAACTCTACAAAAAGAGCACGATATCTTTGTGCAAGACGGTATTCAAGTCGTGAAAGAAGTTTTCCAATTAAATTAACAGCTTTTATTCGGACATCAACCTGATCAGTCTGTAGATGAAAAACAAAGTTATTTCAACAACAATTAAGAATAAATTTCAAAGTTAAATAAATTAAAGCATAAGAGACACTTTTTAGTGAAACAAGAAAGGCTAAAATATGAAAAAAGCCCTTGAAGTATTCAAAACAATCTAACTAAACCCTTATACTATTATGTCATTTAAATAAGCCCCTCAACTGTTATTTTCTACTATTAAAACCCTTCTAACCTTATATTAATGACATCTTGGCATATTTTAAGATATGTAGACAATGACATAGCAATAAAACGTACATGTGTAAAAATAAGAAATTTAAAAAAAAAAATAGTCTAACAAAAAATTTTATTAATTGATACCATAATTAAAAATAATTATAAAAAATAATAATTTTATAATTAAAAATTATTTTTTATTAATGTTATAATAAAAATAATAATTTTAATAATATTTTAATAAATATAATAAATTATAATTACAAATAATTATAAATAATAATTTTTATTATTTATTATATTTATTAAAATATAAATATTATTTATTAATAAATTATTATTATTTATTAATAAAAAGAAAATATTTATGTTTATATGAAAATTAGGAAAATAGAAATTAACATCATTTTTATACTTTTATATGAATGTAGATTTTTTTATTAATTTTACATATATACATTTTCTTTTATTAATTATTTTCAATCATGATCAAATAATTAATCATTTTTATTAATTTTCACATAAATTTTGACATTTCATTTTTTTATTAATTTTATATATTATTATTTTTATAATTTTTTTTAGTTATGGTATCAATTAATAAAATCTTTTGTTAGATATTTTTTTTGAAAATTTCTTATTTTCACATATGTGTACGATCTTTTGCCATGTCATTGTTCACATGTCTTAAAATAGGTCAATATATCATTAATATAAGAGTAGGACTTTGATAGTAGAAAATAAGAGTTGAGAGACTTATTTAGATGACTTAATAGTATAAAAGGCTTAGTTAGATTATTTTGAATACTTCAAATGGTTTTTTCATATTTTAGCCAACAAGTAAATAGCGATTCATAATAATAATCCAAATTATTTAAACAATATGAGTAATGAATAGAACCAGATCAACATAATAAGGAAGTTGTACCATTAATTCTTGGGTCAAGTTGGGGATGACAGCATTAAGCATCTCAGGAGCACACTGAAAAATTTTTAACACAATTTCATGGTAGAATTCTTTGAGCTCACTCCCTAAAGCATCTCTATCCAAGGAGCAAGATGTTAAAAATCCACAAACAAAGGGCTGAAGCTTTTCTGCACAACTTTGGATAACAGAGGCAGCAAGCCGAGAAGCTGCGGAAGTCGTATCCTATACAACGTACATTAATGTAAATAAATATTCAAAATTTTGTTCTTAAATACATGCTTATATACACCGATGAAAGAAATTGAACTATTATGAGATGCAGAAAATCTACCCATATTGTATTTGTATGATGTAATGAAAAATGGTCCACAATTTTGCTACTATACTAGGTATAATTAACAAAAAGTTTCAGCACTCTGTTTGAATTCTGAAGCAAATAATTGTGGTGATCTTCTTAAGTAACTGTATAAGAAATGACTTTAAACTTGAAAAGGCACCACATTATGAATAAGAAGGATGAGCATCATAATGGCATGCACCAACAAACGCAAGCAAATCCTGTGTAGCACACAAAGACAAAGTAATGGTTTACAAACAATATCTCAGTTCTAGGGATTCTTGAATAATCAAAATCTCAAATGAAATTAAAATCCCAACTTCGAAGGAGATGCAGGAAGAGACAGCAAACATAAGCAACAACCAAACTTCTATATATCTGGTGAAAGATAACAGTCTGGGACCTAACAAAGTCAACAGAGAGGCCTCTGTCACCCAGAAATCCTAGGTTCAACAAATATTTGCATGCATTCCTAGCCAACAGATGACATAACTCCTACTTAAATGAGAAAGCATCCAGGAAATATTATAAGCATAAATCATTTATATTAATGAATTAAATCAGCATTAACTCATTTTGTCTCCTTGAACAATGTTCAAACCCCTTTTTGGCTAAAAATTCAGGATGACACAAGTTAAAAAATACAGTCTCTCCTGAATAATAGAAAACAATATCTACCAACTCACCTTACCCTCCTTTATAAGATTTCGAAAAATTACATCCATAAGCTGGTCAGACACTTCCTCATTTAGAATATGAACCATTATAGACAAAATATCATTGATTAAACTCTGTTGATGGTGATCTCTGGGAAGAAAGGAAAATAACGTTGTTAATATCACAGCATATACAAAATGGCAAATGAAAACAACAAGAATAATAAAGCATTAAACAAAACGGGTTGGAAGAAAACTATGGTGAGTATATATGGTGATCATAGAATGAAAAGCCTGACATAATGTTCAGGCAATAAAAGCTCCAAAGAACACAAGAATAGAAGTTTAAAGGTAAAAATTTCACTACCATTCAACAAGGAGAAGAGAAAGACATAAAATTCAAAGCTACAATAAATTTAATGGAGGCTCTCAGGTCAGAAATAAGTTACTAAAATCTTAGTACATAAAAAAGTCAAGAGTCCAACTTTAGAGGCAAAAAAAAAAAAAGAATTGTTATCAAGCATGCTTATACCCAATTAAATTATTAGAAGGAAAAACTGTAAATTTTCTCAACTTCAGTTAAAGTAAGTTTACATTAAGAGACACATATGGTCAGGCAGATTAAAAAATACCTAGCCCTAGTAGGTTAATCTTGTATGGAAAAGATCATACAGAAAGAAAGATTAAGTTAATTAAAGGCACAATATTGTAAAATTTGTTCAGTTAAAAGGAAAATCACATAAAACTACCAAAAAAATATACAGGAAATATGGAGAGAAAGGAACCTGACCTCACAACTGAGAAAAAAATATTAAACATTTCAAGAATCAAATCATTGCAGTCAATATCCAGCATAACCACACAACATTTACATCGAGCAACAGTCTCCAATATTTTAACCCTCCTTGAGAAGAATGCGCTTGTAGTATCAGCAAGCTCCATGAAAATACTGAGAATGAGTTTAAAAATGTCCTGAAATGAAAGGGTTCATAAGTTTGAACGATACACAAGAGGGAAATGACAAGGACATACAACAGTAACCATATAATTTCAAAACCCAAAAAAAAAAAAAAAGAAAGAAAATGTTACCCTAAGATATTTATCTGCAAAAGGTGGTTGAGGTGCCAGGATTCGAAAATTTTCACTGACACAAATGGCCACCAAAAGTCTAACATCTTTATCAGTGTGGTTAGATAGGCTATGCTTAACAATAGATTTCATCAAAGGCTTCGTGGCAGCCTCTAATTTTCCCAACACTTGCGCCTTTGTGGCAACTTCAACAACTGAAGGCTGTTCTATTTGAGACAAGGCACTAGCAACTTGCTGCAAAAAGAATTATTCGCTGTGAAACACTCCATAATAAGTGGTATTCGACAGTCCTAGCGATTTGTTTGAGAAAATTCACTTTTCGAAGAAGAAGAAGAAATCTATGCTTACACGGAGAGATTTGACGAGGACATCTTTGTTAGGGCGAGCGAGTTGGCCAAGTTTGGAGCCGATTCCAGAGATGAGTTGCAATGTGGACTCGTCCATTTAGCGATGAATCTTACTGAGAGGTTTAATTAGAAGGAAATAAAGAAAATGTGTTGGTTTGGCAGTGGAATTGAGGACTCAGAGTTTATTCTATTTGGCATGGGCTAGAAAAAAAATATATCTTTGTGGAGCAAGGGAGATTTGAAGAAACAGGAAAAGGGGTGCCCCGATTTAAGCGGGGAGAATCCCGCCTTTCGATATGCGTGACAATGACGCGCTGAATAAAGGTGACGACTGATGAGATCATTACGGTTTTAATTTTTAGCCGTACGATAATATTGACCGACTGACTTAAAGCAACGTCAGTACCAGGCCAGGCCCATCTTAGCAAAACTTGTTCTTAGTAGTTTTTTTCAGTACAAGGGCCAGGCCCGTGATTTTTCTTTCTAACATGTTTGGATTCAAAGAAAGTAAATTGGACTTCGCCCAAAAAAAGTTGTATAATGCTCAAATAAGCCATCAAATTTTACCCTAAACTGTAAATAACTATTTAACTTTTATTGTATTAAACTAAACTTATGAATTTTTATTTTGTTATAATTAAAATCTGTATAAAATATTCAATTTTTTTAAATCCTTTTAGTTGGATGATTTAATTTGTAGAAATGTTTATTTTAATTTATTTGAATAAGTTAAATGATAAATGTTGAAGAAAACACTATTTAAAAATTTTATAAATTAGACATTATTCATCTAAATTTTAAGACTTAACAAGTATAATTACAATAAAATAAAAATTGATAATCTTAATTTCATGTAATAAAATACCAAAGACTTATTTACATTTTTAAATAAAATTCGAGAGTTTATTTGAGTATGAAACCAAAAAAATAAATTAAAACAAATGAAATAAAAAAGTAAAAAAAAATGAAATCAATTCAATTGATTTATATAATTATTTTTAAAATATATCATTTAATAAATTTAAAATTTTAATCAAAATACCTGTAACTCTTTTTTGAGGTCAAATTCCTTATCACTTATCCAACAAATCATAATTCTGTAATCAGCTGGAGTAATTTTGTGAAGTCAATCATCAAATTTAGAGGACAGAAGAGTGAAATTTTGCTCGGAATTTGTTTGAGAGACTGAAAGCATATCCGAAACATGGCAGGTGTAAGAATCACAGAGGTGATGTTTTTTTTATTGTAGCCCAATAATGCAGTTGATGCAGCTGCAGTTTCAGCTATACACCATGAATCACTTTCCTCATGCCATACAGCCACGTGGGATCTTTGAGGTCTTTCCATTTTACATTAGCTCATGACTCATAAATAAAATTGATCATTTGATATATAATTAATTGTATATGAAATGTAAAGAAGAATAATACCTAGGATGATTTTGACATCTTGCAATAAAAACAAAACCACATTTCAAGTTCTCATGTGGGCTATCACAACTGATCATTTCAGAGTTGCGAGAAGAGGATTAAGGGAAGAAGGATGATTAATGGGGATAGTTGATTTTGTGTGAAGGGTGTATGCCATATGTTTATGGGGCTTTGCGGATCAGATGTTTACTCAAATGGTAAGAGAGTTTGCTTCCAATTGAATTGGGAGGTTGTGAAAAAAAAAATTTATGAATTCATTAAATAAAATGTAAATAAATTTGTTTGAACAAATTCAAAAAAGAAATGTAATGAATGAAACTTAAAAACATCTTATTGTTAAAAAAAATATGCCATATGTTTAATCCCCAAAGGAGTAGCATGATGTATTTCTTTTTATAAACTGAGTGAGGTAATATAATGTTACCAAAAAGAAATTTAAAAAAAAATTCAAATCAAAGATTTTGGAAAATAAAACTGAAACTCATGATCATTAAAAAAAAAAAAAGAAAAGAAAGAAAACGACTTAGGGCAATTAGTTTGATCCAAAGGAGATAATAATACTAATTAATTTAGCTCTCTTCTACTCCCAATCAAACTAGAATCTCCTACTCTTGTCCAAGAATAACTAGGATATCCTATTTCATATTATGTATATATAGAATATATATATATATATATATATATATAAAAGCGTTGTTCTATAAACTAATCTTAAATTTGTATCAATCGACGGTATATTCATGCCAATCATGTCAAACCATAGAATTCCCCTGGATGTATTGTGCGGCATATTGAGTGAGCTTCCCGTCAAGGCTCTTCTCCGCTTCAAGAGCGTGTCAAAGGAATGGTTTTCCATGATCAATGATCCCTATTTCATCAAACTCCATCTCAGGCAATCCATGGAAACCAACAGAAATAATCTCAACATCATACTTAAAGAAAGAGCATCCGGTAAACTCTTCTCCGTAGGCTTCGATTCTATCAATCTCGACAACCCCAGAGAGCTGAATCACCCGTTGAAGCGTCGACGAGGTGGAGTACTTGATGAGGAATATTATGATTATACTCAAGCTTTGGGTTCATGCAACGGATTGCTTTGCTTAATCAACGACAATCAAACATATAGGACAATCGTGTTGTGGAACATCTCGACTGGAGATTACAAAGTTTTACCAGATCAGTCGATGGAACCACCACAAGCATGGAGCCAAGTTCAGCAAGTGACCTTCTACGGATTCGGGTATGACTCGATCAATGACGATTACAAGCTGGTAATGATTGTGCAGGGAATTGACTACTCTGAGAGGTCTCCGCTTGTAACTGAAGTAAGAGTTTATAGCCTGAAAACAAATACATGGAGAAGGGGTGAAGAAATCCCTTACTACTTTCGTAACCTTTGGGGAAAGGGCGGGACGTTTGTTAATGGAGCTTTACATTGGCTTGGAATTGAAGGACGAAAATGGGAATTGCCCAGTATGGTCATTGCCTTCGATGTTGGAACCGAGAAACATCGCCCAATTAAGTTGATCGACAACATTGAACACAATACATATAGCGTGTTTCTGGGAGCATTACGAGGTTGTCTTTGTATGATCGCAACTTGTTTCGACGATAAAGTGAACGTATGGCTGATGAATGATTATGGGGTGAAAGAGTCTTGGACAATGGTGTATAGCTTCCAAGGATTTTCGACTCCTCATTTATTCCCTCTTGCTTATACCAAAAACGATGGCAAACTTGTATTGGAAAAGGAGGGCATGACCCTTTCATGGTATGACGTAAAAAGGAAGGAGTTCAAAGACATCAAAGCCCCTCAGTTGGAGAATATTAAAATCTTTCCCCCTGAGATTTGTATGGAAAGTCTGGTTAAACTGGTTGATTAAAGATTAGAATAATTAAGAACTTGTTTAGTATTGTGTTTAGGGTTTCAAAAAAAGTAACTTTCCAACGCAGAAGTCAATGTAGGGATCAATTGACCCTTAAAAGACTTATTAATTTAGCATAGTTATCTTAGTACATTTTTGTGTAATTGATCCCATTAAAATTAATAAAAATCTAAAAAAAGAGTAAGAAATTTTTTTAAAAAGCTTTTATTTATATATATTATATGATTATAAATTTTTATACGATATAATTTAATCACTAATAAAATCATTTAATTAAAATGTGAAATATATCATAATTTTAAAAATATTATCACATTATTTAATATTTAACTTTTACTTATTTGAAAATATTATTTATTTACTAACGGAATCATATCTCAATTAATAAGAAAATCTTCAAATGTTTAAGTTTTTTAATTCAAGTTCGAGTTATCTCAAAAATTACATTACATTACATATTGATTGGATTAATTTAATTTGTTTATTGGTCTCTCTTCTCAATGTATATTAAAAATTATTTAATTATGATTATTATTATTATTATTATTATTTGTAATACCTATAATTTCATTTAAAAAATCATTTACTCTTGTATCTAAATACATAATTTGTTTTCTTTTAAAAGAAAAAGATAAATAATAACAATAAGGATGAAATGAAACCCAACTTAAGTTATAAGTTTCATGGATGATTAAATCATAAACCTAAAATAATTTATCGTTATCATCGTATTAACTTTGTAATGAAGTAACCAGATAATATACTCTATAATTTCATAAACTTAAAACTTTCATATCTAATATAGATTTTTTTTCAATAATATAATGTACATATTATATCTTATTTACATAAGGAAAGTTTTAAATCATAATTTTTCATAGCAATTTTTTATTAAACTTTTCAAATGCACCTTTTCAAACAGAGATTTTTCAGCCACAACATTGTTGGTTCAATTGGGGACAACTTTAATAAATAGATATAAATATTATGCTGTAATATTGAATTTTGTTATTCTACTTTAATTTTATTGAATTTGTCAATATTATACCGCTAATTTTGTTAAATTTTAAATAAAAAATAAAAAATTTAAATATTTTATAGAATATTAGTTTAATGCGAATGATAAATATTTTCACTATACTTCAAGTAAATAGAAGAAAAGGCTATATAGTCATATGTATGACCAACAAGAAATATGGCACGTAAAACATAAGATTAGAATTTTGACCAACATATCAAGAAATTTTAATATATTATTTGAAGTTTAATCTTATTTTGTTCCGCATTTTAGACTATTTATAGTTTTCAACGATAATTATTTAAAAAAAAATAAGCTCTTAAATTTTATCCAAAATGTACAATTATTCCATCAAACTCCTTTTAAGTCATTATTAAATTCAACTCCGTCTTGAAACTTCAATTTGTATAGAGTTGAATCCTTAAGTTATATTTTAATGATGATACAATTGATATTAGTAGTAGTAATTTCTGATAATAGATTTAAAAAAAATAGAAATAGTAAGAAAGAATAAAATATGGTTTTGAGATGTGAATAGCACTGTCTTAAAGGCAATTATGTCTATAGGATACAACAAAGCTTTAAAACTCTCTAAATTAGAAGTAGTAAAATTGATCAAACAGAAAGATCTATTTATAATAAATGAACAGTCATTAATCAAATCAATTCAAAAAGTCAGACATTTTGTATAATTATATTTTATTGTTTAAATAAATTTTATTTAAACAATCATATCTTTTACTGTTTAAGCATATTTATTCGGAATCAATAATATTTCAGAATAAATAATAATAATAATAATAATAATAATAAATATTTAATAATTAAATTTATTTGTCAAACAAATCCAAGTGCCCAAGTACATATCTTTGATTTTTAAAATTATCTAACCTACTAAAAAAACTCATAATAAGCTCAAATGACTTGGCCCACTCCAATACTTAACTCAATTACTTAAATAATATAAATAATTTTTTTAAAACCATTTTAAGTGATATTTCTACTCAATATAAGGTACATCACATTTTAAACTACCAATAATTTTTACATAATCTTGAAGCTGTCATTTTAACATTCGAATCCAAATCTCTTAAATAAAATAGGAATGTCTTTTTGAGAATGGTAGATATTATACCCTATTGCAAACAATGTTGGCATATATGGAATGTATATTTTTGCATATGGAACATGAAAAACAGTTGACATACTTTCACATCCTTTGTTTTCAACTTCTTTAGATGTATGAAATATAATAAATCTCAAAATTTTTAGAGCCAAAAAATCATCAATTACTTAAATAATATAAATAATTTTTTTAAAATCATTTTAAGTAATATTTATACTCAATATAAGGTACATCACATTTTAAACTACCAATAATTTTTACATAATCTTAAAACTGTCATTTTAACATTCGAATCCAAACCTCTTAAATAAAATAGAAATGTCTTTTTGGGAAAGGTAGATATTATACCCTATTGCAAACACCGATGTTGGCATATATGGAATGTATATTTTTGCATATGGAACATGAAAAACAGTTGACATACTTTCACATCCTTTGTTTTCAACTTCTTTAGATGTATGAAATATAATAAATCTCAAAATTTTTAGAGCCAAAAATTCATCATTTAGAGTGATCCCACAAACAAAAAAATCATAAAGCAAATTCAAAGTCAAGCTAAATTAGGCTTGATTTATCTTTGAAACCCAAAATCCAATCGTGGAGTCAAAAAAACTTACAAATTTCAATAAATTATACTAAACATTAAAATTAATATTTTAAACATATTTTTTAATTCAAAGTAAATATAATTTATTTTTATTAATTAAATATTATCTCAAATCGTTACTTCTAAGAACGTTCAAATCGGCAAATGAGGATTGTGAAATGTTTAGTAATCACACACTTTTCCATTCACTCTACTTTCTCTTCATTTTTCTCCTTCACCAATCACCACATTTTCCCACTTGACGAAATTTATAATTTTTAATAATTAACCAGGACCGACCAAGACCTCGTTTCAAAGGAGAATATGCAGCTTAATTCAAGGAATATGAGGAAAGTGGGCAACTTTTTAATGAATAATAATTAATCAACCCTACAAAAGTTAGGCTTACCGAATATTAATTTGCTTCCTTTCTTGTAAATACCTTTTGCCTCAACTTGCACATTTATAGTCATTTTGGAGGAAGATTACTGTCATATTTTGTTCAGTTCATAATAAATTAGTACATTTATGTTGCAAGTTCCTGATTTTGGTGACTAATTTTTTGGTATGTTCCAACTTTAAATTTGTTTTACAATGACGGTTTGACTCAATTAATAAGATTATCCATTTCAACATAAGCGATTTTAGATTCAAGCATTGAAAGAGATGATTTTCAACATTTACGCTTATTTTTGCTTAAAATGAAGTGTGAAAAAGATTAAAAAGAAGATTTAAAAAAAAAAAAAGCTTTAAATTTGCAAGAGACCCCTTGCCACCTGGGAAAACTTCTATTACAAGAATATATCTACTCCACTTTGTCAATGTTGTTATAAACAGTTGATCCATTAATGTGCTCAATTTTCCACAAGCAGTCCAAGAATATTGAAAAACTTCTCCACTACGTAGTACGTACTCACTCACATTCTGCCTTCGAAGTTGTCTTGATCAAACGTTTTCTAAGCCTATCTTATCGGGCACGTAAAGTGATACAAAACATTGATATATGTCTCTACTTACATAAAAGTTTTTTTTAGAGAAATTCGTAAAATTTTTTATTAAAAATGATTAAATAAAAATTAAAATTGAAAATCAAAATTAATAGATTAAAAATTTTCGTTACATAAATTAATTATAAAAAATTTGAAAAAATTTTGATATATATATTTTTAGATCAAGATTTTAAATAAAATTATTGACAGAATTTTTACTTTTAAATAAATATCGATTAAATTTGAATTATAAATAATATTTTTGATAATTTTGTTTATATTATTGATCTCAAAATTAAACTCCATCAATCTATCAATTTAAATATTTTATTAAAATTTTAATTTTAAAAA
Organism: Durio zibethinus; assembly: GCF_002303985.1. The sequence continues at coordinate 5,128,107 of NW_019167949.1, read as the reverse complement.
TTTTTTTTACAAAATTTACCTAAAAAGCTTCATATAAATTTTATCCTCAATGAAAATATATCTGGTGGCAATCTCATAAGGCCATATAATTTTTATTTATTTATTTATTTTTATAAATGACATCATAGTTTGAAATAAAAAAAATTAATGATTACAGATAATATAATTTGAATTTTTAATTTATTAAATGTCAATATATTTTTTATTTATTGAAAAAGTTCTAAATTTTTTTTAACATGGCGAAATTATAAAAGTTACTACATAGTTTCATTAGTTTGGTTACTTTCCGACACAATGGACTTGCATTATTCAGTTTTTCTTAAAGATTTCAACCATTCAAGGGAATAAAATGAATGAAAGATATAAGCTTGTCTATTAAATTCATTTGATCATCCTCCAAACCACTATAAAACTATGCTATAAATCTGGAAACCAAGGCTTAAAGATAAGAAAGAAACACCCAAAATCCTTTTTATCATCGTAAATTAAATATAAAGTAGTGTTTTTCAATATTTAATGCCCAAAACTTACTTTCTTATGATTTGATTGAACCATATTTTTGTCCAATTTGAGCTAAGTCACTTCTTTTTTTACAGTATTTTAAAATTTCAATATTTATTTACTTAATTCACATAAAAATATTATAAATTTAAATTCTCTCAAATTTATAATCTTCAATAATCTTATCAACATGAGCTTAAATTATTTCGAATTCATAAACTTTAATGATATGAATTTAAACGATGTGTTATATATAAAAAAAAAAAAATAGACAGACTAAATCAGGAAGTGACCACCTAACTTAGACACTAACCATCAAAGCCATACCTTTTTTCCTAAAGAGATGTCCAGAAATTTCAATGCACATTAGAGAAATAGCTTTACTGATTATTCACACTTTATTACAAATGGTTTTTAAACGAGGTTTGTCCAAAGTGGGACAAGTTCTATGATGAGACAAAATCCAATGGTAAGAAATTCTAGTCAACGTCAAAAATCAAAAGAAAGTATACTTACTAAATGGCTGTGATCATCCTATTTTCTAGGATCTTTCTTAAGAAGAGGACCCCACTTCAAATCCAAAGGCCCAAAAAAAAAAAAAAAAGACCATAAATACAATTTCCATGGCATAATAAGAGACGTTTAAAAGAGAGAGAGATAATCGCATGGAAGAAGGCCTTCCTCCAGACACCCTCTCTCACATTTTCATTAGGTTTCTCTTTTTAACTCTCCTTCACTTTGTCTCTCTATTTATGTAACTTTAGCTACCTATTCAATACTCTATAAAAGCAAAATTTTGAGGTGGGTTTTTGGTTTCTGGTTCCGGGTTTTGAATTTGGTGATCTGGGTTCTTGCTGAGAGAGAGAGGGATAGAGGGGTGGTGAGAGAGAAATGGAAGACGGGAGATTGTTGCAGTGGGATGTTTTCAGATCTCTTCTTGCAATTCTTCAGTGGTGGGGTTTTAATGTTACTGTTATTATCATTAACAAATGGATCTTTCAGGTTTGTTTCTAACTTTATTTATTGATTTTGACACTGCTTTAACTTAATTTTCTTATATTTTGCTTTAATTATTCCATTAGTACAGAATTCTGTTTCTTTGTGTTATAAACTTTTAATTTTGATGCCTTCTGATTTCTGCTTCGATTCAGTATCAGTGAAAATTTTGCTGGAGTTTGTTCATTGATTCTAAGTAATGCTTGCTAAACTATTTTTTTTTCTTTTTGAAAATTAAGAATTGAAAATTGGAGTTCTCATGTGGGCTAGGTTCTTTTCCTCTTTATCATTTTTTTAACTTTTTTTATTTTGAAATCTAAAATAACAGCTTGATTATGGACTTAAATTAAGCATCTTAGAATAAAAATACAGGAGTCATGGTTAGGCTGCTAGTTTTGTTCGTGTTAGAGGAATGTGGCTGCAATTTTCAGTTTTGTCTAGGTACATAAGTAAAAGATCTGGGAATATAAAAATATCTTGATTATATATGATTCCTCATAATTGGTATTATAATGTTTATTTTGTTTATGTGGTGCATTTTGATGAGATGGGGGAAAGCGTAGGGATGGCTGTCTAGCATGTGGTGGGATTAAACATGAACCTTCAATTTGTGGTTTGACAAGTACATTTTCCTGCTTTAAGAATTAGCTAAAATTTTGGATGGTTTAACGGAATCTTGGGAAGCATGCTAATGATTTTGTGCTGTTCTTTCAATTCATTCCAAATGATTCACTTCTGTTCTAAAGTTTCAGGTGCTTAAAAGCACCTTCTATCTCTGCTTTTTTCCTGATTTTATGCTAACACCCAAAATTATTTCTGTAACTTTAGTATGGGTATAGCTGGGAGCCTAATGTATTTGGTTGCTCTTCAGTCCAATGAACAGCCTGATGTGAATTTATTTCTCTCTAAATGTTTTCTTTCCATAGTTTGATTTATTTTTCTCTAGAGGACATAATAAAGTATAACATTCAGTGATCACACAACGGTTAAGTTGGGGTATTGGTATCTAAGATTGGAATTGGTTGATTCTGACACTTATACTCAAAGGTCTGAGGATATGACATTGTTTCTTTTCCCCAGAAATTGGATTTCAAATTTCCTCTTTCAGTATCATGCGTTCACTTCATATGCTCATCAATTGGGGCATATCTGGTAATCAAAGTGCTAAAGCTGAAACCTCTAATAGTGGTTGATCCTGAAGATCGCTGGAAAAGGATATTTCCCATGTCTTTTGTGTTCTGTATCAACATAGTGTTGGGAAATGTCAGCTTACGCTACATCCCAGTTTCTTTTATGCAGACTATAAAGTCATTCACTCCAGCAACCACAGGTGAGATTTAGGAATTATAAGCCTACTCATCACTTTGAGTGCACCTTATCTTGATATTAATCACAACTGCATATCATCATCACATTTGATCTTTGTACATTTTAACAGTTGTTTTGCAGTGGCTAGTTTGGAGAAAGTACTTTGACTGGCGAATTTGGGTCTCTTTGGTTCCTATTGTTGGAGGAATTCTGCTCACATCTATTACAGAACTTAGTTTTAATATGTTAGGGTTTTGTGCTGCCTTATTTGGATGTCTAGCTACTTCTACAAAGACTATCCTTGCAGAATCTCTGCTGCATGGATACAAGTTTGACAGGTACTGATGTTATTCTTGCCATTGTTTTTTGTCCTTTTGGTTATCTTTGATATTTTGGAGAAGGTAATATAAAACACCTGGGTTGAAGCTAAGCACAGGTTCAATTTATACAGCCATGGAATATCTAAAGATATTAACACAAAAATTTAGTTAATTCTGCATTTAACTGAGTGTTGTGTGTCAATGATATAATTTACTATTCTTCTTGGTCATCCTTCCTCTAAAATTTTCGCAACCATGCCTATTCTCATGTAGTTAAACTGTTTTGGCTAACAAATACAATGGCTGGCATTACTTTGGCCATCACAACCTCTAATAGCCTAGATATTTACTTTTGGGAAAGGTTTTTTTTTTTTTTTTTTTTTTTCTGACAGGCGGACTTGACACAACGCAATCTTTGTCTCCTTAGATTGAACTATTAACCAGTTGAAGTAAAATTATAAAATTATAACTCTCAAGTAAAACTCTGCAAAGAGTTATTTAAGCTAAGTATTGAACATGCAACGCCCAGCATCTTAAAACCATCTAATTATGCAGACATTCGGTTTCACAAACTGGTTCTAGTTATTAAACAAAGCCAAGTTTCAACATGAGATTCAAGGCCTCCCTTCCTTTTTGAGAATAAAGGCCGAGAATGAATTCCTTCCATGGTTTTTTTTTTCCTGGCTGGCTTTGATTATTGCCTGCTCTAGCATTCTAAGAGTTCATCACAGTCCCATCCGATGTAGAAGTATGTGATTTCAGTAATACTACGTAGAGATCTTTAGTTTGCTTGTGCTTGTTCTTTTTCTTGAGCAACTGATGCTAAATGAGCAAATTCTTAGTTGGTTATTTTTTATTTATTTGTAAGAATTATTATGTGCTGCTCGGTTATATACTGCTGGAGAAGGTTTTTGATCCAACATACTCTTGTTTTGCATACTCTTGTAGCATAAACACTGTCTACTATATGGCACCTTTTGCAACCATGATCTTGGGAGTACCAGCACTGTTACTTGAAGGCAATGGGGTTATGAATTGGTTTCATACCCACCCCTCTCCGTGGGCAGCCCTCATCATTATTTTCAGCTCAGGAGTGCTGGCTTTCTGTCTTAACTTCTCCATTTTTTACGTGATTCACTCAACTACTGCCGTCACATTTAATGTTGCTGGAAACCTTAAGGTGAGATTTGTTGAGAGAAAATTGATTGTGTTCTGACTCAGTTACACTATTCATTACTATCATTATTGCTGTCATTAATTGTGGTTTGCCAGGGCTTTAATTTTTTTTTTTTTTAATTTGCCCTAGATGTGATTATTTATAGTCTACTTGTCCTATAACGACGAACTTCATTCAAAATTCATCATCTGAATGTTGAATGTATTTTTCATTATCTGCAGAATCTTGTAAATTTTTGTGGTATATAATTGCAGACTTACAGTGCTTAAATTCTTCAAAGATTTCCGGTTTATCATTTTGAATACAGCATTCATTATTCTTATGTTTTTCTTGTGCAGGTAGCAGTTGCTGTGTTGATTTCATGGCTGATATTTCAAAACCCGATTTCGGGTTTAAATGCTGTTGGCTGTGGTATCACACTCGTGGGATGTACGTTTTATGGGTATGTCCGGCATATGCTTTCCCAACAACCTCCTGGAACTCCTCGAACACCCAGGACACCTAGGAACAGGATGGAACTACTTCCCCTTGTAAATAATGATAAGTTTGATGATAAGGTCTAATTGAGTATGTAATGTATGGGGTTCCTGGCTTTTGGAGAAGGGATAATACAAAGAAAAGGGCATAGTTTGGAGAGGATGCTCAGTCACCTTGTGCGGATTTACATTAGATTACCCATTTAGTTGCAAAATTTTTTAACATGTTTTCTTCTCTCTTAGAAACAGAAAATTATTACATCTCTTTATTTATTTGAGTGCCCCCAATATTGAGTACATGAAACCAATGAAATTTTCTATTTTCCACCTATTGCTTATACCATCTCTCGCAACACTAGTTACAACGGACAAGCTAGTGTATTTATCGTGCTTACCAGTTAATTTAGGTTGGAACTTGATTCGATTTAAAATTTTGAGATTCAAACTTCGATCTAACTTTAATTTTAGATTCATGAATTTCTTGAATTAAATATTAAATTATTTGAATTTAATTCAATCCGTTACTCGAATAATTCAAGCTTAATTATTTTTAAGTGTAATATTAAATTTCAAATCCCCCCTGCATTAGAAATTTACCCTTGAAGTTGGAAATGAAATCCAAATTATGGGAATGTTTGTAGAAGATAAGAAACTTATTTTGGAAATGCAATGATCCTCCATTTCATTAGAGCAAGACAAATTTGGTTATCCAGTCTGAGAAAAGGAGAGGCAGAACCAGTTGTACATTTTATATTCAATGATGAGGAGTACAAAGGAAAAACTAGTTAGTAGTGGTTATATATTAGGTGAAGACTAGATGATTAGAAGCTAAATATTATTACAGTGATTTATCTTTTGATGTGCTATCAGGCATCATAGTCTAACCATAAGGATCATATATAATGTAGTTAATAATAACTAGAACTAAGCCAAGAGCCAGAAGTTCTTCTGCCGTCTCGTGCTGATGAGGTAGCCACCGACGCCTTTGCTCTGCTTCTTGACCCCTATGGTTAAGCAATCTGCACTGTTGATACATTGCTCGACAAACTCATCAGTGCCGCTGCTCCCGCATAGGCTGCAAAGCAACACCATCAAACGGTTAGAAATATCAGAAAGGGGTGAGATGAAGATCTGAATCAATGGTGGAAAATCTGTTCTTGGGAAAGGGTAAGGACCCACCAGTTTAAGAATGGAGAGGGCCTTTTCTGACCCAGTACCAACACTGAAACCTCTAGCTTTTTCACTTGGCTCATCACTGTCGCCAGCTTGGGCCCTTGGATGACCAGTGCTTCCACTTCTACCTGAATATGGGTTCCCAAGAAAGGCAAGTGAATCACCAGCAACTATTATACTTGCCAATATGAAATACTATATTAAAGAACATGATCTATGGCAACTGGCAATGGCATCTCTCACACAGCCCAATGGAAAAAAGGGGAAACCAAAGGCAGAAAAAGGAAACAAAAGAAAAATAAATCATTTGAAAAATCATCCACTCCTTCCCTCCCCTCCCCTCCAGCCAAACTTTCCTGCTGTGGGTTGTGTGAAGGAAAGAGGGAAGACAAACTGGAACAGGAAAAAGCTCCCTTGCCTGCAAAGGATAGAAATGAAGCAAAATATGGGAAGTAACAGAAATTTTGTTAAAAAAAGAAAAAAGTGGTGAAAACCCGAGAATAACTTGAAAATTACCTCTCACCGAAAAGGTAATGGTCAAAGGGGAAAAAGGAAGATCGAATCAGGTAGGATCTATCAAACACAAAGAAAAGACTACTTTTTCTCCCACTCTCAACTCCTTAACTCCTAACGTGTTGGATCAGTCAATCAAAAACACAAAAATGACAAATTTTACATGTTTTTATTTTTCCAGAAGAGAGAAACTTGACAAATACAAATACCAACAAACTTCAGAGTAGTTTACATTACCTCAGGTTTACAAGCCTTGCAAAGTGACCCAAGAGAGTTAGCAAGATAAGAAGAAGAAGAAGAAGAAGAAGAAGAAGAAGAAGACAACTCTGAACTCTTTTGGCTTGGAGAAACAACATTAAGTAAAGTAAGCAGATCACCCTTGTTAGCTACATGAGTAAGTGCCCACATCATTGCATGCTTAGAATGTGAGCTTTGGTCCACCACAACCATCACTCTCTTCCTTATCACCAAGCCATTATCAACACCATTGCCATATACGTTAAGCCCTTCCATTTGAGCTAAACTTGCCTCAAACCCATCAGAAATGTTCTCACCAACGTTGTTATACTTATTGTTCCCTTCCCACCTCCGGGATGTAGATTTCCAACCTTCTTTTCCACTCAACTGCCTCAAAAATGAACCTGAACTAGGCATTTTCTGTTACTTCACTTACCTAAAATTGGCTGGCAAAAACTTAGTACACTAACTAGTAATGAACAGAAAGACTATTGACTACAAAAAGCAGGCCAGTAAAAAAACTAATAATACACAGTGGGGAAAAAAAAGAGATAAAGAGAGGGTGAAGTTGGGGCCTTTGTGGGGGATTTCTGGGAAGTTGTGGGGCTTTAATACTGAGCGAAGTATGAAAGTGTTAACAGCCAACGGGTTCAAAAATGGAAAAAAAAAAAGAAAAGGGAAACGAGAGAGAGAGAGAGAGGCAAAAAGGAGTGATGGAGGGCAGAACGGAGGAGTTAAAGAGGTGGTGTGTTGGGGCATCTGTGATGATGCAAAACCATGATAATTTATCTTTGTTGCAGGTTAAAATCACGAGAATCACTGGCTATTTTCTGGCTTTTCTTTTTCCTCTCGGTAAGGTCTGTAAAAAAAATGCAAATGGTCAGATTCTTGATGATGAAAGATTGAATTATTTTTTTATTTTTTTATACTGCACATGCCTATACCTTACCATTTCCATATATTATTTCAGACTCTTTTCTAGTTCTATATCAAAAAAATTTTAAAAAATTTTCTTCATTCCCTCTCATAATCTTTGTTTCTGACAAAGTGAATAAAATATTCATACATTTTTAATTATTACAAAAAAAATAAAAAATTTAATGGAAAGTGTTTTTCAAGCCAGCAAAGAAGGAGCAGACGGGCCATACTTTTGTCCTTGGGTAGAGTTGGATTACACCACTTTCAACATACCATTTAATTTTGCCAACTCTTATTTTAGATGACCACAAATGGGGTTATGGGTGCCTAATATCTAACTTATTAATGCTTTTTCTATCCCAAATTTCATGCTTTATTTCTTTAAACATTGTAAGAAATTATTCATAAACATTAATCCATAAGTTCTTCATAGTTTAGTAGTAATTTAAATTTGAGTAGTATTAGTAGTTTTTTTGTTAGTGTTCACTTATTATTAAAAAAAGAACAATTTGAATTTAATTCTTTAAATATTGATTTGATTTAATTTTAAATACATAAATTTGATGAGCATTTTTAATTTTAGTATTCAAAAATTTCTCCATAATTTACCTATTATGCGCCCAGAAAAAGTATTATTATTATTATTATTATTATATTTAAAAATTTTGTAAAATATTTTTTATTTTAATATTTATTATAATAAATAGTTTTTGTTCTTTTGACAAAAACATGCATGACTATTCCCGTGATGGAGCGAAGGGAAGGTCTCCATCCAAGAAAGAAGCGCTTTGTTTTTTTATTTGTTGTGATAGACATATAAGAAAATGAAAGACAGATGCATGAGATTTAGATTCTGATTGAAATGTGGTGTCAGTCCGTCAGAATCGAAATGTGAAAGCAACCATCTTTACATTGAGAAAGATGGGGATGGGCCAAGGTATATGTTTTCGAATTTGTTATTTGGGGGGGCAAAGTCACAGAATTTTTTACAAATAATTCGTTAATATATTTAATTTTTATTTATTAAATTTAATAAATAATTTTAAATAATATTTTTATTTTTTATTAAATTAATCTAATAAAATTTTATTTGATTTATTTATATTTGTGAATAAATTTATTTAAAATTTATTTATTTATTATTAGTTTATAATAATAATAATAATAAATAATAATAATAATAAAATCATATTTTTATCTTTTACTTTATCCTTATTTTAAAATTAATTTTTATTTATTTGAATTTATTTTTATTCATTAATATTTATTTATTAAAATTTTTAATTAAATTTATTTATTATTTATAAATATATTCGTTATATATGTTTATTTATATATATTATAAACATATTTTTTTAATATTTATAAATGAACTCATTAATATAATCAAATTGAATATAAATCAAATACAAATATATTATCATTTAAATGAATTAAATTTAAATAAATAAAATAAATTTTTTATCAAACATAAATTGAATCTAAATAATTTATTTTTATTCATTAATATTTATTTATTTAAATTTTAGTTATATTTATTATTATTTATAAGTATATTCGTTTATATATATTTATAGATATATTTTTTAATATTTATAAATAAACTCATTTAATATAATCAAATTGAATATAAATTAAATACGAATATATTATTATTTAAATGAATTAGACTCGAATAAATAAAATAATTTTTTTATTAAATATAAATTAAATCTAAATATTTTTAAAATGAGTAAATAAATTATAGAAATATATTTATTTATTCGATTCATTTAAAGTTTTATACATTTTGTTGCTGTTATTATTATTTAATAATATATTTGTATAAAATAAAAATGAAAAAAGAGATGAATTTATTTTATACATTTATTATCCATCTATAAATCAAATGGGGAAAGGTGAATTTGAGATTGAAATTTTAACGTGAACAACGAAATAAAATTTTTTTTTATTTTCCGGGAACGACGATGAATCACGATAAAATTATTATTTAATAATATTATTTATATTTTATTGAAAATTTAAAATTTACAAAAATAAAATATTACTACATATTTGTTATTTATGCATAATTTACTCTTTCACCTAAATAGCTGGTGCTTCACAGCTCACCCTTGAATACTGGAAAATGACATTCGTCATTTATTACACAAAAAAAAAGTATTTTAATTACTTTTTTTATAGTAGATTTTTTTTTTTGGAGCAATTTGGTACAAAACAAAAGTCGAAGTACAAGCAGAGTGTAGAAACGAATTAATGAATTAAGTTCGAAACAATAGTTGAGATTATACGTAGTAAATACGTAGGATTTTTTTTTTAACTGAAAAGGAAAATTAATTTTTTTGGTTTTAATTTTTTATCATCATTCTGACGTCATCAACAGCAAAGAATCCTGCCCTGACACACGCAGCCTATAATTACATCAAAGTTTTTTCAATTACTTTAAAAATAATGTTATATTTACTTTTAGTAAAGAAAAATAAAATAAAATATTATAAATTAATTAATTAATTATAGGCAAAAATGAGGGAAATGTCAGAAAAAGAAGCAGCCCCTCGTGAATTACGATTTTGGACTTTTGTTTAATTCTTACCTTCCAAATTTTTGCTTCCGGGTAACCCGCTGCAGCAGTGCTTCATTTTTACCCCCATCCAAATTATATTAATGCTTTTCTTTTTTATTCTTTGTTCCAGTGATTAATATTCCAGTTCTGTCCTTTTTAAGTCTAAAAAATTATATTTCTTATGCTTAATCATTTAGTTAATAAAATTAAATTTCACGTTAATAAAATCAATACACATTCAATTATTAAATCGTTAATAAGGAGGATTGAGGTTTAGGAATCTCGTCGCAATACATAGGCTCGTGTTAGAATTGCTTACCAACTAAGACCTGCTAGCAAGTGGGGATAATTCGTACAATTATCTTAATTAACGTTTCACCGACATCTTACTTCACAACAAACAATTTATTTTTAATTTATTTGAATCATTAAATACTATCAACATTTATTCACGTAATTTTTTTTAAATTTTACATAAATTTTTCAACAACTATTATAGACTATTATTATGCCACGTTCATTATCTCATATATAAAATAAATAAAATAAATTTAAATATGTATTTTAAAATTTTTATTTTTAAGAAATATTTAATTCGTGAGAATTCACACATTTTTTTTGAAATTTTATTATTGAATATTTAATTTCAATGTTTAATTTAGGATCATCTGATTTTGAAGAAATTTGATATTTTTTTTAAAAGTATCCAAAATCTTGAAATAAAAAATTTACCTTTTTTTGTGGTATTCTAAAATTTTAAAAGAAAAAGTAGCATTATTTTTAAATTTAACCTGAATAAAAATACCTGAAATAGTCGTTACTATATTAAAAAGTATGTTTAAAAATGAATACAAGTTAGTTATATGTTTATGCTGATAAAAAATTTGATGAATATATGACTTTTGGCATAAAAAATACATTTAATAATCATTTACAAAAAAATTGAACGGGAGTTATTTAAGGCGTTTCTGGTCAAATATCCCTTAAATAATTTTTAAAAATTTTTACGATGAGATTATTGAAGGTATTTTTGATCAAAAAAATCTTGAATAACCTCTATTAAAATTTTTGTAAGAGATTATTCAATGCGTTTTTGACAAAAAACACCTTCAATAATCTCCTATCTTTTTTTTTTTAGATTATTGGAGGCGTTTTTGTCTAGAAATACCTTGAATAATCCCTTACAAAAAATTTAATGGAGGTTATTCAAGAAGTTTCTTGCTAAAAAAACCTTTAATAACTTCTTCATAAATTTTTATGAGGTGATTATTCAAGGCATTTTTGGACAAAAATACTTTCAATAATGTTTGGCCCGAATATTTTTTGTTAATATTTGATTTTCTAGAAAAGAAAAGAAATAAGGTAAATCATATATTAAGATATCGAATATATTACATAAAATCTTATAAACAATTAACATTCCCCTAGGTCTAGAACTTTTAATCCCTGAAGAGATGATGATAATCCAAAATATTTTTAATCTTTATTATTTTTTAACCCGTATACTTATGGTACTCTTGATGGGTAATAACAAATATCCAACTACTACAACAAGAAAATCCAATGTAAGAGCATTAAAAAGGTGACCTAGCATTTAGGAAGATCGAAGCCTCAAGAGTTAATGGTCGAGGTGGCAAGTTAGCCTCGACCTAGGAAAGGCCTTATGTAGTTAAAGAGATCGTCCATGACGTGACTTATAAATTACAGGACATGAACGGTAGTCATGTTCCAAGGATATGAAGCACAGATAATTTAAAAGTGTAATATCAATAGCTCAAACTTAGCCAAGCTCACACTTGTAACCCAAAAATTATGGAATAAAGTTGGGATGATCATGTTTTCTATTCACTGTGCATATTAAACTTAGGTTTTGTTAGACCTAATATAACCTCAGCAAAGTTTGACCTGATACTTGCATTAAAGTTCTTAAATCAATTTAAAGTATCCTTGATTATTTAGTTGAATTTTAGGCTCACTTAAATCAAGCTAAGACTTTGACTTATTTTGAATCAAGTTAACATTTGGTTGTCATTTTGAGTCACCCAAGCTAAGTTAACTGAATTTAAGCTATGAGATCATGCAGTGGATTATTATCCCAGCTTAAACTTGAACTCTCTCACTTAAATAATTAAAGAAGTAAAAGGGAAACAAAACTGAACTAAGACAAATAAAAATTTCACTTTCTATTAATTTCTGTAGGATTGGCACAAATAATCATCCATTGAAAGAAGTTTTGGTGAGTGATGTCAGTTGGTATGAAGTCACCATGAAAACTTAACCTTATACTTAAACAAAAATTTATAAAAAATAATAATAAAAAGAAAGAAAAGAAAAAATGCCTCTTAAACATCAATAGTAACACCTTGGTTAGCATCAACAATAGTCGCATTAATAGGCCCTTCATCGACCTCGAGGGTAAAGGTAGCCTCGAGCTTGATGTCTATAGCTACATCTTCATCTTTTTTCTTTTTCTATTCAGAATGGTGCAGATGAGACTTCGACCTGATGTTGTTTAGGTTAATGTCAAAAAAGTTAAGGTTGACGTCAACATACTTGAATAACGCTTCATCATTCGCGAGCTCAAAGGCACTGGGGACATTCTTCTTTGAGAACTTCATCTAAAGCTGAGTGAATTCTCTTGAGGCTTTAAACTTTCGGATGATCTCATCATTATAGATCTCATTGGCTTTCTGTTTAATTTTTTCCTTCTTCATTTTAGCTTATAGCTGAGACCTCAGCTTCACAATCTTAGCTTGAGCCTTGCTAAGCTGAGATTGTTAAGCTGAGGTCTCAGCTTGAGCCTCACCAAGTTTAGCTCGATCTGTTCTTTTATAAACTCTACTGAGGCCTTCTTTATGTATATGCTTTCTAGCTTGGCCATTAGCTTGTCTATTTTTTTTCCTTTGCTCGACCTCTTTTTTGTAGAAAGTGCTAAGGTTGGACCTTAGACTACTTAGGGCTTTTGTGCTCTTTTAGTATTTCTCACCCTAGACAGTATGATTTTTCTTGGCCTTGAACATATGGGCTATGGCCAATAAGCGTGGTGCAGAGCTTGGTTGACATAAGCAGTAGGCTGAGGTGAGAGTTTTTGGTAAATTGCAAAAGATGAACTCAGACTTAGAAAAATAACAAAGTAACTAATAAAAGAAGAATTAAGCTAAAGTGATACGTACTGTTGGGAGGGACTATGACCTTGCAAAACCTTCTGGCTACATCAGAACTCTCTAATGGGTTCTCACTAGGAGTGTACTCTAAGCCAATGTAAATTTTCTCTGAGTTGGGCCTTAAAACTCTAGATTTAAGATTTTTCAAGGTGGAGAAAAAGGCCTCAATCCTAGGCTTCTTTATAGGAGAAAGAGCTATTATGAAGAGCTCCCAATGTGCCGTCATCTTGTGTTTTTTAGTAACAGCAGAGGGTTTAGCTGAAAAGCTCGATTATTTATTCATCATGGGATTCATCACTTTATTTCTCCCTCAAGATGGGGCACTAAGCTGAAATTTTTTATTATGGCCTTTTTTGGGCCTTAGCTCGTAGAAGAAGAGAGAGAAGTTAAAGTTTTTGATCGAGTTGGAATATATCTTTGTAAAATCAAGCTAAGAGTTAGAGAAAATCAGATAAAATAATGATCCTACGAGGTTATCTCATATCTATGCCAATATTTCATTTGTTTATCATTTCGAGAGAGGTTAATTAGTAAGCATCTATGATGAGCTCCCTCATTCGGGTGCATTTCATTATTTTATCTCGATCTGTGATGTCTAGGATGAAAAAAACAACAGGCACATCAACAAAATTATTAGGCTTATTTATTATCTCCTAGGCTTCGATCTCGAACTCATTGTCTTTATTTTTATTTTCTTTTTGAAGGTAAAGTAACAACAACTTTTAGTTTTTAATGAAAATTAGGCAGTCCGTAAATAACTTTTTATTGGGCTGAATTGTGACATAAAATCACCTCTTATCACTAAAGTGTTTTTATATGGAAAAGAACTCCTTAAATAAAAGAAAGTTGGAAAGAATGGCTAAATGTTGATAAAGAATTATGAATCCTACTATATACTATATTGAGTTAAGGGTAAGCTGGATGATTGTTAAATTATAATAATTAAAAATTAAAACAAATAAAAAATAAAGATGAAACCTCAAACTAACCATCATTGAATCTTAATATACTTAGAGCTTATAAGACTCTAGCTTATCAGTGACCCGATTTGAGGAGTTTGGTATTAATATACTATGCCCCTTCTCTGGAAAGCAAAAGTTCACTTTTAGAGAACAAAAGTGATGAGATGAACACATATTTGGGCAATCATCGAGATTGGCCTTACCTTTTAAGTTTTTTATCACGTTTTTAGGGATCATACCTAAGTAGCAGGGGATATATACAAGAACCTTGGCTAGTTCATCTAGCTCCAATAAGCTCTTTTCCTTACCATCATTTTTCACAACAAAGGTATTCTCTTCCTCATGTTTTTCTTTAAAACCTTTTTCATCTTTGAAGTTTTCACTATTAGAAGACTTAGAACCCTAAGCAAGAGTAAGATTTTGAGTTGGAATAGTGATGAAGAGCACTATAACCTCGAGAAAGAAAGAAGGATAAAAAAACTTTTTCAAAAAAAAAAAATGTCAATAAGAGTTGATCGAAGAGGAAGAGAAAAAATGATAAGAGCATTTATAAGATAGGGAGTAAAAAAAAGGGTTGATAAGATTAAGCCCCATAAGAAAGAACAATCGAAAATAAAAGAGGTCGATCATAGAATACGAACTAACATGACAGATGAAAAAATAAGGTGAATTTTTCCAAATCAAAATCTATCTGAGCATATAGCTCATCCGTACTCATGACCTATTCTCTTCTTATCTGACCATTCTCATCAATTTGTTACTACCTTTATTTGGATATCAAGTTGAGCCAATAGGCTATCTTCCTATAGTCACGACCTCCATTAACTAGTAGGGTTAAATCATCATCATCTTGCATGAGTCAACCTCTCATTGGCTCAACCCTGAAGCTCCTTGCATCCCCAGAACTAACACTAAAAGACATGATGGAAAGAATACGTATCGAGGTAAGTGGAGAGAACAGTTGAAAAAAAGAAGACTATAAGGTCAGGAAAGGCTAGAAAGCTTTTGAGATCGAAAAGCTTAGGTCGGATGGAGAGCAAAAAAGTAGAAAGATAAAAAATGAAGGTCCTAATAGCCCTTTATATAGTCGCATCCCAAATCAGATGAACAACTTAGATTGCATCATGTGTCAGGATACCGTTGTAGAATGTCTTTTCACCTTCATTGCTCTAAATTTTATTGCCCAAGCAACCTCTCTCCTTATTTAATGTGAGCAAAACCACTTAAACTAGTTAGATCGAATAAGCCCCCATGTCGAATCGATTTGGTGAACTAGTAGTCGAGTCATCACTAGAGTGTAAACAAAGATTCAATTTCCTAAAAATGTTTAAGTCTTATATCAGCAAGACAAACTCCTCAACCTTCCTAAACCTTTCGTCTTCACCTTGGATTATCCTAGATAAGGGATATTTTGGCAACTTCTAAACAAGCCACATATTTAACCTAAAGCATATGCACAAGATTAGACTCATATTAGTTCGGCACACACCATGATAGCCCATATTGAAGTAAATAATGAATATCACCCTTTGATGCCTACCTTTATGTTGATATTACGAATTCACAACCTCGACCCAAAGGAGATTGAATCTCTAGCAACACTTTTTAAGCTGACTAACATATACAAAATAAATTAACCACACACCTAATAGTCTGATTCTTAGATTGCACAGTCAGGGACAAAATGCTAAGAATATTTAGTGGTAAAAAAGGCATTGTGATCCTTTTCCCTTATTACAAGATGTCAACAGACAACCAAGTGCATTCCAAACATTTGACCTAACTTTACATGTCAGGTTGGCTTGATATAGTCAGTGCCATATCAGCTCAGCCATATCACTATTGTCTTCCTTTGGTCTCATCTTTCTTACCTATAAATAGAAACATCCAAGTATTATCACTTCAAGTTCTACCTTACTCTAACTGATTACGTTTCTCTCATTTTGATATCTTTTATTTTGATCTTTAACTTACACGTAAAAATACAAATACAAAAAATATTTCATGCCTTTACATTTAACTGCCGTCTTCATTCCCTTGTATTTTCATAAACACCTTTAGATTGAAACACGGCCCACAAATGTGAAGGGTTTTTTTTAATATATATATATTATAGGTACCTATGTGTGGTGATCACCTGGGAAAGGAGAAACCACTTATTCTCTTTATATTTATTTTAAAAAAATTAAAATAAGCTAAATGGGAAATTGTTATTTTCCCTATGATGATTCAAAACAATGAACGGTGTCAGATGGAGGGATCGCAACAGTCTTGAGTGATGAGTCTTCGCAAGACCCAAACCTAAACAGTAATCACGGTGTCATGCACCTGTCAATCCATGTTATTTTACTGGGTGTTTATTATTAAATATTAGAGTGCCACAAAATCAGCTTTGCATGGGAATTTGTGGAAAGCTGAAGCAAATGCAATGAGAAAAGAACAGACTTAAAAAGAAGTTACATTTCAGTATTTCACTCTTCTCTGTGTGGGGGAATCGAGAAGGAAGGAAGAAGGCTTCAATCAAGCAAAACTGAGAATGGAGACGAATTAGTATTCCAGCATTCAGCTGCATGCTTACGTTGTTTTTTCTTATCGCTTTTTGCATCTCGTGAATTTTGGAACTCTACAATACGACATAGCGTAATCTCTTCATAACCGATAGCAGCTACACTTTTAAGAAAACAAAATATATTATGCCTTCGAGTATGGACCATACCGTTTCATATGTTAAAATTTTTCACCTAAACATATATTATTGTGGCTCATGGAATGATAGTATTAATGAATCTAACATCACCTAGGAGAATTTTTTTTTTTTTAATTAAAACTATACCTTTGACCATAGTTTTAGACCAAACTTTTTTTTGGTTAAAGACCATGCCCTTTATTTTCATTTATATATATATATATATATATAAAGAGAATATTCAAACATAACTTTTAAAACAGGTAAGGAAATAAATATACTAATTATTGACTAATTGTTAAGTATTCGGGTAGATAACATATAATAAGAGTATTTAGATATGATATGCATGTATGTAAGGATTTATTTATATGTGCTATTTAACTTATGATAGTATACATATACCAATGTTGGCTATTTGATTGTGAAAGGAAATTATGTATGTTTAGATTTTTTTTTCTTTGCATATGTATTGGCTTAGTTTCTTCTTTTATGTTCTTGAACTAATTAAACTTAATTACCCTATCATAATCTTTCATTAGATCATCAGTTACATAACACCAGCATAAAAACATAATCTTTTACATTATGTTCGGTAGGAAGGAAAGAAAACGAAAAGAAGGAAAAGAAAAAGTAAAGAAAAAAAAAGTTAAAGGAAAGTTATTTTTCTTTCAGTGTGTTTGATATGAGTGATGGAAAATAGAGGAAGAGAAAGAGATTAAGGGTAAAGTTATAAATAAAATTATTAATTTAAGTTGAATAATTTTTTTTCTCATGACACTTGCGATAAATGGATTTGAAGTGAAAATAAATGTACAAATTCACTCATTTTTCTTATCTTATCTTTTTTTTTCTACTAAACGAAAGAAAAAATAGAAAGAAAGTAGTATTTCTTTCTTTCTTTCTTTCCTTCCTATCAAATACTGTTTTAATGTGATAAAACTAAGCATAAACCAAGCAATATAATTCCATTTTTATTACAAATTAAAGCTTTTGTTCTAAATTTAATGATTGTTATATATCCCTCTAACTAAAAGTAAAGAGTAAAACTTTTTTCTTCCTCCAACTTTATCTCTATATAGAATACAATGTAAAATGTAGTACTACTTGAAAGAAACATTTTTTTTTTTCACAAATCAGATAAAGGAGAAGAAAAGAACAGTGATTTTCCTAGTGATTTTTAAGCAAAAGGACAGGCACAGGATAAAGGGGGGAATATATTGGTAGAGAATATAATGATATTTTGCACATGCGGCAATATCAATGGCTTGCATGTTGCAGTGGGGATTTGATTTTGAATCTGTACATTCATAGCTACAGCCTACGGGGCTTTCGATCACAGGCTGCCTGGCTGGTTGGCTATGAAAAAGCCAAATGAATCAGAAAAAAGGGTACTCCCTTTTTTTTTCTTGGTAGATTATTATTGTGAGTATGAATCATGTTGGTTTTAATTCTTTTTCTCCCTACTTGCTGATCAGGTCATTACTCATCAGCTGAAATTGTTTGGGTGGTTTCCTCTTTGATACTGAAGGAAGGTTGTAAAAATTAAGAGGTAAAGAATTGCACATTCAAACTAGCTAGACAAGTGGTCTCCTTCATTCAATGGAATATTAATGACATAATTGTTCAATTTTTTTTACCTTTTTGATAATTTACTATGTTAACTTTTTTTTCTTTAGATAATTAAAGATATGCATGACTTTGGTAAGTTAAATGGAAATTTGAAAATCCACCAGATTAATCTAATTGATAAGGAGAATAGCTAATTTTTATATCAACCATAGTTCGATTCTTGTAAATATCATTTTTGGAGTAAAATTATAAATATATCAAATTAGAGGAATTGTGTTAAAGTTTTGAAATACCAATGATCGTGTTATAAAAAAATTAAAAAAAAAAAGAATTGACAATTGAAAATAAATACTTAAAGTAGAACGAGTAGGGGAAGAAGAAATTAATACTACATAGTACATACTCATGTTATTAATGCAGAAGCACTATTTTAACCACCATGAAAAGAAAATTAACATTACCTGATATAAGCAACCTTGTTTCATTTTGAAGCATTCGATTCATTAATGTTCATCTCATTAAATGAGATATAAATATATGCGTGAAGACAATTACGTTCCTATCTTGTCATGGTCTCAACTCAACCTGTCTTGTCTGACAACAAGATTAAAAATGGCAAACAGGGTTATTTGAGTTATCAGACAAATACCAAGCTAGAGCCACAGCATTTATATTGAAGATATATAAATACACTCAACCGCTTTTTTAAGATGTAAACATAAAAAATCTAATGCATGCTTGAATTAATTGGCTAGCTTGAGAAGGGCAACTATAAGTTTGCAAAATATTCATGACTAGTTAATAAAATTATCCTCCCTTTATGGGTAAAAAAAGTAAATGAACAAACAGTCAGGATTATTTCTGCCCTGAAATTTGCTAGCAAAGCTCTAATTTCTTGCCTTCTAACCTAGCTCGTACCGGATGTTGCTTTTATACGAAGAAAATTTTCATCTACTAAGAGTCAATTCGGAAGTTCGATTGAAAAGCTCTCACTATAATGATAGATGCGTTTTATGGTTGAATTCTAAAATATAATTTAAAAGTTCAATCATTTATTAACATTTTTTTATTTGAGAAAAAGAAGATTTGAATTCTACATTTTTAAAACAGTAAATACATAAATTTATTAATTACTTGAATTTAATTCTTGTGTATATTTGGTGAGAAGTTAATTAATGATTTAATAAAAAATACGATTGGACCGATAAAATAAGAAGATAATGATTCTTTAAAGGAAAATCAAGATGTAAATAATTTGGACGGAGATATTAAACTTGGATGCTTTGAGAAATTCAACATGTTCTTCTACAATAGACCAAAATGATCATATTGGCTACTATATAAGATCTAAATTGTAACTATATAACATGCATGCTGCTGAGGGTTCAGTAGTTGATGATTGTAGACTCAGAGCTCCAGTAGAGAATTACAGGCAGCAAGCATATTGGTTGGCCAGGAGGAAAAACCGAAACAAGCAGAAATGGTGTAGTCCCATCGGCCATTACCAGGATTTCAGGATGGCCTTGGATTTCTTTTCAGAACATGTGCATGAACAGTGTCACCCCATGTCGATCTCTTCATATCAAAAGAGTGGTCCCATATTTTGTTTAATTGACTGTAAAAGTGACAATTGTTTCGAGATATTCATCGTTGATTTTTTGAGACTTGCAGCCCAAAAAGATAAGCGGTTTTATTTGATAAGCAAGCAAAACTAATAACGGATCAATTCCTTAAATTTTTTTGCTTCAGAATAAAGTAACTTAGTGAGTTATTTTGATGCAATTTTAGCATTAATGGCAAATGATAGGAAACCTTACCATTCTTATAAAATAATTATTTTAAACTAACTTCTGGTCTGATGATTAAAAAAGATTATCAGTGATTGAGAATGATAATAAATATGATTGGAAAAAAAATTAAGGAACGTGATAGATAAATTTTAACACGTGTTCCAACACTCGAGTTAAGAAATGTATAGAAAAATAAAATAAAAATGAATAAATAAAGAAAATTAGAAAAAAAAAAAAAGAATCAAGTAATAAATACGGTAGGTGTTTGGTTTAATCTCACCATTTATATCTTAAAAGTAATGATGCGGTTGATTGAATAATCATGTTAAAGTCATAGGGCAGTTGGAGTTGTTACTGACATGGCTACTAAGATATAACAAAATCAATGTTGATTTTTCTCACTGAGACTACCAATTCATTGATTCCCTCAACATACAGAACATTTTATGAATTCGTTGCAATTATGTATGGGAAATTTTCTTTCTTAACGTAACTTCCATCTGCTTCGTGCTTAAGAAAGGCAGTTGTGGTTTTTCTATTCAGACATATTATGATTATTTTTTTTACTTGTATTTATGATTTTATAAAGAAAATACGCTGAATTACAAGAGTTTTTATTCAACTTTTTCGGTGAGTTACCCCCATATTATTATTAAGCTGTGATCATTAACATCTTTCAATGCTTCTTTTTCTGTTATCATGGAATAAAATGGCAACTAGGTAGCATGATTAATTAAGCCACACATGCTGTACTTAAAATCATGGCATTGTGGCTAATCCTACCTGGCATCGTAACTAGTAAGGGCAAATGAAATGAAGTAAACCCGAAATATATATTTTTTAATTTTTAATTATCTTTAAATCTTTTTATTTTATTACTTAGTTAAAAAAAATACATATATAAATTCTTTTAAACTTGTAATTTTTAAATACCAATTCTAATAACATATTAATTGATTCAAAAAATCTTCGATAAATATTTTGTTACCTACTTTTACCTTCTAACCTGCGCATATACATATAATTACGTCATAACATAACCTCCCATTTTTGAAGCTTTTTCCTATGCGCTGTGAGAGTTTTTTTTTTTTTAAATATATTTAAAAAAATCATAATTTGAGAAAAAAAATTTTAAATGAATTTTCGAATTCATGGTAACATGCGCTGGAGTGCCTAAATAATCAGCAAGAATTCATGGAAGCAAATTTCTCTTTAAGGAATTGCCTGAAAAAGGCAGCTTTGCTCAAACTTTTTAACTTTCAGCACATCGTAGACCTGAAATTCCCATTAAAAAAATTTCAGCAAATGGGATAACGTTTTTGCATATAGGACCCTAGAACTAGTTTCTTTCTGATATGTCATTCTGAAGGTATACATATCCAACATGACAGACGATATGTGAAGAACATGAGATTTTCTATTTTTAAGATACCTGACTGAACAAAAAAGTGCATTATGGTCTCATTTCTCAATCTTTCTTATTATTATCACTATATCACTACAGAACTGTTATGACTACATGTTTTACAATGATGAGAATGGATGGAATCACATCCAATATTAAGATATCTACTCCTGTCACATATTAAGGCTTGTTAGCAAGACTTAAGGTTAGGCCAAAAAATAACAGCTGTTCCAGACATTCCTTTTCCAATAAATAATGCCATCCAACACTTACCATCTGCTGAATGATTTTCTGTTTTTGTTCTGCAGCTGAGTTTTCGACTTTCCCTCATCCATTTAAATATCCACAGCAGCTGTTTGAAGCCAAGGACATTTAACTAAGTTACGAGCTTACCAAGTCCATTTTGTTAGTTTTCCTCAATCATAATTTGCTGAAACCCGCATCAGCTGTTGGATAACTTTCCATTAAAGTTATATTGAACCAACAAGGAAATGTCTTCAGGAGATAACATTAGTGCACCAGTGCTCAAGTAATGCCGAGCACCTCTTGCCCTGTGATAAAAACAATTTGTAATTAAACAGAACTGCTGCAAGGGATGTGTGGTCATGTGCAACGAAGTACTAACATTTGCTAAGCAAGTAATTTGAGATAAAAATTTGCCTACCTCTGTCTTTTTGTCAATCCCAAGCCTACCGATAAGCGGGATGCTTCTGATCTTGAAATACATCCCAATGAAGAAATATATTCATGAAATGCAGCACCCTTCAGTGCCAAATATAATCTTGAAGGGACTATGGCCCTAATGATGTTGAAAAGACATGACTTCACATCCCTGTATTGCAAACGCCAAAACTAATTTAGGTGAGTAAAAGGGCAGAGCCAATAATGAAATTCTAAACTGAACAAGTCAATAGCAAGAAGACAGGCTATGTAATTACATGAGTAAACCAAAATCTGTTTCAGACAAAGCACATTAGACAAATGCTTAAATCCTACATCTACAAAGGTTCCAATTATCCAAGGAAACACTTCGTTCCATCCTAGCAAAACAGAAATTGTAAAAGAACAATAATAAACATGAAATTTGATCTGTCATCTGCCAATGTCAAAATGCCTCAACTCATTTACAAGTAATAAATCCAAGTGTGGCTTCAAGTGAAATAATAACTCCATACCTTTTCACTGCTAGCTCACGTTTTGATGGGCTCAAGTCCAAAACCTTTCCATCAATTGAAGTCTTGTTTGCTCTAGCATCATTTCCAAGCAATCCACCGATTGCCATTATACTAGTTGAGGAAGCCAGTATCTCCTGCCTCAAATCCACCTTATGCTCAAAACCCATGTTTGATCCTATAACATCAATTTCTTTAGCATACAAGCAAAATCCATGTTGTGAAACTGTGTTAGCCATCTGCAACTGCTCATCACACCAGCTGAAAGCATCAGAATTCTCAGAAGGAATCATTAACAGCTCCAAAGAATCCTGCATATATGGCTAATTAGTACCAAAGGAAACAGGCAATAAGAAATGGTCTCTGAAAAAAATAAGACTATTCATCACTTACTTGCATCTGGCATTTGGAACGTAATTGGTCAGCTTGCGAAATTAGATCACTCATACTAGAAGTGAGTTTTAAAATTTTAAGTGCATCTTTTGGCTCTGAGTCAACATACTGTTTTAGATCAGCATGATTGTCACGAAGTTTTTTCCATGATTTCTGTACTACATCATTTACAACCTGGTTCTTAAATTTCTCCATGGAAAAGAATCTTTTGTTGAAAGTCACGCAGTTGCAATCATCCATCACTGCATGCCCAGTTGATACACCCTCATCGTACTCATTTTGAGAATTCTCCAGCACTTCTTCACGAGATGCTTCTGCAGTCATACTGCATTTGCCACCTAACATATCTGAAGTACTAACTAATTTATATATAAATTTACCAGTGTCATTCGCATCAACTGGCAACAAATCCTCTGTGAACTCGGAACTCACTGAAACTTCCGTTGTTTCAGCAACATTAACATATGACAAAGTTCTAGAAGGCAGCTCCATTCCATTAACAATTTCAGTTTCAGGAACAATGGATGACTCAGGAACATATGATACATCCACAGATTTGCAAGCGTCCATTTGTAAATTATTTGCTGTTTTTGAGCATTGGAAACCCCTATCCTCACAATTCTCCACTTCAGAACAAAGTAGCTCGTCTGTTAATGGCCTTAAGCAATTTTGCATGTTTGGACAATGACAGTGAAGTCTGCAATCTTCTTTGATGAATAATTCACGGTTGACATTCTTGTTTGAAACTAAACAAGGTTGCTTATTAAAGTCCTCATCTTCGGAACCAGAAGACATTACAACATCAAGTTTCCTCCTACGTGTTCTTCGAGAGAAAGAAACTGGGGTGCCCGAAGAATTGTAAAAGTCATGGGCAGTATAAGAAGGGTTTATGAATTCATTACAATCATGAATAGAGGTATTCCTGCCTAACATCACTTCTTTTGCATCTATTCTGTCTATCTCGTTATTATGCATCTCCAACCCATTTGACATGTTATTTTCAAGTTCTTCCTCCATCACCTCCATTGAAGTTGAATTTTCTTCCATCATGGACAATGTCTTAGCAATTTCCTTCTCAACTAACTCTGATAACTGAGATGGGAAATCCCAAGGGACTATAGTTGGTAGTATTGAATGACCCACCTCTATATCAAACAGCAGCAAGTCATAAGTCTTCCACAATTTCCCATCTGGATAGCCAAGGGGTGTTAAAACAAAGTGCAAATATATAATACAAAGAATATTTCTTTGCAAGAGATACTAAACTGGCAATGAGTTCAAGAACAAATATTAAACATGGAAATCACACCCTTGAAAAAAGACCTGTTATGATTTTCTCAAGCACAAAACAAGTATCTGAAATTGGACCAGGTATAAAAAATAATCCAATTGGTTCCAGAAAGCAGTAGATGTCACATAATAACTTCCAAAAAGTCAAACAAAA
Organism: Durio zibethinus; assembly: GCF_002303985.1. The sequence goes on along the minus strand of NW_019167949.1, from coordinate 5,103,337 downwards.
TGATAACAGAAATCCTTTTACAAAAAGTATGAAATATCAAAACCTTCAACACGATGCAGCTCTTTTGCTCAAGGAAGTAAAAATAAACCATAAGTCCATAACCACAAAGGCTGATCAGAAGTTTTCTAGTGAATTTATCTATTAAAAGTATTGACATCAACACTTGAATTAAATCTCGTATATGCATCACCATACACCAAAAAAACTGTTAAATAGGGTTTATATTTGCTCCTGTATCAGGGACCTATTGAGATCACCCAAATTAAAGTGAATATGTAATTTATAGATGGTCAATACTTACTTCAAATGATACTTGGCTTTATGCACAAGCACATACATGTCAGGTGAATTTATTTTAAAACTCATTCCTTATATTTCCTCACATAGTGATTTATTAAGATTTGCAAAAATCTTGGCAGATTAAACAATCTCAAGAAACTTACTGAAGCTCTTTCATTTAGTTTTCTAACATTTTTCATAGTCTCTGCTAAAAGCATAGTACCCCAACTCATAATAGGGGAAACCAGTTTACTGAATTTCTATTATAACATGTAAATTTCAAAAAGAACAATAGATGTACTATGCAAACATGTATAGCTGTGTTATGTTATTAACCTTTTTGATTTATTTTGCTCTGGCACCAAAACTGGAGATGCATAATGGTTTTCCGAATGTCACCCTGACAACATTTAGTTAATTGCTCTAGTAAATGTGGTTGAATGGCGGCTTTCTCCGCTGCACAAACCTGTGGCATAAAACTAAGATAAATATGAAAAGGTAAAGATTTTTGTAATGTGAAAGAGTTCAAAAGAAGGCACTGAAGCTTATACCATAGAGAGATGGTGAAGCAGCTCTTCTTGTGACGGCATCGTGAAACATAACTCTAGCCTGTCCAAGTTGTCTGGCAGAACAAGATTGTTACCTGAAATTACCACCACAACATGGTGTTACGAGGAAATACATCAAGTAAAAGTTATAAAGTGTCAAGAAAAAAATATAATGTTTCAATCATAAAGCCAACTTACTATTACTAGTCAGTATCACGGGTCCTTTTGCTTTTTCAGCAATTTGCTGTATAGCAGCAACAAAACCACGATCTTCAGGAAAACTGATATCCACATCCTCAAAGAGAACCAAAGGCTTAACTTTAGTTTGACCAAAGCCAGTCTCACTATCACTACAGACATGTTTTCCAGATGCTCCATGCGCAAAAAATGAATCTTCCTTATCTGATATTGATATCAACTCTATCACCTCATTATCAAATTCTTGCACTGCTTCACTGCTAGATAAAGGTCCTGCAGATTTCATCACATGCTTGCTAAGTGAAACTATAGGATTTTCTAGTGACCTGAAACAAGTATACTTTACAATTTAGGACATAATTACATTAGTAAAGCTTGAATTTGCTAGATGCTTCAATGGACAATAGAATGATCACATAAATAGTGTAAGAATGATAATGAAGACAGAGTCACCAACCCTGTAAGGCAGTGTGATTCTAACGCCTCTCCGAGCTTTTGCTTCACAACAGCTCCATTTCGACAGTCTGATGCATTGGACTAACAAAATAATAGATTAGAAGGATGCAACTTTCACTTAAAGGATTATTCTCTTAGCATTGAATTACAAACACTAAAATTCATTGAAATAACAAACACTAAAATTCATTGAAATAAAATTAACTCAATTGACTGCATGAAAGGATGCCTTGTAATCAAAGACAAATTTGACCAAGCTATATGGAATTGCAAGAACAATAGCTGTATCTTATTTCTATTTTTAGGAGTGTACCAAGTAGAATTAAATTAATAAGTTTTTTAAGAAAGGGGAAAGTAGGCTAAAACATTTGGGACTTTTGAAATATGAATTGACCTTTTTAACGAGAAAAAATGATACAAAGGAAAGAGAAAACATGAAGAAACCTTCACAGTTTTCCAACTTACAGAAAATCTCCCTTTTAAGTTCCAAGCAGTTACATCTTAAAGAAGTGGCATAAACACAAGCCTTAGAGCAAGTGGGTAACAAAAGCACCATAGATTTACTTGCAGCATGAATTTGAAGGTACAGGACAAGTGAACCGATTTATCAATCTTGCAACTTTATTATTTTAGTTGAAATCTTCCAGAACATCCAATGCGTGAATAAGTCCAAAGTCAGACTCATCTAAGTTTCCAATGATATAGAAATAAAGGAGAGATGAATCTTTGTCTTTCAGTTGCAAGACATGTCTAAGAACTATAAGCATTTAGAATTGCAAACTTAAGAACTCAACATAGAGCCTTAGCTTCATAACAAACTGAGAGTCCATTTAATTCACATACACAGTTTCTAATATTATGCCAAAAAAGCCTAGTGGTTATAGGCATTTTCATGCAAGGATAAGTATCATTTGCACATGGCCACAACTAATGCTGGACAAAAAAATTGTAAAATGGTTTGACAAGAATCTAAAAGTTTAGTAGCAACCTCCAAAACTTTAAATCCTTGTTCCTTTGCACAAGCATGGATAGCTGCAGATTTCCCACTCTGCAGCACGAAGAAATATACCTTTAACTACCAAGAAAAAGCAAAAGCATATGTACCAAACATAATTTGAAACAAAATACGGAATGCTATCCAACAAAGCAATCCTTCAAGAAAAAGAATGGAAATGGAGTTCCAATTTAACATAAGCAACAGTGTTCTCTTAAACCTTGTACAATCTCAAGACCGAAACCTTTGCAGGTGTAACTACATTTACTGTTGTGAGTAAATCAACTTAATGTCAAGTTCCTAGTTCCATTTTCAGGAAAAGAAAAATCTTAAATCAACCCAAGACATAAGAAACCAGTAAACCTTGTAGCCAAGAAACACACCACTAAGGGCTAGCAGTGCATAGAACAAAGAATTCAACCAATACCAAAGGAAATATCAACCGCAAAATGTAGTGAGACATGATAAAGAGATAATAATTCATTCAAAGCCAAGCATTACAAAAAACATACAAAGACAAAGGTTAACTCTAAAACAAGCAAACAAGTACTAAACTTCAGTGAAAACTTTTATGTATACCCCAATTGGTCCGGTAACTAAGAGAACATTCTTCAGACTATCCTCTCCATCTATGTTTTCTGAATCAAAATCACTTTCACAAAAATTGTCATCATCTTCCTGCATGTTGCTTTTATTAACGTTATTAGAGGCTTTGATGGCTTGAAAACTTCTCTCACGCCAAAGCCGCAACCATTCATTCATAAACTTCACTGATACAGTATTACCACACACCTGAAAAGCAGTATTAAAGGAGAAAAAAAATGTATGAAATATAATATTACCTCCCCCTTCCTTTTAGGATATAGAAGTTCAGAACAAACAAGCTAATAAAATCTCACCTCTTTGGCACTTTTTGGCTGATACTTATCAGTCCATAAGCTATTATCATGCCGGATACTGCAACCAGGATAACATGGCACAAATCTGCAAATTAATATAATGAAAAGGATCTTGCTTGGCAGAATAGCAGACTTACATACACAAAGGCTATCCTAACTAGCAAGTAGCAACTTTTTATTGGATACACTAGATTATTATTAGTATGGCCAAAAGTTGCAGAAGTTTGCACCATTGACCTTGACCATAAAACCAAGGCTTTAACAAGTTAGTGGATATCAACCGGGCCAGTTCCATTTGGTTAGCAAGTACCAACAGTATCAAGGCGCAAATCCTATTTCTAACACAACTATCTCTATTCAGCATATTTTGAATTGAATAGCTTCAGAAACTATAGTAGCATAGAAGATTCTCATACTGCCAGATATTGTGCAACAAATATGAAAATGATCATTTTAATGCATACAAAGTATTTGTAATAACAAACATATTAAAATAATCCTAAATTAACATATCAGAAAGGACGCTTAAGAAATGGGCAGATAGGTTTTAATATGCAAAATTCCAACCTTTCTTGAAGAAGCCGACTTTGCTGTTCAAGCTCTGAATTTCCCACATTATCAGCCTGCATAGAAAGGACAGCAACTTCATCTACTTGGCTGTCCTGGCAATAACCAAATTATAGCAACAAACAAATCGAAGAACATTCAAAGTTAATAAAAAGCTAATGAGCCTTTGGCACATGGGCAACTAGTACATATTTAAAAGTATGGGTAAAGGAGGTATATGTTAGATTCGACTTGAAGAAATTGCCTAACTTAAATGGGGTTTAGGAATTTGTGGGGGTTGGTTGTCTAGAATTTTGATTGTTAAGGGGGAAAAAGAGTTAAATAACTAGAAAAAAATAATGGTAATAGGAACTCCCTTGAAAATAAATTAAAGAAAAGAAAGGTAACGAGGATAAAATTATACGACATACCCCTTCTGAGCCCTTTAACAGCAGATAGCTTTCCAATTGCTCATGTACTGGCGAAGCATTTATTGCTAATGATGTTCCAAGTAAGTCATTATCTTGAATAATACATTCATCTGACAACTTGTTTTCAACAACTAATGCATCAGAGAAATGTGAAACACCAGGCAAGTTGTCAAGACATAATGCCCCAACATAACTTTCAAAAACTGATGTGAATAGGCCTTCAAAATTGTAACCAATGTCAATGGCAGTTTTCTCAAAAAAAGTCCAATCTTTCCAATCAAGAACAACATCATCCTGCATGACAAAGTTTGATTGTCATTTCAGATAAGAAAGAACATTTAAAGAAGTTTAAATTCAAATCAAGAACATACAATAAATTTAGACATGGTTGAGTCATAATGCCATACCTGAATTCTTTCAAATACATGAATAGGACCAACATTAACGCCTGTGTTACATCTGTCTAGCAAGCAACCATTTTTCCCTACTTCAGCAGTCTCCTGGCTCCTCTTTCCCGCTTTTCGTGATGCAAAAAATGGATGAATTTGCCTTCTTGCAAACATCCGTGAATTTTCCTAATCAAGCATAAAATAAACACACTTTCAGTTACAACTTACATGTCAAATATTGTATTAAATGTTAGTTACATTAACATATCATGAACTTAGATACTGTTTGCTAGTAGTTCGAGCCAATGCATGGACAGCCAAATATTCAGACACCATATTGCAGCACTCATCACAAGGAAAACGTCCAGGGAGGGAGGGGAATTGGGGCAGATGAATTTCTGCACCAAAAAAAGGAACAATAACAGCTTCATATGTTGCAAGGAAAACCCTAGCAATCTCTCCACATTAAAAGTGATCCAGAAAATTGGTAGAGAAATAAGCTCCTGAGTGGGCTGAAAAAGTGATGGTTGCTTATCATTTTGCCTAGGCTCATAAGTAGGCACATCCTGCAGGGCATTATTTAAGCTCCAAGAGCTTCATAATAAGCTATGCCACGTCATCAATGGCCTCCAACCAAACAGCACAAACTAACATCACTTATTAATACCCTAGCGTCTTCCTTTCAGTAAATCAGAATCACCAAACACCAGTCACTATGTTTGATTATTTTCTCTCTACTTAATCCTAATTTTTACCTTCATCATCATCACCCATCACGTAAGCCCTAGGTTTCTTAAAAAAAAAAAAAGAAAAACTAAAACACAAAGCTAATATTCCACGGCAGACCTTTTTTCTTTTAATTTCTTGGAACTATTCTTATCTTACTGCATTACAGCAAAATCTTTCAGCATTAGAACATGATATTTGCTCTTCAACATCTAAAACAACGTTCTCAATCAACACTAACCATGAAATAAAGGAACAAGAATTAGCCAACAAACTGCTAATGCAAGCGATCCACAGTACAATGGTAAACCAAAAGCATACTAAAAGTTCCAATGACATATATGAGAGATCAAAATAATGTTTTAATGCTGCGAAAGCACAATCACTAACCTCAGCTGTCAATTTTGCCTCCAATCTCAAATTAGGAATTGGTGGCGGTGATGCATCTTCACTCTCCATCAAATTATTCATCCCATTCTTCTTCAGTGTAGTTTCCATTGGCGATTTCTCCGTTGACTGCTTATGGAAAATCACATTCAAAATTTTAAAAACAAAAAAACTACCAAACAGCTCTTCCCTTTTATTAATCGGTTAAATTAACTAAAAATTAACTCAACTAAACCTTTTTAGAAGCTCGATTCTGAGAAGTTACTTTCCCTTTCCGTTTTCTTCCCTTCTTCTTGCCTTGGCTACCACAGAACTCTTCATCTTCGCCGTCGTTATTGTCATCCTCACCTTCGTGAGCCTTCTGGTCAACCTTCGGTTCAATTTCTGGTGATTTGCGTGGGAACAAGGTTGACTGGACCAATCTCCGGCGGACGCTCCTCCGTTCCCGCTGGTCGGTGCCGTTGACCATCATTACTTCCGGCTCTCTCTTCTCAGCTGATTCTTCCATGGTATTAAGGTTTATCCAATCTTAATTTAGGAATTTAGGGTTTTGAGTGACGACATTTGGGCTTTGTTTTTTTTTCGTTTGGATTTTCCAACTTGATCTAGGAGAGAGGGAGAAAGCTGGAGAGAACGAGGATTTTCTTCCCGCGCGCGTTGTGAGGTAAAAGAAAAATTACTCACAATGCGTGGTGAGTATATCATTACCGAAACCTAATTTCTTATTTGCTTGTACCCTGCTTTTAATCATATCATTGCACTAATCAAATCTTTGCAACTGAATTAGACTTCGTTAGCATTGGTTTTGCGGTTGAAAAAATTTTAGTTTGAAAAAAAAAAAAAATTTTAAAAATATTATAAAAATTTAGTGTGAAAAATTTATGATTTAAAATTTTTTGAATATTTGTTATTGCTTTGAAAAATTACTGTAAATTTAAAATATAAAAAAAAAACACTTTATGTTGAAAAAAAAGTTATTTTTATCAAAGGTTGTTATCATAAATAATTCTTGAATTATAATAAATATTTAATATGATATTTAAATTTTAAAATTTTTAATATGATACATAAATTATAATTTTATTAATTAATATAATAATTAAAAAATTATTTATTCATCATATATCATCATTTGAAATTAATTAAGTCAGAGATGAATATTATATCAATTAATAAATTTAAAATTTAAATATTAAATTATAAAATTTAAATACTTTATTAAATATTTAATATAATTTAAAATCATTTAAGACATCCACCTTTTATTAAAAATAAATAATTAAATGGGTATTTGATCATTTTGTATCAAACTCATAAATTTTAAATCAAAATTACATTTTCTAATTAATTTTTACGGTATTTTTAGTTGTCAAAAAATACTTTTTATATAAAACATAATGTATTTAGTATTGCTTTTACGTTTAAAAATTACGTTTTAAAATAAAAATGCAATGCAATGCCAAACACGAAACGTTAATCCTTCAACCGTTGGCTTTTAGTACAAAAGCAGTATTTGGAGCAAATTTGTGCCAATCGACATTGAGCATCCATTTGGATGCTATCACGTGGCACGATTTGTGGTGGTGGGACACTGGCCAATTTTGGTCTGCTACGGACAAAGGATCGAGACGAATTTTTATTTATTTTTAATTTGATCTAATTTTATATTTATTAAATTTAAATTTTTATGATATAAAATTTTTTTATTTTTTATATTTGTATCCAATTAGATTTGAAATTAATAAAATATTATTTTTTAAAATATAAAATATTTAAATATATAGTTATATATAAATAAATAAATAATTAATTAAAAATTATTTTTATATAATATTAAATAGAATCGAGTAAAATTTATCTAAAAATTAAATTCGATTTAATCTTGATTTTTTTTTAATTTTATTCGATTTTACCTTAAACTTGATTTAAAAAAAAATAAATTATATGAGATAAGTTATAATCGAAACCTGACGAAAAATAAATTGAGTTGCATACCTTAATTAGTCTATTGGTCATTCTTTTTATATATATTTTTACCCCTCAACTTATATTATAAATGCAAAATATTTTTATAATTTAAATTTTATAATTTGATTTTTTATTTAAAAATATGAAATAGTTTAGTTAATTTAATCTAATAAAAATATTGGTTAATATATTATTATTTTAATTATTTGTAATTATTTATTAAAAAATCATTATTTGATATTAAAATAATTTATTAATTTTATAAATATTAAATAATTTAACATTTTATTATATATAATTTTTATTGAATGTTTTTAACGGTCAATTTTTTTATATTATAATTCATCTCATTATAAATATTATTTTAATATCTAAATATATATTTTATTATTAATTTTAATCTTATTATTATAATTAATTTTATCAAAATTAATCTTATTATTTGCCTATTGATGTATCGGATTGATATGAAAGACTTACCGTACTATTTTATGTTTTTTATCTGGTTCCAGTTTCCCACCAAAAAAAAGATATGAAAGGCTTAGTTTTCACGGACTTGTCACGTGACATCTCAACTATGAGAAGTGTCAACACGCGCCAAAAATGAAGCGTGGGGTAGGAGGGAATCAGGAATGCCAGTATGTTATGTCCGAAGCCGCAACATTGAAGAAAAGAAAAGACCACAAATTCGTTACCTTTCCTCCACGCCTGAAAAGATAGCCGATATAGTTGTAAGTGGGGCACGACGGGCAACTTTAATGCTGCGAAATCTAGAAAGGGTATAACTGAATTTACTAAAACGTCCCTCAAATCCTAATAACTCAATTAACTTTCTTAGCTTGAGAAATAAAAAAGGCGGGAACAAATTAGTCTTAATGGAAAAAGTAAATAATGCTCGAAGACTCTAAATCGAGAATCTGACTCGTGTCTGTTCACTCTATGAAACACAGATGTGACCTTCCTCACCGCCACTACTTTGAAACCTCTGCCTTTGTCTTGTTTGTCTTGTTATTTGCTGCAGACCTTTTTGCAGAAAAGAAGGAAGCCCAAAACTCTAAAATCACTGAATCTTACCCAGCTTGAAAGTAGTCATTTTTCTACATTGTACTAACTCTTTCTCTTTCATAATAGTTCATTTTTGGTCGATAGGGGAGGACAAAAGCCACCTGAACAAACCCTTGAAACCCTCTAGTACATTACATTTGATCATTAGATTGAACCAAAAGACGCAAAGAAGGAAAAACCCATCCTTTATTGGTTTCAAATCTTGGCTCCTTTTTTAGCTCCTTCTTTGTTAAACCCTGAACCTTTACTAAAGAAATAACGCATCTTTGAGTAGCAAAGCAAAGCAAAGCTAAGCTAAGCTCTTTTGTTTGTATTCTTCAGCCACTCTGTTTTTATCCTGTTTTTAACTGAAGAGGAACAAGCAAAAAAGCCCTCGACCTGCTCAAACCCCAGAACCTAACAATGCCAAACCGAAAACCCACTTTTTTCTCCTTCTGCAAAGCCATTTGCTTCATGGTTTTCTCCAATGTGGCTTTGGTAACTTCCAAATCAACAATCGAGCCCTGTTCAAACTCTGATTCCTGCAACGCCTTGCTGGGATACACTCTCTACACCGACCTGAAAGTCGCTGAGGTTGCTTCCCTCTTCCAGGTTGACCCCATTTCGATCCTCACTGCCAACGCCATCGATATCTCTTACCCCGATGTCGAAAACCACATCCTTCCTTCCCAACTCTTCCTCAAGATCCCCATCATCTGTTCATGTGTTGATGGGATTCGAAAATCCGTTTCAACTCACTATAAAACCCGCCCTCAGGACACTCTCTCCTCCATTTCGGATTCGGTTTATGCTGGTTTGGTGTCACCTGATCAGATTAGGGAGGCTAACTCAATTGCTGATCCTTCTGTTCTTGATGTGGGGGAGAACCTTGTCGTTCCTTTGCCGTGTACTTGTTTTAATGGGACCGATAATGAACTGCCGGCCATTTATCTATCGTATGTGGTGAAGCCAGTGGATACTTTAGCCGGAATTGCAGCGAGTTATTCGACTACGATCACAGATTTGATGAATGTTAATGCTATGGGGAGTACTTCTATTAAGGCTGGTGATATTCTAGCTGTTCCTTTATCAGGTAGTTTTTCATTTCCTTGTTTTGGTAGAATGTGCGGTTGACATTAAAACTTGAAATTTGTATTGCTTTAATCATCAATCATCTAAAGCCATTATGCCAATGCCAGTATCATGTGTGTTTCTTCTGTAAAGTTGAGTTTTCATCTTGCTTATGTAGTAGGATTATGCTTTATATAATCACTGCAAATGGTATTGCTAATTTGCTATAACCTTTTGTAGTGTTAGTTGAATTTTTGTCCTTTTAATAGTTTTTGCCTTGAGAGTTCAAGCTAATGCAATAATTGTGAATTTTTACACACAGTTTTTATGCTTTTGCTTTGTTATGTCTGTTTCCTAAGGGCAATTGAGGATAAGTGTTATTTTCTTTTGGTTCCTGCAGCTTGTGCTTCGAATTTTCCTAACTATGCCTCAGATCATGGATTGATCGTGCCTAATGGGAGCTATGCTATTACTGCTAGCCACTGTGTTCAGTGCAGCTGTGGGCAGGGGAGTAGCAAGTAATTGAGCTGTTTCTTAGCATATTGGTTTATTCGTTGTTAATTAATAGTCTTTACTGCATGGGATTCACTCCCCTAAATCTAACAGTCTGGAGTTAATCACCTTTTCTGATTGTGTTGAACAGTTTGTACTGCATGCCTGCTTCTTTAGCTGTTTCTTGTTCAAGCATGCAATGTAAAAGCAGCAATCTGATGCTAGGGAACGTTACAGTGCAGCAAAGTAGTGCTGGATGCAAAGTTACTTCTTGTGCTTATGGTGGTTATGCAAATGGCACTATTATCACTTGGTATGCTACATTTTTTACCTACTTTTATTGATGGTTATGTGAAAAGTGATCTCTGTGTTTGAGTTTTATCCAATGACTGAACCCTTTCGACCCCTTTCTTTGTTCTGCAGGTTGTCATCATCTCTTCGACCTCGATGTCCAGGTAAGAGTTTATAAAACACAGTTCTCATAGGTTGTGATTCCAAAATGCATGAAGACAAGAAATTGTTTAATTTTAGGGCTATTTGGACTTCCATAATCCAATGCAATGTGAATGTGTTAATTTCCTTTTCGCATTGATACAGATGAAAATCAAATTTGGTAATTGCTAATTAAATGGAGTGAAATGAGATAATTCTTATCTGATACTTCTTGTTGTAGCATCTACCAATACAAATAATGTTTGCTTATTCATAAACATACTGAATTCATTTGTTACCTTCAATAATGCATAATTGTTAGACAATTCTGGTGCTTCTTTTTTAAAAGAAATGAAAGTTTCAGTTTCCGTGACAAGATTTATGACTTCAAATGTTGAGGAGTTGAACATGAGCGATTTACTTTCTAGAATTCACAAATATTTCCAGATGGTCATAGAAGGCTTCTTGACCTATTTAAAGTTGCATTGCATTTCAAAAAAATAATGCAGGACCACAGCAATTTCCTCCCCTTGTAGCCCCACCTACTGATGTAACTAAGGATTCAGTTTTTGCCCCAGCACCTGCGCCTCAGTCAGATGGTGCCACAACAAAAGTGCCCAAGACTTCTACGGTGCCCAAGATTTCTACAGCGCCATCTACTGGGTCAATTTCTGTGCTTCCCCCAGCAGCTGCACCTATTGGAAGTTTCTCTGATGCTTCCATATTGATGAATTCAGTGGCTGCTCTTCCGACTGCTCTTATGATATACTTTCTTATCAAATTAATCTCGCCCTTCTGATTGTAATTTGCTTGTGAGTTTTGGTGGGGTTTTGTTTTCTAAGGTTGCTTTGTTTTTTACCTGTCCCACTTGTCTGTTGTATGTAACTTTATTCATGACTGCATTACGTAATTGCCGCGAGTTTTCAAGTTGCATTAGTAATTTAATTTACTTGATTACTTATCATTCAGTGCAATTCATCGGCAGTTGCCTTTCTAATTTCTATTCATTAAATTTTGAGCTATATGAAATTTCTTGGATTACTTCATTGTCTTTACAGGACTACTAAGACCTCATTAACCTGGTTTAGGGGTCGACATTTCTTGGCTGTGTTATATCTACTTGTGGGCGGGGAATAACATTTCAATAACTAGTTTGAACATCTCAAGTCTGATCCAGTGTTGTCGTCTTTGTAATTATAGCATAACGTTATGATCATGAGTGTCTACCAACCAAACATCTTGATCCCCAAACCACCTTTTATCTTTCATTGTAAAAGTGAATATGAATTATAGTTGTTAATTTCATTTCAATATCAATCATATTAGACAGTTCAAATTATATTAAAACATTGTACATCTAAAGATAATTTTTTATACATGATTTAATACAAATCGTCTTTGTTAATTTCGGTAAATTTCAATGAATTAATTTATTTTGACCGTAAATGTTAAATATGTTTTATAATTTATAATTTATTTTTTATTATTTGACTATTTTTAATCTAATAAAAATAGAATTAATTGGCATAATACCGTCTAAAAGTTAAGCTTATCTATTTTTTAATTGTAAATTATTTTCTTTTATACTTTTTTTTTCAAATAAAAATTTATAAGTATTTTTATTTTATTTTATAAGAAAACAATTATACTTCATTTTTAAAGTTTAACAATCATAAAATCAAAATTAATTTTTTTATTTCTTTATTTTTATCTTAATATTTGCATAAAAAAACTTATTTAAATATTATATAATCAAATTGAGTGTTTAAAAATATCATGATAATTTTACGATATTATTTCTTATACTTTTAAACTTATTTTTTTGATTTTTAAAAATATTACACATTTACTTTGTAAATTTTTAATAAGATTATAATGTATAAGTTCATATATATTTATAAATATATTTATACTAAATAAAAAAATCCAGAATAATATACTAAAACAATTGGTATCGACATAATCATATTTAGAAAAAAAAAAAAAACCAAAATGTTGTCTACTATTATATTAACAACCTTGATATGAAGAGTAAGCAGGGGGTGAATCAATACAATTATCCATTAAAGGAGTAGTACCAATGCAAACGTATTTACAGTATTTACATTTCACCCCAACAATGACTTAATAAAACAAGCAAGAATCCCCAAGCATTAATACAGTTAAGAGAGATTTTCTCTCAATCATGATCAATAAATTTATAGCGCCCTCATCACAACATTGCTGGTTGTGTGGATACCCATTGCAGCAAGTTTCAGTATAGTACGGGTCCTATATAACCTGTTCATGTCAAGGAGAAATTGATATGATAATTCATTATAATTAAAGATAGCATAGGAACACGGCTAAAATATAGCACATGGTGCTCCAAATCTAAAAGCACCTGAGAAAATCTCAGGTACCAAAATCTCCACAAGACTATGTACAACTTTGGAGTACAAAGAATTAAAATTTCCAATCTTTAGATGTTTTGGTCCCGAATGCAAACATAGGGTTCTATAGTATAGTACAATAGGTTATAACTTTGTTAAAATTTCCGAAAGATTCTATAGGACCTTAAGAAGTTTACATATTCAGATGTATAAAAGGTATAATTGTTTCAATTAATAACAATCCATCTTATGATTAGAGGATGTTGAGAGCGTGGTGGGAGATATTTATATCTTTCAGCCTGCTAATAGAGCAGCAGCTTCTGTTAAATTTTTAGTACTGATGTAGATACTATATGCAAAATGAATCTTGGACTTTCATATCCCTTAAAAAGGATTCATAAGCATTGTCTCTAGGATCGAGGTTTAATGGTGTTCACAAAGTTAAATCAGCATGCCTGGCTTCTCAAGCAGAAAGAAAATGCATGCCATTCCTTTTTAAACTTGAGGGCATGAAAGGACACTGATAAATGCAAAAGCAAACAAATAATAGTAAAAGGAACAGTGAAACACACCCAACCAGTGTAAGTCCCCAGGTTGACAAGGTATAGAACAACTTTCCTGCATGCCAAATGCCCAAAACCTTCTCCAATTTGCTGACACTACCTAATGCTTTCAGCAGAGCTGCATGTAATCTCACCACAATAAGTAACACACCATAATATTGACAATTGATTAGAATTTAGAAGAATGGGGGAACAAAAGCAAGATAACTAGCTACAAAATCGATGGAGGATGATGCTCTGTGCTCAAATATAAGGTTACCAAACGTGGAAAATGGAAGGTACATCTATATTTAAATGCTTGGAATTTATTATATGCACAGCTGCAGGCTGCCCATCTTCCAATATATAGTTTAATGCTGGAGTGAATTGTAATAAAGTTTAATCTTTATCAAAACAATGGAACTGAAATATATACTATCGATTATCAGGAAGCATTTACCCAGTCACCATGACATAAAAAAAGGTAACCATACCAAGGAAAATAATTATCAATTTAGGTAGTAAAGCCACATGAACTAAGTAGCAAACTTACTCTTCTGCAGTTCTTCTGGTGTCAAAGTCTGCGATACCAAGATAACAAACAAACATGAAAATCCGGCAGAAGTAAATTGGAAAGAAGCAGATCCATTAGCTACAAACCTGAGCTTTAGGGTTGGACAAAATGCATTTAGCCATAAAGTTGGCAACCCCATCCACAACATGTTCCTCACTAACAACAATGTAATTCTCATCATCAATTCCACTCCACTCTTCAACATGGCTTGGAGCCATTTCATCAGTTACCCATACCCACCAACTCGGCTCTTTTTGGTCAACATTAATCAAAATATCAGCTGAACGCATATCATCCCCTAATTCAAAAACAAATAAAAAAATTAACTACTCAATCAATATCCACATTCCTAACATAAAAAGGGGAAAAAATGACCGAACATTATTGTCACAGCTGATGGGGTAATAATTTATCAGTTAAAAATGATTGGACAAGTAGCATTACTCACACAAAAAGTAATCAATTACGCGATTAAATTCAATGCAAAGATTTAGCATATAAGAACCTGTAGCTTCCTTGAATGGAAACTCGATTTTAGTATTGGATTCGTTAAGTGATTTGAGTCGGGTCAAAAAGTCTTTAGAATCCACGGTAGATACCAACCGAGCATAAAGCTGCAATTAATTAAACAATTAGATTCCAGAAATTAGGGGAAAAAGAAAATCAAACAAATAAAAAAGTAATGAAATTTACGTACGTCAGGAGGACAATCGTTTAATACAGCAGGAGATTCCGAGAGATTGTTGAGGAGTCTGAGGTTCTGTTCCAAATGATTCCTAAGGCGTCGATTTTCGGATTTTAGGGTTTCCAATTCTTTTTCGAGCTTGGAATTGTCATTGTTTTCGGGGGAATCATCGTCGTGGTTGTGACGGTGGTGGAGGCTGTGGCAACATTCCATGGCGTTCCATGCGACGTCGGCGACTTCGAGGACCGTCTTGGCAACCTCCACAGCTTCACGGCCGCCCATTGCTTTTCGAAGGAAAAATGATTTTTTGACAACTAGAGAGTTGGTGGCTGTCGCTTCACGTTCGCGTGTCCGAACGTGGTGTGTCCGTGATCCGGTTTTGTTACTTTTTATTCTGGTCTACCGGTTTTGTCAACTTTGTTTTGAGCATTTTGTCTCTTTGTGAGATTGCGTGGAAATTTGGTAAATTTGTACAATAATATATTAAAAAAATAAAAAATAAAAAATTATATAATTTAAACTTTTATTAAAATTTATTAATAAATTTAATAAAATAAAAAATATATTTAATGCCAACTCTTCGTGATATAATAATTTTTATATTTTATTTATATTTAATATAAATAAATATGACTTGAATTCACTAATTATCTCATCTATAAAATACTCTCAATTATTATATTTGTTTCATATAATTCATTAAAAAATTAAAATTAAAATTTTTTTTTATGAAAAACTTTTATTAGTTATTTTATGCTTTACATCAATTTGTTTACTTTATTTATTCTTAATATTTTTAAATAAAAGTACAAATAATTATTTTCATGGATATTTTATATTTTTAGCATAGATTTTATTTGTTTACTCATAAAAAATTAAGCAAATAAATAAATTTTAATCTTAATTTTTTATTAAACAAGAAATATTAAGATCAATTATAATTATTTTATAATTAAACACAAAAAAGAGGCCACAACTGATTCAAATATCCTACACCCGCCTACACCGTATCACTTCCTTGTCCCCTCCCTTTTTTTTTCCTCTTCCCCGTGTGTTAAGGTTTTAGGCTTATAGCATATTCTCTTTCTCTCTCTAAACCAGTAACAGTGAAACCTCCTCCCGACGAATGGCAGAGGAGCCGCATGATAGCGCTGCGCCCGATACCGTCGCCAAGGAAGCAGCGGAAGCGACGGCGTCTGCGGAAGATATCGAGTCACAAATTACCACCGCCATGCGCTCTCGTGTTGGCCACTTTAAGGAACAAGCCGAGTACACACACTCTCTCTTGCTGGCTGTTTATTTCTTACACTCCGTAACTAGGCTTTCAGTTTCGAATTAATGAGTTTGTGAAATTCTCATTACAGAGTCAAATTCTAGGGATTTGTTGTTGATTTAGGCCTGTATTTTAAAGGTTTTATTCGAAATATTTCAAAGAATGTGAATGTTGGGTGTCATATTGGTATCTCTAATTTAGTTTTAAGCGTGATTTATGTAATTTTGTTTAATTTGGTTCTTTGTTTTTGGTTTGTTGGTAAGTTCGTTGACATTCGAGGGAGTTCGGAGATTGTTAGAGAAAGACTTGGGGCTAGAGACGTTTGCATTGGACGTTCACAAGAGATTCGTCAAGCAATGCCTGTTAAAGGTACCTTTTTTTTGTTTTTCAATATTGCAATTCCTTCTCTGCTACCTTTTAGTTTTTTGGATAAGAATTTTTTTTTTAATTTAGGTTTCATGTAAATTTTGTGTCTTTTTTTTGTGGCTACTTGCATTTTCACTTCTAAGAGGGAAAGGGGTGTTTTAGATACTAAAGCTAATATTATTTTTGGAAGATTAAGAATAAAAAATTTATATTTTATATTGGAAAATGCATGATTTTACTCTCTGTGGAGAACAGTTATGTCAATTTCCAATACATTTTAGTCCTTTACTCATTTTATAATTAAGTATGCTTTATTTATTTTTGCTTTTTGCTACTGGATGCACTAGGAACTGTGCAGTTGATAGAAAATGCATGATTTTGCTTTTATATGGAAAAAAAATATGTTAGAATTGATTTTACATTTTGGTCATGTTTATTTTCAATCGATCACAATGTTGCTTTATAACAATTTTTGGAAAACAAGATATAACTAGCAAAAATCAAGTAGTAAAAACAATCACATGTAGCCTTAGATTTTTTCTTTTTTTCCCTGGATGATAAGCATGTATTGGAAATTCTAGTCTATGACTGTATGTGGCATGTTATTCTTATAGTTTATCTTCATTTAGTACAAAAATAGCTTATTTATGTATAATACAAAAACTGAAATTTAACAGCCTTTTGTGTCTGATCAATTCTTAATTGTTGATAGAATACACTGCAGTTTTAATCCCTTGTTTTGTGAAATAATCATATCTTCCTATGTTGCTTGGATTCTTCGTTTTCATTGAAGTACTTGTATCAGACACATATCTAACGGACATGAGCATGGAGATCCGACCCTCCAAATATATGGAAATACTTAGAAAAAATTAAGCATACCCGTGTCAGATGCATACCTGTTCCAACACTCACTCCCAAGTACAAGTAACATAGATATCTTCCGTTTTAAAGTTTTGCTGGGCTTACAGGACCAGGTTTGTTAGAGCTATAGTTTACTTGAGTATGATGAAAATCACAAATCTTGTTACTGCTGGAACATTTGGATATTGATAATGTTATTTTAGAAGGAATGGGTGTGTTGGAATGTGAACGCTTACAGGAAAGGTTTATTCCATTTTCTCATTTCACTTTTATTTGATTAGTACATTTAATTGATTCTTTATTTACAGTGTTTAGATGGTAGCAATGATGATGATGGCTCCAAGAGTTCTGGTGAAACTGTGGAGAAAAATGTAAGTACAACCACTGAAGGAACAGAATCACGCAAAGGACGACAACCAAAGAAAGATGAAAAGGATGCTGGCTCTGAAAATGAAGAGAAATCGGAAGACTCTCCTGTTTTGGGCCTTCTGTCTGGACATAAAACTACGAAAACTGACAACACCGAAACTGAGAATATAGAAAATAAAGAAGTTTCTGAGAGTATAATAAAGAAAGCTATCAGAAAAAGAGTTTCATATGTTGAAGCTAATTCAGAGTAAGTTGCTAAATTGTTTGATTGATTGCTTCTAGTCAAAATAAAATTGCTTGTCCATGATGTTCATCGTATTGTTTTGTATGCTTTCCTTTTCCAGTACCTATGGTATACTGAGGTGTAATATCGAATCATTGGCTCTTTGATGTTTCAGCAAAGTCACAATGGCTGGACTTCGTCGACTTTTGGAAGAAGATCTTGAAATTGATAAATATACACTTGATCCATACAAGAAGTTTATAACTGAACAATTAGATGAGGTGGGTATAATTCGGTCATGAGAAGTCAATTCAGCTTCCTAAACTATCATGTGCATCATAGCTCTCTTTATGCTTTTCTCTGTTAATTATCAGGTATTAAAGTCTCGTGAAGTTTCTGCACCTGCAAGTGAGGTTAAGAAAAGGAATCCCAAGAAAAGTTCTCAGAGCAAAGCTTCTAAAAAGGCCAGCAAGAAAGTGAGTTCGGCTTCATCAGGAAGCAAGAGTGATGAAGAGGAGGAACACAAAGATGAAGACGAAGAAGATGTAGGAGAAGAAGAGGAAGAAGAGGTAGTGAAACCCAAAAAGAAGATTGCCCCAAAAGGGAAGATTAAGGACTCTGAAGGGCTTAAAAAACGGAAAATACCTAAAAAAGAGGCAGAGATGCCTAGCAAGAAGAGAAGCAAGCACACAGAATCAATGTCAGATGATAATAGCGATGAAGAAGACAGTGGGAGTATCTCTGATGATGGTCGCTCTCAATCATCCACTGCAAAGGCAGTGAAGGTCTTACTTCTTGTTGTTCATTTTCTGTCCAAAATCTATGTTTGATAAATTAAGCCTTTTTTAATCATATTATTGACATGCAGAGAAAAGAAACTTTTGCTTCAGTATATGGGAAACATGTGGAACACCTAAAGTCAGTTATCAAGTCATGTGGGATGAGGTTTCACTTGGACTGTGACCCCTTTATGAGTCTTGATCTCTGTCAAGGTTGACCATTACAGTATTCTTATTACTTTTTTTATTTACAGTGTTCCTCCCTCAATCTACAAGAGAGTCAAACAGGTATCTGAGAATAAACGGGAAGCCCAACTAATAAAGGAACTAGAAGAGATTCTTTCTAAGGAAGGATTGTCTGCAAATCCTTCAGAAAAAGGTCAGGATTGTTGCCCCAGTGCACAATTGTTGATGGTTACTATTCATTTATGGAGTTGACCTTGTTTTGGGAAAGATCTTTGATACTGAAAAAAAGTGGGATAAAGTTTTATTGTGTCATTAATAAGTTCTTTAATGCTTAGATAAAATTTTGGGAAAGGGGGCAAAACATTTTAACAAATTTTGTCCTCTCATGGATGCCTTCACCATCCATGAGTGAGGATGATGATAAAACTGTCCATTAATAGAGACTGATACCTATATAAAAATAAGTTAAAACATGTCTGTTTCTGTTCATACTATCTTTCATGGGGAACTTACTAAGTTTTGCAATTTGTTTCTTTGGGTTGAAAGTTTCCATGTCTATACTCAGAGGCTTGATGATATTTGCTTCAGATGTAATTGAAAATTTTAATGATGGGCACCCATCATCTTTGGTAGTTGATTGCTCTTTTTGCTTCAGATGTAATTGAAAATTTTAATGATGGACACCCATCATCTCCGGTGGTTGATTGCTGTTTTAGTATTAGGTAGGCAAATCTATAAAATTCAGACTGTGGAGACTTCCAGGCACACCGAACACCAAGCTGCATGCATTATAATCCACAACTTGTGGGTTTGATCACCATCATCATCATTGTATTCTTCTATTTAATCATTTCTTCAGTTTTATTAATCTATTGGAGTGTTTTAAACTCTCAGAAATCAAGGAAGTGAGGAAGAGAAAAGAAAGAGCAAAAGAACTTGAAGGGATTGACACGAGTAATATTGTGTCAAATTCACGTAGAAGATCTACAACCAGTTTTATAGCTCCACCAAAGCCCAAAATACCAGATGTGAGTGATGATGATGAAAGTGAAGAAAGTGATGAGGATGACGATGATGATGATGAAGAAGATGAAGATAATGATAATGAAGATGCTGATGGTGATGGCAACAGCCAAAGTGAAGAATCAGATGAAGGTGAGTACGAGGATTTGTTTGTTTGCTTTGTTATTAAGTTTTATTGACTATCGTATGAGCTATCAAACATGGGGACTGTATGAGAATATAGATCTTGTGATTATTGTGCATGCGCTCTGTGATCTTATTAAATTCTGTCTCCATAGAAAGGAGTATATCAATAGTTCAGACGTGTTTTAATTTAAATAAATTTATCACTCTTAGCCAACTTTTGGATTATTGTTCCTTCCTTATGGTACATTTATTTTTGGTACATATGAGGAAGCCTAAGTGGGGATAGGAGATTTGGACCTTAGTTTATGTTATATGATTTCACAACTGGGACAGGGAAGCGTTTATGACACCTTTCAGAAGTGGGGCAACTCAATACCATACAAACACACCTAATAGCAAGAACCAATTTTTAAGTAAATTGAGGTATTAATGTCAGATAGGTGATCATAGAAAAGCCATGGGATTGAAAATGGAACCATTTAGTAATGTAGTAGCATTTCTGAGTTCTGACTCATATCCAAGTATCTGAAAGTGAAACTAGAATGTGCTGTCAACATCATTTCTTTAATAACTTTTAGTGAGATACTAGGTTGCCTGTTCTAACTTCTGAGCTATTGTGTCAGTTCTCTTATATGATCTGTGCATATGTTTGCAGAAGACGATGATGGCAGTGATTGAATCCTGCATGATATAAACTTGCAAGGCGATAGCTGGCTCATTGACTGTTAGATTATGATGCTGTGTTATGTATCTCAAATTTATTTTCTTATTAATATTTCCTAGTTTATACTTGGTATGGAAGTTGATAGTCCTTCATAGAGAAAATTTTGCTTTTATCTTCATTGATTAGGATGTTTTGTATTGTTGACTAATGCAGGGACTTTAGGTTATTTTTAGGCTATGGAGTTTTCTATGTTATAATGTAACATTGCATTTGGTTTCCAATGTGAAAAAGGCATGGTGCTGTTTATCCCCTCATTCAGGCCATCACCTTTAGAACACACTGTTAAATGGACATAGGTTGGTTTTCTTTTATTTCTTGTCTTCCATAATACACTTGATCTCTGGTTTATTTCCAGGCTTGTTAACAAGAGAGGTCAAAGCATACGACACATGCTGTTGATCTTTTTCGTATAGATGATAGGATAGGGGATGGACTTGGTGGGACTTGAACTCTCATCTTACAGGTCTTTCTAAGCTTTTTTTAACCACTAAATCAAGAAACTGAAAATTCATTTGTTTATCTCTAAATCATGACAAAAGAGAAAATTGAAATTGAAATTTTATAACAGAATAACCGGTAAGAATGAATTCAAGGCCTTCGTAAAAAACCTTTAGCGGTTGAACCCGAAGTAAAGCTTAATGAATTCAAGGCCTTCGTAAAAAACCTTAAGCTGTTGAACCTGAAGCAAAGCTTAATTTAATAGGTCTATGCAGTTTAACAAGTTTAAGATTTAAATATCAGTATTTGTACTTATTTTTTTTAATGTCAGTTACAGCCTCTTTTGTACCGAAAATAAACCTTACCAAGTTGAATGAGAGCTCTTTCAAAATTGGAACTTGGTTTAAGCAGTAAACTACCATATCAACGGCGGTAAATGAATTCATGGCTTTAGCTGTTTGATGCATTGCCCATAATACATTCTTCAAATACATACATAAATAATATATATATTTACCGATAGTTTCAACTTTTCAGATTCAGAATAGAAATCAGTTTTTCTTTTTCGATAATTATAAAATTTCATCAAGTACAGAAATTGAATATGTAGCGACACCTTTTCCAAAAGCATGATCGCGCATCTGCTATGCATCTTGATGAGGTCATATAGGATTTCCTGTTTCTATCTCAATGATTGTTTTTCTTTCCTCGTAATGAAAAGAGATTATTTAATGTTGGATGCTCTAGTTGTTTTTGGTCTGTCATTGCAAATAAATAATAAAGTAGAGACAAGTTGCTTCAAAGTGATGGAAAATGTCAACAAGTTGAACACGACAATAACAGAACATTTCTTCAAGGGATATCATTAAATTTAGTGTATCAATGAGTGCAAAGCTTCACAATGTTGACGTGCAATTTGCTATTCAACACTGTTACAAGCACATGAAATTGTTATTTTTTTCTCATTTTAAATGTAACGACAAGTTCCCGCAATTAGGGATGACTCATCCCTAGGGGATTTTAAGCATGAGCGAGAAGCAGATAATCAGTGGGATGCCGCAGGATTTGGTTATAGATAACTTCATAAGCTTCAAAGACAAATTCCCCCATCATCATGGGACACCAATGAAATGTCGAGATAGCTTTCAATAATGAAAAGCCTTTGATTTGTTCATCATGAGCAATCAGGTTTAATAGGGAAATATCCAAATGAAAGAAACGACAAGAATATGGAAACATCCTCATCATGACACCATTTGCCTGTGGAGAATTGGGATGACTGTATCCCACACTATATGAAATCTAAGTTTCTGCATCCCAATCCGGGCAAACATGTAGGAACAGATGACTCCATGTAGCGGTGCTGATGCCCACATCTATAATGCTGCCCTGATTTTCTCATTTTAATATATTTTCCCTTCCCCCCATTTTTGCATCATGATGTAGTTAGCTCCCCTTCTGAAAGAATTCGCCTAGCCTCATTTGCAAGATCCATTACATGTTTATCTTTACATCCTGAACTCATAAAAAAAATAGTAAATATAATATTGATTGGAAATCTTTTAGGCAAAGTAGTGAAAAAAATAATTGGAGTAACTGGTATAGAACAAATTTAGGGGCTATTGAAAAGAACCTCACCAATTTGAAGAAGAGCCTTTTCTAGTCGGAAAAGATATTCTCTGTTTGGTCCTGAAGGGCCCTCAGCATGAACAATTTGTCTGCACATAAAGGGGAAAAAGGAGGAAATAATGAATCAGAACTGGGTATTGCTGCTAGAATTTACACCTATACATCTAGAGATTCACAGTACGATGTGGAGAAACAAAGA
The DNA here is from genome assembly GCF_002303985.1 of Durio zibethinus. Next base: position 5,080,105 of record NW_019167949.1, on the reverse strand, counting down.
TGATAGACCACTGCAAAAATCTGGTTTTAGGGCCTTTTTTTTTTTTTTTTCTGTAGTTGATCTGTAGGGAAGGAATTTTCTCTTTAGAAGAAGATTTAGCCACAAATTTCAACAATGATTTTAGGACTTGACAGTATAGAAAACCTCCATTTCTAGTTAATAGAGCAAATATAAATAGTTTTAAATTATTTGACACTTCATAAAACAACCTAACAATGAGCCTATAGTGTATTATATCTCAGCTTTTTATATGTGTTCACATGCCCTAAAACAGCTTCCAGAGTTCAGCTAAGCCCTTTCTATTGAAAGAGGGATATGTCCGACGGTTGAAGTACTGAGATCAACACATCAGTAAATACCAAATAAGGACTCAACAGTATGATGTGAAACCATAACAGAGTCAAATCAGAGATTTTAGTAAGCAGAACTTCTGGTATAGGAATTTTATCCTTCCTCGAGAGGTCATCAAGAAAGTGATCCAGCTCTGTAATGCTTTCTTTTGGAAAGGTAAAGTGGCAAAGGCTCACGGCACATGAGTAAATTGGCAGTTCATTTGCCACAAATTCAGAAGGTGGACTTGGGGTTAAGGATTTAAAATTCTGGAATCAGGACTGCATTTTTAGGAATTTATGGGCTCTACTCTCTGAGCCCGGTTCATTATGGATTGCTTGGGTGAAAACATATGCGATAAAGAGGCAACAATATCTGGCATGTTTCTCCTTCACAGTATAGCAGTTGGAAGTGGAAGAAGCTACTGAGGCTACGAAGTGTTGCTCTAATTTTCATTCAGAATAAGAATGGGAAGATGGTATGGTTGAATTCTGCTAATAAATCCGGCACTTCTAGTACCTGGAACACAATGAGATATAAGCAAGAGAAAGAAGATTGGCATAGATCATTGGTTTGAATACCATATCCCTAGACACTCATTTCATGGATGACCATTCTTGATGAACCGCCTACTTAACAAAGACGTTGTAGGGGGTCATCCATGCTAGTCCTAACTGCTTGTTTTGTAATCAGGAAGTTGAATCGCTTATTCTTCACTTGTGCATTCACAAAACAAATTTGGTTACAAGTGTTGAAACCCTGTGGGATTCAATGGCAAGCGGACATGTGACATCATGAACTTTTTTGGGCCAAAACTAACTTGAAAGGTAAATCCCTTTTGGCTATTATCCTTAAACTTGCTTGGACTACTTTGATCTATGGTGTTTGGGTGGAAAAGAACAAAAAGGCATTTGGAAAGCAGAGTAGCAGTAGCGCTAATATTTTGCAGTCTGTCAAGGATGCTATTTTGGTGCAGGCTCCACAACATTCAACATTTTGTGGATAATTCTATTCATAGGTTTCTTTGTCAAAATGGGAATCACGATGAGAAAATGTTTAATTAATTTGTTTTTTGATCCTTTCCTTTGTTGGTTTGCTAGTTTAAACTTTGATTCTTTATAGCAGAAGTTTCTGCTCTTTTTGGATGAATAAAGTCTCATTCATTTATAAAAAAAATGCCATAACAGAGATAGAAGAAACACACTCAAACTAAAATGCATAGATAGAAGTAACATACTTGGCAATCTCTTCAACAGTAGCAGGCCCCAAATAGTTTTCATTAAGCTTCTTGTCTGCGGATCCTATGTACCTGAAAATTTTTGTGTCAATATAGATCTGGATATCTTCAATAATAATGTAAGAAAAAAATATCATTGAGAAAACAGCACATACACCATTACTCCGGAAACAGCTGGAGTTGTAGCAGTGGGATCCTGAAACAAATTTTGGTAGAAACACATGAATAACAAAGCTACATTATACTGGTGTTTCTTAACTTAACAATATCAAAATTCAAAACTCACAGTGAAAAAATCCAGATAAACTTTCTTGTCATACTGCTTCTCCCTCACTTCTAAATACTGCAGATCATTAAGAAATAAAAGGAAGAAAGAAATAATGATAACAGATTGATGAAATATTTTAGGCTACTAAGTAAATCACAGGCAAGTAAACACAAACAAAATGAAGAATTAAATAAAAGAAAAAGAAATAATTAAGCGCATCTTAGCAGCCAACAAGTAATAACAAAAACCAGCAAACAGAGAGTAAGAATATTTATGAACAATTTAGTCATTTAGTCAAGGCTATTCAGAAATGGAAATATATTAAGCCATAATTATTTTCAAACTCAACCTTTTGTTAATATTCCACCATCCAACACTTAATGCCTATTCTGTGGCCAAAAAAAAAAAAAACACTGAGCTCCTATACTATTTAACAACCTATTCAGACAATGCAATACTATGGTAATTTTGCAGTCAGAGGTCACAAAAGGTTGAGATCATTTCCCTTCTGAATCAATTCAGTAAGCCAGTGACCCAAAGTCCGCCAGCTAATCATACAAAACCGATAGTATCAATCCATAGTATTGATAGGCACAGCAATAAGATGTCTTTGTAAGATGCAACTCCAAAAGTTGCATGAGCATATATAGAAACATTTTGATTAGTGATTAGCCAGCAAAAGGAAAAGAAAAGATTGAAGGGCCACTAATGGAGAAAAACAATAAATTATATGAATACAATTTAAGAAATTCACTATCAGGACCATACCGTTAGAGCAGTTTCTTTATCTTCTTTCTTGGATATCTTGTAAGCAGCTCCCCACTATGACCTCACGAGATTGAAGAACATTTTAGTTCACATAGTGGCTCATTTGAGAACTTTGCATGTATAACAAAACAAAATAAAAGTTGAAGTCTGCATATCCATGCTAAAGAACTCACATACAAAACATCATGTAAATAGTTCTCACTGAAATGCACAAAAAAGCTAAACAATTTTGCAGTGCATTAACAGGGTTTCTTTGGCAAATGAAAATCTGAGGAGAGATAGCAACCCATCATACATTAATCCCGTGAAATATAAATGAATTGCTCCAATTAACCTCATGACAAAGCTTTGAATAAACAAAGAAAATGAGGGTAATGGGCAAAAAAGAACTTACACAGACTTCGCCCTGAGCAGGCTCCAATGTGACAGTCCTCCCAGGATACTCAGGCGTCCCTCTGTGGTCAGTACTCCCTGTTTTAACCAAAACACACCCCACCAACCATTCCCTGAGCTATTCAATAAAACAAGAAACTTTTGCAAAAAGTACATACAAAAATAAAATAAAGAGCGCAAAGGAAGGACCTTGGTAGAAGACACGGCGATAGTCTTTGATGAAGCCAACAAGACGATCATCATAGTTAAACCCAGCTTTCCAAATAAGAGAGCCGTACCCAAATACCCACATCGCCATTTTCTTCCTTTTTTTTCTTTATTATTGTCTCTTTCGAGGGCTCCCACCAAAAAGGTCTTTGCCACGACAAGATAGCCGGAAAGAAAGAGAAAGTAAAAAGTAGAAGCAGCATACTAAAGCATCCAATGGGAGACAAAGGGAAAAAGAGCACTGCCAAACTGGCAAGCGTTTGCTGGCATGAATGGTCCAGATTCATTTGGAGTGAAAAATAGGTAAAAAAAGCCAATTTTTTGGATCCCACTCTTTGAGCCTACACAATTGATTGCGTCGCAACAAGTTTACTAAGAACTCCAGTTGGCCCATTCAAGGAGTTGGGCTGCTTTCTCATGAGCAGTATATAAAATTCAAAAGAAACAAAAAAGAGTGAGCAGTTGGATCCCAACCTGCCCTGGCTGAGCCCACATGAATAATTGTCATGCCCGATGCCCAATCCCGATTGCCCAATCAATGATGACGTCTTTAGCCCAAACTAGTTATTTCAATCTAAAAGGTTATCTAACATAGAAAAATGGAACTAGGGAAGGCAAAAATATCTTAAATTGACGGTTTCGATTCGATCTAATTTTTTAGGGTTGATTTTTTTTTTAAAAATTGGATATTGAGTCGGATAGGGTCAGGTGGCATAAAAAAAATTCGGGTTCGGGTCAGGGTCGGATTTTAGGCAAATCCGAGCCTACCCGACTCGATATATATAAAAAATTATTTTTTTAATTATTTATATATTTTATATATATTTAATTTTATATTTATATTTAAAATAATATTTTATTAATTTCGGATCGGATCGGATCGAATTTGATTTTATACGATGTCGGATTCGAGTATTAAAAATAAAAAAAATATCGGGTCGGATTCGGGGCGAGCAAAAACTTGCCCCGACTCGACTCGTTGCCATCACTAAATGAAACTCATTAGATATATATTTAATAATTTTAAAATTTAAATTTCAGTACTTAAAATTTATTCAATCATATTTAAGATATGAGATTTAATAATTTTAAAATTTAAATTTCAGCACTTAAAATTTTTTTTTTGGCACTTGTTACAACCAACTAAAGAAATTTGAACAACATGTGTTTAGGTTCCATTTTTATTTAGACATTCTGTAATCAAAAGCATAAAATTATGAACGGCGAAGAGTAGGCATAGAGGTTACTGACAAATATATTCTATTGTTGCTAAGATTTTTTTAATGTTGAAAATTGATTTAGAAACATATCTAAACCTAATTCATGGTTGTTTCCTAGACAAGCTAAAACGGACAACTAACATCAGCCACCACCTCTTTGAGGTCAAGTTCTTGCCACGATTTCTAATCGGGAAAAAAAAGAGAAATAACATCTTAAGGTGGGTGCTTGCTCTAGGTTCTGATACCTATATCTTTCTATCAATATCAGATATCGAACTGAAAATATTGCATTACCTATTATGATGAATCATGTGTCAAGATCAAACGTAAGAATACGTCACACAATCTATGCAGGATGGATTCATTTTTGGCCAATAACAATTCTTTCTTCTTTGTCACTCATGTTTGATCTTTAATTTGTTCCTTTGTCCATGTGTTGTTGTTAACTGTCCTTTTCTAACCATTTTTGTTACAGACTCGGAGTTTAGCTCAGTTTGACATTTTTTATGTTTTGAGGATCAAATTTCAGCATCTGTAATTACTTTTATTCCCAGATTACATCCTCTTCGTATAAGAAAAAATGTGGTTTAAGTAATTCCTTTAGCCATTTATACTCTTCACGTGGCCAAGTTACAAGAAGAATTCGATTCTTCCCTAAGCCATTTCAATCAAGCTATAGATGAGTAGCTATCGGGATGTGCATAAAAATATTCCAATGAACTTGAGCAGATGATGACCCTGGAATATTTGAGATACCAGTATAATTTCCGGAACAAGGTTAACTGTTTGATTCCTATTCTGATATTTGCAATACATCTTTTTGTTCTCGCATCAGATGAGTTTGAACCAAAGAAAAAGTATGGAAATGAAATATTTGGACAAGAACATAGACAAACCGCCACAATTCATGGTTTTTACTTCACCAAATTTAAAGCCTCATGGTACAATAAAAAGATGGTAAGCTACAAATTACTTTAGATGCAGAGCAGCTTCGAGAGAGAGGGGAAGGGGTGGTTACATGGTAAGTTTTATCGGTTAAGGAAGAACAATGCTGCTAGAAATTTTTTCAACATTTGACAGAAAATGTTTTTTGTTCCTTAAGTGCTGAAGGGGCTCTTTGAAGCTGGAATATTAACAATTTTAGCAGGTCCATCAATGCCATCATCAACACAGATTGATCTAGCATTGTTTTTGATTGGCAATTCCTGCAGGGCATTGCTTTTCTCATCAGTTTCTGAGTTTTTCCCATCTTTGCCTTTACCCCACACCACAGTGTAAAGGCCTGTGACTATGATAATGGAGCCAAGTATGCTGAAATCAACCAAAGAATAGGGAAAAAAAGAAGAAGCAAATGAGCAATCAGAACAAGGAAAACCAACGCATAACCCACACCACAGTGCATTCTGTCACTATCTGCAAAAGCAATCATCTCTAATAATTGATAATGCACCATATATTCATGTCTTAGTAAACTTTGTTATCAACCCGGGATTAATATAATATGCTTTTGGTGTCAATATTTATTAAAAATGAAAGTTCAACTTGTTGCATGAAAATTTGAGATGCTGCATCATACCTTCCAAGGTGGATTTTTTCTGCTAAAACAATGGCCCCAAGCGAAGCAGTGATGATCATGCATAGAGGGCTGAAAGATGTTAAAAATACTGGCCCCCGTTCCCTGATCACGATTCCTTGGACATAATATGCGATTCCGGAGCACACTATTCCCTAATCAATGGCAAATTATATTAAAGTGTAAGCACTTCTGTTTCATGTGTCTGCTAATTTTGTTTTACTAGGACTTTTCAAGTGCATCATGGCAGGCAAAAAAAGCCTTGTAAAGCAATAAATAAAAAGTCGGTATCTCTTTTTTTGGGTACAGAGGAGATCGTCTGAAGACAGGGAGAAGGGGTTACAGTTGTTAAAATTTGAATCTCAGATTTATTGATGCCACCTCATAGGGTGACTGCATGAACCAACTTAGCTAAACTCTTAATTCAATTGGTATCTCTTTTTTGTTTCTGTATTCGTTGTATTTGGTTTTATTGGGGCACTTACAGAATAAGATGCAGCAAGAAGCCTTGAGTCCCAGCCAACTTTCCAGGCACTTAGGTCACGAACCATGATAAGTGACACTCCTGCACCTTCCACCATTCCCATGAAACATATCAAAGCTGTAAGAGAGAGTTCAGCCGGGTACTTCTTCAATGTGAAGGACTGAACCGGAAATGATAACCAATATCAGCTCAAATATAAGTAGTTTAAACAACTTTTTTTTTTTTTTCATTCAACAGACTAGATTTGGACTCACTTGCAAAATAAAGAAACTTGACCAGCTACAGATACTTCCAAGAAGCAATATGGTTCCGGTAACCCAGTGTTTATCAGCAGATTCACTGGTAGTTCCATGGTGAGTAGCTCCTCCTGACTTGATGAAGTCAATAATGGGACCTCTGTACAATGTCATGACCATTGCTCCTACGACTGTTATTGCTGTTCCAATGATCTTTGCTAGACTTCGTATCTTCTTCACATTGACCTTCTCTAACCTATTGACATAATTATAGCATATTAACCATGATAAATTCCTTTAATCTCATTGATGATATTAAAAAATTTGAAAAAAAAATCCCTTAATGAAAAAAGAATGAAGGTGATGGAAGTTTTTAAGCAATTTGATGTGGTGGGCGCTGGCATATTTTCAATCAGGGGTCCCAGAGGCTTGAGACTTCGACAGGGTGTAGGATCTTACTGGCACATCTTTTTCAGTAGTGTGTTTTTGCACTACAAAATTAATAAATAATGAATTGGTTTGAATCTTTTCACCTGAAAATCATTGCCAATATGAAGGTAACAGCTGGAAGCATGTTGACAAAAGCAGATCCATATGTTGCTGTCGTGTACTTCATTCCCAGATAGTATAAGTTCTGGTCAAGCACTGGCCTGTACATAAAATCAGCAACGTTAATTAGACCCTTCACAATCTTGTTTAGCATTTGGCATTCCATTTTCTTCATTGTATTTATAAATATATCAAAAACAGGAAACATGCATGGACTCGGGGATATATGCCAAAAGATGAACACTTGATTCTGTCATTTAAATTGCTACTATCATCATTTTAGATCGAAATGTTAAACTTTTTTGGATGGAAGATTCAGTAGTTTCTTGCGCAAGACAGAAAGCCTTGCAAGTTGCAACCATGGTGAGAAAGAAGAGAATGGATTGATTAATGTGAAAAAAGAAAGAGAGAATCCAACTCTTGCAGCCACAAATTGGAAGATCAAAGAAGCAAGGCAAGCTCTTCCGAATCTCCTAGGGGGCTACAGTTGTTTCCTTAAAGAAACAATGCACAGTGGATATAATATGGAGATGCATTTATTTGCCTAAAGATGCAAAAAGAAGAGAGTTTAAAGCATTACTCCAGGAAACCAAGAGCTACAATCCTTAGGAAGATAGGGAGGGTCATCTTTGGCCTTATTTTCCTGCATAAAATAATGGAAGGCAGCAATAAGATTAGGGGTTCAAGGAATAAGAATGTGATTGTGAGAGAGAGAGAAGCAACGAAACCTTTCAAGAACAAAGGCAAAGGGTGCAATGACAATGGTAGCAACAACATGACGGTAGGTTGCAAGGATGAAATTACTCATGCCATGCTTTAAAGAAACCATTGAGATTATGTACATCCCTGCATATCCAAACTGCAGGGAGATTATCGCCACGTATGGTTTCATTTTGTTCAACACATTACACAAAGCTCCCATGTTTCTCTATCTCTCACTGATCTCTTTCTCTCGACTATTTGCTCTACGGCTGCCAAGTTCGAAATGAAAATGGCCTTCTTATAGGCAAGAAAATGCTATATGACAAAAGATAAAATAAAGCGAGTGCATTATTTTTCCAATAAATGTAAGAGCTGTATAAATGTCCAAGGCACTAACTCTCAATCTAATTTTTGATTCCCTTATCCACTAAAAATCACCCCTATTGCCAAAGTAACTAGAATCCTCTCACTTTGCTGATAGAATCAGAGTAAAACAAAATAAAAAAAAATATATAGAAGAAAGAAGTGTGTTTTTGTGGATCTCTGTGAATATAGTGCTTTGCCTTTATTTTTTTTTCTTTGATTTCTTTTTTTTGTGGGAAGTGGGGATTTGATTCATTGACCACCAAATGATGTTTGGGTTAAGTGCGGATGATGCGTGCAAAAATTATATGGCTTTTGTATTAAAGAGCGTTGGGTGCTATGAAGCGTGGCCACCATTTCTGAAATCATGGTTTGCTTAAATACTCTTTCTGATTTATTCACGGCATTCATTGTCATTTACTCTCCCGCATATTTTGACCTTTAAATTTCTATATATATGGCAATTTTTATATGAGATAAATTTTGGTTGACCTTCCCTCAAAACGCAAAGTAAAAGCAAGTTAGCTAGTACAAATGACTTGACAAATCTGCGGTTTAATCCCGTTTATTTATGCAATCATTCTTAAAAAAAGTGATGTTTGTGTTCAAGGAACCTACAATAATTTTTCCTATTCCCAAATTTCGGTCTCTTTTATCTAAAAGATTGACGTTGACAAAGATTTTTTTTATGATCCAACAGACTTTATATTGCTTTAGTTTGCTTTGGGAGAAATTTTACTTGAGAATTTCTGAAACTGCAAGCTGAAATTCTTTCTAACATTGGAATTGCTTGCTGATTACTAATCACTTAGATTAGGCATCTCTGACTTTAATTCTATGCGTGAAGCTGAAACCACTCTGCTTCTTTATCTTCTCAATGATAATTTCGAATGTTTGCATTGGAAAACATTTATTCTTATTCCTTTGCTGCCTGCCTCTTCACTTTGTTTTTTGGCCAAGCCTGCCTCTTCATTTCACACTCAACAAATTCTTTTCTTTTATGTAGCAGAAATTTGGAGCAAACAGTTGTTGTTTCTTTCACAAATTGCCCAAAATTTTATTATGCTTTATCTGTCAATTCCATTGATAAACAAGAAAAAAAAATGGAAATTCTCCTTTACTCAATGTTAACCAAATGGGAAACCAAACTAATTGGATACTAACTAGATCATGATAATTAACCAATAATGATTAGTTCAATGGTTAATATACAATCAAGTCAAAGTGCATAGATAGATCATGATAATTAACCAACAATAATTAGTTCAATGGTTAGTATACAAGTGAATAGTTATTTTGATTCCGTGTGGGATCTAATCCTTCTATCACTAACTATCTTATGGACAATAATATTGTTAAAATTTGAGTGGGCATGAAATCATATTACAGCATTGAAATTTAATTCAATTTATTTATATAATTATTTGTAAAATATGATATTTAATAAATCTGAAATTAAAATTTTAGTACTTGCAACCACTTTTGATAATATTAAACTTTTTTTATAAATAAAGTTATATCTTAAAATTGATAAGATTTGTTGTATTATTAAGGGTAGTATAAATTTCTCAAAGAAAATAGTTAAAGATATATGATGATACAATATTAATACAATAATAATTTTTAATGGTACATGGGGAGACAATGCAAAGCCGGTGCTTTCGTGTTTGGATTCCAACATGGAAATCAGGAATAAGGTTGGTTGGTGGAATCCCACGTAACAAATGGGAGACATTCGAAAGATATGTCAAACAGGTGTCGAAGGGATGGCAAGAGATTGATTGCATACTGTACTTTATGGAGAGTTGTGGCTAATAATCATCTCAACAAGGGGGGGGGGGGGGGGAATGAATCTAGTAAACCACTAGGCCACAGTGGGGACTTTTGCCTAGTTATTTTGTAGGGCAGAAGTTTATTGTCATTTGCAATTTTAAACACCATAATATGAAAATAATAAAAAAAATAAAAATAACAAATTTAAAATTTTAATAAAAAATGTTTTGCATGAGTTTATTAACACATACTATTTGACATAAAATATATAAATTACCAGATTATGTACCTTATATCGTTAAACCAACTGTTAATATTCTCGAGCATAAAAAATTATGAAGGATTTGTTCTGTTTTTCTCTTCATGGCTTTAATTATTCGGATCCATCCAACCACAATCAAGAACAGAAAAGGTCTGAAATGCAATGGCATATTTTTGCTCCTGCATCAAATCAGGGTTGACACAACTTATCACCATGTTAAAATTTGTTTCAAAATATTATTCCACCGGCCAGAATGGCAGAACTGAATTTCCAACCGTCCTACACCTATATTTCAAGTAGAAGTTGGTGCTACTCAATCCAATACGACACAATCAGAAGATTGAAAAGAGTAGATTTATTTGAGCTTTCATAATCATAGCTGCTCTTGGACATGAACTTAGACAGTGCTTTCGATATTCTTCACGAAATATACTGCACAGCTAAACCTTGTCCGTCAAGTGCAATTCATGATGAAAAATAGGCCCTATAGTGACAATAAAAGCAGTTTCTTTGAGTTCTATCATGTGATTCAAATGTAAGTCGACGGATATATTCATATAGTAGGGTAGGTAAGGAGATAAAATGGTTCCATTTGCATATAAGTTGAATGAAGTTGAAGTTATAATGGCAATGCATCTTGTAGGTGTCTGGCTCATCTAGAGAATCATTTATCTTGTTAGATTGACAATAGTACATGCGGGAATAGGGTTCATAAGAAAAAAAAATGAATGGAACTTAATTCCACATAGAAAAGTTTTGACATATACCAACCATGAGGATTTATCAAAATGTTGTCATGACAAAGAAAAATATGTTGATAATTTGGAAGGAAATTCCAATTTTATTACAAGTCATGTGAAATTCATGGATTGTGTATTAGAGTTATACTTGGAATATAAGTATTTACATCATTTTCAATTTACAAAATTATGAAATTCAATAAATATCTTACAAGTTGGTATAGATTCTGACACAACGCATCTATGAGAAGTTTGAATAAAAGGAGCTAACAATCCACCCTCACAAACACAATAAAAATACTTCTTGAATAATGGTAATATTGATATATTATAACCACAAAACCCCAGATCCTCAATTATTTATGGTGCACGTACAATCTCACTGCCCCACTCTGATATGGCAATGTTGTGGCAGTGGTAAACAAAGAGAAAAAAAATTGTCTTGGATATCAGTAAGTCTAGCGCAAAAGTTAATCGTCGGCATTTCTACATCTCTCTCTCTCTATATATAACAATAATGACATTAATTAATCAAGACAATGTATTTTGTGCTCACATGATCCATCCCTTGATGTTTGCACAAAGTTTTTCACTAACAAGTTGCAGAGAAGAGCATAATGGAAAGGCTTTATGGACAGAGATTTTAGTACTCTTGAAATAGGTGAGGCAAGTTCTCCTGCTACTTTTTTAAGGTCATGCTTTTAAGTCATGCTTTTAGGAACATCTTTTACTTTCCACCCTTCTGAGCACTGTTAAATGTGGCAATAACAAGCTTAGTGCCATCATCGATACAAAATTTTTTTTCAGAAATTGGTAGCTTTTGGATATAATCAACCTGTGAAGGGCCTTGCTTTTACCCCAAACCACAGTATAGAGGCAGATTGATCATATGAATACCAAAATGAAAGAAGAATAATACTTGAAGTTATACCCTTTTCCTTTTCTTTCTTTATATTGTTGTACTAGCTTAAAGCCTATTCGACAATGCTCAATTGATGGCTTTCCTATGGCTGCCTTTATAAATTCATTCATATAAAAAGAAAAAACCCAAAGCAAGGTGTACAATGAAAACTCTTAGAAATGTTTGTTTTCCTTATGCTCCATCCTTTGGTATATAGGACATGAAGTATGCTGAAAGCTAATTGCTGAGTTATCAAGCACCAAATTTTCTTTCTTTAAATAATGGATGATTATTTCAAGTACGTTTGGTAATTGGGGATCAGATATGCTAATGGAGCAGGCTTTGCCTCATTACTTCATCTTATTTCTTTAAGTCCAATGTGTTTGATTCAAGATTGATACTGTGCCACCGTATAGAATTAGGCTCATCGATAAAAAGTGATTGCTGAAGTTGCTTTTGAATGGGAACTAATGACTTCCATCATTTTTTTAAACTTTGATTTTTAAGTGTCCTGTATTCCATGGTGAATTTGCTCGCCGAGGATGGCAGAACTAAGAGCAGCAACGGTTATCTTGCAGAAAGGGTTGAAGGCAGTGACAATACAAGGCCTCTTGTTTTCATGGCAAGACAATCCAATTATATCTTTCATTAAAACCAGGTTAGATAACAAACTTAAAATTTAATTTAATTGATTTATACAATCATTTTAAAATATAATATTTAATTGATTTGAAATTCAAATATCAATATTTACATAATTTATTTCTATTCTTAGGCAACGACCTTCTTTATAAAAAAGAAAAAAAGAAGAAGAAAAAAACAAGTTGTTAGTGTCACGGGTCGAGATTTAAACTCTGAACCCGCGCAGCTCAGGATCCGTCCTAGATCAGCCTACCTGTCACGGTTCACACCCTTGTGAGGTATTGTTCACTCTAGCCCCCCTGGCCTAACGGTTTTATCCTACAAAAGGCGCATCACAAGGCGGAGGTGGTGTGAACCCTTTTATGCCCCAGGGATCCTCCTATGATGTTCGATGTGAGATTCAGGACTCTTCCTTAGGTCCGTGACATTCTCTCCCACTCAACCTCGTGACGCCCTCGTCACGGAGGCTGACCACCCTGCCTACCTCCCTCGAGGTGCTTGGCGTGGATCGAACAGTATAGGGCTGGCTCTGATACCACTTGTTACAGGTCGAGACTTAAGCTCCGAACCCGCGTAGCTCCGGGACCTGGGCATTCACCCTTCCGACGTCCCAGATCAGCCTACCTGTCACGGTTCACACCCTTGTGAGGTATTGTCCGCTCTGACCTCCCTGGCCTCACGGTTTTGTCCTACAAAAGGCGCCTCACAAGGCGGAGGTGGTGTGAACCCTTTTATACCTCAGGGACCCTCATATTATGTTCGATGTGAGATTTATGACTCTTTCTTAGGTCCGTGACAAGTGGTATCAGAGTCAGCCATATACCGTTCGATCCACGCCAAACACCTCGATGGAGGTAGGCAGGGTGGCCAGCCTCCGTGACGAGGGCGTCACGAGGTTGGGTACGGGAGAATGTCACGGACCTAAGGAAGAGTCCTGAATCCCACATTGAACATAATAGGAGAGTCACTGGAGTATATAAGGGTTCACACCACCTCCGCCTTGTGAGGCACCTTTTGTAGGATAAAATCGTGAGGCTAGAGGGGCCAGAGCGGACAATATCTCACAAGGGTCTGAACCGTGGTAGGAAGGTTGATCTGGGATGTCGGAAGGGTGAATGCCCGGGTTTCGGAGCCGCGCGGGTTCGGAGCTTAAGTCTCGATCCGTGACAAGTGGTATCAGAGCCAGCCCTATACCGTTTGATCCACGCCAAGCACCTCGAGGGAGGTAGGCAAGGTGGCCAGCCTTCGTGACGAAGGTGTCACGAAGTTGGGTGCGGGAGAATGTCACGGACCTAAGGAAGAGTCCTGAATCTCACATCGAACATAATAGGAGGGTCCCTGAGGTATAAAATGGTTCACACCACCTCCGCCTTATGAGGCGCCTTTTGTAAGACAAAACTGTGAGGTCAGGGGGCCAGAGCGGACAATACCTCACAATGGTGTGAACCGTGACAGTAAGACTGATCTGAGATACTGGATGAGTGCATGCCCGGATCCCAGAGCCGTGCGGGTTCGAAGCTTAAGTCTCGACCCGTGACACTAGTAGTTAGCTTGTATAAGAAAGAAATATGTTGATAAGTTTTACAAGTTAGCTAGGCTGGCAAGTTGATTATAAGACTGCCAAACCAATGAAATAATTGAAGTTAAAGGTATTTAGGTTATACTTTGTGCATAAGATGATTGATAGGATAGAAAAAATAATTATTTTGTATTATATTGAGTTTGTATTTAAGAAAGAGATATGATTATAAAAATAATTAATCATCTTCTTAATATAGGATAATTTAATTTTTTAAAAATAAAGAAAATTATTTTTAATTCATAAAATTAAATTTACATATTTTATTATACCATTAAAAATTATATTAATAATTAAAATTATATAAATTTATAAAAAATATAATTTTGATTAATAAATAAATTATCATATCTTAATCTTCACACATCAAATACAAAATAAAATAATATTATTTAATTTAATTTAATTTATAATATTATATTATATTATTTTATCATAATCTTATCAATCGATTCAAATTAATATTTGTCTGAAACCCTTGCTTGAGTCTTGATAGGACAGAATTATAGACCTGAAAACATAGTCTAATCTGCTTTTCCATTTTGATGATAATTTACCTAGATTTAGTACTTACCAAGTGAATATTTGGTACTTACTGAGTACAATGGAGTAAAAGGCCTAGAGTTCCAGCCCACTTTGTCAATCCACTAGGGTGATGCTCTACAACAAAAAGATAGCTTTTTGTGGATTTATATTATCATTTCATAAAAAGCTTATTTCATTTCTTTTTTCCACAAGCAAAAAGAAAGAAAAGGAAAGACAAGGTTGGTGCATTTACGAGGATTTATATTTATACGACCAGCCCTGACAATGATATTATAAAATATCTTAACAAATTTTTGGCCAAAGTAAGAAAGATATGGGGCTTAGAAATTAAATTATTTATGGGAAAGATAAACCCCAGACAATGGGACTTGTCATTTAAATTTTTTTTTTGAGAACAGTACGAATTTCATACTGTCCAATTTTCAAATGGTTAAATGCAGTGAAAAAAATAATAATAATGGGTGAATTCGGACATTAATTCAATTTAAGAGATTAAATTTAACAAATCTGACATTCAAATTTTAATTTTTACAATATCTTTTTCTCATATTTTGACCTTCTCTGAAAAAAAAAAAAAAACAATGGCTCGCTCATAATAGTTCCATTTATTGTTGTTTCTCATTCAGAATGCATGATGTGGACATGAATGCGAATGCAAATCCTTTGCCAATAATTTGATCTTATTTGCTTCAACCACTGAATCACATCGATAACTCAATAATAAACTCGGAGACTTAATTGGCCTGATCAGGAAGAGGAAATTGCTCCTACAACAAAAATGATTAAGACTTGTATGTCTAGCCACCAACTTTGTTTAATGCTTTTGGTAAATTTGTTACTAGATCACATATTCAGTCAGGATTGAAACAAAACCAAAGGAAGTACAAATAAGATGGCAGAGGCAACCAATCAGATGGTTGTACAAAGTTCCTCTGTGTTGTAGGATTTTTGTCCTTTTTTTCCCCTTGTTTTCAAGTTCATATATTCCACCATTTTGAGTAAAGAATGAATAAAAAGAGTCATAAAAGAAAAAGTATTGAAAAGAAAGGAAGATTCAAATGCAGGGTTTGACGTGTAAAACATTGGAAATTCTTTCATATCGTATTTTACATGAAATAACGTGTCATAATTTATGTTTATATGAAAAATATAAAATATATGTTTTAATTTTTGTTAAATTCATATAATTTTTACTAATATTTTGAACTGTATCAGTTTCATATTTTTTTGTATTGTGTTTTAGATTGTCTGTTTATAAAGCTTGTCTTGTGGAGCTCTCTGTCACATCTAGGCTGGTCTTTAAGATAAACCAATCTTGTGTTCATTCTGCAGATCGTTGATAAGATAAAAATGACAATTCAGAATGTTTTTCCAAGGTTCATATCTCAAACTATCAATTTCATTTTCTAGAGATACCGAAAAAGCAAGCCGTGTTCTATCTGTACTAGTTCACTTTTGTTAAAAGAACAATTCAGTGATGACAATTTCGTGTAATCATGGCAAAAACATACTGCAAATGAGGAAATCTGGTTCAAAATAGGGTAGCCCATTATTGTCCAAAACAGCTGAATTGCTCTGCTTTAAGATGCCAAAGCAGCAAGGAACTTAAAAGGAAAAAGCAGCTCAAGTCCATGATCAACTAATGGAGTTTTGGAGACCGAACTTGAAAACATAAAAAGGTATCATGTTATTCAGGAAAGAGGGTCAAAAAGACAGCAAGACAAGCTACTTTCCTTTGCTTTAATGCTTTATCATTCAGTCTTTCCAACGTGTCGTATAAGAGACAATCTGTTTTTGCATGAGATTTTCTTGTTTTCTTGCTTCCTTTTTTATCTAACAATTTCTTGAAACATTGTCTCCTTTCAGTAATTGACATCACATTATGATAATACTAGTACCTTTTTCCTTGTTCAAAGCCTGTAATCTAGGGTAGGGAGTCTAAAGGACAACACGTGTGCAAGTTGAGATGCCCTATGAATCATTTGGTGGCTTTCAGCTTCCAGGATCCTGAAGGATTTTTTGGGATAATTAGTGGGAATTCTCCTGATAAACCAATGGAATCCAATATTTAAGCAATCCTGTAATTGTTCCTGCAACTTCTTGTTGACGAGAAACATCAGATAAATATGCATATCGACACCCAATATGATATATTTGGCAAAAAAAAAATGTCATTTCAAGCTTGTGGATTATTGGTTGAACCAGCCAAAAGCAATTCTATCAACTTTCTAGGCTCTGATCCATCAGTATGCAATTGCAAAATCAATTGGTGAACCTAGACTTTCTTAGTGGAACACTATACCAGCAAATTGCAAATCATCAATTCCTTCACAAATGCAGTAAGAGATAACAAAATGACATTATTCCTCAGTTTCAAAAAGATGATAAATTGCTTATCCCAGAATATTAGCCTGAAAAGATGGCAAATCGGACTTACAAAACTATTAGAATCATATCAGACCTGATATGGAATCACAAAGTTCATGAGACTTACGTTTGCATACCAAGAGGAAAAAGTATATGAAAAAGTTGCTCGGACTACAAAGTTTGGAGTGCGTGATTAAAGTGATGAACAAATTAAACACCTTAGAACATGATAGGCCTTGTTTGCTTGCATTAGTTGTATATGGTATAGATATTATATTCATGTAAGTTTTAAATCCTTATATATGATATCTTATAATTAAATAAATGAATCATTTTAAAAATCAAAAGAAATCTTAAACAAATCACAGAATGCATAGTGAAAAAGGTATGATATTAATTATATTTACAATTTTTCTACTTAAAATGGTACTAATAATAGATAAAAATTTTAAAATCCACCCACAATTTAGTTGTAAATAAAACACAATGGGGTAATGGGATGACCCATGGACCTGTACAATTGCTTATAGGATATAGAAACTGATATAAAGCAGATAAGGGTTCTGACCTGTCAGTAGAAAACACAAAAGGCATTCAAAAGTGGGAAAAACTTTATCTATGAAGTATGATTTTATATTGGTTTCTTTAGAATGATTGAAGTGAGAGATCATGGGTAGGTGTCCAAGAAAGAGCTGCTTTCCCTTTGCAGTAGGAGAGAAGATACCAAGAAGACGCGTGCACGACACATTACTTGAACCTAACAGTTGATCAGAATCTGTTAGCAAGTTATGATGAGAATATGAAGACGAAGATCATACAACTTTGCAAAGATGATCAACTCTCAATTAGTATTTAACTAACTCTCAGTAAGTTGTAAAATGAAGATGATATGTCATGACCGTCCAGTTATCGAATGTTATGCCTCCTGTGAAGAAGTTTGAGCCCCAATCAAATATATGGTCAACTTTCCAAGAATCTTGTAACAGGGCAAGGCATTGGTATAATAATAATAATAAAAGAACCTTTCAACTACTTGGAAGGACCTATTGATGGAAAGGATGCAACGGTGAGGCATTGGAATCAGTCACTTGCAAGAATGGTAACCTACTTTGAAGTAATATATTCAATTCATTTTAATCAACTTTCTTTTAGCCATATGATAAAAAGAAATAAAGGCATAAGAAAAAGAAAAGAAGACAAATCAACCAATTGGTGTAATAAGTCTATCATTAAAGTTGTATATAATGACAGTACCAATTCTTCAATCACCAGCGACAGCTACAGATGGCTTGAACTCTTCATCTACTCTACAATGTTTTTTTTCCCTTTTTCCTTTGGTGCAATTGAGTTGCTCTTACTGGTACCCCACTAAGCCAAGATACTATCAACATCCACAGATGAAAAAAGATGAAATGAGGACAAACTCAATCGTGCACCACAAAAAGGCAGGAGTTTAATAACAATCAAAACAATCCAAGTGAACGGACTGCTTGGGGCCTTTGAAAAAATGGATTAGTCAAAAGTTGGAAAAGAAGGAATGAATATGACATTAAAGAACCACGATTGATGCAATTTTTCATTTTATCACTTTCCAGACCTTAAAGCGCCTGCTTTTGTTTGCGTGGAATTAATAAAATAAATGAAAAGAAAAGTTTTTATATCAGAGCAAATCAGGGTCAGTGATGACAACTAGATTTTGCTGGACCTAGTCAAACTTAGTAAAACCGACTTAATTTATATCAAAATCCTTTTCCCTTGTAGTTCTACATGTGCTTCAGTATCCATCATATAACAACAACAAAAAATCGTAGAGATATCTGACTGTCTAAAAGCAGCTGCTATCTTCTTTTGGACAAGCTCCACCCCAAGTTGAGGAGAATCCATATAAATTTCACATATTAATCCCAAAATTGTAAAGACTAGTGCAAAGGATAGCTAGAGAAGAATGATCAAGTTTAAATATCCTTGTTATACCCGTATTTTGTCAGAAAAATCGATATGCCTGTAGTAATATTTTTATATTATATTACTCAAGATACCTTCAAATATTGTTGATAACTCTCAATGTATGTCTATAGCAAATATTTTAGGAATCTAAAAATGTTATGCTGATATTTAAAACCTTGGTTTTGAGACCGCCTCAACATGCTTCTGGCATTACCAGCCACTACATTTATATCCTAATTAATTTTGGATACAGTAGCATTATGATTTGATGGTCAACAAGATTCCCCCAGCTACTCAAAGGAAAAACCATAATCAGAAACTTTTCACTGACCTATAGCCACGCAAAAGGGCTGATATCTGATGAAAATGATGACAAGTACTGAAAAGTTGTGATGCAAAAGGGAATCTGCATCTCCATAACCTGTACCATACGTGTGTGGACAGGATGAACATGATTGAAAGTTGTGATGCTTTGTTAATGCAAAAGGGAATCTGCATCTCTATGACCCTATACCATCCGTGAGTGCAGAGAAGTTGTTCTACTATTATACTAAATTTATATAGATTAGATGTGGAAAAAAGAAAATCACCAGAATGAAAACCAAGGGTCTTCCTCACCGTGAAAAGAGTAGTAGTGGAAGAAATCCACCAAATAGAAGAGGGAAAGAATAAAATGTGTTTAAAATTTATCACTATTGACAACCTCATCCAAATTCTATATCAATAACAAAATTCTCTGGTTGGAGTATCCAGACTGTCTATTTTAATATCATTTTGATTAAGTGTTATCTCTGAAGAATGTAGAAATCATGTTAGACTTCCAAGAACTGTACTTGGGGATTACCAGCGAGTTTTCACTGTGGAGTGACCGTTATATAAGCTTATTCCTTCAAGCATGCAACAAAAAAAAAAAAAAAAAGGAAATCCGATAAGGTTAAGGCCTTAAATAATGGTAAACAATATAAATTTACTTCAAACAAGCATGAACTTAAGACTACCAGAGACGTTCTTTGAAAGTTTTCAAACTGAAATAGATTTTTAAGAAATACTCAAGTAATAATAGTATGTTTCATGTAAATTCTTTGTACTAATGATAGAGATTACTCTTCCTAAGATAACTATAGTAAGCCTGCCTATACCTTATTTACTTGTTCTAAAGTCCCCCTAGCAATTATACAATGTCACCTTTTAAAACACTGTTTCCAAGAACAAGTGATGGCCCATTTCAACCTGAGAATGGACAACTAATGCATTCTACTTGCTAAACAAAGCCGAATTGATGCTCCAACTTTATTCATAATGATCTGCTTACCTTGAAATGACTTGGTCCAAAAGAAAATTCCAAATTCAGTGAGTCTTTTACCAAAATCAAACAGAAAAGCCCAACATCCAATATTCTAAGAGCTCAAACCACGTGATGTAATCCTCCTCCCTTTCTTTTAGTTCAATTACATGGCCCCTTCCTCAAACTTCAATTCATAGATATTGTAGAGAAATTCCTTAATTACAGATGATAGAATAAGATCCAATTTTCAAAATACAAATTATCCTTTGGTTTGGCCCAAAGAAGCAATATCACTCCATCATAGTGTCACTAAGTTCTAACTTTGCCACCTAACTCATACCCAATGTTTAATAGCCACTGTAATCCAATTAGGTTCAATAAACTAACTTAACTTTATTTACTGGAATATATTGTAAATGATTGAATTATGTATGAAATTGAAGATTGCATTTAAGAAACATTTGTGTATAAATTTTTTTTTACCAAAAAAGGCCGTAGCCTTGAGATTGGAAAAAGAATCGTAAATGTTTATATTTGAATCACAAATTTACTAGATATCATCTTTTAAGGATAACTATATAAATAAACTGGGCAAAGCTTCGGGTTCTATCCTTTAACTTCAATGCGTTATACTTCTATACTGCTATTGAGGTAGCAAAAGTGTTTTATACAATGAAAAATCCAAACATGAAAACTAATGGCTAATTCCATACAAATGATATATCCAAATAAAATGCAAAATCTGACAACAATAGCTGTAAAACAGTTTATGTTCTATAGTTTACATACAATTGTCGCCATTATTAAAATTTAGAAAGGTTTTCCTATGGAGACTAGCACCCAATCTACGAGGTATTGTCATCTTAGCTATCTGGTGTGCACAATGTGTTTCATGTGTCAATGTTGAGAAAATATGTCTCTGACCTAAGCCATGTGGTAGAGTATGAACCTTTAGAAGTTAAAAAAGATTTAACATACTTGAAATATCTTATTCAAATGGTTGATTGAAAAGAATAAGTTTTGAGATACAATTATTGTCTTTATAAAAGTTAAATGAAACAATCATACAGCAAAAGAAGTGATTTCAGAAATGGAAGAATAAAATAAGGATGTAAATCAAGTTTCAAGGATGAAACTTTTTATAAAGAAGGGAGAATGTAATACCCCAACTCAAATGATAATTGGGCTAAACTATTACTAAAGCCCATTAAGTTAATTAGAAGGTTAATTACTAAAGAAAAAATGGTTGAATGTTTTATTAAAGAAAACCTAGTTATTGTAAAACAAAAAAGAAAATGGAAGTTCTTCTTTCCCATTTTCTTTAGAGTTAGAGAGCATGAAAAATTAAGTACAGGATCCAAAATCAGAGATTACAATCAAGTTAATCTCTTATTGGTGAGTATATGCCTTCTTTTTATTTAATAAAAATACAATGTTAGTTACTATTATTTGAAGTTAAAGTTTTAAAAGAAATTTTTTTAAAAAAATTATGAAATCTTATATTAATCTTCATTATCTATTTGGATAAATTATTGAGTTTTGTTTATTTCATGTTCTTTAAGATTTAATGGAGTTTAAAGGATAAAAGTGAGGATTTGAGTTTTAAAGATTGAAGGAGAAATTATGTTTTCAGATAAGATGCTATGATCTGCAATAGTAAATTAAAATGAAATTTAGTATTAATGGATAGATTATTACTATAAGTATTATATATGTTTGGAAAGCTTATTAAGTCTACTTTTCAATAGAACAATGAGATTGAATTTGGAGTTTCCTATGAATAAATGTGTAATTTTTATTAGAAGGTATACATATTGTCTGATAGCAACATATGACGTTGATTGCAAAATTTATTATAATTAATCTACAAGAAATTACAAGGTGGGCCAATATGGTCAAAAGCTTATCAAGTCTAGTTTCTAACACATTAAAGAGATCTTAATTCTAATTTGGGTATATTGATATATTATCATTTTAATGAAATGAGGTCAGGTTGCCACTATTAGTTAGTTGAGTTAACTTTTATATAACTTAATTGTTTTTGGTATCTTTGGTATCGAAATAGGTTGATTAATTTTTATTATGTTGAAATTATCTTGTATATGCCATTAATTATTTTGGGAAAAAAATTAAATGGTGGAATAAAAAAAAGGTTAGTAAAATCTCACACACATTGCTTATTTCTGAACCTTTGTATATATGTATGTTTCTAAATGAGTAAATGTTATATTTCATTTTTTTCAATATATGAAAATAGGACCAATCATATGATTATTTTTTATTTTTGCTATGTAAATAGTGGAACATACTTATGAATGAATGAGAAAATGATTTATGTTTAAGGAATAATTTTATGATAGCTACGTCTTTATATCCTTAGGAAGTGGGATCATTGACACTAGAATTAGTTCTACGACCCTGGCTAACGGGTAATAGTAGTTAGTATAGACATGATCATATCGCCCTGCTAACAAGTTATATTAGTTAGCATAAGGCCCTGGTTAGTGGGTTATAATAGTTAGCAATGATCATAAGGATGAAATTATTGATATGGTCGATGTCACAGATTATAACAGTGATCGTAGCTAATAATAAACTAATGATGAACTAATGATTTATGATAATGATGATTTATAATGATTTTAATGATTGATCTATGATTCAATTTGATCATAATATTTGAATGGTAGTATATTTTGCAATGATTTATGATTGACATGTTTTGATATTGATTTATGATCTACGAAATGTTTGACATTATGATGATTTTGAAAATGTTTTGACATTATGATTTGATGAATGTTTTGAATGATCTATAAAATATATATGAAAATGATACTTGTTCCGGTAGAGTGTGTGAGTATATACTTACTTAACTATAGTTTACTCATTCTTCTTTTACTTTTTATTTACAGATGATTAAGTGATAACTTTGTTTAGTTTTGTGAAAAGTTAAAAGATCAAATGAGAAAGATTACTTAGTCGTCGGAGACAATGTTGGTAAATGAGATCTTATGAAATGGTTTTGTATTTTTATATGCTTTATATTTGGATATATAAAGATGTATCATTAGTTGGATTAAAAATATTAATTTTATTTGACAGACTATATTAGTTTATTGAAGAATTTTAGAATGATTAAGAAAAAAGACTTCGAATTACTTTGGGGTATTACTTCAAAGTAATATGATCGTGTTGCGTCTTGATTTCGATGCATGACATTTTCAATCAAGATAATAAATACATATATCCAATTATACCTTTTTGTATATAAAATACATATCCTTTTTCATTATTCCATAGTTTAAATGATAAAGGTATGCATTTTAATTAAGGCCATATTCAATGTTTTGATTTTTTATGTTAAAAATCCATTTTGTTTATAAAGACTTTCGAAATCTTTCTATTGAGTAATCAACAATAGGCTTGTTAAAAAGATTTCTGTCACCAAGGATATAATCCAGATCATAAGTAAGAGTCATTTTGATTAAGTTACCAACTTTTAATTTAAGCATGTAAACATTCACAAGGATCTAGATTCTAGATGTATACAATACCAAAGACATCTCTTGAAGGAACTAAGCCATGTAAACACTCTTATTTTAGCCATTTGCACTAATATTTTCTTTTGTAGCTTTTTGGTTCACAGTTTCACAAGCTGCACATAGGAAAAATATTTCAGAATAATAGACATCAAACTTTTACCAAGTTAATGAATAATGACATGGAAAAGATGAGATCACCTCTTTCACCAAAGGTGTCTCGGGAAGGATATCCTATCACACAAACCATGATAGAAACAAAGCCACAAGGGTTGCAAATAAGGCCCATATATATTCAGCTTAAGGCATTTCATTTTCATGTAATACAAGGTAACGCTATAAATATACGTAGAATAGACAAATACAATTGGAGCTTAGTTTATGCATGGTTATGATCGTCTTGCAATAATAAAGTATCATACTCACTATCGATGGTGCTAAAACACTCTCTTTGGTTGCTATTTTTTGAATAGATTTTCAATTTGATGATATATAGATCAATGAAAAATTGAGTCACTGTTGTAAGGAGATGTTACACTCAAGCAAGAATTAAAAATTTTGTGAGCAAGTTATGTTTACCCACAATCACATGATCAAGCTTAATTAGCTAATTATCAATTGCGAAACAAAGTTAGTTGTTGAACTAGTATTTTAGATGACATATATAGACAACCTTGCAATAGTTTTAGAACCTTATATTTCCTTATGGTGCAACAATATTTGTTCAATTTGAAGTTTGAACTTTTACCAAGAAAGGATATTTTGCTTGGTGTTAGTGTATGCTTGTGTTTAAGCTGAAATGTTATAAGAATATTTCATGAAAGATAATTTAGGAGAGATTAATTGAGAGTATTAATGTGTAATTTTTAATTGATTCTTTTTCTTTAGTATTGTTTATATAATGAAAGGCTAATCTAAGGGATTAGCAAGTTGTTCTCTAAAGCCTTAATTTTAATATGGTATCAAAACGATTATCGATCAGATGAGAGTTAAGTATTACATGATAAGAGCCACCTTTAGAATTTTAACATCTTGTGTGATTTTGGTTCTGTGAATTTGTGTGTGTTTCATGTTCAGTTTGATGAGGATGTTAAGCTTTAAAGGAAGAGATTATGATGCATTTAATCCTATATTGGAAGAATATCAAAATTTGATATGATATGATATATATATTTAAACCAAAACTTATGAAATGTCTTTTGTGAGACAAAACCGTAAAACTTTTGGGTCAAAGTGAAAAATACTTTACAAGTTGGGTATAAGTTTTCACAAATAGTATAAAAGCACTTATCATATTAAAAAATTGATATAATCTACTTCATATATCTGTAGTCTCATCCATTACCTATCATATCAGAAAAAGAAGATTTCTTCATCTATTAGATACATAGTACATCGATTAATGCATCTTTTTTTGAAGCATGTCTTGATACTCGATTTGATTATATGTACACTAAAAGGACTTACAAAGATCCACCTACAGAAACTTTCCTTATCTAGATAGTCTCTTCGTCGATGGATCCCCCTCGAGACATAATGGTTGGGGATGTATCGGTTGCTTTACGAAAAGGTATGCAAACTTGTAAAATTTTTTCTTTATACACGTTCTTGTACAAAAGACTTTATACTCAATTTCAAACTTGTATTGTCACAATTGATGCTATTATTGTGTCACATACTCTTCGTGATACTTTTACAAATTCTAGATGACGTAAGGTTATGAGGATAAGATAATGTCCCTAGAGGCTAACTATACATAGGACTTGGTTTCCTTGACAGAAGAGAAGCAAGCTATTGGGTACAACTGGGTTTACACCACAAAATAAAATTCTAATGGTTTATTGGCTAGATTGAAAGTAAGGCTAGTAGTAAAGGGATATGCACAGGCATATGGAATATATTATTTTGATACATTTTCATTAGTGGCAAAGATGACATCTATTCGACTATTTTTTAGTTTTGCTGCTACATATAAATAGGCATTATATCAATTGGATATGAATAATGCTTTCCTATATGATGACTTGGTTGATGAGATATATATGAAGCAACTATTAGGGTTTGTTGCTTAAGGGGAGTCTGGAAAGGTGTGCCTTTTGCATATGTCTTTATATAGCCTAAAGTAATCTCCACGCGCATGGTTTGGCAAATTTAGTGCAGCTTTTGTTTAGTATGGCATGCAACAAAATGAGAAGGATCATTCAGAATTTTATATGCGATAGAGTTTTGACCTTATATTTTGAGAGTATATATAATGGATATCATCATCATTGGTAGTGATAGTGCAAGGATTGGCAGATTTAATATGTACCTTAAATCCTAGTTTGAAACCAAAAATCTTTATGAATTGAAATATTTTTTGGGTATTTAAATGGCAAGGTGTAAAAAAAAAAAATCTTTGTATCTTATAAGAAATATGTGTTGGATATTTTAAAAGAGTAAGCTTGTTCTATGCCAAGTTAAATAACACACCGATAGATCCAGGTATTAGGTTTTTATCCAGAAAATGATATTTTACTTGATAATCCCACACGTTACAAGAGGCAAATTGGAAAATTGAATTACCTAACCATGACAAGACCTGATATATCTTTTCCAATGAGTGTGGTTAGTCAATTCATGATAACTCTTAGAGATGCTGGAGAGTAGCGATGCATATCCTTCAATATTTATTGAAAAATTATGGAAAGGGGATACTCTACAATTTTACTAGTGATAAGGGTATTCAAGTCTATATAGATGCAAATTGGGCATGTTCTCCCATAGATAAAATATTTATATATAGTTATGCTATCTTTCTTGAGAGTAATTTGGTGTCTTTAAAAAGCAAGAAACAACAAGTAGTTGGTAAATCTAGCACAGAAGCAGAATATAGATCTATAGCTTTGGCTACAATAGAGGTATTATGGATAGTTTAATTCTTAGATGAAATTGGGCTTTCAATTTAAGCCCTACAAAGCTATGGTGTGATAATCATATAGGAATTCATATTATTTCCAATCTAGTATTTCATGAAAAGACCAAGCATATAGAAGTTGCTTGTCATTTCATTAGGGAAAAGTTATAGAATAGAATAATATTATTGAAGCATGTGCGCACGGAGAAACAACTACCTGAAATTCTTACAAAATCATTCATAGGAGTTTGAGTTGACTAAATATGTAGCAAGCTGAGCATTATTGATATATATGCTCTAGCTTGAAGGGGAGTGTTAGTGTATGCGTATGTGTATGAGTTGAAATATTATAGAAATATTCCATGAGAGACAATTTAGAAGGGATTAATTGGAAGCATTAATATGTAATTTGTAATTGATTTTTTTTCTTTAGTATTGTCTATATAATGAAGGGCTAATTCAAGGGATTATCAAGTTATTCTCTAAAACCTTAAGTTTAACTTTTTATACATGATGTATTACTTGAATGAAACTTTGTTGTATTAATATAATGCTAGCGTCCTAAAGTTATTAATGCATTAAGTTTGAAAATCACTTGCATGTCTTTAAATACAAAATTAGCATACTCTTTTACAATAACTTTTGCCAAATTCACAAAGTTACAGAGCTTTGTTAAAGGTACTTTATGATCCAAAAGGCATAATGAATTTTTTCTTCTTTAGTGTATCTCAACAATATACCAAAGTCATTATTGACATTCCAAGCTGAGCTGATATGGTAGGTTAACTTGATTTATTAGATTCGACATCATCTCAGCTAGGTCACCTGCCTTCATGAATACACATGAACATGTAAACATGTCACTATAAGATTGGATTATCATCTGTTAGGTCAGATCGAGCTGGCCTCTTCAGCCCTATGCCCATGAACAACATTTGGGCTAACTTGGCTTGGAGCCCCTTTAACATAAGTATAAATTGCCCTTCTCTATCTAGGTACTATTCATTCAATTTTTTACTATCTTGATTATTTCCTTTTATATTTTTTTTCTTCCGAGCACTAACTTAAGGGTAAAAAAAAAAACAAATGCCAAAAGCACTTCAAGCCTTTATTATTGATTGACTTTGATTTTTGATCTTTTGCTTTTTAGGTTTAACCTTTATCGAATAGCTCAACACTAACAAGCTTATTTTACAAAAACCCACTTATAGAATAGTAATATTGTAGGCAGTAACTTTCCCAACATAGATCCTTAGTGTAATGTGCATTGTAAAATCTCATGAAAAATGTTGAAAATTATGAAAATTAAGTTATGACTTTTATAATAAAGAATCTATGCCTTTATAGCTTAAGGATAAAGAACGGAACAAAATGATTACTACTGCAACTAAAAAGCACATCTTTGAACAAGATTGCTCACTTTAGAGTTAAAATGCTATTGCAAGTTCAGAATCAAAATCAAACTAAAAAAAAAAACAACAATAATGAAAAAAGTGCACTTGAAAGCAAAGATACGCATAAAATTTTCACAAAGTTGTGTTTTTATTGGTCAAAGATTTGACAACCTCATCCATAACATTCACCAAGGAAAAACTTCCCTAACTAGACTAGTAAAGTAGTCTCCCTTAATTTTGCAATTTTATAATGTACTTTCCTTATAAGAACTATGTTTAGAAAGTATTTTGGGATATTGTCTAGCTTCTACAAAAAAAAGTCATTTGCAATTTATTTCCAGTTGTTCAAACAACCCTATTAGAAACAGACCCAGACCATATCTTCCTATTGTCAAAGCAACTTGCTTTTACAAATATTGCAAGTTCATCATCTCCCTAATCCCAAATTTCTTCTAAATTTCAATAATGCTATAGACACCTTATTTAGTCAAGAGTATTTTTTTATTTAATTTTAGGATTTTAGTATTTTATTTAGTTTAGGATTATTTATTTTGTTAATTAATTGATTTATGATTTTTAAAAAAAATAAAAGAAAGAGTTTGATTCGCTTTGAAGTTTAGTGTTGTAATTGAAAAAATGTATTGGGCTAAGAGGTGCTCTTGGATTAAAAATCTAAAATAGACTTTGATTAGGAGATTGAAACCAAGAAAACTTTCTCCTATTATGATTTGGATTAGAAGCCTATAAAAAGACCCCATTAGGATCAATTAGAAATAATTAAGAATCAATCAAAAAAATCCAGATAAAAAGAGTAAAAGTAAAGCAAAAAAATTGAGAGTTTTTTTTATAATCTTTTCTAGTGTTTTAGGTTTAGATAATTAGGATTTTCTTTTGAGAGTTCTGTGTTGGGGAAAAGAGTTAAGAAGAAACATAATTACAAAAGCCCCCATGCTTTAAAATCAATCATGACTCAATCTTTGGTATTTACTTTTTACTTGTCTTTTTCTTAAGTTATAGTTATCATTGTATTTTATCATAATTGTATTTATTTATTCGTTTATTTGACTATTTATTTCTAATTTTTAGGAAAATTAGAATGTATTTACAAAAAATTAAAAAAAATAAAACATTAATGAATTTTTTTAGAATAATTAACAATTATCTAAGGATGGTAATATTAGAAAATTCAAATGGTAAATTTTTTAAGAAATCTCTAGGTGAGAAATTTATCTAAATTTACCTAAATGGTAAAATAATTTAGATGAAATTTCAATAAAATAATTTTATTTTTTTCAAATAAAAAAATTAAAAATATAAAAATAAAACATAAAAATTTAGGTAAAAATATTTGACAATTATCTAAGGATGAGAATTTTAAAAATTTCAAATGATAAATTTCCTAAGAAATCTCTAAGTGAAAATTTTTTTTAAATTCAACTTGAATGGTGAAAGAATTTAACTGAGACTTCAAAAAATAATTGTTATATTATTTTCTCTTTAAGGATTAGGAAATTAACAATAGTTTAAATTCTATATTGACCAAAATGGTAAAAAATTAGAAATAAAACTTGCAAGAAAATTTTCTAAATAGACCCTAATGGTGAAAAATTTAGAAATTAAACTTGTAAAATAAAAAATAAATTTTAAAGGATGAAATTCTTAGTAATCATAAATGGATGATTATCTAAAAAAATTTTAAAAGAGAAAATATTTTTAATTTAGGCCCAAATAGTGGAAGAATTAGATATATTTTTTATAAACAAAAATGATTAAATTTTTTCAACGATGGAACTTCTTTAAAAAAATAAATGAGATTTTTTAATACTCTTGAGATGAAGAAGTATTTTTAAGAATTCTATCAGATTGATGAAAAAATCTTAAGAATTATTTTCAATATTAAATTTAAGACCATTAAAATTAAGACCTTAGGATAATTTAAAATAAAATAGTATCATCTTTTAGATGGGCATGTAGAGGTGCTATAACTTTTTTCATATGTAATTGAGCTATCAAACCATATTCTGATTAGTAGACTAGAACCTGTTCTTTTAGGGACTTTTAGTCAAGTTTAGAGTTCCTTAAAAGAATATATTCATTAGGTGGTCAATCACACCTAGATAAAAGATTAATGGTGACTCCTTAAGTTGTGTCTAATTATAGATTTACAAATTTATACGTTATAATAGATGCTTTAACATAATTTCCAATAAAAAAGAGTTAACTTTGCCAGGTTCTAGTGTGAAATGATCCATGCTGATTTTTTTATCTAGGATTCTCACATTCGTAAAAAAAAAAATCAATAATAGAAGTCTCCAGGCACAAATATAACTTTTCTTAAAAATTTGACAAAACCAAAAAAACCTATATATAGAAAAGCTAACTTCAGTGCCTTAAAAAATTGACAAAACCAAGAAAAACCTATATATAGAAAAGCTAACCCCAGTGCCATCAAAGAATAATTTGGCTAAAATAGGTATCTCATATTAATATGCCTTTTCTCACTCAAGGTTGTTGGCAGTATCTTTCACCTACCAAAAAAACCTAACAACCAAAATTTTCCAAGTTTTAATCTTTATAGAAGTATAGGTTAAGAGTCTAAGGTAGGGATTTTACCTATAAATGATATCATGAAGGAAGTCAAGGCTGGACAATGAGAAGGTAATGTGGAGTTTTTCTTTGAGATCATTGCATAAATAATAACCAAGCTTTAAGTAGAGAAACAGCTTTCTTGCTTTGGATGTTGAAAAAAAAATGATAAATGAGTGAAAATCCATCTTGGAATGTGAGCAATGGATAAAGGTGTTGCTACCATTGTTGCAGAGGTTTACATTATTCCAATTAATTTTTATAGCATTTTGCATAGTTGGTAGTAGCACTAGTCACCACTATGGTTTTATTATAGCTTTTGTTTTAGCTTTTGACCCAAAGGTTTTCTGTTAAAATTCCTTGTTAAATTTATTGATGTATATATTAACTTGTTGCTATGATTTTTAATTTTATTGATGTGATATTTTAATTGATTGTTAATAAAGTTTTTTAACGACATATATTTATTGAAAAGTCAAAAGACAAACAATAAATTCACAAGTAAAAATGTGCCATAGGTCTTTAAACTCGTCAAATTTTAAGAATTTAGTCCCTCTGCTATAATTTAAAGAAATTTAGTTCTTATACTATTATTTTTTAAAGATTTAAGTCCAATCGTTAATAGTGTTAAATTTTATCCATTAAATGACTAGCGTGATTGTTGATGTGACATTTCATTCGTTTTTAACATTGTTAATATTAACATGTATTACAATAATGACCATGTGGACTACTAAAAATCCATGTCAACATTTTCAGGTGGCTAGTGTTGTGATAAAATAAGGTTAATTGTGGAACTATAGCAAAGCTTTCCTTTTATACTTGAACACACTATTGTATTTCAAGACCTATTTGAAATACGAGAAGAATCTCAAAGTTAGGAAAGCAATTACCTAGAAATTCATTGAGTATTTACACTATGTTAAGGAAATCCATGCTGTTTTCGATGAGGGTGGCCCTGGACTAGCTTCTAATAGGGATGTTGTTATTACTATGTACCCTAAAAGTAAACCTAATGATGGTAATGGTGCAGGAGAAGGCAGTGATAGGGAGAATTTGAAATAGGCCAAGTTGAGAGCTGGGCTTAATTAAACTATTATTAGGGAAAAACTTAATGTCAAGTGGAATGTGTGGCTATGTTAGAAAATGTTGTTATTTTGCTTGTCAAGTTTCTTGAATTTTTTACTAGTTAGTTTTTTTTTTAAAAAAAAACTTTAGGGCTTTTTTCTTTAGATTTTTACGAATGATTTTGCGTATGCATCTATAATATTAATGGCTTTAGCTAGATTGTGGTAACTAGTAGCGGATACCAAAAAGGGTTAATTGTTGATTGTTGAACAATCGAAAAATTTTACGATTTTATGGTTTTTTCTTGATAGGATTTGTTAAGGATGATTTGTGTTTTTTAGTTATAAAATAATAGCTTTTGCCTAATTTCGGCAATAGGTAGTGCATAAGGAAATGTGTTGATTATTGATTGTGAAACGGTCAAAAATTTTTTTTTTCTTTCTTGATTATGATATTATTTAAAAAAGAGGTTGGTTAGTTTTTTTAATAAAAAAGATATGGTTTTGGTGTTGATCTTTGATAATGTTAAGATAATTAATCTCGCTTGTTTGTTTAGGTTGACTTTAGTAATGTGGTAATCCATGTAGCAATTATTGTAATACACGTCAGTATTAACAATGTTAAGAACCAATGAAAATGTCATATCAATCATTTAACGGATAAAATTTAAAATTATTAATGATTGGATTGAAATTCTTAAAAAATAATAGTACAAGAACAAAATTTCTTTAAATTATACTAAAAGGACTAAATTCCTAAATTTGACGAATGCAGGGACCTATGGCACATTTTGACCTAAATTCACATCATCAATTTTTTTTACAAAAATATAATTTTCACTTTTTTTATTTTAAAAACTTGTTAAACTTATGACCTAAAAAACAAAAGAACCAAAAAAATAGAAAAAAAAAAGATAATGTAAGGTTTTCTCTTGACTATTGTTTGCCAGTAAATACAAATTCGAAACAACTTGACACTTGAAAAAAAATGCAATCTAGATTCTAGACAACAATAGCAAATTCATATTCATAGTTAAGCTAAATCATAAATACATAGTATAACAGAAAAATTGAACATCAAAGAATAGAAAAGAAAAACTCAAATTGAGAAAAAAAAAAAGAAAAACCAGATAAACCCATATCGAGATTATGTTTAGTTTGTAATAAAATGGTCAATTTTATTTAGTTTAAAGTAAATAGCATATGTAGTTCTTAAACTTTAGACCAAATTCTATTTTAATCCCTAAATTTTAAAAAGTTCTAATTGAATATTTAATTGCTCAAATATATACCAATGTAGTCCTTTTATCTATTGGGCCGTCTAAATTAACAAAAAATCCACTACGGCATGACAGGTAATCTTTAAAAATTTAAATACGTGAAATTTTAAAGTTGACTTAAACATTTGTAATTAAGAAATGTAAAATTAAAAATAAAAGAAACCCTAAATTAACACTTTATTAGAACTTGATTTTGTATTTTTTTTCTTACTATCTTCTCTTTTTTTTTCTTTGTGGTCCCTTTTTTCCTCTAACAGCCAAGAGATGGTCAACCACTTGGAAATGTAACATATAGCCCTCCCATTACTTGCACTAAAAGTTGGAGTTTAGCACAACTCCACCTTTATTGGATGAAATGCAAGGGATGAGATTCGACATTACTAGGGCTAATTTAACCCTTTTCCAGTCAAGATTCTGACGACCTCTCTCTTCCATTTTCTCTTTTGTTCCCTTTACAATTAAGAAGGAAAAAGCAAGAGAAAATTGAGAGAAAAAACTGATGAAATCATTTTCATTTGTTTAAGATATGGATGATAGGTTAATGGCATTGGTTGATATTCAAGATGGTAAAGGTAGCTTTTCAGTACTTATTTTGTGGTGTCTTACGCTAAAATTTTATGGGCTTTTTTTATTACTCATAAAGATAGAGTTTCTTGTTATATATGATTATTGGAAATTGGATAATTTTTTTTTGTTTTTATATTAAAAAGATTGAATTCTATGAAGAATTCAAGGTTTTCTTGGGTTACAATTCTTTTTATTAGTAAATGTATACATGAGTAGGGATATTAATGGGTAAAATATGGGTAAGGTAGAGCATTCCCTATCCACATCCCTAGATTTTTATATTATATTCATTCTCGTACACATATCCAACAGATATTTTAAATTTATCCGCATCTCCATCCCTGCAAATATTTAATAGGTATAAGTAATCCTTATACACTTAACTTAAAAAAAAAAAAAAAACTAAAATTTATTTTTTTAGCTTATTTTTATTTTTATCTTGTATATTTAGATAATTTTTTTTATAAATTTATGTTAATACATATTTTTCAATAAAACATATTAATTCTAATTAATCTAAAATAATAACATATATTATTTAATAAAAAGTTTATTTACTAAATATATGTATATATATATAAGGTACGAGTATGAGATGTGTACTATATTACATGTTTGCATTTCTATATCCAATAAAAATTTAAAATCATATCCATCCATATCCTCATACTCACAATACCTATTCTCTTTGGATAAAAAGTCAGTTCCCTAATTAGATATGAGTAAAATTGATATTCTTATATATGAGCAATGGATTAATAGGAATTTGTGCTAAAATTTTTCATGAATTAATACATGTGTTAAGTTAATTTACATATATTCAACTGATAAGTGAGAAACAAAGTTTTGTTAAGTTAGTTTAATATTTTGTCCTTAATTATGTTATGTTTTGATTTAAGATTTTTTTTTAATTTCATGTTTTTTAATTACACATATTTAAGTCAAATTTAAAATTTTACGTATTCAAAATTTTAAAAGTTACGTGTCATGCTAAGTGAGATTTTTTGTTAATTTAAATAGTCCAATAAATGAAAAAATTATAATGATACATGTTTGAATAATTAATAATTCGATTAAAATTTTTTAAAATTTAAAAATTAAAATTAAATTTGATCCAAAATTTAAAAAACACATATGTTACTTACTCTTTGATTTAATAATACCAGACAAACCAATATCGATAAACCCGGTCTGAGAATCTTGGTAGGAATTGAAGCGCAATGTTGAAGTCCAGGCCCACGCCCACGCGCTGCTTTTTTTTTTTTTGGCTTAACTTTAGCAATTTAACTAGTTTGAATTGTCAACAAAATCTAACTTTGATAAAAAGTGCACTCAGACAAAAGGGTGCAGTTAAAACTCGCTTGTCTCGTCCTTGCCACTTTGACTCTCACTTCTTCGCTCTGCGTTCCTTCACTGCCCATCCATGTCGATTCTACACCTTCTTCTCTTCTTCTTCATCTTCTTCTCAGTTCATTCCCAAGAAGACAATCCCATAGCTCGCTTCCGACGTTACCTTCAATTCAACACAGCTCATCCCAATCCAAACTACGCCGACCCAATCTCTTTCCTCATCTCCCAAGCCAACTCCATAGGCCTCCAAGCCCAAACCCTCGAATTCACCCCTTTGAAACCAGTTCTGCTTCTAACATGGCCTGGCTCCAACCCTTCTCTTCCTTCGGTTCTCTTCAACTCCCACCTCGACTCCGTCCCCGCTGAACCTGCCAAATGGTCCCACCCTCCTTTCACCGCCACTCTCACCCCTGAAGGTAAAATCTATGCCCGTGGTGCTCAAGATGACAAATGCATCGCCATGCAATACTTAGAAGCCATTCGCAATCTCAAGGCTAAAGGGTTTACTCCTTTACGAACTATTCATATTTCTTATGTTCCTGATGAAGAGATTGGAGGGTTTGATGGGAGTGCGAAATTTGTTAAGTCCAAAGAGTTTGAGGATTTAAATGTTGGGTTCGTTTTAGATGAAGGGCAGGCTTCTATTAGTGATGAGTTTCGAGTGTTTTACGCTGATAGGTCACCTTGGGGACTTAAAATAAAGGCCACTGGAGCTCCAGGGCATGGTTCTAGGATGTATGATAATGGGGCAATGGAGAATCTGATGAAGAGTGTGGAAGTTATTACTAAGTTTAGGGAGAGTCAATTTGATGTTGTTAAAGCTGGAGAAGCTATGAACTCTGAGGTTGTTTCAGTTAATCCTGTTTATCTGAATGCTGGGATACCCTCCCCAACTGTGAGTTAGTTTCCGATATTTGTGTGTTTTATACAGTAAATGCTAATATGGATTTTTCGATGGTATTGATGATTGGGAGATTTGTTTGTGTGTAGGGATTTGTGATGAATATGCAACCTTCAGAGGCTGAGGCAGGCTTTGATCTTAGGTTGCCACCTACGGTTGATCCGGGTCTTATTAAGAAAAGAATTGCTGAAGAATGGGCACCGGCTAGAAGGAACATGACATATGAGGTAAAGGGTAATTTTCAGTACATATTAGCGGTTGTATTGATTTATTCATGGTTTGCAGCTATAGTGTTGTTTTTAAGCAATTGAGTAAATTGATTGTTTCAATTGGAATCAATTATATGTTCATCCGTTGAGATTTATTTTTTTTCTAGACCATGACAGTATTACTTGATTCCTTTTGCAATTGGTGGTTATTTTGCTTTCATGATATGCTCAAATGAAGTTATGGTGCGACTCGATCATCTATTATTCTATTTTCCAATAATTGAAGGAAGCATTACAAGATTTACAGAATGATTGTCGTTTTTTATTTTCTTAAAGAAGTCTGATTAAGTGAAGTATTCTGCTCAATTGGAAACTGGCACCATACTGTAACTCTGTAACAGAATTCATAGAACGTAGGCTTTAACGAAATGCAGAGTAATCAATCCATTTGTTAATGATTACTACATGTTAATGAAAGCCTGTGCAACAATATATTTGTTTCATGGTTGTTAGAATGAACTTTCTAATGGATGCTGTGATTTTGGTAACAATAGTAAAATGATAGCAATGGCTTCATTTTTGTTAACAGTAGTAAAAATGATGTAATGAATCCTAACTAATTTTGGATTGGGATGTAGATCCAACAATATTAACGTGGTGTTAAAGCCTTTATTCTTATATTTGATACCATGGTATTAATTGTATTCTTTGCTGCTACTTCAACTGCCATTTCTGTTGTGAACTGGTAACATATATAATGCCCCATGCTTGGGCCATCATTTATATATCTGCTGATGTTTCCTTTCAACATTTTTTCTACTTACTAAATCTTCTCTAGAATGGTTAGTCTTCTAAACGTTCTGTGGAATTTTAATGAATATGAGCTCTACCAGGACTCACCTATCTGGCTGTAGGAGAGCTAAATCTTGCTTCTAGAAAATTAGAAAAAAAATTAAGTGAGCTGTGAATTGCAATAAAAAAAAGGCTTGGCCAGTGTTTACTGACTCCCACTGGGTGAAAATTATGGCAGTCTTGAGCAGCAGGGACAATCATATTGATGTTAATCAATACTACCATATGGTGCAAAGTTAAATTCTATTGTTGCTTTTTGACTTTTGCTTTCAAATTTATGCTGACAATGGTTTTGACTACTGATTGTCAGTTTAAGGATGCATTGTTATTTTGTGTTTCTTGGTTCCAAGGTCTGCTATGAGTTTTGTGCTTTGGCTTTTTACCTACTCAGGATGCACCTTAAGTGTGCAATGACTTTTTTAACAGTGCTGGGAATAACTGGTTTAACTTAGTTGTATCTGCAAAGTCGGTGCACTGATTTTTGTTGTCTCTATAACATCTAAATATATACATCTTTTATATATTTTAAGAGAATCCTCATTTTGCTGAGATGATAAACCCTATGGTAGCTTGTTCTGTTCAGTGCCTTAGTATATGCTACTTGAATTTTTTTTTGGTACAAAGGAGGCTGCAGTCTAGGAATAGGGAAAGGGTTGCAGTTGCTGGGATTTAAACCTCAAACTTGCTGGATGCCACCTCTTAAGAGTAGCTGCATGAAACATCTGTAAAATTTTCAGGTAACGCAGTGTCTGATAGGTGGTTTTTAGTGTGCTTGGTTCTTCTTTTTCATTATTATGTCATGCTGCCATTTGTTTTAAGAAACTTTCATTTTTAACCTAGTCTAACTGGGAGGCATTAAACTTGGTGAAGCTATTGCTTTCATCAATTTAAATTGACAATCTTTGACCTACTCTAGCCACAAGAAACTATCACCCAAAAGTAGGCTAGTTGTTGTTTTATCATGAGGAATAGGCATTTCCTATATGGTTAGTGGCAGCCATACTGGGGGTTACCTGTCGTTGGGAATGGCATGCATGACTGGAGGATGCTAAGGTGCCCAACTTTATGTAATGTAGGCTGAAAAATCTGTTATGAGTACAGAGATGATGAGTGATTCCATTTGCTATCAAAAATGTCAAGTTTATGCTGCCAACCATTCTGAAACTAATTAATCTGAAGATGTCAGATAGCCATTTTCTGTGCTGCTAATTGCTTTCTGATTTGGCAGGTAATTGAGAAAGGACCAATAAGAGATTACATGGGCTGCCCTTTAATGACACTGACGAATGATTCCAATCCATGGTGGCCTGTTTTCAAGCAAGCAATTGAAGCAGCTGGAGGAAAACTTTCAAGGCCTGAAATTTTAGCTTCAACAACTGATGCGCGATACATGAGACAAAGAGGAATTCCTGCTCTTGGTTTTTCCCCAATGACAAACACTCCCATCTTGTTGCATGACCATAATGAGGTTTGTCAAATTCCCAACATACCATTTTTCTTACTATTAAGCAAGCATTATTTTTTCATCTTGGTCCTGTCTTGCAGTTCCTGAAAGATTCCGTGTACTTGAGGGGAATTGAAGTGTATGAATCCGTAATAAGTTCTCTGAGTTCCTTTAAGGGAGAATCTTATTAGATGCTTTCAATTGGTTGATTAATGGGCAGTGTCTCATGGTATGATCAATCATCTTCCTCTTTCTCTTGTTTTGCATTCTTAACAATGTATATTCATTTTTTAGTAACAATATCTCATTTTGCTTGTTTCTATGTACTTTGCATAAAATCATGGCTCATTATGATCTTACCAATATAAAGCAATTTGTAAAAATCCATTTGAACGCTACCAATCTAGACTTGATGTTCCAAATACCTAGTTCATACTCCTTTAGTAGTGAAACAAAATGTACACAATGTTGTTGAATGATCAAAACATAATATACCATTAATCTCATCTTAGAACCTAACCACAAATTCACTGCTATTTTCCTGTTATTGTATTTGTTGTTGTAATGGTGTAGGTGCAAGAGTTTGGTTGTCTTCTTCTGTCTCACCATTTTTAATAAGTGAGGCTTAGATTGGTCGTTTAAAGTTCATGCACATTCTATTGATTTTGTTTGAGTCAATGTATGTAATATTGACTCTATAGGAGGTCTTCTGCATATAAACTCGTATTTCCTGAGTTCAAAATTTTATGTGTATTTGGAAAGTTGAGTTGCAAAATTAGAAGGTAGAAAGCTGATCTAATTACTCTAACATGCTTATAATGTTGGAAATAGGATAGGGAGAGAGAATGGAGAGAGACAAAAGAGAAAAATCAGATGGAAAAGTGCAAGAAGCAGGGGAATCAAAGGGGAGAAATAGCTAGGGATGGCAAGTATACCCGAATTCGTCAGGTTCTAACCCGACCTTATAGGGTCTTTTTAAAAATCAAGTTTCATGTCGAGTTGGATTTTTTTAAAGTTGGGTTGGGTTGAAGTTGGGTTTTAGGTAAATCCACCTTGATTTAACCTGGTATATATATAAATATATTTTTATTATTTATTTAATTTTATATTTATATATTATATTAATAAAATTATTATTTAATACTTTAATTCAATATATTAATTTAATAAAAATACTATATTTATGTATAATTAAGATGTAATTTTTATTAAAAAATAATATTTTATGAATATTATTAAATTAAAATTATTAAATTAATTTCGAGTTGAGTCTTGTTGGTTACGGCTTTATTTATATGTGAGTCAGGTTAAATATGAAAAAATAATATTTTTATGTCGAGTCGGGTTAGAGTCAAGATGAACCAAAAACCTACCTCGCCTCAACCTATCACTATCACTAGAAATAGCCACAAACAAAGGGGAAGGGAGAGAAGGAGAAATCCTAATAGTCTTATCTTAATTTTTCATTCTCCATAATTTTATGCAGCTAGAAATTGAAAAAATGACTTATTTATTTTGCTTTCTAATATTAGTACCTAATAAACAAGAATAACCTAAACATGTTAAAATAGATGTAAATTACAAAATCCCACCTTGTGGAAAAGGGCAGAATAAATATGTCCTTTGTGTTTAAAAAGTGATACTTAACCCTGCTAAGAATTTTTTGGTTAATTTTTTAAGCTAAAATCATTTATCTTTTTTCCTTTCTTTTGTTTTTTCCTTTGTCATCCTTTTATTCTTCCTTGAATTTCGAGCCCCTCTCTCTAATAGTGTCATATATTTCATTTTTCCTTTAACAGTGTTGATTAAACAATTAACCTAAGAATCATGACATGGTGAAGTGTCAGTTTTTGAACTTCAGGGATAAATAATGAAATAAATTTCTGTACAATATAAGTCCTCTCTTCTGGATCATCTTCTCTTGCATTAGCTTAGGAAAGGATGAAGAAACTGATTTTAACTTAGATATTTGCATGGTTGGTAGTTTGTAGTAATTTCAATTTCACATCTTCTCTATATGAATTACTTCACAGTTACAATCTGTAAATTAGGTTGAATTTATAGTTGAGTCAGTTCGGAGTTCGAATAATTTTGGTTCTCACTTCTCAAGTTAGTTGCTTTCATAGTATCTGAAATTGGAATCATTTCAGGGTTGAAATGCTTTGGGGTTTCAGGTTATTGACTTTTGCATCGATTCCAATGGAGACAAGTTGGATTTTGGACAAGTGAAGTGCTCTTCCCATCACGTAATTTGCAAAATTTTTTTATTTTCATAGCAATTCTTAGAAAGGACACTGAATGAGCTCTATGTATATTCAATAAGTGAGGAAACATTGAACAAATTCATGAGCTATGGATAACTATAAGGGGACGTTTGGTTTGTAAAATTTAAGATTCTTTTCGGAAATCTAACTTTTCATAATCTGATTCTTCAGTTTGATTTCATGTACCGTCTCTCGTGTCCAGTCCAGAGTCGTCTGAATCTTACACAATTACATTTTCAGAACACTGTATTATGCAATGGAAATTGAAAGGAAAAAGACAAGGTAGGGGTTCAAAACTCTTGGAGAATCATATTTAACGTAGGTAGATAAAATTTTATATGCCAAAAGTTTTGTCCTTTTAATCTGTCACTGTCTATATGCAGCGATTTCAAGCTGTAACATGAACCATATAATCATTATATTTCAAGCTGTAAAACTACAAATATCAACTAATCAGAGCTACTTACATCAGTGTGTTCCAGCTAAAACTACACCTCCTAATGAGACAGCAGAAGGGATAGTCATCAACATGTTGATCTTTTACAAGTTAGATTGTATGTTCTGTTAAGGGGATTGATCATGGTTAATTGGTTAGTGTCCTGGATGTAATGCACTTGATTGTGAAAGCATAATCTAAAAATTGTTAGAAGGAAAGATACATTCATTTCTTGAGTGAATACTGTGCCGTCGTCAAGCCTCATCTTCTTACCGGTTGTACTATTTTCCGGGTCGTTCTCCTAGCTTGTCTTCTTGTATTTGTTATACAATGACCAATTTATTCATTAAAATAATTAATAACAATGCATCTCTCTAGCAAACAGAATACAAGGTTGAACTCTTGCTTAAAAAAAAATAAGTTAACTGCAAAAATGGGGGCAATTCAAGGACGTCTATCAATGGGATGCAGTCGTATTAGCTCTAGTAACAATTTGCCCATATCTATGACACAAATTGAAGTTGTTGAACTGAAAATTTTCAGATGCCTCTAAATAAAAATATCTACAATCGCACAAGTTTTTCTTTTTTTTTTCCTTCAACTTTCAAACCGACAACTTCCTGTCACCCTCCATGGATTGTTTATTTGTTTATTAATTACATACCCAAAAAAAAAACAACTTATCTAGTACAAGTATTATGTGAGCTATCACTTTGGATATGGTGGTGGTTGTAGATTTGATAACGAAAGATTCATGAAAAACCATTTTTTCCAGGAAGTTTCTCTATCCTCCTATGAAAAAAAAAAATTAGAGAGAGGATTCTACGCTTTCCAAGGCTTTAACCCAGATGGATCTTGCCTCTCTGTCATCTGACATACTTCAACCTTTGAAAACCTTCTCACCACTTTCGCCCATCCTCACCCTTAGCCCCATCACTCTCCCATTTCAATATTCTTAGACAGTGATTTTGTTGGTAATTCCTGATTTCTTGTTATATTTGTTTTGTGTCAAATATACGAAAAACACGTTTACATGTCCAATATAAATATTTTTTATTATTTTTATCAATTATATATATAAATTTTGCTAAAAGTTCATCATATTATTTTTAAAATTACCGAATCTTACTATCCTTTCAACACATATTGGTCCTACTTCCAAATGGCTAAGGTTCAAGTCCTTTTTTAGTGCAGATTTCATTATTTCATTGTCACTTTCCTCGATAGAGCGGGTACGGAATGGCTATGGGGTACGGCAATGTCAATGCCAGTTAAGCAATCAAGAAGAGAATAAATTTTTACTTGTAGATAGAATATTTGATATGACTTGAGAGAAGGAGAAGCATGAATCTTCATTTATGGCATTGATTTTTAATTATATCAGGCAGGGACCTGAGTGTGAGTCCATAAGATAGAGAAAAGCTTTAGGACAAATTTGTGTATCTGGCTTACTGCATCTGATGTAGAAGAGTTTCTTGCACTGCAGAGTTGCCCCAGACAAAAAGATTTTTGCCCTTCTTCTGCTGGCATTTACATTACAAAAATATTGAAGTGGGTGTGATTGGCAAATGGAAACAAGCAAGTAGCACTGAATTGAGGGGGAATTTGAATTGAAAGTTTGTACAAAGGAAACTATAAATCTATACAAAAATGATTGAAAATCCTATCTATCAACAGAAAATGGGATACCAAAGATATTGAACATCTTATTGCTAAGATATTTATGTTCAAATGTCATACGCAGTTCTCGTTTTACGAAATTTTGAACCAAATCCAATCCTTCAGCATTGCCCTGAAATACCATGATCGATCTTGCAATAGGTAGACTTAGATGAAAGAAAATTGCATTGTAGGATTACAAATGATCAATGATCCATTTTCAAGGATTTTCTGAGTTGAAACAATTCATTTGGTATAACACTGCCCAAAACATTACAAGCAGTAAACAAAAACTCCTAGTTTCAACTTGAGTGCTGTTTTTTGTTGGTAGGCTGTAGGCTAGAATTGAACCACAGTCCACAGTCTTGTTGCTGCTGCTGCAACTGCAATGCTCAGGCTCAGTGCTGTGGTCAATATAGAAAATGAAATTTCCGTCATTTCCAAGAAACTAAACCCTTGTTTCATTCCTAAATTTCGGACAAATTTAAGATAAAAAATGAGCAAAGGATGGCCTGAACATGTGAAGGTAAATTATTTTAAAATGCATGTTGCTTATCGCAAATCGGAGTGCCAGCAGCAGTATCTGATTGAATATATAGCATAATAATTCGAAATTAATTTAGGACAATGCTCTCTAATTTTAAGAAAATGATGCCTTCTTATTTGACTTAATGATTTTACTATTATGTTTTCCAAAGTGTGGCAATGGGAAGGAAGGAGGGTAAGAAGCAGGATTTGTACGGACTGACGACACTATTCTTTTCTCACATGAATAATATCTTTGGAAAGAGCATCTCTTTGCACAAAAATACTATTAGTCTTGAAAATAAAGGAAAGAGTTCTAGTTGTTCGAATTTAAACTTTAAATTTATTGAAAATCACATTTTAAAGATAATTGCATGAATCAACATAAGTGAAACTCAAAATTTAGTT
Source organism: Durio zibethinus (assembly GCF_002303985.1). The sequence goes on along the minus strand of NW_019167949.1, from coordinate 5,036,353 downwards.
TTTTTTCTTTAAGAAACTTAATGAAAAGTCATTACCAAAATGGAGTGTTACCATTCAACAGCATATGTATTCATTTCCACATTATTATTACAGACAGTTTTCTTATCTTCTATCCAAAGGCCTGCTTTTTATGACCCTTTAATTGGAACTTTGTTATGTATACTCTCTTGCAAATCTTTGCACGTTGCCAGGCATATCATATCCCATTTGCCCGACAATGGCAACAACGGTGTGCTGGAAAGTTGACAAAACACACTCTGCAGCAAAGCAATGGATACTACACGAAATTTGGCTCATCCCATCCATTCCTAGTGTGAAACTAATCAACTATTACCATATACGTATTCTTATGGTCCTATGGCCCCAACTTTAGAAAGGGTATTTTGTGCCCGAAAAGGGCTTGTTTCAAACATCAACGCATGTGCCCCATGTCAGGCATTTTCCTAAAAGTAAAAATCTGGGGAAAAAAAAAGTAGACCAGTACTTGATATTGGTTTTGCCGTACCATAAGAGAATCCCCTCGAATTTCAAAAAAAAAAAAGAAGAATTCAAAGTGTAGCAGGAGTGAGAAACTTGGGAAGAAAGTCAAGTTATGCAGGCGCAAGCAGGTAAGCAAAATACCATGAAACGGTAGAGAGATCATGTGTCTTAAGGCTTTTAATTTATTAATAATCTGTGAATATAATTTAAAGAGAGATAGAGAGAAAGAGTTAAGAGTTTTGCAGTTTGCATACAGGCCAAGAGACGCGGTTTTAGAGCTGCGAGACAGAGCAGCAACAGCTGTTTTTTTTTTTTTTGCTTTTTTTTTTCTATATTGGCAATGGCTGTTGAGTGTTGTGTATTCGTACTATTTTGGACTGCGCGTCTCTTTAGCGTTGTGTTAATACTTAATAACCATTGTTTTTCCTTTCAAATTTATGCATATTACACCCCACCAAAGGCCAAAAAGCTCATTAAAAATGAGCCTGCAGATCCTGGAAGTTGCCTATGAAGAATTCTATGTTTCTCTCTAAACCCACATTACTATATCAAACAAACAAAAGGGTTTTTGCCATAATCAATCTATTTTTACAAAATATGATTAGCCATAAATGGTTTGAACATGAACAGTGAAACATAATATAATAAACACCCTGGTAAAAAAGTTCTGGTTTGCCCTTGGTCTAGTTTTTGTTTATTGTGCATTTGCTGGGAGTCATCTCTGGGTGGGGGTGACTTTCCAGGTAAGTCAAGGAACTCTACAAACAATCATTTAACTTTCAATTTTTATTAAGATTTATTTGCTAGTGTTTGATTGCTGCATGAGTTCATACGGGTTTCCTGATCCAATTCAACTCAATTGCCTTTTCCATTTGAAGTTATAGCAGCTGATGATCTATTGGTGAAGTGTTAAACTTTTAATTTTAGCTACTAGGTTCAAATCCTAATAGCTTCAAATAAAAAAAAAGTTACAGCCATAGATTTGGAAATTAATTGTAGACTTTCAAGTTGAATTCTTTTCAGTCATTTTAACTGCATGCCTCCTAAAAAAGTCAGATCAATATTAGTTTGAATCATTCACTTCTAACAACTTTCAAATCATAGCATGTTACAATGTCTTTGTTGATCTACTGGCTGTTAAATCTTTCTATAGAAAGTCTAAGAAATAACTTGTCTACATTAATGATGTGATATTGAAATATTCAAAGATGCTTTCTAGCTGTAATTTGTTAATGTACAAACCATCTGTGCTTCCTTGATCTTCCCTCCTCAAATCAAAAAGTAGGTTGAGTACTGAGGTTTGCAAATTGACATTTCTTCCCTGTTATTAATCACAATATTTTTCTTCCACATGTTTGGTGGAAAATATTTATAATACCAGCCATAGAGGAATGGGGTTTTACCATGAAGCAGGAAAGTAATACATATTTTCCATTTATATAAAGCTGAAATATCTGTCAGCCATTTTGGTATTCATATGTGGAACCATACTGATAGGGATTTCCAACTTTAAAAACTCAAGTTCCCAATCTATAAATAGCAGCACCCTTCTTTCTTCCCACATTAAGCTCTTTACCTCATTCCTTTCGTCACTTTTAGAAGAACAAGAAACCAAAAGCAAAAGCTACCAAAGCATTTGATCCTTTTCTCGTCAGAGCAGTGATCATTCAACACTTGATTGATAACTGAAGACTGCTGTTCGTTGTTCTATTTGATCTTTCTTGATAGCTCCTTGTCAATGGTGAAGATTGAGCACAAGATCCAACCAGAGCCATCAAAGCAAATGATCATCAACATCTCCAGCATCATCATCAACCTGCAAAAAGAAGAAGTACAAGGGTGTAAGAATGAGGAGTTGGGGCTCTTGGGTGTCAGAGATTAGGGCTCCAAATCAGAAAACAAGAATATGGTTAGGGTCTTATTCAACACCAGAAGCAGCTGCTAGAGCCTATGATGCTGCACTTCTATGCCTCAAAGGTTCCTCAGCAAATCTTAACTTCCCAATTACATCCTCGCATTACATTCCAGATACCATTATGTCTCCTAAGTCGATACAAAGGGTGGCAGCAGCAGCTGCAAATAGTTTTGTTGACAATGCCACTACCCCATCAATATCGCCACCTCCTCCCTCAACATCCCCGTCATCATCAGTCTCTTCCCCATCAATGTCCTCCTCACCATCTGATCAAGTTGATGATGATGTGTCACTAATACAATCACTTGTGGCTAACAACGAGCCTATTTCTTTGATGGAACCCTGGTACTCCTTTGACAGCCTACAATCTCCCAAGTATATTGATCAGATGTTCAATGTAGCCCCATTTGATCCACCAATGATAGATGATTTTTATGAGGAAGGCGATATTCGTCTATGGAGTTTTTGCTAAGGCAAAAACAAATTCAAAACAAAAAGCAAAGTCAAGGCATTACACCATTCTTTTTGTCCATTCCTATATATTCATTGATGATCTTCAGTTGTTGCTTGAAGATGTTACTGACAGTGACCAAAATTCATATTTTAGTGTAATATTTTGATTTAGGAGAAGAAATCCACATGGAGATGAAAACATTTTTTGGCATCTCAAGTGGGGGTTTCTACATATTCAATTTATATAATGTATCAATTATGCAAATTAAGTGTGTCATATTCAATGTAATCAATAATCTTTTCTATATGTTTACCGTTAAATGTTAGGGTTTTTCATGCTATTCCTACTCCATCTATTTTCATAGGTCTTTGGAAAATGTGTGGGAGCCCCCAGTTTATTTTGTTTATTGTCAAAAATGTCACTGTCACTAGGAACAAACTGTTGAAACTTGAGACCATAAGTGGCTGCTGCTCTTATTAAAAAATTCACAGTTTACTTACCTGCCATAAAGAACCATAGTAATTTCCATTAATGGACCACAACATCTAAATCTACATTAGATTTAGATGTTGGTATATGACTGCAACTTTTTCTAGTATCTAGGTTTTGCATGACAAAAACTAACAATCTTTCATCAGTAAGCAGACAGAAAAAACACAGGATCTGTAAATGGTCACAAACTTTTGACTGTCCAAAAATTTGTAATAAAACTCCTATGTATAGAAATCGTATATCTATCTGCAATTGACAAATTTTAAGCATGAAGATGGCCGTTGCCTATATAAGCAGATGCTAGAAGCTGAAAAACTGCAGACATTGCCTTTTAGAGCACTGTAATCTCCTGTCCTCTAGTGAAATGGAAGGTATGCAGGGGAAGAGGATGAAAACAAGAAAATTTAAAAGAAAATTTTTCTTTGACACTTTTAAAATTTTTCTATGAATACTCTAAAAAAGTGAAAATAAGATAATTTTGAAGAAAAATTTTCCTAATATACCTTAAAATTTTTACATTTTTTCGTTTATAAAATTGATAAATTCGTAAGCATTATATATATTACAAATAGATAGCTTAGAAAAAAATTTTGGATCCATCACTTAGGGCATGGGTCTCATCTCCAATTGTTTCTTCTACATTGTATTTGGTCCCCTTTCTGCTCATAGCTTTGATCTCTAATTCTCTCTATGGGCTATGCTGCTCCCTTTCATCTCTGTTTGCTGAGAAGGAACCCCATCTCTTCTATATTGAATATGGGATATTGGGGTCTAATTTTTGGATTTTTTTGGTCCAAATGAGGGGATGAAGTTGTTGTTGAAGTGAAGCACATGAAAATTCCTACAGGACAATTTTCAGTGTGAGAAATTTGCAACACATCATGTGATCTTAGCAGCAACCCTTCTAAGACCGGGATGGAAAATGTGATGCAGAGCATCAATCAATCTGAGATTTCTCTATTCCTAAATACATTATAATGTCCTAATTTAATCTTTGTTCATCAAAGTATATATGATTGTCATGTAGAGTACTGCAATTGCCCAAAAACAAAACTTTATTGTTCTTTTGTGAAGTGCATTATTTATGTAGTTGGAATACTTTATGATAATATGTAATGGATCATCATCATTACTTTTTTTTTTTTAAGAAAAATTTGAGAATAGATAGGTTGTTCAATCCCTCAGGTCAAGATAAGATGTATCATATCTGATAGCTTAAGACATGTGACTGCAAGTCATCGTACCTAACAGCTTAAGACAAGTGTCGAAAAAAATAACCTTAACCGATTGAACTAATCACTTGTTGATATCATCATTACTTTTGTTGATTTATCGGTAAAATTATATAATGAGTCTTTTTTTATGCCATACAATGGGGTTTTTTTATATATAAAAAAAATACAATTTGACGATAAAAAACATTGCAGATGTTGTAATCTGAATTTTAATTTTTTTCAATTTTTCATTAATCTTTTTAAATTAGAGAACAAATTTTGAATTTTATTTTATTTATCTAATGTTTTTGAAATATGTCAATGCAAAATGAAGTAAGTAATTAACTTAAAAATAGGAATTTTATGTATGATCGTTGATTATTTATTTGGAGACTGCTTTGCTTTTCTTTTCTTTCCTTTCTTTTTCCTTTTCCTTTCCCTTTTGCATTGTTCAAGGAATCTTTGCTACTCATTTCAAAAGTTAGATCCAACATTGGTCGTGACAGGCAATAATATGGGTTTGGACTCATTAAGACAAACGAAATTTAGTTAATTTATTATGATTATAATATCAAGGATTTAAAAAAAAAGTAATAATGGAGATATTTATTGTTTAAATCTTAGGCAATAACATTGCAATCTGTTAATAAAATATTAACAATTTTAATTTTAATGATTAGATTCGAGTAATAGAATTTAAAAAAAAACCAATATGTATATATATATTACTAGCTTGTTATTTGTACGATACATAAATTATTTTTATTTTATTTAAATTTAAATAAAAATAAAAATTAATATTATTAAATTATTTACATGTTCAAAATATATGTAAAATATAAATAATATAATTAAAATATCAAATCATAATAAAATAAAAATTTTAATTAAAAATTTAACAAATATTAAAATATACGATAAATAATATTGGAGAAAGCAAAAACATCTAGAAGATATTGTGAATAATATTATTAAGTATACCAACAAAATATTAAAATAGAAACTAAAAGTCTTATCACTTCAACTAGACTTTATTCAATTTATATCATCTCTAGTTTCTTTTATAATTTTTATACACTCGCAGATTTTTGTAATTTTAAGATAAGTTTTATTTATTTAAGAGAAATAATAATTTTAAATGTTTAAATAATATACATGATAACTTACTCATGTGTATTTATTTTTGTAAGAGTTTCAGTAATATCATACTTTTCAACATCTATATGGCTTTCTAAATATTTGTGCTTTTCAATTATTTTGAGGTTGATATCTAATATAGAAATATGCTCTTGTAAAAATTGAAATGAAATAGTTTTAAATTTTGAATAAATAATAGTATTAAATTATGGAAAATTATTTTAAAAAAGCAGAGATTGAGTTTGAGAGAAGTCGAGTATGTATTATTAAAGTTGATTATAAGTAAGTTTAATCTATTTAATTGATCAAATCAATTGAATTTGATCAAGTTGATTTGATTAGTTTGATTCCATTATTATTGATTAAATAAATTTGTTTAATCAATTAATTTGATTGATTTTTTATTTTTAAAATTAATAATTGAATTGACTAAATTAATTGATATTTTAATAAAATTTTAAAAATATATTATATAATATAAATATATAAATACTTTTTATTTATATTTTTTAAAAATGACAAATAAAACATTAATCGCAAAATTATAAAGACAATTGTATTAGGTGAAAATATTGATTTTAATTTTAAAAAATATATATCTAAATTGATTTAATTTTTAATTATAATTTAAAAAATTTTGTTATTTAAAAATTTTTAAAATTATCTAATTTGTAATTAAAAGAAGCTATCCTATTTTTTTTAAAAAAGCTATCCTACATGTCATTCAAAAAAATTATTTACATAAGTGTTTATCATAACGTATAGATCCGTAGACCCATCACTAGATATGGATTAAAGGAGTCGTCATCAATCTTTTTTTTTAGGTGTGAATGGCCACCTGACAGAATCTATTCAATTTAAAGAAGAGTCTTAAGATTGACTTAAGTATCTTTAAATAGTAGATTCTAGTCTATGAAATCAAATTTTAGATTTGAAAGTGCGATTACGGGTGAGAAAGGTTATAACACTCTCATAACACTCATCTAGAGGATGGTATCTGTTTGATTTCATATTATCCAAGCCTTAAAGTAATCTTATAATTTTACCAAATCATTTAATTATTGAAAACTAATCCTAAATTTGCTTCAATAGTTTGGTAGCAATTTAAAATAATTTTTTCACCTTAGGAGTATTCATGGAGATTAGTGTCCCATTCTGAAGAGGCTCTATCATCGGATTCATTAATATATTTTATCTAAGAAAATAATTAGTAAATCCTCTAATAGTTTGGTAAGATTTTTTTTTATCCAGATTTCTCAATAATTTAGTGAGATTTTATTATAAAATTATTTTTAAAAATATATTAAATATTTCAATAGTTTGGAAAGATTTAATTTAAGATCCAAATCTTTCAATAATTTTGGTAGGATGAAAACAAAATATTTTATTAATAATAATTTCTTTGTAAAATCGATTTATAAAATTCTCTAATAGTTTGATAAAATTCATAAAAATTTAAATTCATAAAAAATCCTTTAATAGTTTGGTAAGATTTTATTAAAAAAATAATTTAGAAATTTCAGAAAACATTATGAATTTAAAAATGCATGCAAAGAAATAAGTAATAAAATAAATATACAAGCCAACAATAAAAATTACCTAAATGGGTTGAGCTAAACCAATATGAAATCCACAAGAAATACCAAACCCAGTTCAAACTTTGGCCTAATGAGAAATTATGAAAGCTTGGCACGATCAACTCAAATCTAGAACTAAACCAAAATTTAGATCAGGTTAAAGATTAACCCTTTTTTTAGGTCTTGGGTTACGCCTTCAGATTTAGGCCAACTTTTTAAACCAATAAGCCCTTCTCATTTTATTTCCTCATTTATTTTTGCAAAACCAGAAGCGCAACCCCCTTTCACCAGCACAGCCGCCTTACCAAACAGAAACTTCGGCCACCAAATGAGACTAGCGTCACCTCCACCAGTATGGTTCACGACTACCTCTTTTCTTCAAAATGGTATGTTTTGAAAAAATTAAAGCCTTTCCTAATAGTTTCAAAAATCTTATACTTCTCTCTAAAACTTTAACTCTCCCTTTCTTTAATAGAAGAACAATCAAAACTCAGAATCGGTGACCATTGCCACTGTTTCCTTCTCTAGTATACCGTGTGCTATCTTAAGTCTTTGTCGAAACTTTTTTTTTTGTCAAAAATCCAACAAAAACCTAATATCTAAAAGAAACTGTTGCTACATTCTTCTTTTTAACGATGGATTGGATTGATTTTGAATTTTCCTTTTTAGGTTCAAATTGTTGTTAAACTCAATTCACTGATTACTTGTGTTGATGTTTTTGACCTTGAAATTACTTTCCACAGGTTTTGGGTTTGTAAGGTTGCTTTTAGGTTGTTGGGATTTTTATGCAAGATTGTTATGATATGTGAGGTTACTTTATGTTTTTTTTTTTTTTTGTCTCCCTTTTTCCTCAAACAATCCTCGAATCAAAAAATGAATCCTAGAAAGACCAAAGTTCTAAAAAATTCTAAAAAAACAAAATTTCCCTCACTTTGTGTCTGTAATTGTTCTGTCTATATAAGGATTTAATCCCAATTAATTTCATTGATTTTCTGTGATTTTGGTAATCTAAGATTTTAATTGTGATTTTATTCTTGTGAATTTGATTATGCGTAAATCAAGCTTAAGAGGATCAAACCCAAGATTTTCAAACTTTCTTTTTCATTTTTTGACTTCCTTAATTTTTTTTTGAACTTTTTTTTAAACAGGTAAAATTAAACAAAAAAATAATAACAAAAAAATTAAATTAAAATTAAAAATTTTCTTATTGGGCCTGAAACTCATTTTTGTTTCAAAAAATCTCGGACAAAATAAGGTGTCTACAGTTGCTACTATTTGCACAATTTCTGTAAAACAAGAATTGCATAAAAACAATAAACATCCATTTTGTTTAAGTCAACTTAAGGATCCTCTAAATAGAAGCATACAATAGATCAAGAAATGGGCTTTTTTAAACAAAGGTTAAACAACTTTAAAATAGGTAACTAGGACTAAATTGTAAAGTCAGAAAAATAAATATCCTAGATTGAGCCAAAGTTGAATATGAAAGTGATCGCGTTGTATAAAAAAAAAGGTAACAGGGGACCGAGTCACAAAGTCAGAAAAATGGATGATCTTGATTGAGCTAATATTAAATATGTTGATCAAGATTGAACCATATGTCAGAAAAATAAATGATCTAGATTAAACCAAGATCGAAAATAAGTGATCGGGATTGAACCACAGGTTAAAAAAATAAAATGACCTAGATTGAGCCAAGGTAAAAAATAAGTGACTGGGACTGAACCGCAAGTCAAAAAAATAAATCATCGGACTGAGTTGAGATAAAAAAAATAAATGACTAGGATTGAACTATAAGTCAAAAAATTAAATGATCTAGACTGAGCCAAAGTTAAAGATGAATTATCGAGATTGAACCACAAGTTCAAAAAATAAAATGATTTGGACTGAACTGAGATCAAAATTAAGTGATTGGGATTGAATCGTAGGTTAAAAAGAATGAATGACTTAGATCAAGTCAAGTCAAAGATGATTAATCAGGATTGAATCGTAAGTTAAAAAAATAAAATGACCTAGACCGAGTCAAGGTCGAAGATGAGTAACCGAGATTGAAACGCATGTTAGAAAAATAAAATGATATGGATTGAGCAGAGGTCGAAAATAAATGATCAGAATTGAACCGTAAATCAAAAAAATAAAATAACTTGGACCAAACTAAGGTTAAAGATAATTAGGTCTAGGTCTAAATTGAGATATAAGATCAAATGATCAATAAATTTTCAAAGATCATACCCGAAGGTCTTATAGATCATCTCCAGATGTCTTTGAGAAAAAAATACTCTAAAATAAATGCCTTTACAATTTTAAAATTTAAAAAATATTCTCCTAGTCCATTTTGTTCGAGTCTAGAAAAACTAAAAACTTTCAACTTAAAATCCAAATATTCATAATTTGAAAATTCAAGGGTTCACAAAACTGCAAAAATTTGTAAGGTTTCATAACAGAAGTTGAAAGATCCCAATATTCTAAGTTTTGCAAAAAATTCATAAAGGCTTCAAAATTCGTAAAAAGTCAATATTCACAAAGGTTTGTAAGAATTTCAAGTTTCACAAAAAATTCACAAAGATTTCAAGATTTATATAAGGTCAAGATTCACAAAAGTTTACAAAAATTCCAATTTTTGTAAGAGTTTTAGGTTTATAATAATTCAAAGATTAGTAAGAGTTTTAGGTTCGCAAGATATTCAGATTCACAAAAAAATCACATTTACATGAGTTTCAAGTTTGTAAGAATTTTAGGTTTAAAAAGTTTCAGATTAGCAAGATTTTCAAGTTCGTAAAAATTTAAGATTCGCTTAAATTTAGATTTGCAAGAACTTCACGTTCATAAAATTTTTTGTTTTGCAAAAAATTTCATCATTGTAAAAATTCACAAACTATTATTCACAAACAATTATTCAAAGATTCACATTCAAAATATTTAAAGTTTCATATAAACAAATTCATGGATTCACATCAAAAATTTCAAAGCTCATCTCTAGAATTCAAATATTTTTATTCAAAAATTTTAGAGATTCACATTCAAAAGTTAAAGATTTTTATTTGAAAAAAGTTAGAGATTCGCATCAAAAATTTCAAAATTCACCTTCATAAACTTTAACATTTCACAACCAAATTTTTAAAGATTCTCATAAAAAAAGTTTAGGAATTCCTATCCAAAATTTCAAATATTCTCATTCAAAAATTTTTTAGATTTAAATTCGAAAAGCTCTTTTAAACCAAGGTTTTAGAACTTTAAAAGTTTGGAAAATATTCCTTGTCCAAAAATGAAAGATCTTCCTCATTTGAGGAATAAAAAATCAAATAGTTTTTCCTAACAAAACAAATGTCATGCTAATAATGCAAATACCTTCCAAATGTAACAATTCAAATTCTCACTTAATGATGTAAATGCAAATGTCATACAATGATTCAAATGTGCTCCACTTGCATGCCCCAATCATGATTCAAATACGATTATCATGGATTTAAACACAATGCATGTTATGCAGATGTTACTAAATCAATGGCATGAAATTTTAATTGTGGTAATGAGGTTCTAAAGACTCTATCAGCTCATATATTCCTTCACAACTTCTTATTATTAATGATCTCATAGCAAATCCCATCATTCGATCCATGTTATTTTCCTCATCTGATCCTAACTTATAGGTTATGTTGACTAATCATTGTATTCATCCCCGGATCACCTTATTTGCCCTTTCCATATCATTTTCTCAGGCTTCTATCATCCTGAATTTCTTTGAAAAGAATGAAAAATTTTTTATGAACATCATCATTCATTCATTTATCATCATTCTAATTCGTGATAAACATGATACATTTTTTCAATTCATTCAAGGGATGTACACTAGGTAAACAATAAGAGAAATGGGCCATCATTATTGAAAAAAAATATGGTAAAAAATAACTCAAAGATAAATGAAAGCAAAAAGCTATGACTATTTAAATGGGATATCAAAAACAGAATAATGATTGTTCAGATAATTTTAAAATCTAACTTAGAATTCTTCCTAAAAACACATTCAATTGACATTTTTTATCTTTGAACAAAATCCATATCCTAGTGATCTTCAAATGAAGCTGTTTTTCCAAGTCTCTATTTTGTTTATATATGTTTTTACTTAAATCGTCTTTTTGGGTTTTCAGTTTAAGTTTTCTTTTTTTCTCTTTCTTTTCTTACTTTTTTTTTTACTTTTTTACTTTTTTTTCATTTTTCATTTTTGTCACCTCACTTTCTCAACTTTTTTTCTCATTTCTCTTCTCCTTTTGATCCATTAGTGATACTTTAATCAAAATTTCAACAATCTAGTAGCAAATTTGACTTAGTTTAATTCATGATTTTTCAATTTGAATATCCATATTTGATCAAAATAGACCTTTTAAGGACGTAATGTAGGCTAAAGTGATGGGTTATGAAATAAATAGATAAAATTAGCTCAAAATATATTTGAAGAGTAATTAAACCAAAGATCATTTTTTTATGTAAAGCAACTTGACATTTTTCCCCATCAATTTTTTTTCATCATTTTTCAAGAAAAATTTGAGCACCAAAAGGCTTTGCCCCTGAAATAACTAAAGATAAACAAGCTTTACAAACTTTGCCTATAGTGTGGGGGTAATCCGTGATTAGGGTTCCTCAAAAAAATTTCAAAAAGCTCAAATGGGATAGCAAAGGATAATTTTACTTTTTTTGTGAATGATAAAAGAAAGATGACTATTTCTCATCTCAAACATGAGTACTTTTAATGCAAAACATTTATTGATCAAGACTATACTTGTGAATGAACAATTGCAAAGATCATGTATTACATCACTTTCAAAACTCTTCACCAGATTTATCTTTTTTTATTTAGTAGTCTCAATGAATTAACAATCTCTATCTATCACTTAAATCATCATGAATGATGTTTTCAAAATCAAATTATGAATTATCGTCATAACTATTTGAACATTCATTATTTGAAATCAAAGAATAGATATGAGAAAAGATATGAGAAAGTAAAAATACATAATGGTGATTCACACAAAAGAGAAATGTCATGAAAATGCATCAAATTTATCACATTTATTAAAATGATAAAAAATCAGATGAAATCCAAGTATATAAAAAAGATACATATTCTCAAAAACTTCTAAGATGATAATTAGTTTTAATCAGTCTTTCTCAAAATCATGCCCCAGGGTGATTGAGCAAAAAGTATTTATTGACATTCAATTTTTATGACTTGTTCAAGTTCACTGAGCCTACTCGAATTAAACTTTGCACCTTGTGCTTGAAAGTAGGGCATATATCTATAGAGTAACCCACATTCTCATTATGGTAATCACGTGTGACATTAACATTGTACCATTTGGAATAAGGTGATTTTAATGGCTCCAAAAGGATTAGGGATATTAGGTCATTCTTGATTAATTCTGAAAATAGCTCAGTATAATTTATGGAGATAAGATCAATATGAGCTTTGTCTTGGTTGCCCTTAAATCTTCCCAAACTATTTGTTTGATTGTAATGCCTTGAAACTAACGTATTAACAAAACTAGGCCCATATGTAGTTGTTTGAAAAATTGGTTGATAGGGACTTGGAGCGATGTTGTTCATGGCTTGGCAAAGAGGTCGGTAAGAGACTTGTATAATATTATTGGTTGCTAAGTAGTTAGTAGGATGAACATATGGTGGATATGGAGTATAACTTCCGGATTGTTGCCTCTTAAAACTCATCACTTAGGCTTCAGCTTCTTTTTTCTTAGGCATTCCACCTTTATTGGCATTACTAGCCTCTCTCTCTTCAAGCTTGCCACTATTTATGGTATTTTCAATAATCTCCTTTGATATCACTATGTCAACTATGTTCCTTATCATTTTCTCATAATATGATGCTTTTAGGGTACTAATGAACAATACTATTATTTCTCTCAATTAAATGAGGTTAAACTTGAGTAGTTATATCTATTAATTGTTAGCCATATTTTTTGAAGGACTTTGTTGCCTTTTTTTTCATGCTTTGTAAAAAAAGGCAATTAAGAGCCAAGTCTATGATGTGGTTATACTGATTAATAAATGTTTGAGCAAGCTCTTTTTAAGAACGAATATGGGTTCGATCTAACTAAATATACTACCTTGCAGCTAAGTCAATAAGGCTATCTTAGAACACATGCATCAATAGCTTCTCATCATTAGTGTAAATAGCTATTTCTGACAATACATAGTGACATGAGTGATCGGGCATTTAGTACCATTATGCTTCTTAAACTTTAAAACTTTGAACTTTGGTGGCATTACAAAATCTAGGATTAAGTAGAGGTCAGTTGTATCTATGGAGCCATAAAAGTTTATACCTTCAACAGCTTGTAGTCTCTCTTCCAGTAAGTTCATCTTATGTTCAGACTTAGAGTCCTCTAAACTTTCAACCGCCTTCAATTCTAGCTTCTTATTCTTCTTGGAGTCATCTAAGTTAAGAATCAAGATTGACACTATTATCTTTTTAGTTAAGGCAGGATTAGCAAAACTTTAAAATTACCCCTAAGTTGGTGTAGATGGCTTTCTTATATAAGTGTACCTTACAAAAATATGAACTGTTGTAGTGATGTACCTTAAGTGGATTGGGCTTGCTATGGGCTGTAACCATAAAGATACAAAGATCAATAACATCATAATATGAATGATCTTTAGGTTTAGCCCTTTTTTCTATAGTCTTCCCTTTGTTTAGCTTGTTTAGTTCTTCAAAATTTTGCTTAACTTTCCTTTAAGCTCTTCTTAGGCTCTCTTCAACTTCTCAATGCGGCTCGTATTATTTTGCTCCATTCTTTTGGCTTGGGCTCGAGTGTTATACTGATGGTGAGTTGGTTAAGTTATCTTTGAACTTTGCTATACCACAATTAAGGTGCATATTTAAAATGATGTTTATGGAACTATCCAATTATACATGAGATTGAATGCAAAAATACATGATTGCAATAAAAAGGATTTAATGGTGTGAATGCATGTATATACAATAAAAGAAAAGTGGTTAGTAAACATGATATATACAAAGAACAATATAATATATACAAAAAAACAACGTAAAGGGTTAGTATGAAAATAATATATACAAAAATATATATAAATTTACAAGCAAAATAAATGTCCTATCATGTATGCTATTTAAAATTTTCTAACATAAATGAAGGCATGGCTTTAACTTAAGTTTTGACCCTTAGCGTTTACTTATATGCTAGGTTCAAAGATTTCTTAGTCTAAGAGTTTTCACATTGTTCCTTACATCATTATCCATTATAGACTAGTAATACATCCCAATCCTCACTCATTATAGGCTAAAAGCAAAAAGGTTAAATTTAAGTAGGAGTTTTTCGCTAGCCCATGCAAAGACATAAAATTTCACAAAGGCGTAAGTACTTGACTCATTCCTAAGGGACATAACTCAAGTACAGAGCTCATATTTTACATATGCAAATGAATGACAGATATATGAAAATGAATAAATAAATAAATAAATAACAAACAAGGAAAAAAAATAAAATTCTCAAATTTATTAGGTTAGGCTTGGATAATAAGAAATCATTTACTGGCTTGACTGTTAATTTTCCTAATAGAGTAGCTAAACTATCATAATGTATAGATCCATGGATCCATCGCCAAACATGGATTAAAAGAGTCGTCACCAATACTTTTTGTTTGGGTGTGATTGTCATTTGACAAAATCTGTCCCATTTAAAGAGGGTTCCAAGATTGATTTAGGTATTTTAAATAGTAGATTCTAGTCCACAAAATCAAATTTTAGGTTCAAGAATGTGATTACACAAGAGGAAGGTTATAACACCCTCACAGTGCCTATCTAGAGAATGGTCCCAGTTTGATTTCAAATTATTCAAGCCTTAAAATATTCTTATAATTTTACCAAATCATTGAATTATTGGAAACTAATCCTAAATTTGCTTCAATAGTTTGGTAGTAATTTAATATAATTTTCTCACTTCAGGAGTATTCATGGAGATTAGTATCCCACTCTGAAAAGGCTCAATCATTGGATTCATTAATATATTTTATCTAAGAAAATAATTAGTAAAATCCTCCAACAATTTGATAGGATTTACTTTGATGCAAATCTTCCAATATTTTAAAAAGATTCTATTGTAAAATTATTTTAAAAAATATATTAAATTTTTTAATAATTTGATAAGATTTAATTTAAGATGCAAACCTCCAATAGTTTGGTATGATGAAAATAAAATATTTTATTAATAATAATTTCTTTGTAAAATTGATTTATGAAATTCTCCAATAGTTTGGTAGAATTCATAAAAATTTAAATTTATGAAAAATCCTTCAATAGTTTGGTAGGATTTTATAAAAAAAAATAATTTAGATATTTCAAAAAACATTATCAATTTAAAAATGCATGCAAAGAAATAAGCAATAAAATAAATATACAAGCCAACTATAAAAATGACCTAAATAGGTTGAGCTAGACCAAAATGAAATCTACAAGAAATACTAAACCTAGTGCAAACTTTGGCCTAGTGAGAAATTATGAAAGCTTAGCATGATCAACTCAAATCTGATCTTGGACTAACCAACTCAAATCTGGGCCTAAACCAAAATTTTGATCAAGTTAAAGATTAACCCTTTTTTTGGTCTTGGGTTAGGCCTTCAGATTCAGGCCAACTTTTTAAACTAATAAGCCATTTTCATTTTATTTTTCTCCCTTGGTTTTGCAAAACCAGAAATGTAGCCCCCTTACCAAACCAAAACTTTGGCCACCAAATGAGACTAGCGTCGCCTCCACCGACAAGGTTCATGACTGCCTGTTTTCTTTAAAATGGTATGTTTTGAAAAAATTAAACCATTTCCTAACAGTTTCAAAAAACTTATACTGTTCTCCAAAACTTTAACTTTCGCCTTCTTTAATAGAAGAACAATCAAAACTCATAACCGGTGACCATCATCATTGTTTCCTTCTTTGGTTTATCATGTGCTGCCTCAAGTCTTTGTCAAAACTTCTTCTTTTTTTTTATCGAAAATCCAAAAAAAAACCTAATATCTAAAAAAAACTAATGTTACTTTTTTTTCTTGATGATGGATTGGATTGATTTTGAAATTTCCTTTCTGTGTTGAAATTGCTGTGAAACTCAGTTCACTGATTGCTTATGTTAATGTCTTTGACCTTGAAATTGCTTTTCACAGGTTCTAGGTTTGCAAGGTTGCTTTTGGGTTGTTGGGATTTTTTATGTGAAGTTGTTACAATATACGAGATTACTCTGTGTTTTTTTTTATCTCCCCTTTTCCCCAAACAATCCCCAAATAAAAAAATGAATCCCAGAAAGACCAAAGTTCCAAAAAATTCTAGAAAAAAAAATTCCCCCCACTTTCTGTCTGTAATTGTTCTGTCTATTTAGGGATTTAATCTCGGTTAATTTCATTGATTTTCTGTGATTCTAGTAATCTAGGATTTAATTGTGATTTTATTCTTGTGAATTTGATTATGCATAAATAAAGCCCAAAAGGATCAAATCCAAGATTTTCAAACTTTCCTTTTCATTTTCTGACTTCCTCTTTTTTTGAACTTTTTTTAATAGGTAAAATTAAACCAAAAAAAAATAACAATAACAAATAAATCAAATTAAAATTAAAAATTTTCTTATTGGGCTCAAAGCTCATTTTCGTCTAAAAAAAATCTCGGATAAAATGAGGTGTCTACAGTATCCATGTAGCAAACTGTATCAGATGTATATATATGTTGTAATATAATATATATATATATGATTTTTTTAGGGTTATACAGAATGGTTAAGATTTGGTCATGTTCTGGTTTTTTTTTTAATTAATGTGACAATTTTTTAATTTAATTATTTCCTTGGATGAGGGGTTGGGAATATCGTAAACTTTTTTTTTATTGTTACTTTAATTTTTGTTGTTGTTTATGCTATAGTGATGGAACTTGGTTGTTATATTAAGGAACTATTATACTTTTGTGGAATGACATTCATTACATGTTATCACTAGTGATTTTCGAGACTATCTACACATAAGAATTCTTGGGATAAGAATTCAAATCAAGGGTAAGACTATAAAATTACAACTAATTATGGCATAACCGATAAAAGCTAGCAAAGAAAATTATTAAGCTAATCAAAGAGCATAACTAAATATGATAGGAATTTCAAGAGAAAACAAAGAGAAAGAATAAATATACCATAAGAAACCAACCAAAAGTAAGCTTGATTATAGCAGGACTTTTTCCACCTCCATTGAATCCATCATCCATTACAAAAATCAAAACAAAAGAAAAAGTTCAACTTGATAAAACTTTAAAATTTTAGAAAAAACAATACTTTTACCAAAAAAAAATAGAAAAGGAAATTTTATTCAATAACAAAAATTTGAAGAATAAAACATCTGTAAAGAAAGAAAGAGTTCCACGACTTTTTTTATTGAAAAAAATGAAATAAATCAAATTGGTATTCAATTCTATTATATCAATTATTCTGAGCATTATTTTTATTTTATACGAATAGGGAATATTGAATAAATAATTAATTAAAAGACAACATATATTATATGATTGAGTGAAGAATCCATGAAAAAATAAAAGGTCTACAAACTACACTGGTAAAAATATAAGAATATATGTGTTTTTGTAGTTTTGTATATCATAATATATGAAAAAAAAAAGTCAAAATTAAACAAAGAGAGCTTACCTAAACCAAATAGAAAAAAAAAAATCCACCTTAAATGGAAGAGCAATAAAAGAGTAATGCGAAAATTTGTGAGAATATGGAATATTGTTTGGAAAATAAGTTGAATGGGAAGCCAATAAAAATTCAAGCTATATAATTTTATTTAATCCATAAATATATTTAAATAATAATTTTATCTATGATAATATCTAATCAGATAATAATATTTAAATTTTGGTGTTTTATACCTTTATCCTCCAAAGAGAAATATCTAATCAAATAATTACTTGATAACTTTAGACCCGAGAAATTTCATCAAAGTGACCAACGTAGCTTATTAGAGTTTAAAAGTTATCTAACATATATTTTCTTCTTACTATTATTTAGTTGTGCACTGTGATTTCATTTGCATAAATAAATGAAATAAATTTATTAAGTTTATTTTCTTATTTGTTTTTAAATCATAATAAAAAAGATATTAACTTAAGTGGGTTTTAATTAAATTTATTATGAATTGAGAAATTAAAAAAGAGATGTTACAATTGATTTGAAAAAAAAAATCCTACTTGATAGAGTGAATAGTATGTTCAGTGAAATAGAACCTATCATCAGAAAAAGCATGTTAGTTTCTATAGCAAGAATAAACTAATAAAAAGAGAGATTAAATTAATAGTAGGAAAATACGTTTAGCTCATATACTTCATGGGATATTGGAAAAGCTATAACTAAGAACTATCAACAAATGAAAGCTTTCCTGAAGTTGTTCTAGTATTTATATCTTTTTTTTCTACATTTTCTTAAAATCTAATATTAAAAGTTTACGACAAATATTGATTTAAGTTTAAATTTTATTTTAATTTAGATATATCTAAATCTACTTTTTAAAACTGGTGGATTGTTTATTTAAATTATCTTTATCTATAACTAATATATTTAAAAATTAGAGATAATACAAGAATTATTTATCAAAAATATTAAAGATATTAATTAATATTTTTAAAAATGTGATAAATTTAAATAATCATGTTAAGTGCAAATAAATTAAAAAACATAAATTACTTTAAAATTAGTTTTAAATTGAGATAAGATGATGTACAAGAGAAAGGAATTTCATTATAATTTAAATTGGCTTTTGATTAAATTTTAAAATTTTTGATAATTTAGTAATGTTTAAAATATATTTTTTATAAATAATTTAAAATTAACAAATATCTTATGTGTCATCATAATGAGAAATTTTAGAAATTATCTTACATGTAAAAAAAAAAAAAGTTTATATGTAAGTGTCTATATCAGCAAATGCTATCTAGTAACTATGTATCGACTAGTGTTCCTAATCAAATGAGTGGCTACATGCTCTAATGGCTGGAATAAATAGATTAATTATCTATGATGAGGTAGCAACGATTCGAAGATAAAAATTTCTTTGTGGCAACCAAAATGCCATTGAGTTAGCTGTTGGATGAAGATTGGTAAGTTAAGTAAGTATCATGCAAGATTTGTATTGCACGTATGTTTTTGTAATCTTTTAAATCTACTATTATATGGAATATGCTACGTAGTTTTCTCCAATATAATTTTTTTTTAATTTGGTTGGAATTCAAATATCAATATAAAAATTTGTTTAAATTTCTCATGTGGCATTCAATCTTTTTAATTTCTAATTTTTTTCACAGTGCAATCAAGATATTTTTAGCCAAAGCTTAGTCTATTCGTAAGATAATTTTAAGAGCATACTCATTTAAGATAACTTAATGTGTTCAAAATTTTATTGTTGAAACGCACATAATTTTTATAAACAAAAAAAAAGTAATTTTTCCTTATTGTTATATAATATTTTTTATTAAAAATGGATAATTTTGATTTTTATAATTGTAGACACCTAATTTTGTTCGAGGCTTGTACTTGAATTTTTAAATTCATTCAATTGTAATTAGGCTTTAACCCAAACAGATGGTTTTCTTTTGAATCCAGCAAACAGAATTGGGTTTTTTCATTGGTGTTTGGGCTTTGGCCCAACAATAGTCTTTTCATTTTTTATTGATAGTTTTTTATTTTTTATTTTATTACTTTAATAAAAATTAAATAAAAAAGAAAAAAGAAAAGGGAATAAAAAGATTTGATCTAGTTCATGGGATTCAATCCTAAAAATCAAGCTTGAGTAAAAGAGGAAACCAAATCACAAGGCATGGCAATGGCAATCAAACTGGTTTTTTAAGGAATAAATCAAGTAATAAATAGGATTGACTCTGTTTGTGATAGATTCAATCTTTGGTATTCAACGAGATCATTAAAATCACTGTTAAAAAACCCTATATAAATCGTGTTCCAACACATCGAATGAGGAAGATAGGCAAATTGGTAAATGAGTTTTAGGTGTTGAAAAGTTTTCTAGGTTGATTTTTGGGAAGTCATTTGAATTTTGGGATTAGGTAGTTTTTCTGGAATTTTCTAGAAAAATCTAAAATTTGTGTGAATATTTAAATATTTCGATTGAATTTTTCAGCCAAGTTAAAGTTTCAGACAAGACATTGGTGAAATTTCCATAAACCGATGATAAAACCCAATTTATGGCTACCTAGGTTTAAATAGTTAAAGAGAGAGGCAGAGAAAAAGTGTTTAGAAAGAGTGTGTGCAAAGGCAATTTTAAAGAAAAAACAAGAAATTAGAGGGTTTTATAGCTTTTTAAAATGGCATTGTTTTAAGCATTAATAAAGCCTAAGATCCAGCGTTTTGCTTTTACCAGACCTAATCTCCTATGTGACTCGGTTTGTAATCCGTTTCCAACAACCACTTGTTGCTGAGCCTTGCCAATCTTAAGTTGTCTAATGTTCCTATAGCTGAGTTGTACCCTCTAGCTGAGCTGAGCCACTTCAAAGTCATTTGGTAAATTTTTTATTTACTTAATTTTTTTGTATTTAAATTTTGTTTATTTTTTATTTATTTATCTTTTCTCAAAATTTAAAAATGTTTTCTTTAAAAAAAATTTCATGAATCCTATCAAATTATTAGAGGATTTTTCATAGATTTAATTGAAAAAAAAATGAATTCTACCAAACTATTTGAGAATTTCAAAATATAATTTTTTTTTTGTTTTAATCCTACCAAACTATTAGATGATTTAAATCTTAAATTAAATCTTACCAAACTATTAAAAGGTTTAATGAATTTTCTTAAAATAAATTTTATAAATAATTTTACAATAAAGTCTTATCAAACATTGAGAAATTTGCATCAAAGTAAATCTTACCAAACTATTGGAGAATTTTATTGATTATTTGTTTAAATAAAATATGTTAATAAATCTGACGATTGAGCCTTTTCAGTGTAAGAAACTAGTCTTCATAAATACTCTTAAGGTGAGAAAATTATCTTAAATTGCTACCAAACTATTAGAGTAATTTTAGGATCAATTTACAATAATTAAATTATTTGATAAAATTATAAAAATATTTTAAGATTTTGATAATTTGAAATCAAACTAGTAAAATCATTTAGATGGATGGTGCAAGGGTACTATAATCTTTCTCACCCATAATTGCACTCTTGAACCTAAAATCTAGTTTCATGGACTAGAATATACTATTTAAAGATGCCTAAGTCAAACTTAAGACTTCTCTTTAAATGAGATAAATTCAGTTAGGTGACTAATCGTACCTAAACAAAAAAATATTGGCAGTGACTCTAAAAGTTTATATCTAGTAATAGATCCACGGATCTATTCGTTATAACAGTTTGACGACTCTGCTAGGGATAGTTGAGAGTAAAGCTAGTAAATGATTTTTTATTATCCAAGCCTACTTAATAAATTTAAAAAATTTTCTTCATGTTAGTATTAATTTTATTTATTTATTTTTAATCATAATTGTCATTCATTTGTATGTACATAACATGAATTTTACACCCAAGTTTAGTTCCTTATGAGGGAGTAAAGTACCTCTACTTTCGTGAGATTTCATATCTCTACATAAGCTAGAGAAATACTCCTATTCAAACCCCTTTCCACTTATAGTCTATAATGGGCGAGGATTGGGGTACCTTATTGTCTACAATAGACAATGATGTAAGGAATAATTTAGAAACTTTTAGAAGTAACCTAAGCTACACATAGTAAATCTTATGAGCTTAACTTATAGGTAAAGTGTGTTCTATTTACCTTTTAAAATTAATCCCAAATTTAGAATCACGATGTTATTGTCTTGTATTGTTTTTGTTTTATTAATATGTTTATTTTTTATATTAAGATAATTAACCAATTTCTTTGTTTGTTTTTTTTTTTTTTGCATATTCATAAACATGCATATAGATTGCATATCATCCCTACCCTAAAAATATCTTTAACAAAAGCTTTCAAGAAACCCACTAAATGTCTAGTTTGCACCTATATGTGTTCTTCAAGTTTGAGTTACCTAATGATTCGAAGATAAAATAAAAAAAAAGGCAGCAAAAAGGAAAAATGCTATTTACCCCTAGGCTTTGTCTCTATCTTGCCTAAAAAAGTTCAATTGTTCATCAAACAAAATGATTTGAAAGCTCTTTCAAATATAAAATAACATTATTCCTTCAAGATAACAAGTTATCTATTAGAAGTTTGAGCATATTGCACACCTTCTGTCGGTGAAGGATGAAAATTCACTTATTAAGGTAATGGTGTAGTTTTGAGACTTTTCCTATCATTACTTCATCTTCAATGAAGTTGATTTGATGCTGACCTTAGAAAAGTATTTGATTCTAATGAATATGCATCTCCAATTTCTAGACAGGGTTTATGTGAAAAAATAAAATTTTGAATATCATAAAAAGTTGACCTATATTTTAAGAGTAGAAAATGAGCTCATAAATTCACATGTCCAAGAAAAATAAGGACATAAAGGTATTCCATGAGAATTTTTTTGAGATTTCATTATTAAACACCCCGACGATGACTAAGAAATCAATGTGTTAGCTTTAGCAATATATGAAATGGTGATCTTCCCTAAAGTCTTAGGTCATATTGAGATAAAAATAGTAGATTTGTTTAAGCAAATTGAAAGAGGATACCTTCATTGATAATATTAGCAAAAACTATCAGGTCATTGAACTATTATAGATAGAATGATAAAGCATACTTTTTCAGTTACACACAATTACTGTACTTATAGATGAAGAGCTATTTCAAATGTAGAAAGAGTGCTTTCTCTAAACTCTCTCTTCGTAATCGAGTCTAGTTAAGGAGTTCTATGAAAGCCAATGGCTAGAAGAGAAGTCCAAGGAAGAATGAGAGTTTTTGTTGCAAAAGCTCATAACCTGTTAAGTGAAATAGTTAGTCTCATGGAATAAATCGAGAACCCATGTTGTATCAATATAGAGATGAAACATGAATCCCATTTTAGGCTTATAGGGGTCAACAAGATATACATCGTTTATGGTGAGAAAGCAGTATGAAGCTAAACAATTTATTTTCATGACACATAAGCTTAACCAATTCGACTGCTTATATAGGGAGCCTAAAACATTTTAGAAGATTGATAGCATAATCAAAGCCTAAAAAAAGCCCAATGGAGTGAGTCTTATGTCATTTATTGACAAAATCACTCATAGATATTTAGTATAAAAAGCTAAAAGGGGCAAAAAGGTTGTGTTTACTCTTAAAGATCATTGCCAACGAGTTAACTAGGAGTTGGATGAGATACCTTTAGAGTTAGAATTTGCAAGAAAAAAAATTTAAAGCTAAAAAAGATATGATGAAGCAAAAGATTCAAAAGCTTTAAGAAGAGAAAGAAAAATGGAAAGACAAAGCAAAAACGCTAAAAGTTAAAGTCCACAAGATCTTCAAGAAGTGCAATATAGTGGTTAATAATTTGGTTGAACTACATTAACAATATAAGAAGTTAGAAGCTGAGAGTAAGGCCTAAAAGGTTGTTAGAGAATGTGACATTACCTTTAATAAGTTGATGGATCTATGTCAAAAGCATAAGAGGTTATGTATCCAAGTAAAGGCTAAATAAGTAAACATCACTAATTTGACTTGTAAGAATGAAAAGTTGAATAAAGAATAAAGGTTCCCAAATAGAGGATGAATATGTTGAAGCCCAAAAAGAGAATGAGATGCTTTGAAGGTATATTTAAACATTGAAGTAAAAGTCGAATGAATAAGGGGATCACATCATGACACTTACAAAAGAGCATACAGAGCTATCCTACCAAGCATTGTTTGGCAAAAGAGAAAATCTAGGAAGACAAAGATATATAAAGCACTTTATGACTTAGATAAGTAAAGTAATGATCAAAGTAGGAGAAATGATTCAGAGGCTAAGGCATTGAGAACATTGGTTACACCAATAAGAGAACATGGGCAGCGGCTGTTGAACTTTGTTAAATGAGCCAACAATCAATATAAACAAATTAAACATTTTTAAGTGGAAAATAATAGACTTAGTGTAAAACAGACTTTTGTGAAATAAATAAAAGTTCATTTTATTGAAAATCTTTAAGAAGCAAATATTTTTCTTTATTTATTTCTTTCTTTTTCATGCATAGCATTGCATTCATTCATAGTTAATAATAAGTCTACTAATTTAATATCGTGGTATATAAGGTTTAAGGATAGCTTAATCAACTAACATTAGTATAACACTTAAACTCAAGTCAAAAGAATAGAGCAAAAGAACAGAAAGTCACCTTGAAAAAATAAAAAAG
This sequence comes from Durio zibethinus, assembly GCF_002303985.1. The sequence goes on along the minus strand of NW_019167949.1, from coordinate 5,011,730 downwards.
ACCTAAAAAAAGCTTAAGAAAAAGTTAAAAAAATCCTTAAAACACTAGGCAAGCTGAACAAAAAGAAAGCAGTAGAAGAAGATACTAGCCTTAAAGGCCATCTTTTCTCAGATGTTGTTGACTTTTTATATTTTTCTAAATATGGCTCATATCTAACCCAAGCCCATCCAAAGCATTTCATCACAACAGTTCATATTCCCTACATAGTATACTTACTAAAAAAATGCCATTTATACCAAATCAAAAAAATGTTGAAGGATATATCAATCATGTTTTTCATTGAAAAGAAATAGAACTAGTCTAAGTTCCTAATTTGGATGATCAAAAGAAGAAGTTGAAGCTGAAAGTGGTCAAATCTTTGGAAGACTTATAAGTTGATCAAAAGAAGAACATGCTTGAAGAGAGAGATTACAAGCCATGAAAGGAATTGATTTTTACGGTTCTGTGGATACAGTTGGGTTTTTTTAAGTTTGAATGTTGCTATTCCTCTAAAATCTAAGGTCTTAAAATTTAAAAAATATGATAGTATGAAATGTCCCATCACATATGTTATATTGTATTGTTAAAAAATGACCGTCTACACCAATGATGAAAAGTTATTAATGCATATGTTCCTAGACAGCCTTACTAGCTCAGCTATAAAGTGGTACATCTAATTGGATATAACCTATATTCACTATTGAGAGGAGTTTGCTTGGGTGTTCATTACCTAATATCGTCATATCATAGACTTTACTCTTGATCACATTTCTTCATAAAAAATGGAGAATAAGGCAATAGAATCCTTCCAAGAATATGTTTAATGGTGGAGGGATATGGCTGCTCAAGTTTAACCATCTCTAACTAAGAAGAAGGCTACAACACTGTTTGTTAGTATTATGAAAGCACCCTATTATGATAAGATGATAGGGAATGCAATAAATAATTTTACTGACGTGGTCATATCAGGAAAGATAATAAAAAATTTCATAAAAAGTGAAAAGCTTAAAGGATAATGTAACTGGTGTAAAGAATGTTGATGTACCCAAAATAAAAAAAGAAAATGTTCAAATTGTGATGTATAAAGGGAAACATGTTGGAGGTTTTACCCTACATTCGATATAACAACCTAACTACCCTATCATAAATAATATCTCTCAGAAACCTTATTTTCACCAGCCAGCCCAACAGTCAGTTCCCTAGTCTGCATCTCGACCATTGAGGGTCAAAAAAGATTAAAAAACATTTTAAAGAAGATTATAATTACAATTTTTAATCTTTTGCCTCTACTAGTAAAATACTAATACCTCACCCTAATACTTTTGAAAGTAATTCCAAATCCATCACCAAAAGTTATGATTCAAATGGTAAATGTGATTATCACATGAGAGCAATTAAACACTTGATTGAAAATGTAGGCAATTGAAAGAGAAGATTGAAAGCTTCATCCATAGTGGCATCTTGACGCAATAGCTTTTTGAGTAATAGAAAGTTATTTTTATCATAGGTTGTTTGTTTTTAGTATATTGATCTCTTGAACATAAAGTCATTAGTTTCTAATGAGTTTTGATTGTTTGGGGTTCTTATATATGCATGCAAAAAAATATCAAAATTTTGATGATTACTTTTAAGAATGAACATTCTGAGACATTTTCTTGAACATTATATTGTTTTCAATTTAAAAATTAAAAACCTTGAGAATTTCTAAGGATGAAAGTTTCAAAACTTCACTCCATTTGACCATGATGAACTTTGAAAGTTATTGATTTTCATTTGGGCTATGAGTAATGAGATGGTTAATTAGTTTGTAAATTTTTTAAGTCACTCTCCTAAGGTTTTTGAATTTTAGTGATTTAATAAATGTCAAGGCTATTTCAAACTCTTTACCACCTAAGTTCCTTCACAAATCCCAAATTCTTTGAGTCATATTTTCCTAAATTCTTTTAGTATCTTGACTTGTGCTACATTTTTCTCCTTTTTTGATCTTTCACCACACGATTCTCTATCTTCACCTTGAGGCAAATTCATTTGATGTCCCAAATAACCATTTTGACTATTCTGATTGATGAACGTCCATATGGGTTTGTTATCAAAATACATTATGAGTATGAGTTGCAAAAAGAGAAAAAAAAAGAGTTGATTGTGAAATAATGCGTGTAAGTCATTCAAATGAACTTAAAATCAATCAAAAAATAAGTTGTCTCCTGATAGCTACTTTTTAGTAGGTATCCATACTTGAAATGAAAAATGATCATATTTCAAATTCCCTTTACAAAAGCAAAAAAAAATCTATTTGCTATCCCTTTTGAACTTATTTATTATTTTTTTGAATGAACCCTAATTAAAGATCACCCTTTAAACATAAGGGCAAGTTCAAAAAAAAAAAGATGAAGGATCTTATCAAATGGCATGTGATCTTGTATTGATAAGGTAAGTTTGAAAAAGATGAGTTCCAAAAATTTTGAATTCATGCAAAAAAAAAAGAGAAGAAAAGAAAAGGAAAAAGAAAGTGAAAAGTAAAAAGCATGACTTGAGAAAAGGAAAGATGTTTGTGAAAAAGAAATAACCTTTGGTGTAATCACCTTTAAATATATTTTTGGGCTTATTTATCCTTTCTTTCAAAACTTTAAACCCTGGCTTATGTTATGTCTTTCAAAAAGTCTATTTTGATCATTTGTGGATACCTAGGATTGAAAGCTTATTTTTTAGAAAATCATTATAATTTGGTTTTAGATGAATTTTGAATGCTCAAATGCATGATAGAATAATCCAACAAAAAAAAAAGGAAAAAAAAACAAAAGAATGAAACTCTAGGGTGAAAACCCAAAATGATAGTCTAAAGTAATATTGAAATTATAAAAGCAACTCATAACTCTTCATGCATCACCAAAAGACATTTTGAATAAATTAAGGGATGTGGAAGACTTTTATTTAAAAACCCAAAGAGATCAATCTCATTATAATTTTTTTTTAAATTTAGGCCTTGTTCATCTTACAAACTTGAAATTTTGAACCTACCATAGTTGGTTTTGACATTTATTAAAATACCACATATAAAAAAAGTGTAAAAATATATTACACTTTAAAAGACAAATTTTATTTGTGAACCCAAATGAAAAGATGTTCTTATTCTCATTCCTTTAGTAAAAAGATCCTTCATAATATGCCAAACCATCCCTTCCTTTTGGATAGACCAAGTTGTTATTCATCATTTTCATTATAGGCAATAATCACTGATTTTCAAAAAATTTGATCACATGCAAAAGAGATGAAATGAGTAAAAAACTTGGTCCAGAAGGACTAGGGCAACGAGAAAAAGAAACAAAAAAGGTGAAAAGCTCAATTCCATTTCTTTGAAAAGAAATCTAGACTGAAGGGAAAAAATAGAATACGAAAGAAACTTGAAGAGATGTTTTGCAGACCAAATGATGAAAATTGCTAGTTGTGACCAAATAATCAATTGATAGAATTTGTAAAGTGAAGCTAAAATCACTAATGTTGAGAAGTTGAAAAGGGAATATATGAATTGAAGAAGTCTTGAGAACCTTATTACCATAATTGGAATGGCATTGATTTAGTGACATTTGCATTACATGCATTATTGTTTAAATAAGTACATATACATAATCTGGTTAATATTTGAATCTTTAATAATTACAATCATATCATGTTTGGGGCATGTGTTTGCATTATGTAGAGAATATTTGAATCATAATATAACATTTATATTATTGTTTAGGACATGCATTTGCATCATTTAATGAGAATATGGATTGTTGTATTTACATTATTTAAAAGGCATTTGCATTATCATTTATCACATACAAAATTCTAACCTTGGTGGGAAGAAATTTTGAACTTGTGAATCCTTGAATGAGAAAAACATTTTTCAAATTTTAAATTAGTGAAACCTCTATTTTAAAAAAAGATTTTTCAAGCATGATATATAAGACCTACGAGCATAATCTTTAAAACTTACTATTATTATTTTCAAGATCATTTGATCTCATATTTAGACTCAAACATAGTCATTTTCAACTTCAGTTCAATCCAGGTCATTTAATTTTCTAACTTGCGATTCAGTTTCGATCATTCATTTTCGACATCGGTTCAGTCTAGGTTATTTAATTTTTTAACTTGCTACTTAGTCTCGATCACTTATTTTCGACTTTGGTTCAATCTAGGTCATTTAATTTTTTGACTTGTGGTTCAATTTCGATCATTCATTTTCGATCTCATTTAAGTCTAGGTCATTTAATTTTTTAACTTGCAGTTCAGTCTTAATCACTTATTTTTTATCTCGGTTCAGTCCCGATCATTTAATTTTTTGACTTACGTTTCAGTCCCAGTCACTCATTTTTTACCTTAGTTCAATCCAGGTCATTTAATTTTTTGATTTGGGGTTCAGTCCTAGTCACCTTCATTTTTTTTATATGGGCACAGTTCGGTCACCTTCGTTTCAACTTTGACTCAGTCCGATCATTTTCACATTCGAATTTGGCTCAGTCCAAGTCATTTCATTTTTTGACTTCAGCTAAGATCAAATCATTTTATTTTTTTCAACTTCAGCTATGATCAAGTCATTTCATTTTCTGACTCCGGCTAAAATCAAGTCATTTTATTTTTTCAACTTCCGCTAAGACTAAGTCATTTCCTTTTCTCACTTTAACTAAAACCAAGTCATTTCATCTTTCCAGCTTTGGCCAAGACCAAGTCATCTTATTTTTTGACTTTGGGTAAAACCAAGTCATTTCATTTTTTTTACTTTTGACCTTGTCCAAGTCATTTAACTTTGAACTTTGACTTGATCCAAGTAATTGTATTTTCAAACCTGAACATAATGGATATCTATGTCTTTATATCATTTCTGTTTCACAGGGATGTGCAAAGAAAAACAATTATAGACACCCAATTTGTTCGAAGCTTGTAATTGAATTTTCAGTTTCATTCAATTGGTGTTTAAGCTTTGGCTCGACAATAGTCTTTTTGTTTTTTATTGATAGTTTTTTGTTTTTTATTTTATTACTTTAATAAAACTAAAAAAAAAAAAGAAAAAGGAATCAAAAGATTTGATTTGGTTTGTGGGATTCAATCCTAGAAATCAAGACTGAGTAAAAGATGAAACCAAATCACAAGGCATGGTATGGCAATCAGATTGATTTTAAAGGAATAAATCAAGTAATAAATAGGATTGAATCTGTTTGTGACAAATTCAATCTTTGGTATTTAATGAGATACCTAAAATCACTACTAAAAACCCTATATAAATCGTGTTCCAACACATAGAAAGAAGATGATAGGCAAATTGGTAAGCAAGCTTTAGGTGTTGAAAAGTTTTTCTAGGTTTTTAGGGTTTTAATCCTAGAATTTTGATTTTAGGAATTAGTTTTTGGTTTTGAATTTTGTTTTTCGTTTAAAGTTTTTGGGTTGATTTTTGGGAAGTCATTTGAATTATGGGATTGGGTAGTTTTTTTAGAATTTTTTGAAAATTTTGAAAATTGGATGAATATTTGAATTTCTCAATTGAATTATTTGGCCAAGGTTAAAGTTTTTAATGAGACTCTTGTGAAATTTCTAGATACCGGTGACAAAACCTAGTTTTCAATTGCCTGGGTTTAAACAATTAAAGAAATAAAGGCAAAGAAAAAGGGTTTGAGAGTGTGTGTACAGAAGAGATTCTAACAAAAAAATAAGAAATTGGAGGTTTTATAACTTCTTAAAACGATGTTGTTTTGAGCATCAATAAAACCCATGATCCATGTGTTTTGCTTTTACCTGACCTGATCTCTTGCGGGACTCGATTTGCAATCCAGTTCCAACAACCACCTATTAAGCCAAGCCAAGACCCGAGCTATGCCATCCTGAGCCATCTGTTGTGCCTGTAGCTGAGCCAAGCTATATCAAATTTATTTGGTAAATTATTTATTTATTTTGTATCTAAATTTTGTTTATTTTTTATTTATTTATCTTTTCTTAAAATTTAAAAATGTTTTCTTAAAATAAAATAAATTCATAAGTCCTACCAAACTATTAGAAGAATTTTCATGGGTTTAAATTTAAAAAAAAATATGAATTCTACTAAACTATTAGAAAATTTCATAACATTATTCTTTTTGTTTTAATCTTACTAAACTTTTAGAGGATTTAAATTTTGAATTAAATCTTACCAAACTATTGAAATGTTTAATGAATTTTCTTAAAATAAATTTTATAAATAATTTTACGATAAAATCTCATCAAACTATTGGAATATCTACATCAAAGTAAATCTTACCAAACTATCAGAGAATTTTATTAATTATTTCTTCAAATAAAATATGTTAATAAATTTAATGACAGAACCTTTTTAAAATGTGACACTATCTTCATGAATACTCTTAAGTGAAAAAATTATTTTAAATTATTATCAAATTATTGAAGTAATTTTATGATCAATTTCTAATAGTTAAATTATTTAGTAAAATTATAAAAATATTTTAAGGCTTAAATAATTTAAAATCAAACAGGGTCCAATCTTTGAATAAGCATTGTGAGGGTGTTATAACTTTTCTCACGTATAATTATACTTTTGAACCTAAAATCTAATTTTGTGAACTAGAAATTTACTATTTAAATATATCAAAAATCAAATTTAAGACTTCTCTTTAAATAAAATAAATTCAATTAGATGATCGATTGCACTTATATAAAAAATATTGATGGTAATTCTTAAAATTTATATTTAGTGATAGATTTATAGATCTGTATGTTATAATAATAATAATTAATTAATGCTTAATAGTTGTAAGGATATCAGTGGGATAAGTAAGGTATTTTCCTTTCTGTTCATTTTTTTACATCATATGTTATTCATCTTTATACTCCCACTATTACATAAAAATTATCCCAAATAAAAGTTATTTAGGCAAATAAGAAAAAATTATTAGTTTTTGAATACTTTCACATAAAATAAAATACTTTAATTAATAAAACGTTAAAATTAAGATTTTTTTCTTATTTTTCACTAATAATTAAGTTTGTACTTCTATAGAAATTTTTAAAGAAACTAATTAGTAATCACTAACATTATTGCCAGTTATTTGTTTGTATTTTATTTTATTTTTTCATTTTCCTTCTTTTGGGTCCAACTCAACGACAGCCCAACAATACCTGAGTGGGTCCAATTAACTCAGTGCTTTGTAGTAACAAATAAACCTATTCCGAACACATCATTGATTTGTATTTTGTTGAGCCAGAGACTGACCAAGAGGATGGGATATTCCAAGGACCAGCTGCTTGCTCGTTTAAAGGTTTTCTTTCTGAATTTTTGGATAATTATTGTTTTGATCTTTATCCATTTTATTATCTACTTTTCAATACCCATTTAGTTTTTAGGAAATGATTCATTATTTACACTTCAATTTTGATTTGGGTTTTCATTATTTTGCTTTAAATTCGGTTTTTTCATGCTAAGAATAGAGCAAGTAGAGGGTTGAAACCCAAATTAGGTTGTTAAAATATGGTTTTTATGTGCTGAAATTATGAACTTTTATAGATATTTGCGCCATGAATATATGAAAATACTGTGAATTGTAAACCTTCTAGTTATATGGTTTTGGTTCAGCACTATTTCTCTATTTGTTTCTGATTATGGTTGAATTTATATGAATTCTACAACCTACCGAGAGAAAGTGAGACTCTGATAGCATCAATGGAGTACATAATCATAGACATTGTCCTTGGTTTAGTTTAGGGTAGCCATGCTTCTTTTGTACCTTTTTCTTTAGTGACTGATATGTACATTGGGATCTTTCAGGAGCTTCAAATAGATTTTTCCCAGTATGAACATCCAGTTGTTTTGAACGTTGAAGCTCAGGTAAAACAAGAGAGCTAAACTTGGTTCATGAATCCCCTTTGAACTGACACACACATGCATTTCATGGATTCTAAAACTAGAATATTTCTTCTCATCAGGCAAAATATGTTGGGAATATGGGAGGTGCACTGAGCAAAAATCTGTTCTTGAAGGTATAATATAAGATTCTGTATTGTTACTTGGATTTCTACACTAAATGAATCTTGGCATTGTTTCCAATCAATTATTTATAATTTTGTGGTTGATTGCAAATGGTTATCCATGCAGGACAAAAAACATAGGTACTATATTGTCTCTGCCCTTGCTGATACGAAAGTAGATATGAAAGGTACATACTTTCTTCCCCGCTTGAATGTTCATTATCTTTTTGTATAATGCATGGAAATAGTTTATTAGTCTCACATGTTAGTCTCAATATGGCAAATTTGAAGTAATTTTGAGATGTTAATGAGAGTTTTGTGTGGCTTGAAAGCTGTGCAGTTTTATCTCAGAGGCTTGGTTTAGGAAAAGGTGGTCTAAGAATGGCTCCAGAAGAGGCATTAGGTGAGATACTTCAGGTGTGTATATGTATTACTCTAAACTAATTTGTTGCAAAATTTTCTGAGATTGTATTATGAGCAAGTATATGGATTTAGTCTAGAAGTCTTTGCCTGCTTGTTTATTGTTCTACTGAATCTACTCTAATTATTTGAGTGGATTGCTTCTAATAGCTTATTTCCTTTCTAAAATCTATTGTAATGTTTAAAAGTTATGCCTTCATCCAATTTAAAAGGATATAAAGAAAAATGGCAAGCTACTTATCAAATGATATTACCCTTTTTCTTTTCTTAGAAAAAAAAGGTAATCAGTGTTAAGTATGTTTTCAATAGTGATTGTCAAATATATGATAGCTAGATTGTAATTAACTATTTTATGTTGTTGCTTCGTTTTCTTTTTCTTTTCACTTATGATCATTATATATATGATAGCAAGATTGTAATTTGTTCTTTTATGTTGTTGCTTCTGTTTTCTACTTCTTAAGGTGCCACTTGGATGTGTTACTCCATTTGCTGTAGTAAATGAATCTGCAAGGTATCCATTTAAGTTTTATTTCCTTCAGGCTTTGAATTTTACTTTCATTTTAGTGCCGAATAGTACATGGAGCATTAATTTCTTTAGGATCCCATAATTCCATTGGCTGCGTACATTAGAAGGGAAGTCCTTGAAGCTTTTAGTTCTTGTGTTTGTCTTTTGCTGTAATTAGGCCGACTTGGTGTTCAATTTTTAAAGTCCCCAATTATGCATATGCATTAATGCTCATGTGATGTTATGTGTTGCTGGATTTCATCCTCAAAGGGACTTAGTCATGGATACACATTATTGGATGCTTGTGTGAAATTTTAAGAATATTGTCATGTTTTTCATGTTTGTTTTCTCAAGAAGAGTACCTCATGGTGCTACCTTTGTCTTAAAAATGTCAAGCTAGCTTTGAAATGAGATGAGTGGGATAGCTTTGAAATGAGATGACTGGATTAGTTTTTTTTTTTCCTTTCTTATTGATGTATTAGCATCTTTGAATAAACTGAAAAACTGTTGTTGCTAATTTTTTCCATTTTGCATTCATATGTGCATGAAAGTGGCTGTGCCAATGTGAAAAAATTATAAATACTATAACTAGCACTGCAAAAACTTCTGCAATGAGAGATGTGTCTAGTTCTAATAATGATCATTGGGCCAAAATTTTAGTATCGCTTCTTTACATCTTACAGGAAAGTGCCGCCTCTCTCCGTTCTCCTTTCTCTTATCTCTCTGTTATAGATTCTATGCTTAATTGGTTATTTGTAAAGATTACTTGCTTTTTTTTTTGGCAGTTTTCTACTTTTCTTTATTGTATTTCTAGCGTTAATTTTCTGATTTGTCATTTTTTGAAGTCATGTCTCACTATTGTTGGATAAAGGACTCAAAACTCAAGAGTGTTGCTTCTTTCACCCGCTCTCCAATGACATGTCAATCTGTAAGTCAAAAAAAAAAAAGAATATACAACTTTTTGTCACCTTTCTGCAACAAGATATGTTCACATCCTCCTCTTTTGAATTCACTCTCATGCTTCACTTTGCTACCTACAATGAATCAAGTGGTTGTAGGAGATTATTTTGAGATGGAATATTTTGGCAATGAACTGCCAGTTGAAATGAAAATATCTTATGTTTTAGAATTGTTTTAACCTAATTGGCTTTCTATAGTGACAACATAAGCCTGCATGGCATTGTTCTCCTTTATTGGGTTATGGTAATGCAAATTATAGTAATTGCAAATTAAGCTGAACCATCAATTCAATTCTCGATGCTTCCTTTTCTGTCCTTCCTCTCAATTAACTTTTTAAGTATGAATGCTATAAGTGTCCTGGTATGTGCAAGTTATTGAGGCCTAGAACTCCTGTGATAGAAAAAAAGGGGACTGATTTACTAGGCTGTGGATTTATTTAACTGGAAATAAATTAGGAAACTTAGTCAATATCATTCTATATCCCTTGGCTTCTGAACTTTTATCTTTTTGGTGCCTGTTTGGACTAACTATTAATTTATTTATTCCCAGCTGTTAATGTCCAAGGTCTTGACAAGTTTCTTAAATCAATTGGGAGAGACCCATCTTACATCGATCTGGAGGTGATTTTAATTTTTCTTAATGTGTCTCATTTCACCAATAATGAATTGTCTAATTAGCTAATCTAATATCAGTTTATTATTGTTAGGCTAACCCTCTTGTAGGGAAAGATCAACCTCCCGATCTAGCTGTTTTGGTTCCATCGGGTTCCACAGTTCTGCCAGATTTTCCTGAAAAAGCACCTTCTTTGCAAGATTCTACTGGAAATGTTAGTGCGGGTAACAATTCTGCATCAGGTACAGGTATTCTATCTAAAAGAATTGTCATTTACCACTCAATTCTCCACTGTAAGATTCTCACTCTTTTGCCCAAATTAAAAATTCCTGAATTTTGTTCCTATTGTAACATTCTGGGAGCAGTAAAACTAAGTTTATCTGTTGCTTCCTTTTATTAAATTAGCAACTATGGTGTTCAGAATTTGACATTCTTGAAATCTTGTTCACCAGTCCCCTATTTCTATTTGATCCCAAAGCCAACACCTGTTTTGGGTTCTAAGGATTAGTCTACCTTTTGTTCTTATAGACTAGCAGTTTGATGGGCAAAATGATTAATGGTAGTAGCTGCTATGCTAATAACGGGAATGTGTCGGTATCCATAGGGCAACATGGGCACAAGGATGCCAAATTTAACGGTTGTGAACTAATGATGCCCCTGAAACCTAGGAGGGAAGATATAGGACCTGCTTGCATAAACTTAAGATTATGATAAATATGACAAAATTCTGCATCAAGAAAATGGTAATGGACTTTGTTGAAAAGCCATTATGGTTAAGAAAATTTTTATTTTCTTTTGATCAGCGTGGTGATTTAATGTCAGTGGTGGCAAAGTAATGGTGCCAATCTCCAATTAGAAATCTGTTTCTTGTCAGGAGTAAAATTGGTTGTCATTTTCATCTAGGAAACGAATATATATATATATATATATATATATATATATTGGTCTTGTAAATTTGAGAAGAGCTATAATGTTGTTTGCATGACAGTTGAGCATCTAGCTATGCAGTTGATTACTGAGTGATGTACGATTCAATTTGGTTTAAATAATATAACCCTTTCTCTACTCTTGATGTAGCAAAAGCTGTTAAACCATCTGTTAATGTACAAAATGTTAAGAAGAAATCAGTTGATGGTCAGCGGCCATCAATTCCTTCAGCAGATGCTGGGAAATTTGTGGAAGAGCTTCTGGATAGAGCATCTGCCTTACTGCTTTCAGAAGTAAGCTAAATGTAATACTTTTGGTCAATGCCAACCTTGGTGTTTTTTTCTTTTTATTACTTAAGACTTATGAAACAAATACAGATTTCTGAGGATTCCATCAAGCAACATGGTGGGCTGCTTGGAGCTGAAGTAGCAAACAATTTTAGAAAATGTCTTACAGAAGATCTAAAGAACCTTGCTGTAAGTATCATGTGGTAACAGTTAAATATTTCCTTCATTATTTAGTATTTACAATTCCCTTGCCAAAAAGAAAGTCTTTTTCCCATTCCTTTATAATAGACCTAAAGAAGCAGTTAGGGTGTTTAAAAATTTTTGTATAATAATAGAATTTAGTGATACAACCCACAGGTGCCAAGTGTATTTTTAAATTTATCCTAATGAAAATGATGGCTTTCCATTGCAGACAATATTCAAGAACACAGCATATACAGAAGGGTTTTATGCTGGTACTCACTATCAAACCAAGCGACCTTGAACTTGTTTGTGATGGTTTAACTCCCTCGGACCATTTTGCCATTTTGCTTACCAGAAAAAAAGTTTCGAAGCCAAAAACAAAAATCAAATGGAGAAATCCAGTTCTCAATTTTCCTCGTGACACTTTCATTTAATAGAAACTATGTATACCCTGGTTTTAGAATCGGATAAAACTGCCTGCTTGTACTATTCATGTCAATTGAGTACATTATTTAACAGACGTAGCTTTCGAATGGCAAGTGATTGTGTGGAGTGAAGGTGCATTCAGACAGACATTTATTTCAGCTGTTTCTGAGACATTTTGATGTTTTAGAGAGCCTTCAATTTATGTTAGAATACGATTAGAGAGTGAAAAGCCATGGTAGCAGCTGGTGGCCTTTATGAGAGAAATGGTAATGCATACGCCTAAAGCCCATGATGCAAGCTGAACAATGGGAACTGAATAAATTAATAGAATTTTAAGTTTCTAAGATTGTAAACAGTGAACATGGAATCCGGCCGATTTAACCAGCTCCACAGCTTTCCTCACGCTCCAGTACTGCCGTTCACATACCTAGCAAACATGTTTTGCAACAAAGTTCACATGAATTTTTGGGATAACCAAGAACAGCTGCACATAAAGGTTAAAGAATACAGCAACAGTGTAACCTTGATTCAACTTCTGGAAAAATTAAAGAGTATCTCAAAATTAAATAAATCCAGGCGTTTTTTTGGATAAAAGGAAGCGAATCTATATCAATTGTACTGATGAACTTGCCAACAGATAGCAATCTTATTCATATTGATAATATGTAATCACTTAAAATCAATTTTCATAACTAGAAGAACCAATTCTGTCACTTTGATTAATTCTCTGATACCAACAAATTACTAGCCAGCTGCCTAAGCCCCCAACATCTTCCGCCATCTCTGGAAAAAATATCAGGTTCAGAGAAATACTCACTGCTAGATTATTCATCACAGCTAACGGGCAACTCTTGGCGGCAAACAGGACAAGAATTGTGAAGCCTTAACCATGGCACAATGCAGTCACTGTGGAATATATGGTTACAAGGCAGCTTCCTTGCCTCTCCACCAACCTCGAATTCCTCCTTACAAACTGGACATTGGGAGCCGTTGCTCAAATGCGTTCCCGTGATCTTCACAGTTGGAATTGCATCGATTCTTGACTCTGGAGCAGGAGGTACCCCTGGACTGTCATTTTGTGTTAGTTGCTCAATCAACTCATTTAGTCCTGGTCCGAAAAAGAAGTTTCTTGGATCAAGACCAGGGCGTGCAGGGTTTTCTTGCGGCAAAGTTGGTTCAGCTATGCCTGAACCAAAAGGACCCACACGTCTAACAATAATCCAAGTCCTAGGACGACGTAGAGCTTCAGGTTGTTGTTCTCTATTTTCACTTCCATCAGAACTACGGCTTCTACTCCTATGAAGACGCTCGCGGGGCCTATTTTCAGATTCATAGTCTAGTAAATTGTTCCGATGCCTGAACAAAGGCCAGCCTAGAGGTTCTTGATAATCAGAATTATCACGATTAAATAGCCTGATTGGAGGATCCATAATAAGTGAGAGTGCTTCAAACAAACGAGCTTCAGGGGAGGGATCAAAAGCAGTGAAATCAACAACCATCCTTGGCCGGCTGATTTCCATCTCACAAACAAACTGCCCAAAACATCGAGGGCAGATGATCTCTGAAGGATTTGTAGAGGCAATCCGGACAGATTGATGGCACTGGTAGCACCAGTAAAGCTGGTAGTTCCTCCCTGGGGCGCTAGGTAGTCTTAGAGACATAATCTCCTTATGGTTTTTAGATTTTTTTTTTTTTTGTCTTGAATTTGGTTAAGAAATCATTATATTGGAAATAACATACACTGATACATGAACCAAGATTAGCAGAAAAGTATCGCTTTCTAGGATTGTATAAAGTAATTCTTTCTTTCTGGGTTTCGCTTTCTTTTATGCTAATGTTTCTCTGTAAAGATGTTAGTTTGGCTTTCCAGGCTCTCTCTGTTCACATTGTTATCGTCCATGCAAAGGAAAGGATGAGAAAGGTTTTGTGAAAAGGGATTTTGTTTTAGGAAGGTTTTAAGGCCTTAGTCTTGTAGAAATTTTGAATTGCCAGGGATTTTAACGGTTAACTTTCCCGTGAAGAGACGTTAATACCAACGCTTTCAGACCATAAAAATGCCATTTGGAATTCTGTGACACCAAATTATGCTAGAAGTTACGTCTAAATATCAGGAACAGAATCTGATTTGGCTTGAGATTAGACCTGTAAATTCAGATTTGGCTTGAAATTAAATCCTTAAATTCATGCATCCATATCATGTTATTTTGTGTTAAACAAATGTAAAATACAGTATCACAATTCATGTCGACATGTCCAACAAAAACACATTTTTTAGTTTTTATCCAATTTATATGCGATTTTTATCAAGATTTTAAACTGTCATTTTCATTTTTTTTATTATTTTCAAATGATATTATGGTATTATATCTCATTATATGGTGTCTAAAATTATCAAAAATTATTAGTTCTGAGGCAAATATAACCTTTGTTTATGATATATCAGTTATCTAATGAGACCAAATAACAAAAAAAATAAAAAAGGCTAGTTGACAGTAACATGCATGAGAGAGAAAAGAGAGAGGAATTTCACTGAGCTCCAAAGAACTGTTCAGTTCTTAGCATATGTTTGGACATTTAAAGGAATATGGCTTGAATCTGAGAAGAAAAAGATAAAACATTAAAATGAACACATGGAGATATAACTGTTAATGAAGGTACCATTCGAATTTCGATTCATTGCAAGTAGTAAGCACAATCTAGCGTGTACTCATTCATCAATCATGCATTGCTCAAAGTTAACTCAGTTAACACCTCCGCGGAATCCTATTTATTCAAATAGAAGTTATAGAGGTTAGGTTTGAATCATTACTCAACCTAAATCTAGATTGCTTTTGGAGGCTAACAACCTCCCTCGGTGGATCAAACCCAAATCTAGAGACGTACCTTGGCCAAAAAAACCTAGTTCCATACATTTTACTCACTTTTTCTTCAGCTTCTCCATCCTCTCATCTGCAGACTTCAAAGTTTCTTCATCCTTGCAGAGGGTAAATTTCACCAAATTCTTTCCCTCTGCTGGGTTCAAGTAAAATACACTATTAGGAATTGGCACGACTGCAACTTCCTTGATCAGATACTCACAAAAAGTAATATCATTCTCCAGACCAAAAGGGGTGTGATCTACCACAACAAAGTATGCTCTGCTTGATGGGAATACCGTAAAACCAATATCCTTCAACCACTGTACCAAAATTGCCTTCTTTGCCATATAATCCCTTTTTAGCTCAAAACAGTAGGAATCTAGGGCTCAATGAGCGACTGTAGCCGCCAGCTGCATTGTAGCAGAAGTAGAAAAAGTAAGGAATGAGGGCGCTTGCTGCACTCCCCAAGTGTGGTGGAGCTATTGCCCACCCAATTTTCCACCCTGTTAGGGAGAATGCCATCCCCAAGGAATTCATGGCTGCAGCAAAAGCTTCAGTGCACCCACAGGTACTGTAACTTCCTTCTCAGGGCCAATCACAAGTCCAGCATCCTTCTTCAAGCCTGCAGCTATGGTGTTATTAAAGTCTGGAACTCCATATCCTCAAGCATATTGGTTTTTCCCATCTTTAATGGCTTGAGTTGCCGCTTCTTTTACAAAATCTGGACCATCAAATTTGGGCAAGCCTTGGCCAAGGTTTATTGCTCCATGCTTGATAGCAAGCATACTCTTCCGAGTAAAAATTGTAGTTTTGAACTTCTCCAACAGCTTTGCAACCTAAGAAAATGTACTAGGTTACTAGACAGACGAAACTATATAAACAGCCACATATGAGTTGATTTTTTAACACAGAAAGGAAATGATGCTTTAGTCTCACACAAAATCTAGGATTTAAGGAGAGGACCATTACTTTATATCACAAACTGTTTAACCAAAGAAATAATGTTGCTTGAGCATATCAATATGTGGAGAAACATAAGTAACCATATGCATAAAGCCACACTCACATTCAATAAATTCTTGAATCTCGAAATCAAAATGATGATAGATTCAAACCAGGATATGACAGCTGTATTCCCTATGTTTTACTATATTAACAGGTGTCTGAATCAAATTAATACTTCCACGGATTCCTGATGCTAGAAAGATTATGAAGCTTCCTGCTCTCCTTCAGATCGTTTGGAAGCTCCAATAAAATTGCTAGCTTCTTAAAAGCTATCTAAGGTGGGAATAAAAATCAGGAAAATGACAAGAGTAATATGCTCTTTAGTAGTATCCCACATTGGTCATTCCTAAAATCCATACATTTAAAAGGGTATTTCATTTTATACTAATTTCAGAAATTAATCCTGACATCGGTTTTTGACTAGCATTTCCATGTGAGATTGGAAGAACAACACTATAGTGCTTCAACTTGTTATACTACTACTTATTTCATGAAATTCATAAAAAAAATTCTCACAATCAACCCAGTTCACAAATTTTGGAAGGTTAAAAGCAAGAAATTTCGATCTTCTATGCATGCACCTCATGTATACCGATGACATAAAATTGAAATGCAAAAAATAAAAAATATCTTTGAGAAATTACAAGAGTTTTGATGCTTCAACTTTGATTCAACTCTAAAACAAAATGTATACCAATAGGTTTAAGCTTGTGGAGTTGGTGAGAGATGGAGAGAGTTGGTGAGAGTGGAGATTAAGTATGTAGAGTTGGTGGGAGGTGCAGGTAAAGAAAATGATTTAAATTCATAAGCCCACCATTTTTTTGAGATTATTCAAGGTATTTTTTACCAAAAATACTTTAAATGATCCCTTACAAAAAATTCAATAGGATTATTCAAGGCGTTTCTAGTCAAAAACGCCTTGAATAATCTCCTCAATAAGTTTTTATGAGGGATTATTGAAAGTATTTTTGATAAAAAAATGCCTTCAATAATTTTTTGGCAAAAAACTTCTTCAATAATTCCTTTCAAAAAAATTTTGGGGATTATTAAAGGTATTTTTGACCAAAAATACCTTTAATAATCTCTTCCAAATTTTGTTAAGAGGATTATTAAAGGCGTTTTTAGTCAAAAACGTATTCAATAATCCCTTCCAAATTTTTTTAGGAATCATTGAAGGCGTTTTTGGCTAAAAACACTCTCAACCTCAACAAAATTTTTTGTTTTGATTATTGAAGTCGTTTTTGGATAAAAATGCCTTCAATAATCTCCTCCAAAATTTTTTGTATAGATTATTGAATGCGTTTTTGATCGAAAATACCTTCAATATTCTCTCACCAAAATTTTTTGAATAAATTATTAAAGGCTTTTTTGATCAAAAACACCTCAATAATCCATTCAATTTTTTGTAAGCCAATAGTTTTTATGTTTTGAGCTTCTACTGACGGTTGCATTAATAACCGTCAGTATATAACAAATTTATACTGATGGATAGTCATATACCATAAAAAAAATTATTTATACCGATGATTAAATAAAATGTTGGTATAAGTATAGTATATTCTAACAGTATTAAAAAATCATCAATAAAAGTCTCTTTTACTGATGAAATTTAATTGTCAGTAAATAATCCATACAAAAATTTTTGTATGAATTATTGAAGGCTTTTTTTTACTGAAAATACCTTCAATAATTCCTCTCCAAAATTTTTTAAATGGATTATTGAAAGCGTTTTTTACTAAAAATACTTTCAATAATCCTATTTAATTTTTTGTAAGCTAATAGCTTTTTTGTTTTGAGCCTATACTGACAGTTACATTAATAATCGTCAATATATAACATATTTATACTGATAGATAGTCATATACCATCAGAAAAAATTTATTTATACCGACGATTAAATAAAATATTGGTATAAGTATGATAGATTCTGATGGCATTAAAAATTCATCAATAAAATCTCTTTTACTAATGTAATTTAACCGTCACTATATGAAAAATATTTTGTAGTGACTTGTTTTAAACACTACATTTGATGCAAAATTATGTTAATGTAAAAGTTGAAATGAAATAATTTTAAATTTTAAGTAATAATATTAAATTTTGAATAATTATTTTAAAATCTTATTGCTTAAATGTTTCAATGAAAATGTGTCAATTCTCATTAACAAGATTTTATAATCAATTTTAAAGGTAAAAAATTTTGTTTTTTACTTTTACTACTTACATTTCACTTTCAAAAAAAAAAATCAATAATACTATAAAAAATTAAATTATAAAAAATTAATTTCAAATAAATAAACATAATTTTACTTTTATATAAAACAATTATGTTAGAATTAGTACTACATTATAGTCATTTGCTTTTATTTATAATTTTAAAAAAATACAAGAAAAACATAACAAAATCAATAATTAAAAGTAAACCTATACAATCTTTTCTAAATAAATAAATAAAACCAACAAATAATGCTTAAGTAATTAAATCAATATTTTTATTCTCAATTGTCAAAATACCTCAAAAGTGTTATTATTGTGCCAAATCGATCTTCTTCCTCTACTCCATCTATAAATTATCATAAATTTTTTTATAAGATCCATGCATACAACTTAAACAAACAAAATATTCAAGGTTTTCATAAAAATTTTAAAAGTAAAAAAACATTGATTTTAACTTTTAACACGCAAGTACACATATTACAAAAATATTAAAAAAAATTATGCATCTCATATATAAAAAATTATAAAAATATAATAAAAATTAATGTATCTCACAAGTTAAAAAAAATATTTCTTTGCAAGCATAAAAGTTAAAAAAAAAAAAAAAGAGAAATAGAATTACCATTAAAAGTATCATTAAAGAATATATTATGATCTTCTAATATATGTGAGATTTAGTCTTTTTAAATTTTAAAATAATCAAACAATAAATGATTATTATGAAATCTCTAAAAATAAAAATTATATTTTAAAATTTCAAATTTAAAATGACATTTAAATTATAAAAAATTCACTTCATAATATCACTACATTTGAGATTTTTAAGTTTAAAAAGATATATATTAATATTATTAGCAAACTTATTTTAAAAGATAATATAACACTATATTTGAAAATTTTAAATTTATAAAAATATATATTTAGATTATTTGAAAATGCATTTTTTAAAATAATATATTTAAATTAGATTTTGTTGCTAGCAACTTAAAAATAATTGAATTGATCTTCACTTAAATTTGAAATTTTTGAATAATTAAATAATTTTTAAAATATATATATTTTTATAACTATCTTAAAATTAAAAAAATATATTACATGTCATTATAAAAAAAAATTTAAAATTTTTTTACGTATAAAAAAAAATCATCCACCTAAACATACATGTAAGCAAACCTTATTAGGTTTATATATATATATATATATATATATATATATATAGATATATATTGTAATATAATATTATATATGATTTCAATTAAGTCCTCCAATTGTTTTTTTTTATTATTATTCATTAAATCTTGATTATGTGAGAATTTATGCATAAAAAAATTTGAATTTTTTTTATGAAATCAATTTGAATATTTTTAGAATGAATATTATATACAAATAGGTAAATTACATAAATATACCCTGAAATTTAGCGCAATTTGAGTTTATTCCCTGATATTTAAAAAGTGACACTTAACCATCTTAAATTGTGTATCCATGATATTCTGTTAGTATTCTTTGAACGCCATCTATCTTAAAATGATAAGAATATCGTTATTGCTACAAAACCCATGGCTAGTTCTTGAAGCATTTGAAATGGAAAGCAAAACTTTGTTACTTACAATCAAATCATCTCATTTGAAAGTGATCAAACGTTTTCATTTAAGAATCAAACCAAAAAACCTTTTAATTCTAATTAAAAGGAGTTTTTTGAGGTAAGGTTTAGGCTAAAATCAATCAAAAATAGTAGTCAAAGCACTTTAGAAACCATTTGGCAAATAAATAGTGGGGCATAATTACTGTGTATTGGAGCAAACTTTCACAAATTAACAAGGCATATCCGATTCTCACTTCCATTTCATTAAGGTTGGTTGAAATCATCTATTTGGGGTTTATTAAATTTAAGAAATTTAAAGTTTTTTTATTCTGAATAACTTAATTACAAATATGTTGTAGAGCTTTTATACATGAGTTATTTTTGTTAAGTTTATAGTTTTTTATGACCATAATAGCTTAGAGGAATAAATGATGACAATGTTGGTATGAAAGGAAAAGCTACTACTAATGTTACTACAAGAGGAAAAACTAATGCCAATGTTAGTATGAGAGGAAGAAATATTGCAAATGTTGATACACAAATTCCAACTATTGCTACGAGTTCAAATTTTGGCACAAATCTAATGGGAAAAGCTATGTAAATGTTATTAGAGGAAGAAAAAGAAGAAATTTTAGGCCAAAAGTTACACCAATTAGAAGAAAGGATAGGTTTACTGTTGGTGGTAACCAACCAGTTGGCAATCACACTACTGACAGAAATAAAAAAACTAGTAACTAAAGAATTGGCAGCCAAGAAACTAGTAGCCAAGGAATTTGGGTGCAATTTGGGAATGGTTCGTACATGTTATTCTAATGATATATGTTGATATATAGTTCTTGTTGGGTGGAAGTTAGGAATCAATTTAGGGTATAGTTCTTTTTAGGTGAATGTGGTATAGTTCTTTTTGGGTAAATGTGAATGAACTATTTAGGGTATAATCTTTTTTTATTTATAGCCAATTTCATTACGTGCATGTTGCTTTGTTAAAGCACAATTTGTTTCTCATATCAATATGAATTGAAAGCTTTCATGTTCTTTGCTATGTTCTTAATCAAACAATGTTTATAATGGAAATGTGATTGTTTGCAAATGTGGTTATTAGGTGTTAGAAATGTGGTAATTGATGGAAAATGTGGCTTTTTACAGGTTTACCAGTTGTGTTATAAATCAAATAACATAACTATTATAGAAGAAATGATTTAACATAGCTACAATAGAAGAAAACGGTATATATTAATCACAGAGTTCATTGGGTTATTTCCACAAACACTTGGTACACAAAAGTATTAACTCTTTTCTACTAACTTCAACACTAGAATTTCAATTATTTAGTTTCGTAAATTGGCTTCTACAACTTCTTATATTAAAGTAATCATACAAAATTACTATAAATAAAAGCGAAACACTTAAACAAATTAAAAACACCCCATTTTTTCCTCTATTTTGAGTGTTAGCAAGTTTTGCCCTCCATTTCAACTCCATTTTTTCTGTTTCAACTAATCCTTCTTGCAAACTCATCTTTTTTGTTGAAACTAAAATAAATTCTTCAAATAATGCTTGCTTCTTTGAATTTGACATGGAATTCTCATATTACATTTTCTTGATTGTTTCTTCTAATTTAACTATTTTTTTTTGTAGAAAATCACATGATATTTCATCCACCCACTAAAAGAAATCACATTTTCAACTTCCCTAACAAAAATGTACGATTTAATACATTATTTCAATTATCTTACAAGCTATTTCAAGATTAAATGAAGTACATCTCATTTCAAATTTATCACACTCATAAAATTTTCCTAACCATTGTTCCTTGTTTTAAATGTTCTTATAGGTGATTTTACACCACAATAGCATATTTTTTCACCATTTGATCCCCACTTGCTAAAGATTATAAAAAATTCATGCTACTAGCCTAATTTTTCTTTAAAAAATTTAAATATAAAAAATAACAAAAAAATTGGAAAAGAGTTGAGATTTCTTGATTAAGCATTAATGATATTAAAAAAACTAACGAAATGCTATAGATATACAACTTAAAACGATTAAGTAACACTTTTTAAATCTAAGAAACAAATTTAAATCACATTAACCCTTAAGATATATTTATATAATTTATCCTCTATTAATTTATCTCTATTATTTAAATTTCAATCTTTAAACAAATTTACTCTTATACTTTTGATTTTGAAATAAACTTAGTTAAGTTATAACATTTGAAAAATATTTTATTACACAATTTGTTTTAAAATTCAAAAAATAATTTTAAAAATATAATTCTACAATCATACTTTTAATTTTAAAATAATTTAACTATTAAACTTATAATTTTAGGTAAAAATATTATGATTTGATATTATCTTAAACAAAATATGCTATGATAAAATAAAAAAATAGAAAACAGTTTGGATTTTTGCATAATTATTTTGTCTCTGTCACGCCATTTTCAATTTTTTCTATTCACAATTATAAAATAGCTCCTAAAAAAATATTTTACTAGTATTTTCTAACTATCACGAGAAAATCCCTGTAGCATTGAAGCGAGAAACACAGAATATAAGCAATAACAGAAACTAGATAAGCATTTTTATTTCGCCTCGTGGAGAGAAAGTCGACGTTATTCAACGCATAATTAAATAAGAAAGTGCAACACACTGCAAATGTCTCAAACAAAAGAATCTAAAAACAACAAAAATTAGCCATCCAAGCTCCAAAAAGAAAAACACTTTCAGGCTGCAGTCCAAGAAATTCGAACGGAGACAGCATAAAGCACCAAATGCATGCTTAGTGTCGAATAATAAGAGTTACTACTGGATATTAGATGGAACTCGCCGGTTAAAACAAGGGCCAATTCCAAAGAGCAGCTTTTGCTAAAAACAGCCACTAAAACCTAAAAACGAACCCCCAGAACCAACCGTTATCTACACCTTCCACCACCACATGCCTTAGTGTCAAATATCAAGCAGATAATGAAGAACCTGTAAATCTAAACCACGGGTTTTCATTTTTTTTTCTTTTTCTCTTCAGAACTTATATATTAACTATACACTAATTTCTTATCTATGACAGAACCTGTTCATTCCATACAAGGCTATGTTACCTTTTGTCTCCGTGAGGTCATTCAATTCAGTTCTCTCATGAATTACTTCAAATATGAACACATGTATAAGCGTACCCCAATCTCAAGGGGTCCATCATCACCACCAATTGCATATAGTGCCACGGGAATTGTTGAAAGCAAGCGCACTGTCAAAGGAAATGTTCCAGGATCAACAAAAGATTTTGAGATTGCCTCCAAATCTGGGAATGTTACCCCACCATTCACCATGCATGTTGCATCATGGTCACCTGTTTCCACACTTAGATCATAAGGATTTACAACCCATGCAACATTTCCTAAAGCCATGTAATTCCCTAGGCCACCTCTCTTGAACAACCGATTTTGCCCTGATAAATTAAGGACCAACGTTGAGGTAGACTCAAGCCATTCCACATTTAACCCTTCAACTTCGTCATAGTATATTCGTCGCTCAATCTGAAAACGTAACAACATGAGCACTGAAAAACCCAACGACAATGAAGGGTATGGCGGAAATAAGAAAATAAGAAATAAATCACTTACAGCCAGCTTCTGAATATAAACAGACATAAATCTCGGTCCCAATCCCAAGACTCTAGCATCCGACAACAAAATCTAAGGTAAAAAAAAAAGCATCAGCCACAAATGCAAACATACAGACCCCAACAAAATGCAATAGCATAAAAGAAAAATAATTATTAAACTCCCACAATTTAATTTTCTATATCTAGTAGTCTCCTATTAGATTTCCTTCATTACTTCCGTTAAACTGCTATTTATGTTTAACATCTACAAGTTTAAAGAAAAAGTATGAGAAACAGGCCTGAGGATGTTTTATTCAGCAAAATTAATGTTCAATAATAACGGAAGACAAACCATCAGTTATAACTTAATTTCGTGGAAAATCAGAGTATGAATTTAGCAGGATCCCTTTTTCATTTTAAGAAGATAAAAGTCAAAAGGCATAAGATAAAAAGCAAACACAGAGTTTAAGGATTGAACAGGAATAGATGGAGGAAGTCTCATAGCTAGGACAGCTTATCAAATGGACCAAAATATAAATCCAAAGTGGTAGGTGCTTATAGTACAGAAATAAAATCTATTGACACTAAAAATATAAACAAGGAAGAAATTACATACCTCCTTTTTCTTCACCAAAACCCACATATAGAGTTTCTCACAGGCATCCTCAGCATGAATACTGGCCAGCTTTCTTTCATTGCAATATGCAGCAACATCAACAAGAAGTTCAGAGGAAGGAATTCCATGCTTCCATGCAGCAATTGCTAATGCTTCCTTCCCTTGTGGAGACACTGCAGCTTCCTTATCAAAATAAATACCAGTGAAACACCTTGACACTTCATCCTCCTTGTCACCTTTAAGCAACCCTATCTGCTTCAAATACAACTCCTCCGCTTCAATTACAGCAGTCAATGTCCGATGTACTACAATGTCTGGATACCGACGTAGGGGTGAAGTAAAATGTGTATAAAGAGGAACAGCCAACCCATAATGACCCCAATCGTTCAAATTATCTTTTAACTCACCACTGCAAAAGTAAGTAGCCAATTGCATCGGTTTTGAAGCATAAGAGATGAGAATATCAAAAAGAACAGAATCATCCTTTAGTTTTTCCTGTATTTTCTCCAAGGATTGACGAAACTGACCGGAAGAGGAAGCATCCAATGCCAGACCATGTTTTCGACAAAAGGCTTCAAACTCTTTGAGCTTTCTCATATTAGGTTCAGGATGCCTCCGCAATAATGCACTATCGGGAAAAGCTCTAGATATTACTTCTGCAGCAGTCATATTTGCCAAAAGCATGAACTCTTCAACAAGAAAATTTGAATCCATCCGCTCATTTAGCCTGCTATCATATGGAACCCCATCTTCATCAAATACAAAAACAACTTTAGAGGTTTCAAGCTGTATAGCACCATCACTAAATCTTCTCTCCTTCAAAGTTTTTGAAATTTCATGAAGAAATTTAACAGATCTAGTAACATCAGTCCATTTGAATTGGCCATGCAATTGGGGGTATTCTAAAGTATTAAATCTCTCCACATCAATTATCCCTTGAATGATGTCTTGAGCATGCTTATATGAAAGATTACAACAAGATCTTATCACTGTCCGGCCAATCCAACGATCCAAAACATCCCCTGTGCCGTTTAATTCCCAAAACATAGAAAATGCAAGCCTGTCTACACCAGGATTAAGTGAACCAAGCTTTTCCGAGAGCAAAGATGGCAACATCTGTATCTTCCTTTGCAACAAGTACACACTGGTTGATCGAATCTGAGCTTCTATATCTACGGCTGTGTTTGGTAACACAAAGTATGACACATCCGCAATGTGTACACCTACTCTAAAAATGTCATTGGATAACTTTTCAACAGATAAAGCATCATCAAGATCATACGCAGTGGAAGGATCAATAGTAAACACACACAAGTCTCTAAGGTCTTTTCTAGTTTGATATTCCTCTGGTGGGATTTCCCAAGGAATATCTGGAAGACAAGACAGCACCTGAGGAGGAAAATCAGCAGAATGGATTGCATTTTGATAGAGGATTGCATTGATCTGTGGTTCCAATTCACCACCCCGTCCAAAAGAATGAGAGACACGAGCTCGTGGAAAAGGACTTTCTGCAGTCCAATCTTCAATTTGGGCAGCTAGCAACTCCATCTCAATTGTTATATCACCATCTTCCAACCTTTTCTTTATGCAGTCTGGTAAGTCTCTCACAAAAACAATCATTTTGGGAAATCTTGGATCGGTTGGGGTCAATGTAACATACTCATGGTCAAATTTTGCTGAACTTTTCTTTGCATCTTTTCTACCAAGTTCTCGATTGGAAAACCACTGCTTGACATTAAGAAAACCAACAATAGCATTTCTTCGAAGAGACTTTTCAACAATTGCTACAACCTTCCCAGTTGGTCGTTTCAGAGGGAATTGACTAGTCATGACAGTCAACCAATCGACTGAATTTATGCCTTCATTCTGCCCAGGCAAAAGACCCATATACAAAGAATCTGAACTAGATTGGTGGTGCCCATTAACATGATTGTAAGTTGCTGTGCTAGTCACTTGTTTCTCATCATAATACGCTTTACCAAGGAGTACTCCACTTCCACAATCAGCATACTCACAATCTGCATCTACCTTACCTTTACCCTTGTAGCTATTATCAGCCAGTCCATCGACTTCTTGGACTAAATTAAAATCTTCTACCTGTGCAGAATTGTTTGAGGACCCATTTGACCCTTTCATCTTGGTCCACAATCCCAAAGGATCAACCTTAATAACCACAATATCTCCCTCAACCTATAAGACAGAATAAATAGATTGCCAATTAGACCAATTCCATATAAACTAGTAGAGTAGACTACATAGAAAGGTACATCAGCGTTGACAATTAACATAAACAACATAAACCCAGAGAATTTCATACTCACAGCTCTATTCTGCAAAGATACTCCGTTGATGAGAATATCTGTAGGTACCCCGTCAATTTTGCAATATGCCTAACAGTATAAAACAGTTTTCCATGTTAGCATACAAGATTTATAATGTAAGGAACATCATAAAATAAAATGAAGTTTAGCTATCAGAAACCTCAAGTCGATTGTGAGCATTCACATGAAACAATGCTTTGAAAGCTTCCCCTTTCTGCAAAAGGGTTAAACAACAAGTAATCAAGAAAGCAACACACAAATAAAACCATACGTATGCATCCAAAAACCAATACAAACTACAGAGGATTAAGTACATATTTCAATTACTGGTTTTTATTAGATAAGTGATTTGCACATGAATCATATTTTTAATCTTAATTGTTTTATTTAAATAATACTATTTAAAAAATTATCATAGTGAAATAGGAGATTTATTGATTATGAACTCTAGTAATTATTTTTTACTCAAGTTTAATTGTTCAATTTATACAGACACACATCCTAAGGTTCAAACTAGAAACCTCCAAGTTGGAAACTCGAGTTATAACCACTAAGGTGTTCCCTTGGGCACTTAAGAGCTGTTTTATTAAACTAATTAGATTCAATTCAATTTTCTAACTTTTAGGATCTATCACTCTCTTGTATGTTGTTTTAGTCTTATAGAACAAGGACTAATGGACTATTGATTAATAAAAACTATTTATAAATTTTAATGAGAATTAGATAGTATAAAAGGCTGTAAATCATAAGAGCAATTTTCGAACAGACCTTTAATGCCTCATTTACAGCCTCTATAGGCCAGTATGGAGTAAACAGTTTCCTTTGAGCAAAACCCTCAACCTGGTGGAAAGGAAGAAAACCATCTACGCACATTTTAGATGACCCCATGTAGGCAATTGGTTCAGGACACGATTTCGAAAAAGTTCTTCCACCAACAGCAACAGCAATATCATCAAAACCAAAGCCATCTTGTTCATTTATATGCATCGCAGGCATAGAACTAAAAGCAACATCAGATGCTCTATCGGGAGTCTGTTCATTCAAAGCCATTTGTAATCCTTCTTGTTTGGACGAAGAACAACTCACAGATGATGTCAAACTTTTTGGTTTGTCTTCACTTTTCAAGCTATCTGATGACTCTCCGCGTGCTTCATTCACTGAATTACAAGCTATATCCCCACATAGATTAAAATTAAGAAAACAAAATCAAAATCCCAGTTCACTAAATCTCACACAAATCAAATTAACCATGAGATAATAAAAATCCAATACCATAAAAAGATTCACTATACTTCAAGAAACACCCAGAAAATAAAAAGACAATAAAAAAAAAAGAAAACAGATTTCACAAATTCTAGAAATACCTAGAAAAAAAATACAATCTATAAATACATAGAAAAATTCACTAAATTCTAATAAATAGCCGGTAAAAACAACTAAAAAATTCAGTTCGAATCTACAAGATAAGGTTTCTATCAGGAAAATTCAGTCCAATAATAAAAAAAATACCTAAGTTATGTTTGGATCGGCGATTAGATCGTCGTTTTTTCTTCTTCTCCTTATCAGTATCCTCGACCTTCTCAACAATCACAGATTGCTCTGCGACGCCGCTACCAACCCTCATATTCTTTTATAGAAATTAAATACCCAAAAAATAGATAAAAACCAAAAGAAATCTAATAAAACGAAGAAAAACTAAAATCCTAGATCACATAAAAACTCTGGCAACTTCCGATGAGTTAAAAAAATATAACGGAAGAAACCGAACCAAAAAAAAAAAAAAAAAAACAAATTAGGGGATTTAAAAGAAAAAACCAGAGGAAAAAGGACTAGGGTTTCTATAAGGAAGCTTCTAGAGAGATAAAAAATTGAGAGAGAGTGGAGGTAGTGGAAGAGACAATGACGTGAAAATTGGTCGGCGGAAACATTGGGCGCCAACTATCGATTCCTTTGTCTTCCCTCTTTCCTCCCCATTTTCTTTTTCTCTTTCTTTCTCTTTAGTTTTCTTTAACTTCTTTTCTCTCTCAGTAATTCTTTAGGAAAGAAGGAAAGAGTGGAGTAGGCTGAGGAGTTAAGAATGCTAGACTTGGGACAGATGTCAGATTATGAGTCGTAAATTATCATGATACGCTGCGTTTTAATGATTTTTTTTAGTTAATATCATGCATTAAATTATAATAAAATATTTAAAATAATATTTTATTTTTAAAAATATCTAATATAATAATTAAATTATAAATTTATTAATTAATATAATATTTAAATGATTATTTATTTTTCAAAAATCATCATTTAAAATTATATATATTAAAAGTAAATAATATATTAATTATTTATTTATAATTTAAATATTTTTATTTTTATGCCTAAATTCTTTTAAATTTATAATTTTTTAAAATATGACTAATATATATATATATATATTCAATATTCAATTGATTGATTACTTTATTAAAAGCTCTTATTTTTTGTTATAAAAAGTTCTTATTTTTAACATAAATAAAAGTTATTAAATTTGTTTGTTAAATATTTTATAGATTTATTATTTATTATTTATTTATTTTTTTAATAAATAATGAAGGCACCAATTAGATGGAGCATAATTAATTACTTTTTTTAATAATAAAAAAGAAACTTTAGCAAACGAAAGTTAGGTGCTTTTGGCCAAATAAAATATGCTCCAATAATGGTAGTTCTAATCACATTAGTGCAACAAAAAGTTCATATGACTTTAAAAAGTACCTTAGATAGAGGTTGGGGATTTCTTCTCTTTAAATCTTTTATTATTGTGAAATATAAAATTATACTTAACAATCACTCAACTATAATTAAATTTAAAAATTATGCATGCTTACTACCATTTTTTAAAAGATTAAGAGAATGTTTAGTACGGAGTGATTCATTTAAAAATCATAATAATTTACATTTAGTAATTGCATCATCTTCTTTGATAATAATTTAAAAATTTTATGTGACAATAATTTTAAATTAATGGGGTGATAAAATTATTATTTTAGAGAGTGATATGATTTTCAATCGAAAGAATAAGAAAGCTTTATCATCATAGAAAAGTAATTTTTAATATTATTTTTTTGACTAATTTACTCTTATAAAAAATATAATTACGATTACTTTAAGAAACAAGCCATTAAAAATTTTAAAAAATCGATTTTTTAATCACTTATTCTAAAAAAGTTTTATGTTATAAATTTATATTAGTTAGAAAAAATATAATGAATTTATTTAATAATTTTTTAAAAATTATTTTTATTAAAATTGATTTATACTTTGTAATTTTTTTTTATAGAATACCGTTTAAATATTTTATAAATTATTGATTTAATAAGTATTCAATATGTTACTTTTTTATAAGGGTATTTTGAATATTTTATACTATATGATTTATTTTTTTCTTATAATACCAAAGATAGTGATTTAAAAGCACCAATAATTTATAATATTATATCAAATATGGTAATCTAACATCACTGGTGATAGGGTGTAAACGAATAAAGATTTCAACGAACTGTTTGTGAACATTTTCGGTTTCTTTCATTTATATTCATTTACTAAACTAAACAAACGATCTTGAATACCATTTGTATGTTCGTTTATTAAACGAACCAAACACAAATGGTCATCTGTTCGTTTATTTATATTCACGAATAAACTTATTTAAGGTTCATTTAAAACTCGCTCATTTATTATTCATTTGTTTGATAATAATATAATATAATAATAATAACAATATTACATATTTACCCTTTACCCTAATATTCCTATTACCTAACCCTTAGTCCCTTACCCACTTTCAATTTTTTTTCTCAACATCATACATTTTTTTTTTTAATTTTTCAAACTTCAACTCCATATCCCAATTTCCTCTTGTCACAGACTCACCTCCTGCTTTCTTTTCCCTTACTTATCATCGTCACCGTTGATCATTTCTTTATCTCCTTTATTGTTGCTATTGTCGTTCCTTTCATTTAATTACCTACTGATCCTTCATCGTCTCATTTTAAATCATTGCTCTTTGCCTCTTTCCTCATCAGGTAAAGTTTTTTATTCAAGTTTTCTATTCATACGCACTTTCCAATATGTGGTTGACTTAAGAAATTGGCTACTTATAGTTTTTTTTTTTACATTTTTTTCGAATAATAATTGGTTAAATTGGTATATGTTTGGGTTACGTATTTTTTGTAAGAAAAATCTTTATATGTATAGTGCACTTTCCAAAAGCCAAAACCCCAAGGTTCGTCCTACCTTAATTTCACTTTAGCCTACGTGCTTAGTTTTTTCAGTGTGCTTCTCTTAAATTTAATGGTTGGCTTGTATTTCAATATATTTTTAAAAATAATATAACTTTTACCTTCACTATTGCTTTTGAAACACTTTGCTTCATGCTTTTAATGGCTATGTACTTGATGTAGGAATTGGAAGTACTTTTGATGTGGGAATTAATTGATTTGTCGAAGTGAGGAAAAAAACTCTGTTGATCTTTTAATTGAAACAGCTGATAATAATCATGCAAGCTAGTTATCAAAAGTAGACTTACCTAACATTTCTATACTATACAGATTAGGTTAAGAGGTTGACTTTATTTGGTAATGTGTCAATCCATACCTTTATAAACATTTAGTTGATTTGGGATGTTGCCTGTTTTGTTAATTTTTTTAGTTTTTCATTTTTGCTAAATGTGCACTTATGATGGCTTTATTCCATAAAGATATGTGTATTTACAATATCCTAGTGTGTTTAAGCCTAGTGTATTTCACTAGACTAGTTGAGAGGTTTTAGTTATATATAAAAAAGTAATGGTGATAGGGATTTAAAGTGTGTGTGTATGTGTGTGTAATTTACTTACAAACTGATAAGGTTCAAGCTTATGTTCTAATAGAGATCAAATTTAAACTTTATTAAAAGGATATGGATTTATGGTACATTTTAGCTGTGTAATGAACCATATCAATTAAAGATACGATTCTATTTTGTGCATAGTTCATTGTCTATGAAATTTTTGATACCTAGTGATTTTCTAGCACTGTATGCAAGATTTTGTGCATTTGTTGTTAGCATAAGCCATTAAGCAACTTAGCAATGTATAACAAAGTATTCTTCATAGTTCGAATTTCATAATTTTTCTCTCTTTCTTTATGTAGATGAATTTTTCTAATCTTTTTTCTTTTCTAGACTTTTTAAAATCTTTATTTTAAGTTGGTTTAGTTCAAACATTGATTCATTTGATATGCATTTTGATTTTTTTTTTTTTTTTACATTCTTTCATGTAGTTAGATAATGAATTATGTTTTAGATTAAAATATATATATATATATACACCCACACACACAATTATATTCCTAAACTGGCTTGAGAAATAGAGACAAGTTTTATATACACACACACACACAAACACAATTATATTCCTAAACTGGCTTGAAAAATAGAGATAAGTTCAAAACCTGATTTGGTATAACTAAGGATGAAATCAAATAAAAGTATAAAACCACCTTAGCTAATTTTTATTAGTTCTTGTCAGCCTAGGGATTGCACTTTCAAAAGCTTAACTTCAACATATACAAATGTGAAATTTTATCAATTCTTGTATCAAGTTTGAATATAAACCAAACATATACAAATGTGATTTTGCTTTTTATAAATTATTAACAATATGATTTTGCTGTTAGGTTAAAATCTTTAGCACCACCAGCCCATTGTTTTTTCTTTAATGTGCACTTTCCATATGTTGTCATGTTTAAAGTATTTTGTTTTAATTTTTCCTTTTATAGAAAATTTTAGCAATGTTCATATCTACATCTATTTTATCTCTTATCACTCTATCGACTCTTTTTAGCAGTCTCTTTAAAAAAATGATCTACAAAGAAACCACAAAGAATTTTAGAGAGACACCATCATATTTAACAGTCATTATTTTATGGTATTTTCTCATTGTTTATCTTTATTATGGGTTTTTTATTATCAATACTTTATTTATAACAAATTTTAACTTTTTTAAAAAATAAATTAGCACATAAAAAAAAAGTTTTTAAAATAAAATTGCCTTTTACATGTTTATTTATGTATAGAAGTAAAATTGCTAAATAATAATGCCAGTTTATCTATACTTTTAAAATACTATTTGATTCTTTTGAAACTTTTTTATTATGTATTTTTTTTACTCATTAATAATTATATATAACTACTAATTTTCATGTATGTCTTGTTACTTACTATAAAATCATATTAGTTCAACTTCAACTTCTTAATTATCTGTAGTTGTGGAAAGTTGGCTTTTTTTTTATTCTAGTGCTAATTTATCATCAATTCCTGTGGCTTCTATTGAGATAAATGAAATGGTCAATGATGAAAGACATATTGGTCTCAAAGAGGATGAAGTTGAAATTGTCAATTTGTAAAAAATCCAAGAAATAAGACATCAAATGTTTGGCAAGAATTTACAATAATTAAACTTGCTGATGAGACTTTAAAAATGTAGTTTAATCATTGTAAAATCAAGCTTGGCAAAAATAAAAAGGGTATAATTATGCAATATAAGAGGCATTTAACTAGCTGTCCTAAACAGTAATTGACTGACATGGGCAAAACACTATATATTTGCTATTGCAAACACCTAAATTAGATAGTATAAGTTGTATTTAGACTTGAAAGTATGATTAAACAATGCTAAGGGAGATTGTTTCTCATATGATTATAGTTCATAAGTTGCCATTTATATTTACTGAATATTAGCTTTTCACTTTGTTGATGAAAACTGTAAGTCCTCATTATTAAAGGATCTCTCGTACAACAGCCAATGTTGATTGTTGGACAAGTTATGAAGTAAAAAAAAAAAGAGGTTAAATGCATTGCAAAAAATAATTGACAGAGGTAGCATTACAACTGATATATGAAAGTCAGGTCAGAATATTCAATACATGGTGTTGATTTTTCATTTTATGGACTCTGATTAGAAGTTACAAAAAAAAGTTTTGAATTTTGTTGATGTACCTCCTTCTCAAAATGGAGTTGTCATTTATGATACGTTATACAAATGCTTGTAAGAATAGGTTATTAAAGGAAAAATATGCATAATTAGTGAGGACAATAACTCTTAAAATAACCTAACCGTAAAATTGTTGAAAGATAGTCTTTTTTTATAAAAAGCTTTCTTTGGATGAAAAATTATTTCATGTTCAGTGTTATGCGTACATCTTAAATCTTTAGGTGCATGATGATTTTTCTGTGACTAAAGACATAATTAAAAATGTAAGAAAAAATATGAAGCACATAACAACATCGACTTTACGTTTGAATATATTCAGTGATATTATCAAATAGCTTAAGTTGCCTAATAAGAGGTTAATTTTAGACTGTTACACACAGTGAAATGCAACATATACTATGTTGTCATGTACATTAGAGTTCAAAGAAGTACTTTCATGACATAAAGTAAAAGATTCAAGTTACTTTAACTTGCCAACTGATGAAGATTAAATGAGACTTGAGGAAGTTTATTCTTTTTTAGCACTTTTTAATAAAGTTACCAATATCATCTCAGGTAATAAACATTTAATATTTCAAGTTTAGAATTTTTTTTTTCATTTATGTTATAATTTTATGTCATTCAATTTAACTATTTATTTCTTTTATAATTATTAGGTTCTGAATATCCAACATCAAATTTATTTCTTCTTAAGCTTTAGAGTATAAAAGAATTGTTAGATGGAAAATCTATAAGTGAAGAACCTTGGATGAGACTAATGGCTATGCAAATGCAAAATAAATTTGATAAATATTGAGGTGAATACAATTTGTTTATCTTTATTGTTGTTGTGCTAGATTCTAGGAATAAGATGACATTGATTAACTTTACCTTTTATGTTATCTATTCTAGAGAGAAAGCTCTTAAACATATTAGAATTATGTGTGACAACTTATATGAGCTTTATAAGAAATATGTAAATGCTTATACAGCAACTAATATTGGTATACCTATAAAAAATGATGCATAAAAAAGTGGTATTACCACCAATGTTTCTACAACTTATGGAATTGGGAAGGGAAAAGTTGTTTTAATAAGGAGGTCCAAGTATGAGAATTATGTTAGGAGTTTGGATACAATTCACAATGTTAAGTCTAAACTAGATATATATATATATATATATATGTATTTAGAAGAAGGGATGTTCATTTGCAAGAAAATTTTTAAGAAATTTGATGCTTTAGAATGACAGAAGACAAATAACCTTAAGTTTTGAATTTTGTCCAAAATAGCTTGTGAAATTTTGTCTATTCCCATTACCACAATGGCTTTAGAATCAACTTTTAGTGCTAATAATAGAGTTATTGATGCATATATTTCATATTTGGGAACTGGTACCGTGCGAATGTTGCTTTGTGGTAGTAATTAGTACTGAAACTTCTATAATCTTAAAAAAAAAAAAAGGTAAGTAACTTTCATGTTTTCTTTCTATTTGTTATATATTTAAAATTTTATAATGGTTTTTTTATTTAATATTAATTTCTTATATAGATTAAAGTAAAAGTTAAAGAGATTTTGCTACTTTAAAGTTTGAAAAACTTTAAAGGTTATTTAATCTCAACTTCTAAAGATAAATCTTTTAATAACTTAAAATTTATACTTAGTTTTTTAGTTTATTTATACTATTTACAATTTTTCTTTTTTGGTGAAACAGAATTCTCATGTGGTATTTTAAAGTTTTGTGGAAGAACTTTTTCTAGTTTTAAATGTTTTTTTTCTATGCACTAGTTTTATATATATATATATATATATATATATATATAAAGTGTATCCTATCATATTTATTAATGTATAAACATATTTAAGCATATACTAATAAAAATTTTACAAAATTATAAATTTTACCAATTTGTAAACAAATGTATAAAAAAAATAAATCAAATAAACAATTTATTTAAAATTATGAATTACTTTCTTTTATAAATAAATCAATTTTTAAATAAAATATTTTACATCAAAATAAAAAAATAAAATATATCTTTAAAGAATAAAATTGAAACTTTAAAATTAAAAAGTAATGTGTTTTCTAACAATATACAAACTACTCTCTAAAATTTAAAAATTTTATCAATAATATATAAAAAGTAATTTTTAATTTGATCTAGGGTTTGCTTTATCCATGTGTCATGCATGTACGTAGCATGATTTAACGAATGTCAAATGAAGGGAAAAGCTAGACTTTTATAAACATTTACATTATTATTATTACTAGAAAAATTGGGTTATGACACGTTCAGAAACCATATCAAAGTTTAGAATCTCTTGAGTAAAATCAGATAATAAAAGAAAAACAATTCAAATAATAATTAAAAAAAATCAAATAAGCAATTGAGAAATACACCCACATAAATAAAGTTGTTTTCTTAAGTTTGGTTCTCGCCATCCAACATTGTGTTAAACAAATTCAAAGAAAAAATTATTAATTTCAGCAAGTATAAAAATTCTTATAAATAAAGCATAATTTTTTATACATATGTTTTGTATCCATATACATACCATCAGAGGCATCGACATCAATGGAAGGAACATTTGGAGGAATAACCATCACTAAGAAACATTAGATAGCATAGGCAAATGCTAAAATGA
Organism: Durio zibethinus; assembly: GCF_002303985.1. The sequence continues at coordinate 4,975,606 of NW_019167949.1, read as the reverse complement.
TATCGACCACCAAAACGGCATCATTTTGGAATCTCCAAAAAAAGACTCTTTGATCTTGAAAAAGATAGGTCAATTACCTAATAGGCAGAAATCAAATATAACCAAAATACACAATAAATAAAAGAAAATAACACATAATACAATTTATACTAACTTGAAAATTTAATATCCAAAGAGTTTTAAGAAACCTTAAGGCAAAAAAAAAAAAAATCAATTGAAAACAAAATTACAACTTTATTCAAGCAACATACAAAACAAAATACTCTTAAAAAAGGCACAAATTGTGCACTACAAAACTATGTTTCTATAAATAACAATTTGATTTTTATCCAACATAAAATATGTAAAGAGAAATTCTTCCAAAAAAATATACATATTCACAACAACACGTACATCTGATAATCACAAAACCCAAATCTCATTTAACAATCAAACTCCATTAAACAAAATAAAAATGTGTAATAACAAAATCAACCCAAAAAAATAAAATCCACATTCAATTAAATAACAAAAAATAACACTAAATTTTATCCAAAAATACCTAAAAAAAAAAATAAGGAAAGAACCTAGAAAAATCTTTGTTTAACATTAAAATTTCATTATCTGAAACAATAATAAAAACCCGAGAAATAAGTTTCAAAGTTCACTTAAAATATGTGTCAAACATAAAACAATAAAGGAAGACACGTGTAACTTGTCAAAAAACATTTTGGCTTTTGATCTCGATAAACATCCCATTTATTCCAATCAAATAACAAGAAATTATAAAAGAACAAAAAAAAAAAAGTACACGTGACAATCTCAAATCCCTTACGAGATGTTTTTTATATAGAGGTATATTGATTACTTGGGTTGAATTGTTAGCTTCCTCTCTTCCCCCGCTAAGATTCCCGACATTAACATTTCACATGCGCAATAATTTCAACTTTAATTTCCTTATTTATTTCACTTTGCACGAGTTTGGTTTTTTTTTTTTTTAATTTCCTTTTTCTATTTTTTCAATTAATTAAGTTTTAATTTCCTTAGCTATATTAATCTGTTTCCTTTACTTTACCCTATTTACCTTATTTTAATTTATTTGCTTATTAAACAAGCAAGCTAATTTCATATCAATGACAGAGAAAATAAAAATCTTCAAGGTAGGTTTTCTTTTGTATAAAAAAAAATCGTAATGTCATAATCATTATAGGAAAAAAAAAGATACCATGGTCTTCAAATAATCAAAATAATTATGGTAATAGTAAATTTTTAATTAAAATATAAAATATTACTCAATACTTTATCCCATAATTTTCATTTAAATTTCACATATAATAATAAATAATTAATAAATAAAACTATAATTAATTTAGTGAAATTATCATTTTGTCACACAGTAATAAGAAATCAAGCTTGATTCCAATCTCCAAAAATGAGGCCCAAGTACAAGGCATCAATTCGTGGGCTAGGCTGGCCTTACCTAAATAATCAAGAATCGATGCATCTTTGTATATTTATTAATACTTTTTTTTTTGTTTTAAAATATTTGTCATACATTAATTTTTATAAAATATAAAAAAATTAATTTTAATATATTTAATATTAAAATTTAAAATATTTTTATAAAACTAATGCCCTATGGTTTTTAATGTCAAATAGTTAAAAAATTATAAAAAATAATTTTAAAATATGAAAAAAAATAAAAATTTTATATGTTCAAAAAAACATTAAGCATAATTTTAAAATATATAAAAAAAACAGGCCAGGGGAAGTGTTACATTAACTCAATTCATTAATTTAGGTTTATTATTACAGTATTTAATATTAATCTTTTGTAATTTGAAATAAAATAAAATAAAATAAAATATTTATTAATATAATAATATTTTTAGATCATATCATATCAAATCCAAATCTCAAAAAATCATATTAAAACTCAACCTGAGTCCAGCTAAGTCCACAAACTTATAAATAATCAAATTCATTGACACCTTTACACATCCATCCCACTCTCACCTCACCTTTATTTTTTTTTGCCTGAACAATATCTTTTACGATCTTAATTTTACATTAATTAGTACAAAAATACTTGGAAAAAAGATATGGAATCCCATTCTAGCTTATAATGTGAACTCCCCACATTATATTATTAACTGTTGAGGGCACGACTTAGGTTAAGTGGACTCTTTCTTTGTAATCATTTATAAACAATTCATTAAAAAATTTTAATTGCTCTTTATTTTTCATTTTATATATAAGTGTACACTCACATCATCTGGCTGTATACCATATGAAATTGACAGTAGCTATTTTTGAAAACCTTTAAATATTTTTATATTTTTGTCATTTTCTTTTGACCTTTATGTATGTCATCCATGTTGTCTTGTTAGGCAAATTCAATTAAACACTAATTGTAGAGTTTTAAATTAATTAATTCATGCGATTATTTTTTAAAAATGAGATATAATAAGTGTGAGATTCAAATATTAATTTTTACATTTTTTTAATTTATCTTCGGTTCACTTTTTCTATAGCCTTGCATGAGTTTTTATTTTATTTATTTAATTATTTTTATATATTAATTATTTTTAATTGATGAAAACTTAAAGGTTTAAAATATCAAGAATATAATTTCATATAATTAAATAATTGTTAATATATATTTTTATTTTTTAATAATAATAATAATTTAGAAATAAGAAAAAATTTGATTAATGATGAAATTTTTTAAAAATTACGAGCCTGGAATTTAATACATTTTAGATTCAATCTCTAACACATATTTTTTTTATTTATTTTCAGATAGCAATATATTTTTTTAATTAATTAAAAACTTCTTGTTATTAAACTGTTATCACTTACACCTTTATTATTGTGAATTAAATTTTGAATGTTGTTACTCTATATTTGGACAAAGTCATAGTGGACGGTTCCTAGGGAAACATTTTGTTTTCTTGTTTGTTACTGCTCATATGGAAAAGTTTGAAATACAAAAGTTAGAAAAAAATTTTAAAATTTGTTATTAAAAAAAATTAATGGTTAGACTGATTCAATCTTTTACTTATTGTATTGAAATCTGGATTCGACTTTTTACTTGTCATAGAATTCTAGGAGTCATGTTCATTGATCACGAAGTTTTGATTATAAGCTTATTAAACATATACTATATATCTCGTGGAATATTTCATTTGACATGCAAAAGTCATTGATAGTATTAAATAATATTGTTGATGGTGATTTTATGGAGGTGGTGAGCTGGTTCGTAAATTTAGTTGGATCTACGATAAAAAACCACGATGAGGGACGCCGGATATCATTCTTTAAGATGCGTTTCAATGCTTAAGTTAATTGATTGTTAATGTTTCTTGAATGAAGAAGGTAGGCCACAAAAAGTATGGAAGAAGCTTAAAGAAGAATAGTTCATAATGTGTATTTAGGTATTCTTTTTATTTTATATATGAGAAAATAGATAATGATGTGATTAGAGTTGGTGATAGTTTATGAAAAATTTATATGGAGCTCAGGATTCACCATCCACATGGGTGAGCGTGGGTTATATTTAATGATCATATATAAACTTAAGCTGTATTTAATGAGATCAAACAAGTTAGAGACAATTAATATGTTACGAAGTGATACATTGATAGAATGTTAGTGGAGGGGTAGTCGGAGAAACTCTTTTTATGGATGAAAAAATCTTGGTAGGCGAGTAAGTAGAAGCGAATTTGTATCATGATGAGAGTCTATGTATCGATCATTTTTAACGGTGACGTGACAATCAAGCATATACTGACTAGATAAATATAAAAGTTGATGTTATTCATTCAACAATTAGGTGAAACAAATATGATTGGCAATTTGGCAAGATTTCAACGACATAATTTTTGAATGAATGATGAAAGAAAGAAAAAGAAAAAGAATTAAACACCTATTTATTATATATCCAGTAATTTCTCATTCTTATATAACAAGTTTTTAAATTTGAAAATTGAACACTAGTTAAAAGATAAAATCAATTTTTTCAAAAAAATCATAATTTAATGATTAAAAATTTTCAAATAAATTAAATATTATTTTTTAAAAAAATTATATAAATAAATTAAATTAAATTCTAAATTCAATTTATTTATTTGTATAATAATAATAATAATAATAATATAATCAGGTCCCAAAATTGTGTCATGTCCAAAGTTGCCCAAAAGGCCCATTGAAGGACTGCTAGAGTCGTATTGATAATGCGTCTCAACAAGAAAACAATAAATAATGAAATAACTAAAAAAAATTTGAAACATGCAAACTCGTGGAGAAAGAGAACATGCCAAAATAATTTACATTCAATTTCAACAGATGGGTCGACAAAAACAAGGGGGATGAATCCTAGTTGTCGCCACCAGCTATGGTGGGATTCTGGGCATGCAGGCCGAAGAACCCTCGAAGATTCATGCATCTCAAGAGGTCTCTAAATTTATATAATCATCGAATGGAACAACGTGCTGTTGGGTGGTCGACACTCGATCGAAGAGTTGGATTGAGCCTTTGCACCTTCGGCAGGCCAAAATAAAAAATGTAGGCTGGTTGGCAATCGAAGCAATCTCTACTCGCCAACTGTCCCTATTTTTAGGATATATAATAATCAGTAATTTTTTTATTAAAAAAAGTCATAATTTAAGATTAAAATTTTTTTCTAAATGCTATATCTGAATTTTAAATTTATTAAATAATATTTTTAAAAATAATTATTTAAATTAATTAAATTAAATTTTAAGTTCGAGGATGTCTTTGTATTGGGAACATCTCAAGTTTAATCTCATTATATTTGGATTTTATTCAATTTTATATTAAAATTATTCAATTATATGTTAATTCATTGATTAATTTATCTATTTGATTTAATTTATTGATTTCCTACATGTAATCTTGAGAATGATTGTAATTATTTCTCCTTGGACTATGGTATTCATTAAAAAAAAAATACAGGTAAGCATCTTATAAATTATAGTTTGTAGGAATCAAAACTTAATTAATTTAATGTGATAAGAAGCATAGCACTTATAATAATTATATTACAATTGATCATTAGAATTTAAAATTATATAGGATTTATTAAAATATTATGTAAAATTCATATTTATAAGTGTTGAATCTCTATATAATTTTTTATTATGATTAGACAGATGTAAAATTATAGGTAAAATGCTTTTGATAATATTACTACGAACAACAAATTTTTAAGTTTAGTAGATAATTACGTACTAAAATCAAAATTAATTAAGATTATATGAATATATTATATTATTATGAATAATAACTGTGATTTATTAAATAATTTCACATAAAAAATATATGGTAAATTTCACAAATTTAAATGGAACCATTGCTCATATAATTTGTTAAACAAATAATTGCAAAATATATTTTAATCACCAAAAGAAGTCTAGTACCAAAGTGATGATTTAAACATGCCCACAATGATCAAACCCTTGATTAATCAAATTAATTTTATTAAATGTTTTATAACCATTGAAATTTCAAAATTAATTTCACCATATGATAAGATATACAACATGATCTTACCTGCTATTAATTGTATCTTTTTTACAACTTTTTTTTAACGGTAAAAGGTTTTTAAATTTCATTAATTACATTTTATTTTTATGTTAATTCAAATAAATTTATTTATATCAAACCTAATAAATTTATAAAAATTTATTCTTTTCTAATCTTTCAATGAATTCAAGCTTGAGGCACCAAAGAAAAAAAAATTATCAAAAGAAAAGGAGTATGTCAGCTATAATTTTTTTACTATAATTCTATAATTATCTAATTATAATAAAAAATTATATAGAATTTCATTATTTATGAGCAGGCTTCACATAAAGTGATCATATCATTTATAATTTTTTTTTTACAATATTACAATTGTTTAATTATAATAATAAACAATTATATAAGGATCCATCACTTATAAACATAGGCTTTATATAAAATTAAAATGGATTTCATATAATTTTAAATTGTGATTCAAATGCTTTTTATTTTTGTGAATTTTGTATAATTTTAAATTATAATTGATTAATTATACTACAATAATTATAGGTGAAATATTAAAAATATATATTTTTTAAAAAGTCACATAAAGGCAGGATTTATTAATTTTTTACCTTTGTATTTTCTTTCTCAGACAAAATAAACAAATAAAAACTAATGGTAAAAAAAAAAAAAGAAAAATTATGAAGAGAGAAACTCTTGGCATTGGCGCTTTTGCTCAATCCCGCCAAATACTCTTAAGTTTAACTGTTTATGACCGTTGCTTCAACCAAATTAACAATTTTATTACCCAATCAACGAACCAGGAAAAAAGTGCTTAGCTGCTTTTGTTACTCACAGCTTGATTCTGAGTGAAACCCCAATTTTTCCGCAAAATCTCTTCAGTAAAACCCTGATTTTCTACTCTCTGAAATCTCCTACTCACTCCGACTAGCTGCTTTCCCAACGAGTCAACTCACTCCACCTAAAATCCTTCTCCACTCAGACCCATCACCCCAGTCAAGAACTACTCCTCTCCTCGCTTTCTCATTGACCCTTCTATGTTTTCGTCTTTTCTCCAATGCCCTTTTGCCCGATTTCCCTCTTCGTTGGCAGAACCTCATCGCTTTCTCACATGAAGCTGAAGCTCAGACCAAAGCTTATCCTAAACATATATGGAAGCCATATCGTTGTTTATGAGGACCGTCGCTTGTTTGGACATTTTGGAGTCGATCCAGTTGGGACCGATCATCGTGCTGTTTTGTCGCTTTGGGCACTTGGGGAAGGTAGCATCATAACTCAGCAGGTTAGTGCATTTTTTTTTTTTTTAAATAAATTTGGTATTTTTTATTTGTTTATTCACTTTTAAAATAGTAGGCGATGTTTCTTTGAATTTATCTTTTGCCTTCCTTACTAAATTTTGGTCCATGTGAAGGGCCGAAAGCGCATTTGACTAGGGCTACATGCTCCAAGTTAACTTTCTCCTTTCTTATAAAAGTTTACACCTTTTGCAAGATTGAATATGCTATTTCATAGTTTAAAGTTTGAAGTTTTAATCGTTGAAGCGTCGCCTTGGTGACAAGAGTTTGATTAATTATTGAGACTTGAGAGTGAATAGAATATAGGTACTGAGGGACTTATGAAGTGTACTACTGCAGGCCACATCCATGATTTTGGAATAAAGAAGAAGCTAGTTAGGACAGACTGGAAAGTAAGCATTTACTTGGTAGGATAGCTCCTGTTGTGCTATTTAAAATAAATAATAATTATTTTATATTATATTTAATTTATATCTTAAGATAGAGAGAAGATCGTGAAAAAGATTAATAATTTTTTTGCTATAAAATGATTCATTTTTTTAAAATAAAAAAATTATTTTTAATTATAAAATTAAATTATATTATATTATACTCATAAAATTTATATCATATATTTAAGTTATATAAATTTAAAAAAATAATTTTGATCTATAAATAAAATTATTTTATTTTATTTTTTACATATATTAAATATATAATAAAATAATATTATTTAATTTAATTTATAATATTATTTTATTTTATTTTATGGAAATTTTATATACCTACACAACCGCATATTACACTAAAAAAAGGACGGAAGGTGTTTAGAAGGAATAATATAGGTGAGAAAGGTGGCTTCATTGCATGGGAACACCTATCCGATTAATTAGAATAGATAAAAACTTCCTCAGGTTTGACCAGCGCTGGAATTGTCTTAAGTCCCAAGCTGATGTTAGCATCGGTGAAATGATTTACTTCTACCAATCAGGATTTAAACATGTAGAGAGAGAAAGTGAGAGAGAGAGAGAGCTTCCTTGGTCAACGTGTACTGAGCACCGGCAATGAAGAAAAAAAAAAAGCAGAAAACCAAGGCAGACATATTCCAGCCTCACAGACAAGTCCTCCATTGTTACGGACTCCTTGTTCTTTTCTACACCTCTATGGGATCCTTCTTGTTCTTTATCATTGGTTTTCTCTTCTATCCTTCTGTCTCTGGGATTTCTTTCTCAGAATTTATCTACCCAAATTTCAGTGCTTCATACTTTCAATTTATCGACAAAGATGGGGCATTCTTGTTCTCTAAGAATGAAACATTCAAAGCTGCTATCTACAATCCTGAAGCTCAAACCAACTTTTACTTGTCCGTCATACATGTTGAATCCAACACCATCATCTGGTCAGCTAATCGTGATTCTCCTATCTCCGACTCTGGTAATATGGATCTCACTAACAATGGAATTAGCATTGCTGATCCAGCTGGTAATCTCAAATGGTCAACTCCACAATTACAAGCAACAGTTTATGCATTACTGCTGACAGAGATGGGTAATCTTGTTCTACTTGATCAATTTAATCGTTCTCTTTGGGAGAGCTTCCACTATCCAACAGATACAATTGTGATAGGACAACAGCTTCCAGTTGGGGCAAATCTGTCAAGTGCTGTATCAGGAAGTAACTTGTCAACTGGTGATTACAGATTCATGGTTGCTGCTTCTGATGCAATATTACAATGGTATGGACAGGTATATTGGAAGCTGACAATGGATACCAAGGCCTATATGAATTCTGATTATGTAGTTGAGTATATGGCAATAAACAAAACAGGCCTTTATCTCTTTGGTCGTAACGGATCAGTTGTTATAATTCAGGTTAACTTGTTGCCGACCAACTTCCGGATTGCCAATTTGGATTTTTCGGGTCAGTTTACTGTACGTAGTTTTTCTGGTGGTGAATGGGTCCAGGAATTTGTTGGGCCAATTGATGGTTGTCAAATTCCAACCAGCTGTGGCAAAATGGGATTATGTACGATTGACTCTACGTCAAATGCCCCCACTTGTTCATGTCCATCTGATTTCCATTCAGCTTCACAAAATATTGGTGGTTGTTTGCCAAATAACCCTTCTTATTCTCTACCTACTGCTTGTGATTCAACCATTAATGTCAGTGAGTCAAATTCTTCCGCTGTTTCATATCTGAGACTGGGATCTGGTATGGATTATTTTTCTCTCGATTTCTCTCGGCCTGTAAGATATGGTGTAAATTCTTCAGTTTGTCAAGATTTATGCTTGGGGTACTGTGCTTGCTTGGGAATTTTCTACGACAATTCTTCTGGCTCTTGCTATGTGCTTGAAAATGACTTAGGCTCCATTATATTGAGCAATACAGTTGAAAATGATCTTCAGGTCTATGTTAAAGTACTTGTTGGACCTACTTCTACAGATTCCGATGGTAACAATAGTTTTAGCAATCAAGGGAAACAGTTTCCCATAGCTGCTGTTGTGCTTTTACCTTCCACGGGGTTTTTCCTGTTAGCTGCTCTAGTTTTCCTCTGGTGGAAAAGATGGATACTCAATAAAGCTGGAGAGCAAAAATTAGGCCACCTGAACTCATTGTCTTCAGGAGATCTGGATGACTTCTACATTCCCGGCTTGCCACAAAAGTTTGATCATGAAGAACTTGAGGTGGCTACTGATAATTTTAAGACCCTAATAGGATCGGGTGGGTTTGGTGCTGTATACAGAGGTACACTTCCTGATAAAACTGTTGTGGCAGTCAAGAAGATAACAAATCCAGGCATCCATGGGAAAAAAGAATTCTGTACAGAAATTGCAGTAATTGGAAATATTCACCATGTCAATCTGGTCAAATTGAGAGGATTTTGTGCCCAAGGGAGACAACGCTTTTTGGTGTACGAGTATATGAACCAGGGCTCATTGGACAGAACCCTCTTTGGCAGTGGGCCTGTCTTAGAGTGGCAAGCGAGATTTGATATAGCACTTGGAATTGCTCGTGGCCTTGCATACTTGCATAGCGGCTGTGAACATAAGATCATTCATTGTGATGTCAAACCTGAAAATATTCTCTTGCATGATCATTTTCAGGCAAAGATCTCTGATTTTGGGCTCTCAAAGCTTCTAAGCCCTGAACAATCCGGTCTGTTCACAACAATGAGAGGCACTCGTGGCTATCTTGCACCTGAATGGCTCACTAACTCTGCGATTTCTGAAAAAACTGATGTTTATAGTTTTGGAATGGTACTGCTTGAATTAGTGAGTGGGAGGAAAAATTGCTCAACGAAATCACAAAGTCTTAGCATGGATGATACTAACAGTGGTGGAGGCAACTCGTCATCCTCATCAGTGACGGGATTGGTTTACTTTCCACTATTTGCACTAGAGATGCATGAACAAGGTAGATACTTGGAGCTTGCAGATCCAAGACTTGAGGGGCGGATAACAAATAAGGAGGTGGAGAAGTTAGTCCGTGTTGCTTTGTGTTGTGTTCACGAGGAGCCAGCACTAAGGCCGAGTATGGCCACTGTTGTTGGGGTGTTGGAAGGTGGGCTTCCCTTAGGCCAGCCAAGATTGGAATCCTTGAATTTTTTGCGCTTTTATGGCCGCAGATTTACTGAGGCTTCGATGATAGAAGATCAAAGTGGGCAAAGTGATTTCATACTATTCCAACAAGCAAATGCTTCTCATAGTAGTACAACTGGTTCAAATACTTGCCTTTCTTACGTCTCTTCACAACAAATCTCTGGCCCTAGATAACGTGAATGGTTGCAACTTATGCATCTTGCATATAGTAATTGTAGCGAATGCGAGGTTGTAAGGTGTTTGTCATTGGGAACTAAACTTAAGTCACTATTCTATGAACAAGAATTGACAATATTTTGTATGTCTCCTCAAAAAAATCCAAATGTAGGGTGGGTGGCTGGGTGGCTGAATGTATTTTAATCGGCTTGTGTAAAATATTTCCTCGAGTAAATATTAGGATCACATGGAAATCAGATGTTCATTTTGCCTCTGTTTTTTTATCTGTTTGAACTTGATGTTTTTTTTTTTTTACTGTTGCTGACCTATAGTGTTAGGGCTGCTGAAAGTTTCGAGGGTGCCACCTTGCTGAGTGTTGCTCTAGGGGGCTGGCACAGTATGTGGTTACCATGCTGTTTTGGTCTTTGGTTGTTTAGTTACATTATTAATTTTTTTGTTTGTGTGGGCTCTTGATTGACCAGACTCCTTATAGATTATTCTCTTCCTTGCAGTAGTAATTTGTTGGCTGGAATTGAATATGCAAGGAAGACATGAATTGTGAATGAAATTTTTTTATTATCTAATTTCCATTATCCTTCCTTATATTTAGCATTGTTTAAATTTCTTTGGTTTATGGAATTTGATAGATGGGGATCAGAATGGGGATGGGGATGGCTTGGTTCAAACCCAAGCATCCATGCCTTCTTTAGATGGTTTGGCTCGAAGGCCAGCATCTTCTTTAATGTCTCTTTGTCATTCATTAAACCAAGACCAAGAAGCTGAAGGCAAGCTTTTAAACATGCTTGGGATTTATTCTTTGGACATATCAATCAGCTAATATATATCTATATATTTATTTGGTTTGGGTTAAATTTTGATTGGTGAGATGATAACATATTTTGCTTTTATTCCGCCTGATTTATTGTTGTCGCCTGAAGCAAACCCTTATACCTCAGCTACTATATTGAAACTTGATCATTTTCTACTTTCCAAATTCAAGAAAGGGATTGAAGGCAACCCATACATGGAGTTTTTCTTATTACTAGTTTTAGGAATGTGTGAACTTTATCTTTAAAAATTTATCTCAATAAATAAATTTTTTGATATTATGATAATAATAATAAATATTAACCATTTAATTTTGATTTTGATATAATATAAGTAAAATTTGATAACTTTCGATATATTTTTTGATAATAATGAAAAATATTAACAATTTAATTTGTATTATTATACTATAAATAAAATTTGATAACTTTTGATATAATTTTGATTTTGATAAAATTTTGGTAACATTTGATACACTTTTAATAACCTTTAATATTAGTTTGGTAACTTTTGATATAATTTTGGTAACCATTGATAAATTTTGATAATTTTTTATAAAATTTTGGTAATCTCTTAATGTAATTTTAGTAATTTTTTGGTAACTTATCATATACTTTTGGTAATTATTGATAAAATATGTATAATCATATATTTAACAATAAATTCTCATAAAAAAATGAGGATTCAATTCTAGTATAAGATAATTTTTTGATATAGTAATATTATTGTTTTATTCAAATTTAAAATTTTTAACTAAAATTTTTATTAAATAGATTCATGGTAGATTTATCCTAACCTCCTAAGATGAAATTTATAATTTTGTTTTTGCTAGTAACCAAGATTTAATTCTTAACAACTTCAAGTATAAAAAATTTATTAATAATTAACAATTAAGTTATTATTAATTTAGTATTATTTTATCAATGATTTACTACTAAACTATCAATTATAAACTACAAATTATCAGTAATTTATTACTAAATTAGCATTGAAGTATTACTAATTTATGAATAATTTAATACTAAGTTATGAATGATTTACTAATAAATTATTGATTATTTATAATTAAGTTACTGGTGATTTATCATAAAGTTATAATTGATTTATTATTAATTTATTGATAATTTGCTATAAAGTTATCAATTATTAACTATGTTACTATAAAATTATCACTGATTTATAATTAAATTATCATCGATTTGCAACTAAGCTATTTTACTATTGATTTACAACTAAGTTGTTATTAATTTATTACAAAGTTATCAATAATTTACATCTAAATTATCAATGATTTAGTATTATGTTATTATTCATTTACTACTATGTTATCATTTATTTACGACTTAATTTTTTATCATCTACTACAAAATTATCACAAATTTATTATTGAATTAACCATGATCCATTACCAAGTTATCACTAATATATATTAAATTATCCATGAATTATTATTAAATTATCAATAATTTACTATTACTAATCAATAATTTATTACTACTAAGTTATATTAATTTACTTTTAAATTTTCAATAATTAACTAATAAATTATTATTAATTACTATTAAGTTATTCATAATTTATTACTAAATTTATTAATTAATTACTATTAAACTGAAACATATTTACGATTAAGTTATTTCTAATTTACTATTAAATTATCATCAATTTATTATTAAATTATAAATGATTAACTATTAAATTATCACTTGTTTCCTATTAACCTATCATTAATTTGCTAATATTTTGTTATGCACTTACTATGAAAAATAGAATTTAAAAAGACTACTAATATTATATGAGATAATTTTTTTTTATGTAATAACATTATTCTATTATTCAAATTTAAAAATTTTTACTAATTTTTTATCGAATAAGTTCATGTTAGATTTATCTTAATCCTAAAATAAAAGTTTTGACTTCGTTTTTATTAGTAACTAGAGTCTAATTTCTGACAACTTCAAGTATAAAAAAAATCATCAATAATTGACAATTAAATTATCAATGATTTACTATAAGTTATCAATGATTTACTATTAAATTATCAAAGATTTGTTATTAATTTATGACTAATTTACCTTAGGTTATGAATATTTTTTATTAAATTGTTGGTGATTTACCACTAAGTTATTAATGATTTATCATAAATTTATAGCTGATTTATTACTAACTTATTGATAATTTACTAAAAAGTTATCAATAATTTAAGTAATTTACTATTAAATTATCATTGATTTACAATTAAATTATTAATAATTTACTATTATATCATTAGTGATTTACTACTACGTTATTAATTTACTACTAAATTATCAATGATTTACTATTATATTTTTATATATTTACTACTATATTATCATTTGTTAGTTTTTTAGGTGAGATAGTAATCCAATGGGAGGTGAATTGGATTTCTTCAAGTTCTTCTCGAATAATGATTTCAAAATAATTGAATGAAAAATTAAAATCAATATAAAAATATGATGTAAATGACAACAATTGATATATCAAATATATATATTCAACAATGAAAATAAAAAGATAGAGATAGAAAAATCAAACACAAAATTTTATAAAGACTTGATCTATCTTCATAAGGCATCTACGTCTTATTTTCTTGGTTATCCACACCAAGACTTCAATCCAATATTTTTGAATTGAAATTACAACTCTATCTTTTTCTTAAGGCTTAGATAGTAACCTAACATTCTCTACTTTTTAAGTTAAGTAGCAACCTCTCAATCTCACAAATTCAAGAGGATATCTCACCTCTTGATTACGAAATCACTTAATAAAAATACAAATTTAAAAAACTTCTCGAAAGCTAAGTGTTTACGAAGTTTAAGTACAAAGAAATGATGAATGAACAACAAATATAGCTTGGATACAACAAATACAAAAGAAATATATTTTAAGCTCTAACAACTCTTGATTCTTTGAGAAAATAAAAATATAACTTGTTAGCTCTTACTCTCTTGATTCATCAATCTTCTTAGTATATTCAAATAATCAATATATAGAGAAATTGAAGAACTAGCCGTTGGCGATGGTTTGAAAGAAGAAAATAGTCGTTGAAGCTTGATAAACTAGCCACAGGAGATGTTTTTGGGCAAGGAATCGATCCCTTTTTTGGTACCAATCAATCCCTTTTTTAAATGATCGATCTCTTAGTCTGAGTGATCTATCCATTTTTAAATCTTAGAGCAAAATTTTTATTCTAGATAAATAACCAATCGATCTTTTTTTTAAGAGATCGATCCTATCCAACAAGGTGGTTTCTCCTATTTTGCACTCTACTAATTAATTTATCATATCTTGAGTTATACAAATCCAAATTAAAAATCGTTTAAAGATTTAGAAACTAGACTTAAAATGCTTTTTATCCAAATAAAATTCATCACCTAATTCATTGTATACAAATTATAATGAATTTTCAAATCTATCTCTTATGTAGTTTTTAGACAATTACAAAGTGTCTAGTAAAAATTTAAAATCTTTTCTTAAAAAATTTGAATTTTGATTTTGTTTAATCCATTAAAAAGTAGACTCAAATAGCTTTCCAACTATATAAAATTCAAATATTAAAGCTTTGTGAATTAATACAAAAAAATATAACAAATTCAATATTGAAAAATTTTATTATTGTAAAACAACTTTCTTAAGTTAATCTATTTATCAAAACTAATATTATCAAAATTGTATTAAGTCCAAAATGAATAAGTTTACTTTAAAAATAACAATTGGACTTTCATTTAAGCTTAAATAAATAATCTTTAAAGATATATTTGGTTTAAGAAATATGAAAATAAAGAAAGGTTTGTTTATACTTTGAAAAATATATTATTTATTTAGTATCAAAATATAAAACTTAAGAATATATACTAAATAAATCTTTTTTAAAATCTTGATCATGCTTATTTAGCTTAATGTTTTGTCATTCAAAACAAAGATCAATTCAAGGCTAACATTATTGATTTACTACTTAATTTTCAATTATTTACTACAAAATTATCATTGATTACTTACTAAATTATTTATGATTCATTACCAAATTATTACTGATTTAAATTAAATTATGCATGTTTACTATTAAATTATCTCTTATTAACTATCAAGTTATCAATGATTTACTACTAAATTATGTTGATTTACTTTTTAATTTTGATGATTAACTACTAAATTATAATTGATTTACTATTAAGTTATTAACGAATTATTACTATCAATTAATTATTATTACGCTGAAATTGATTTACTAATAAATTATCACTAATTTACTATCGAATTAACATTAATTTATTACAAGTTATCAATGATTAACGATCAAGTTATCACTTATTTTTTTGTTATCCTTGATTTAGTATTATATTATTATGCATTTACAACAATATTATAATTATTTTATTATTAAGGTATTATGCATTTATTATTATATTAGTACTGATTTATAAAAAAGTTATTAACTATTAACTATCAAATTATAATTAATTTACTATTAAGTTATTACTAATTTATTATTAAGTTATCGATAATTACTACTAAGTTATATTAATTATATTTAAGTTTTCAATTACTAATTATTAAGTTATTAATTATCTACTACTATATTATCATTGATTTGTATATATCCAAAAAGAAAGTGACCACAATGCATGCTAAATGATGTAATTTGTATGCTAGATGATGTAAAATAATAAAAAGTTTAAGTGTAAATAACTAGAAAAGCATGAGTAAATGATCTTAATTTATTATTTGTTGTTTAACACATAATAATAAGTTAAAATTATAACTTTTTATACTAATATAAGTATCAAAAAATTAAATTAAATAAATATATACAACATGTATTAAGTCAATATTTCTAAGATTTCTTCAAATTCTTTAGTTCATGGTAAAATAGTATGTATTACGATAAGTTTCATTAATGATTTGATTAAATTATTAGTGTATATATTTTCATACATGTTAATGAAGTACAATTATATATAACAGATAAAAATTTTTGAAATATTCTGTCACCAATGAAAATAATAAATTTTGCCTCATATTTCTATCTTTAAGTACATAATTTTGAGTAAAAATTTTGTTGTATATATGATAAAAGTAATGATAACAAATCTACTAAATAAAATTAATAAAAATTAAATAGACAATAATTTAAAAAAATATTAAATTCATAATAAGTACCTTCACATTCTCAATAAAAACTTTTTACTACTAAATAAAAAGATGATATATTTTTAATTATTGCTTCATCCTTATTATCACAATTGGAAATGATTTTTTATATATATTTTTGGTTTGGGACTTTTTTTATATTTTGATGCCAATCGACATTTGAAAAGAATAAAAAATATTGTAAATGATCATAACAATCAAAATAATATTTAATTCTATCAAGTCTTCTTAAACGAATATAAATTATGATCTCTTTCAAATAAAATATTTGAATTATTTTTCTCAACCCATATAGTAGCAACTTGATAAAAAAAAATGAAAGATTATAAACATGTTGATCTATATTAATATTTTTATAATACAAATTTTAAAATCCTTAAACTAGGATATATCCTCTAATTTTGTAAAACATGCACATAAAAATTTTCTTCTAGAATTATTATTAGTCTTTTCGTCACTTTTACGCTTAAATTTTTATTGTATTGTGTTCTCATTTTATTTTTGAAGTTTATTATTTGTGTCATAAAAGTATAGTTAAATTAACATGAATTAATCAACTTAAACTTGAAATAATTCAAAACTCAAACTAAGTATAAATAACTTTTTTACTCATTATAAATTTTAATTTAATTAAAAATAATATAATACACGTAATTATAAAAAGGAACTACTTGACTTGATTTCAATTACTTTTAAAAAGTTAACAATTTATTAGTTATTTAAAACTTGAAATGATTGAATATAACCAAAATTCGAATTGAAATAGTAACCCAATTAAAATCTAATATTTCTTATTCATCTTCTGTAACAATTTAAAAATTTTCTTATTTAAGTTTTTTCCCTTCATCTTCAATATCTTATTTTTATTGTCTTTGTAGTTGAATTAATTAATTAATTTTAACAATATTTCTAGATTAAAATTGCAATTATAAATAATTAAGTATAGTTATTTTTTAAAGAGAAGTATGTACCAATTATTTAGTCAAATCTGCTTAAATGCATAAGTGAATAATTGAATACACTATGAATAGAAGTAGATAATAAAACTTGACTCAATCTAATTGATCGCTAATCATAAGTCTAAACTCTAATTTGAAATTATAAAAAGTCAAATTTAAAATAATTGAAATATTAGATATACAATTAAATAAAAATTCATAAAATAAATTTTGTTAATTAATCCTGTAAATCATTGTTAAGTTTAGTTAAATTATAATTTATATTAATATTTTTATATTAAATGTAAAAGCGATAATTAATTTGATGAATTTTAATTCTCTTGAACAAATATTGCCTAATATGGCAATATCAAAATTTTTGATATAATAGTAATATTCTTCAACTAATATAAAAGAGTAAATGAAAGAGTATACAATATTTCTCTTAATAAAATAGTTCCATATTAATGTTAAAAAAATTTAAAATCAATATATTCATATTTTTTTATTGAAATATCATATAGCACTAAACTTTTTTATCACATAAAAAAAATAAAGTTATGCATAACCAATCAATTTTTTGTCTCAGGTTTTTGCTTAGGATAATCTTCCATTGGTGCTTCTATCAATTGAATATAATTATACGCTCTACCAATTAAAAACTTAAATTTCTTTTATTTGAAAATTTTTATTGTACATAAATTTTTATTATATAAAATATTAAAATACATAGTTTTAAAAAATAAAATAAAATCCTAACCTTAGTACTTTTCATGTTTTCTTAAAAAAATTTAACTTCTCAAAATAAAAAAATTGTTATGTATACTTATACAATTTATAATAATTTCATTTTTAGCATTAATAATATAAATTTTCATGAATGAATGTAACTTTGGTATAAACCTATTCAAAAAATAATTTTAATGAATTTTGTTACACCTTAAAAAAATTAACCAAAAGCAATTAATTTTACTTCACTGGATAATTTTTTACTTAGAATAATTCACATTAATTTGTTCAATCACCTAAATGACAGAAAAAAAGGAATAATTTACTACGGTTGAGAAAAAATAAATAATCTTGAAATATAAAATAACCATATAAATGCATATTAAGTTAAAAGTTTAAAAAAGTTAAATCAATTATTGTTTCAATCAAGGTGAACAAATTTATGGTAATTTGATAAGACTCAATCCTAAATTATTAGTAACTTCACCACCTCTTGAATTATTTAATTATATGGGTGAAAAATCTAATTAAAGTGTTCAATAAATCATATAGTGTTGATTGTTGGTGAAGGGTGTACAATTGATTTGCATTTGATTTGATTTTAGTTTTGTTTATGGAAATAACAATTATAAAATTTTAAAAAAATATATAAAAGAAATTGATTATAGAAGTCAGACTAAACTGTAAGAATGCGATGTTAAAAAATTATTTCAAGGGATTAAAAATATTTAATTATATTATCAATAATTAAATTAAAATGATGAATTCATAAAACATATAAATAATAAAGTCATTAGCATGCATATATAGTTAACAAATCTATAAAACAAAAAATTGAAAGGCAAAAAATAGAAAAAAAAAAGCTTCAATGACTTAATTATGATTATTTTTAATGAATTATTTATCAACATAAACTATATATACAATTATTTTTACAACTAAAGAAACAAACTTCATATAATTATTTTATTCCTATGCACACTAAGCTTTGATGTTATTCTATTTGTATTTTTATTTGATATAAAAAATCATTATAATTATAAAGGAGTCTAATAATAAAAAAATCATTTAAATTAAAATTTATAAAACTTACTAGTGGTATTTTAATCAATCACTTTTAATGTTTTTTTTAAATTAAATTTTATTAAAGTAATTTTAGTCGGTCACTTTTAGCATTTTTTTAGTCTAATTATAAAAAAATCTAATAAAAAAAATTCATTTAAATTAAAATTTATAAAAAAAATTTACAAAGGATGCTTTAGTCAATCTATTTCAATATTTTTTTAAATTAAAATTTTAAAATTTTAAGTAATTTAATTTCATATAAACTTTTTTTTTAATTTTAATTAATTTAAATTAAACTTAAATTAATTAATAAGAGTTATATATTTAAAAATAAATTTATTAATTTAAAAATTCATAAAATATTAAGAGTGATCATTTTTAATATTTTTAAAATTTTTACTTATATATATATTTTAATTGATTTTAGCAGCATCTGTTTTACCAAAATTTGTTAAGTACGATAATTCTCTGCAATTCACATGGCAACTTGTCACGAGCACTTTCCTAAAAAACGAGCGGACATTCTCGCGAAAGCTCTTGGAAATGGTGTTGGCACTACCATTAGAGAGGACAACGTCTCGAAACAAGGAATGTTGAGCTTGTTTTTGGTAGGTCAACACGTGTCTCATATACTGCCGGTAACTGGTGTCATTTCTCTCTCTTTGCAAAGTTTGTTCATTCGTAACTTCGCAGGCATTTGTTTTTTTTTTTTTTTTTTACATCTGAGGGGCTTCGTACAAATAAAGAGAAGGAAGAAGATTTGATTCAAATTAAATTTTTGATACCTTTTTAAATATTTTTAATTATTAAATTAAAAATTTGATAATACCTTCACAGATATCTAGGATTGGAGTAACTCAATTTGAATTCGATAAATTTTGATTTGATTTGATTTTATAAAATTAATTTTTTAAAAAAATAAGATTTTGAATCGAATTAGATTTAAATTTTAGATAAATTTAATCCGACATTATATTAAAAGTTATTTTTTAAATTATATATATAATTTTATATTTATATTTTAAAAAAATATTTTATATTTTAAAAATAATATTTTATTAATTTTAAATTAAATCAAATCAGATACGATTTATATAATATTAATTTTTGAATCAAATTTAAATATTAAAAAATAAAAAAATTTAAATCAAGTACGAGTATTAACTTTATAATTATAAAATTATATCGAATTCAAACGAGTAAAAACTCCCTTCATCCCAATCTATTGTCAATCCTACAAATATTTTCTAAACCCAACATTTTTATTTTATGGATTCTGTTTTCCTTGCCACGTGGTAATTATTTTATTCTTTCAAAATCAATTTATTAAGTCTTGTAATGTCAATGTTTTTATATCTAAGCAACTTTCTTTTCATATTTGATGTAAAATTGAAATATCTTATTTGCTTCCCTTGAAATGTTTGGCGTGACAAATGCACTCTCTCCCTGTCATGTTCGAAGTATGAAAGCAAAGCAGTGGCAGCGTAGCCCCTTGTTTTGTGATTCTGGGACCCTGAAATTTGGAATCTCACAAGGCCCTGTAAAATTACAGATATAATGGCCTGGGGACATGGTATTAATGGCCTCGAATCAGCCTCAAATTTCTAGTTTGGGAAACATCCCTCATCTCTCCTGAGTTTACTCTACAAAACAAAGTGTTTTTGAAGACAATTTTAGGCAATTAGCTTGCTTGTCTTTAAATCATAATTTTCAAAGATAAATATAATATGAGCCACAATATATAAATAATATTTGCTTTTCATTGATACAGTATTTTTTAAATTAAAAATATAATTAATATAATAAATTTATAATGACTTTTTAAAATGTTTTTTTAACCTTTAAAAGTATTGTTGTTAATGATAAAAAATATTAAATACTTATTCATAAAAGAACGCCTGGTAAATTAATTAATTTGTCCATCATATTAATGTATTAGAATTAAGTTATTTAGGGAATATCTACACGTCAAAATTTCAAAGCTCGCATATTATTATATTACTCATGTATTAATTAAAAATTTATATTTAATGTATTATTAGTATATAAATTTTATATATTATCAGTAAATAAGATAATACAATTTTATTAATACAATAAATCGAATAATATTATCTAGTTAATAAATAAATTTTTTTAAAATATTAATTTTTATTAATAAAATTATATCATTTAATTTATTGATAATATATAAAATTTTTACACTAATAATATATTAAATATAAACTCATTAATTAATTAGTTAAAATTTTGGTTACAGGATAATGCATTTCAAAGTAACAAAAGGAATTGATAGCCCGCCACTGCTCCTTTTACTTTTTCAAGATGGCCGCCTAATGTCTTCCGTTTCTTGGTCTGATGACTAAAAAGATTTTACGAGAATATAAAAGTTTTAGCTTTAAGTTAAATTTTTTTTTTCTTCCTCGTAAGGAATATGCTTTATCCTGAATAAAAAAATAAAGGATAGATTTGTGACTCTGGAGTTTCGCTACTTTTATTTCTTTTAGAAATCAAATTCAAGGCTTGAAATAATAAGAAAAGAAGATGTCTTGAGACAAGCAAAAAGGGCAGAGAAGTAATTCACTCACTGCTCTGCAGATTTATTAATTCCCATGTTGAGGAATACAGACAATAAATCTACATTGCAACAATAAAGATGGAAATTGTGAAACAATGGGCGAATGATGTTATTGTAGAATGGTAATGACTAATGACGAATAAAACCAACCTGAGCAAAACCTGGGAGACATCAAGAATTTCTTCAAAACTAAGACAAGTCCTAGAACAATTCTTTTCATGTTTATAGTACTAGTTATTTCAAGGCAAATTCAAAGACCTTCTCTGCAGGCCAAATTAAAACTTCAATTAAAGTACAGTTACTGAGGGAGCTTGTTGAATTTCCGGTATCGGTACTCAGCAAAAGTTTTGGTTGAATATTTAGCTGGGTTCTGCTCGTTCACAAGCTCAGGAAGTGGCCCTATCATTGCCTCATGTGGAGGTGCGCAGAACAGTGCCCATGACATCCGAGTGCGGTCTTTGTTCACAACACTCCTGTGGAGAACACTCTTGTATTTCCCATTGCTCAGTACCTGGAAAGACAAAAGAAAAAGAAAGGCACTAAGCTCAACACAAAAATATGTAAATTAATTTGGCATTTTCAGTTCAAGGGCAATTTAGTTTACCTCAATCTGGTCGCCGACGTGGACAAAGAGAGCATTAGGCAAGTAATCAACGGCAACCCAATTGCCATCTTTCCAAACTTGAAGGCCTGGAACATCATTGGGGACAAGCAAGTGAGCGCAGACATGTCTGTGTGGGGTTCAACTCCTAGGGCCAGATGAGGTTGTGGGCATGGAGGGTACATGTTTATTTTCATTTCCAGTTCTATTTCTTGATCTCCCAAAGGGGTTGCCAGAGCCTTTTTGTCCAGGCCTAGCCCTTCTGAGAGCAGCTCCAGCAGCTCACCAGTTATCCTGAGAATTTCCTTGCTGTATTCTTCGTTGACTTCCCTGTGTTACACAGATTATCTTTAGCCATTGTTAAAAAATGAACTATAAAGAAAAACACCCCCATAAAAACAAACTTAGACGATTTAATTTGTATTAGTATCTGAATCAGTTCTGCCGAAATGAATGGTAAAAGGTGAGGAACTCTCAAGATTGCTGATGCCATACAAGAGAGTGCTGCACAAAGTGCCATAAACTACTTTTAAGTACTAATATGGGCAAAAGAAAAAAAAAGTTTCATTGACCACGAACCACGCTTTTGGAATAACAAAAAAGGGAATACAAGAACTGCCTAACATGATCCCTTGAGACCCTGGCAAGCCACCAACATTAACAAGTGATTTAAGGAAAACATTTAAGCAATCAAAGCAAAGAATTGTATAAAAGATGTTACATACCTGTATGAAGGAGGGTGCTTGGGCCATATATCATGATTGACCTTAGAAGGAGGTGAAGTGAGATGAAAGAAGTAGTCAACCCACTCCACCTTCTCTTCAAGGTTCTTGGTCATTTTAGTGCCGTAGCCTTCAAACTTGCCTGTTGATGGATCATTTGCATAAGCCTCCTTTTCCTTCTGTGGTAGAGCAAAGAACTCCAATCCCACTTCTTGCAGCCGTTTGATCAATTCTGGAGACAACCCATGGTCAGTTACCAAGAAAAACCCCCATTGGCTACATGCCTCGTAGACTTCTTTCACAAGGACATCATGTGGCTGTGATAGGGAGATGACAGGCACAGAAACTCCTTCAAGGGGCTTGCTGTTCTCTGGTCGCTCGTGGGCCGGGCGGATGAACTTAGCAGGGAGTTCATCGAGGCCACCAAAGGCTAGTGCTTGGACTCTCTCAACCTCCATTAATTTTGAATATTCCCTTTCTTGAAAATGCTATCAGTGGTTTCTGACATGGAAAATGTGATGACTTCTGGTTTCTATATATAAAGTTGAGTTCATGAAGTCACTAGTGTTGCACTGCGACAAAAAGTGTAGTTGGTTTACCAGCAAACCACGTGCCAACGTGCTGAAGTCTAACAGTCCAAGTGTATCTAACAGTCATACGAGTTAACATGGGGAAGCATGATGATCCTATACTCCTATTGGCTGGATAATCACCAAACTAATGGGAAAATGGACCAAAACTGGATACCCAGAGTCCGGAGCCCTTAGGCTTGCATAAGCTGGAGCTTTTGTCTCACCATAATTTAGGAAAAATTAATGGGTTTTTCAAAATTATAAGCAAATCGTCACTGGCCATACGAGGGAAGGGAACATGAAATGATAAACTCAATGCCTAGAAACTACTTATCAGCAAATATTTCGAACGGGAAGATAATTTTACTCTGGAGATTCCTGACACATCACTTGGGGGCTTCCCTACCAGTAAGTCATAACGACTCCAAAGCGCAAGGTTACGAAATTGCTTTTAGAAGTCATACGGAGAAAACTAGACTGTTACCCATACCAAACTAAAATGAGACTTCGGAGTTGTAATAGACTTAAATAAAATAACATGAAAAGATATAAAAATATATATAAATAATAGAATTTAAAACTTTAATTAAATTTATATGAGTTTACTAAAAATAAAAAAATAAAACTTGCATTTTTCATTACACAAATTAAATACATAATTTTTATATAAAATATAATGTAAATATTATAATTATTAATATGTCATTCTGTGATGAATTCAAGAAGGTAGGTTATTATTTAGGATATTAAGAGCCAAAGGCATAGCTTTGACCAGCCAAATAATTGTTTTATTTTTCGAAACAATTGCCCCCCCAACCACCCGTCACCCACCTAGAGCATGGTCCACCGACAAAGACAAATTTGGAACTGCATTGCATTAATACACAGCCCAAATTCACTTTTCAGACTAGAAATTCCTAACCTAACCGAAGGTCATAATAGTCATGGGAGGCTGTGTTACTTCTTCGGCATTGACAAAAAAGGACAGATTCAAAGGATACCACCTTCCCAAAATCCCATCTTAAAAAAACAAAAAAGAAAAAGGAAGTCCAGTTCATGAACAACCAAACACGTATAAAAACCAACATTCAAATCAGATCTCAAATCAATTTCAAATGTAGGTGAATTTAATATAAAAAACGTGATAAAACAAATGCAAATTGGAATAAACTAATATATATTTATTTACAAGAGTTGACAAACAAAAGCAAGATTAACAATTATGCAATAGAATTACTTTTTTTTTTATGTCTAAAAAAATAAAAATGCAGGCAGACTTGAGATTGCTTAACGTCCTGTGACTCTGTTTTAAGCCGCTGTTTAGCTCAACGGCTTTGCAAAAACCATGGATCAGATTTATTTTCTCTGAAAATATAAAGAGAGAGAGAGAGAGAGAGAGAGAGAGAGAGATTACACAACAATTTGAAACTTACTTTTAAAGTGCAAAAAAAGAGTGGGTTAACTTAGTACATACAGCCACATATATATATATATATATATTATATTATAGTATACATAATTATTATATAAAATTTATTGATGTTGATATCTATATAAAAAAATCTCTTTAATTTTTTTTTAATGAGATATAAGATATTTATTAATTTTAAATTATTTATCTAAAAAATATATTTAATTATCCAAAATTTAAGTGGAAAATTAATTCATATACATTATTTACTTATCTAAAACTTTCAAAATTTAAAATGGAAGACCAATCATATATATATATATATATTATTCCAAAATATAAATTATCTGATAAGATGTGGTGCTATGGATATTTATGTGGATAATTTTTCTATTAACAAGTAGAAAAATTCATAAAATTTTGCATTCTACCAAATTCAAATAAATGATAAAATATTTTATATTAAAAATGTTTAAAATTATGCAAGTTATCACATTTAAAATATCATAAAAAATCATATTTTTTAAAAAAATTTTACCTATAAATTTAAAACTATTTAAAATATATTTGTATCTAAATATTAAAATTTTATCTCTCTTTTATTAACAATTTTAAATTTAAGATTTAATCTACATAACAATTTAAAAAGATATTGGCAAGGGTTTCATAATTTGGTCACTGTGTCAATCTTGATTTTGACAAGAATTTTTTTCAATCCCCAAAATAATCATGTAGATTGGACAAGGTACATGCAGTAGTGTATTCCAAGCACGCAAAGTTGAAACTGGGAGGATGTTTAACTTGAAGAAGGTGAGGTTTGATAATTTTCAACCAGAAAGCATCAGGTTTATGGCTCGGGAAGTCACAATTCTACGCAGGCTTGACCAGCCAAATATCATGAAATTGGAAGGGGTAATCACATCTCGATTTTCAAGTACTGTATACCTTGTATTTGAATACATGGAGCATGATCTTGCTGGCTTATCTTTTTCTCCTGATGTCAAGTTCAGTGAGGCATAGGTTTGTTCTATATCTTAGGATAAGTTTGAAAGCAAAACCATAGATTTTGGTTTTAGTTGACAGTCAAAGCATAATAGTATGTTGTTTGATCATGATATGATCTTTTCTTCAATTCTTAGATGTTTAAGTTCAGTTTAGGTTCACCTTCATGTTTAGATCAAGTGCTATATAAAGCAACTATTATTAGGACTTGAGCATTGCCAATTGCGAGGTATAATGCATTGAGATATTAAAGCATCTAACATTTTGGTAAATAATCAAGGAATTCTGAAATTGGGAGCCTTCAAATTGGCAAACATCCTTACATCAAGGAACAGGCAACGATTAACAAGTCGCATAGTGACTCAATGGTATCGCCATCCTGAACTTTTGATGGGATCAACAAGTTATGAAGTCTCAATGGATCTGTGGAGTGTAGGCTGTGTATTTGAAGAACTTCATATAGGAAAGCCTATCCTTAAAGGAAGAACTGAGGTGATTGTGTTGTCATGTTGCATTATCTTCTTATATTATTCGAATTATTATTTTTTTATACCAAGGAAACCATAGTTCAAAAATAAAAGAAATGGTTATACGTACTGGGATTTGAATTCAGATCTATTAAATATCATTTTTTAAGGAAATTGCATAAATCAACTAAGTTAAATTTTATATTTATATTATATGAATTATTCGATATCACGTTATATGAGGCAGTTTAAATAGATTGTCTTACACTTATTATGCTAAACTATTTAGATAAGCAGTAAAACAAAAATTCATATTGGTTTTCATTGTTTATTAATTGTCTTACACTCTTTGGCAGCTGAAGTAGATTGGTTTCTTCTCCATTTGGTAGGTTGAACAACTACATAAAATCTTTAAGCTATGTGGCTCCCCACCTGATAATTACTGGAAAAGGATTAGGCTTCCTCATTCAACCGTGTTTAAACCTCAGCATACTTATGAAAGTTCTCTTGGGGAAAGATGTAAAGATATAACAAAGTACATGAAAATCAAATAAAAAATACTTATGTGGATACTCGTGTGTACAACCTATCTTAACGACATGTAAGATATTTTTTAAATTTTAATTGTTCATCAAATAACTTTTTTCAATCAATTATTTAATTTCAATACTTCTAAATTTTAAAAAATTAAACTTACAAATTCTTTAAGTTCACATAAAAATATTTCACAAATCACTATTTCTCCTATGGAAAATAATGGTAAAATTCATTAGGAATATTAGTAGCTATTTTGCTTCTTTTTTTATAATTTAAATCAAAAAGATATTCTCTCTCAATTTAAAATCACACAAATCTATTAAATAAAAAATAATCAAGTCTATTTTATTTTATCATTTACAATTTATTAACAAATCACAAACATTAATAAATTTAAAACTAAACAAACAATCCCTCATTTCTAATGAAAAATTATAAACAATTATAATTTTCTCATTGAAAGAGGGATGTCCCAGCTTTCTAAAATGCTTTTTGTTTTTATCTTGTGACAAATCAACCTTTTAAAGTAAATATATAAATTCACAATTATCAAATCTCTTCTTTAGTATATTAGACAACATTTCTTTATTGTTTTCTTTGATCATATTGAAAATCACATTAGATTTTTTTTGCTACATTGGTCTTGAATTGTGAATATTTATGCTTGAAGTGATACAAATTTGATAAATCATGAATCATGTTAATTTTTTGGACAAATGAAATTTTTTTAATTTTTATTTAACATATTTGTGTTATCTTTATATTAAATGAAAATTGGACAACAAAATGAAAGAAAGAGCATATAGGAATAACTATTACTACTACTACTATATATATATATATGTCTTAATAATTGATTTTTAATTAACATTTATGTTTTTTCATAATTATCTCATTTTTGACAAATCAACTTATGTTGTAACCTAGTTGCTGTATTTGATTTATATACACTTTAAACATGTAAATTAAATAATATTAATTTATAATCTATGCACATTTAAATAAATAAAATAATATTTTATTACTATTGCAATTTATTTTTCGGTTTGTATCTTTCTTTTTTCAAGCTATATTCTATTACTTTTGCAAGTTTATCCTTATGAAATTAATTTTTTTCAAAATTTTTTCTTTTTTTTCACATATCTCTTAATATTTTTCATATTTTGTATGGTAATTTGAACAAAATTACAAAGTGAAAATATGCTTTTATTTTTTATTATTTAATTCATCATTTAATAATATATATATATATGTTCTTGTTCTTTTAAGAAAGACATGTAATTTCTTTTTATTTTGATATAAATTTCAGATGTATAAATATTATTGCAAATAAAAATGGTGTAAGGTGAAAACATGTCAATTTTTTGCTTTTTAAAAAATATTTATTTTTTATGGCAAGTTAGTCTAATGTAAAATTTTATATATGTTACAAATTTTTAAAATTTGAATATAATTTTAAAAAAACTAATTTATATGTATTTAAACATAAAATAAATAAAATTATTCCATGCATTGCATAGGTCACAATCTAGTGAGTTCTACAATTTTTAATAACCAAAGTTCCATTTGATAAATTAAAAAATTAAGTATTAAATTTTTAATATTAAATTTGATACATTCTGAATTTAAATTACAAAATTATTTTTCATTTTATTGAAAATTAAATGCGAAATATAAATATATTGTTTGATAACAATAAAATATTGAATTCTGAAAATGTATCACTTTATTTTTTTATCTTTACTTTTATTGTAGATAATAAAATAGTGTTTTTATAGGATAATAATTCAAAATAATTAAAAGAAAATTTCATTAAACATTTTTTGCATTAACTGATAAGTAGATTTATACTAACTTATTTTATTCAATAGTTTTTGGTTGAAAAATTCTTTTCGTGAATTTTAAAATGTGTCATCAATTACATTAAAAAAATAAAATATTGAAAATTTTATTTTCAATGCAATGAAAATATTCAATGATTTATTAAACAAGGCCAAATTTGAAGCATTACATAATGATTACCGGGACTGCTAATGCTATAGCTTTCAGCGGCACTTCCCTGCCGCTTGAGAAAGCATTTTTCTTTTCCATGCTTGCACCTTGGCTTGAACTTTGTCAAAAATAAACCCCAACACTTCCTTCTTCCCTCTTCCCCAAATCAAAGGAAGCCCGAGATAGATGCTGCTACCATCCATAGTCTCTACACCCAATCTTTCCTTGATGATTGCCTGGATTTCACCCTTAATGTTAGGTGAGAAAAAAATAGATGATTTTGCAAAATTGACAGTTTACCTTGAGGCCATTGTAAATTTTTGAAGAATTTCGAAGATAATATCACAGTTACCCTGGTTAAATGTGGAGAACAATGGACAGTCATCAGCAAATAAATGGTAACTCAAGATAGGACATCTCCTATTAATTCTAAAATCCTTAAATTTACCCAGTTTCATAGCTTTCTCAATCAGCTCTGACAGAACATTCCCAATGAGAATAAAGAGGTAAGGTGCTAAAGGGTCTTCCTGCCTAAGTCCCCTTTGTGGTAGAAATGCCTCCCTCTTTTCACCATTAAAGATAATTGAGAATTGACGAGTGGACACACACTGCATAATTCTTTGAACCCAGAAATATCTAACTCCCATCTTAATAAGCAACTTCTCCAAAAATTCCAATTTAACTCTATCGCACGTTTTACTAAAGTTCAATTTGATCGCCATAAATCCTTTGGTTCATCCTTTTCGATTTTTTGAGGCATGAAAAACTTCAAGGGCAACCAATATATTATCTTGGATTTGTCTCCCAGCAATGGATGCAGATTGGCATGGGATACAATCATAGGCAGTATATTTTTCATCCTTGAAGCTTTGGACCACTTTGTATATAAAATTGCATAGGTTAATAGGCTGAAACTGAGTGATCTCTTCTGGGTGTTTATGCTTCAGCACTAAAACTAAATTGGTCTTATTAAGTTTCCTTAACATATGCTCATTGCGAAAGAAACTTTTAACAGTACAAAACACATCATCTTGTATACAATTCCAAAAATTTTGAAAGAAAATACCTGGGAATCCATCCGAGCTAAAAGCTTTAAAGGGTCCCAGATTAAAAAACAGCTCTTCTTATTTCTTCGTCGGAGACCTCTCGATAGAGATCATCATTCATCTCATCAGTGGTCACCTCCTCAGTAGCATCAAGAACCTCCTCCATATCCGAAAGTTGACCAGTCTTAAACAACTCCTTAAACTGGTTTGAAATACAGTTAGCTATCTCAGATTCCTCTGTGATCCACTCCCCGTGATAATTCCTAATTTTGGTGATTGTATTATGTCGCCTCCACTGTACAACCATCACGTGAAAAACCATGTATTACTATCTTTGTACCTTAGCCAATTAACTCGGGACCTCTGGTGCCAGAACTTTTCCTCAATTTGCAATTTCTCATCCACCAACCTCTTAAGTGTCTTTTCCTCTTCTTTAAGCTCCTTAGTGAAAAGACTTGATTGAATCCTTGTAATTCTGCTCATAAGGCTTTCAATCTCCTGTCTCGGATTGTGAAACTTTCTCTTGCTCCATTCCCTAAGTTTGTTCCCTATATGTTGCAGTTTTCTTTGCACGCGAAACATACAAGATCCTTGTGCATCAGTATTCCAAACCTTTTGAACCACCTTTTTACAATCTTGATCCAAAAGCCATTTGGATTCAAACTTGAAATCTCTTTTCCTTTTCCTCTTAATATACTTCAAAATCAGGATCATTGGGCAATGGGCTGAGGCCATCACAATTGCCACATGACCTTGGACGGAAGGGAAAGCTTCATTCCATCCCACTGTAGCCAAGACTCTATCCAACTACTCACTGATATGGTTATCCAATGTTCTATTATTTGACTATGTAAAGCCATACCCCTGTAAATAAATTTCCATTAATCCACATTCATTCAAGAAAGTAGTGAACTGATTCATCAGACTTCTGTTAATTGGTCTACCTCCTTGTTTTCCATCCTGCAACCTAATCGCATACGTCACCAATACAACACCGAGGCACTTCCATACTTTGTCTCAGACTTTTAACCGTGTCCCATGATTCTCTTCTTCCTTGGCGTTGGGGATTCCCATATATGAACGTACAAAACCAGTCCTTACCTATTCTTAACTCAAGCCTAACATCAAAGAAGAATTTAGAATTAGCAAGAACCTCGAATTAAAACCATTCACCCACCACAATGCAAGGCTCCCTAATCTCTCCAGTGGCTTAAATAAAAAACTTCCATAAAACCAAACCGATTCCTTAACCTTTCCATTTTTTACTGTTTTACTGTTCTTGTTTAGTCTGTATTAGAAAAATAATGGAGGGATGGTACTTTTGTATGAGTTTCCTGAGAGCTCGAATTGTAGAGGGTTGTCCAAGCCCTTGGCAATTCCAAGACAATATACTCATTGGCCTTCGTGTGGTTATTTAGGGTCAACCACCACCACCCTTTCACTGTTATTGTGCACCTTAAAGGCTTGCATTTCCTCCAATTCCATATTTATGATTTCGTAAACTGTTTGAGCTTGAGTGCCTACCCCATCTACAACTAACATCATCCTTTCTTCTAAAAGTCTTCTACGTTCCAATCTCCCATTTGCTCGTACTACTTTTTTTATCTGCAGCAACCTCCTATTTCCACCCCTTTTCCTTTAAGCTCTTTATCCCAGCTTTCAATTATCTTAGACTTCATTTCCTACTCTCAATTTCCAAATAGATTATCCAACGAAACCTCATCTTAGGCTACCCCATTCTGTTTGAAGTCCCACATACCTAGTTGTACGTCATAGACCCCTTGTTGAATTTGGGTCATGAGTTTTAGCCTTTGTTTTTTCCTAATCTGCCTTCCTCTTTTTAACTTTTGGGTCTTCACCTTTTGGGTGTCCACAAGGCCTATTTTTTAACTTCCATCATAGTGGGCCTGATCTACTAATCCGTCCAATCTATCTGTCTATAGCCCAACTGAACCCTCTGACAAGATGGAACTTTGTTCCAACTCTGTTGACTCCCCCTCCCATGCTTTAGTAGCCTCCACGGGATCAAAGAGCATTAATGATTTGCTGAGAACATCTACTTCTATTGTTGGATCCATGTGCTCTTCCTATAAAACATTTAATTTTTAAGTAGCAATGATTGGGGTATTGACTTCTCCGCTTGCCCATCTTTCATGTGGGTCCACGCGCTTCGTCTTCCTTTTTATCTTTTCTAATAATCCCCTTAGTGTTTGCCTTTGCTATTTCCTTGATCGCGTTCCTTTATACTTCCTCGAGAAGCTCTTATCAAGTGTTTATAGATAGTTATTAACTCAAAGATTTAAATTAAATTAAGAGAAAGATGAATTGATTGATTATAAATTTTTATAATTTAATATCTAGTAAATACAAAATTTATAAATTAATATTTTTAAGCAAATAAACATAATAAATATAAGCATAATAATAATCTTAAAAATAAAAAGATAAAGATAAATAATTAAATATCAAAATTTATAAAAATTTGACTTTTTTTTTAAGCACTTATATTCTTTCTCTTAACCTCATTTGTTAAAAAAATCTAATCCACTATATATTAAATATTATAATCTAACTCTTCAAAGCTCTATATAATCAATAACTTAATCTTTTAAGGGTTATTTTTTTTCTTAAACTCATAATCTTATAATACAAGTTTTGAAGTATTTTACAAACTCAAAAAATCTTTATAAGATTACGTATTTACTAATTTAAAGTATAAATCATAATTATAAAAGGATATCAAGAGAAAAATAAATATAAGATGAATTTTTTACACTTTTTGTACAATTAATGCTCTTTAATACTTTGAAAAGATGGTAAATAGAAATAATAAATTCTTCTTGGCTCTTGATCACTTATAATGCGGTGGGAGACCTCTTTTATGTATAGAGAATGGATGATAACGATTGGTTGCATTAAATGTTTGAAGTTTTTATAAAATTTTAAACAAAAATAGTCGTTAAAAGCATTTTGAGCTTGAGAAGATCGATCTCTTCATAATAAGGATTGATTGGGTCAATTAAAAATTAAAATAATTTTGTGTGAAACAAGCCACCCCATCGATCAAGTAAAAGACCTAATAAATCTCCTAAACCTAGGTGATTGATCCTTTGAATGAGATGATTGATCTCTTTTGTCATTTTTTCAAACTAATTTAACTATTGCATAAAAACCGAATCGATCCCCTGGTGAAAGGATCGATTAGGTCATGTTGAGAACCTAACCAATTGATCCTTACAAAAAAAAGATCGATTGATTCTTGAAAAGTTTGCATGGGTGAGCATTCTGGTAAAAAAATGAATCGATCTCTTTGCCTAAAAGATCAATTGAGTCAATAAAGGGATCGATCATTTTCTTTGGGTAATCAACCCCTTTTACTCTAAAATGCCCAAAATCGTTTTTGATTAAAATGTTGAGTTTTGTTTTGGTTCAAAAGCATTTTTGCCAAGATGAAAGGTTTTTCATCTTCAATTTCAGATTAAAGCGATTTAGTTCAAATTCAGTAAAATTTTGTTTTATCATTTCAAAATATATTTATTAATTCAAGATTAACAATAATCAATAATCCCTTACCACATCCCGATTCTCCCACAATGGTAACAAAAATTAACCTACCTCTCATATTTAAAAGAGACTCCTATTGTTGGTCGTTTTTTCTATGGAGATTAAACCCTGTTTGCAAAGGCCTTCCACTCTAATGGAGACTTTCATCCGTAATATGCCACTCCATTTGATTTTTTCATTTGAGTCAAAGTCTAGTGCTCAATGTGCTTAGAAAAAACAGATGTAATTTTGATAGCATTTTCTTTAGCAAGGTATGACAACAGAAGATTGCATATATTACCTAAAATTTAGTTGTTGTAAAATCAATCTCTTTCAGAACCGTTTCCTCCAACCATTCTTGGAGCATAATGTGGCTGTCCATCACTGACCATGGACCCTGTACCAACACCTATGAGTTGTCTCTCTCCCTTTTTACAAAAAGGTTAAATATAAAAATAGTCCTTGTATTATATATTTTCTTAAATTTAATACTTAAAGAAATAAAATTATTAATTTGATACTTTAACTTTCATTTCATTATCTAGTTTGATACTTAAGACTAACACTGTCAATCAATTTGTTAACTTAACATGAACATCCAATAAAATAATAATATATGTCAAAAGTATAGTTAATGCGACATTATCAATTACTATATTAGCATTAAAAGAATTTTTTTAATTTAAAAAATTCATTAAAAAAATCTAAAATTTTGAAATATTTTTAAAAATCATAAATATTAGAAAACATTATGAAAATTTAAAGATTTTTTAAAAAAATAAAAAAATTAATAAAAAAAGCGAAAAAATGAATTATAAGAAATTAAAAAATGAAAATTTTATTAAAATTTCTTAAAATTTAAAAAAATGATTCAAAAAATAAAAAAAGTAAAAATATAGAAAATTTTAAAATTTTTTGAAAATTCTTTAAAATTAAAAAATTCTAAAATTTTTTGAAAAAGTCTAAAATTTTTTTAAAAAGTCTAAAATTTTTTAAAATTTTAATTTTAAAAAAATTTAAAATCTAAAACATAATTAAAAATAAAAAATTTTAAAAAAATTTTAAAAATTAAAAATTAAAAACTTAAAATTTTAATAAAAGCCTAGAAAAATTCAGAAAAAAAGATCTACAAAATTAAAATTGTAATATTAAAAAAAGTGAAAATTTTTAAGATTTTTTAAAAATATTTTTACAATTTATTAAAAAAATTTTAGATTTAAAAAGAAAATTAGGTAGCATTTGGTTTAAAAATATATAATTGTTTTTTGTTTTCATTTTTATAAAAAACAGAAAATGTGGATAAAAATATGTTTGATTGAAAAATCAAAAAATGCTTTTTAGAAAATGAAAATGAAAATGAAAATGAACCACAATTAGAGAACAAAAAAAGATATTTTCATTATTTTCAATGAAAGTAATTTAAGAGAAGTGGAAAATGTGAAAACATGGGATTTTAAAAAAATTTTATTCTTATCTTACAAGAACCAAGGTTTGATTCTACAAAAAGGCATTCTTTTTTTTATTTTTTATTTAATTTTGGTGTTTATCATAAATAGTTCAAAATTATTGTTTTTATTCTCATGTTTCTTCTACAGGCGATCCACTAACAACCAAAATCGATTTAACTCTCTTTTAAGTTAATTCCAGTCAGCCACCATCATCGATCAAATCGGTTTATTGGCATACTGGACCTCTGCCTTCCCTCTCGTTTCAGTCCTTCTTTCTCTCGATCCAAAGCCATCGTTCATTCTCTCCTCTTTCACTATTCACGTAGCAAAAAATTTAAAAGGGTTTAATTTTGAAGGTTGTGGTGGAATCGTTTTGTTTTAGTTGATTAAGTAGAAGATATTTCATGTTTGGCTTGATTTAGCAAAATTTAACTGGGTTAATATGTTTATTTAATATAAAAGTTGGTAATATAAAAGTATTGGCTGCATTTTTTAAAGTCATTGGTTTTATTATTCCTTTAATTGATGCAATTTATGCTAGTTATTGTACAAAAGAAGTTATATATTTATCCTTATTTGTTAATTCAATCCTCTTATGAAGCAATGTGTGAGCACAGAGAGTGTTGAAATTGATTTTATTAAGAATGATATTTTACTGGAGTTCTTTAGGAATTTTGGGTTTCAAACAAATTTTCATAGTTGTATACCAAACGTGTTTTTTGAATTTCAAAAAATAGAAAATGCAATCATTTTCAAAAAATGAATTCATTTATAAAAATAAAAAAATATATTTTTTAAACCAATCACAGCCTTGGATTTTTTATTTTCAAAATTTTAAAGTTTTGGTGATTTTTTTTTTAATTTTAAAAATAGTTGTTATTATTATTAAAAGTTTCAATTTTTTAAAAATTTCACAATTTTTTTGAATTTTTTTATTTTTTATTAAAATTTTGAGATTTTTAATTTTTTTTAAATTTTTAAATATTTCAAATATTTTAAAATTTTAAATAATTTTTTAGATTTTTTTAAATTTTATGAATTTTTTTATATTTATGTGACATTGATTGAAATTTTTAATAAATATAAAAATTTTATTAAATACTTATATCACATCAGTAAATTAATTGATAGTATTAATATCAAATATCAAAATGAATAATGAAATAAATATTAAAATATTAAAATAAAAATTTTATTTTTTAAATATCAAATTGATAAAAAATTTATAATACATGAACCATTTTTATATTTAATCCTAAATCAATCTCTTCCACGACCGCTTCCTCCGGCCACTTTTTGAGCATAACATGGCTGTCCATCACTGACTATGGACCCTGTACTAGCACCTGTGCCTTGTCTCTCTTTTTTTTGTTATGTTCTTTTCCAACTCATGGACTTCTGAGGTATTATCAACTGGCCAAGCTTGAGACAGAATAGCTCTTAAATCACCCACTTTCATGATTTTATCAGTGACAACCTTCCCTATCAAGGAGCAACTTCACCTGTCTGTTAACTTCACCATTTGTATTGAGTTTGAGTTTGTAAACATCAAATTTGTTTTTTTTATTAAATAATATATATTAATAAGATATTAATATTATTATTAAATATAATAATAAAAAATAAAAAGAAAGAAAAAAAACAAACAGAAAATACAAAACCAAAAAAAAAAAAAAAACAAAAGCTAAGACACAAAAGAAAAAAAACAAATGGCCGGTGGCAATGGGTGTCATGCACGACATCACTACCACCCTCTATTCATTCTTGTTCATCCCTGATCACACCCAAATCTTATACTCACTGCAATCATGCCCTATCACTGGACAAGATATAAGAAGGAAAAGAGAGCAGATAGCTGTGCTAGCACCCTCCTCTGCCAAGCCTTGTGCTGTTCACTCAGACACAGGGTATGACCGGAGCTCTATAAATAGAGCTCATGGCCGAACCAACAAGGGAGAGAAGGGATACCCTGCAAAAAAAAAAAAGGAAAAGCTTTCTACCAAAAACAACAATAAAAAATATAAAAAAATAACTCAGTGCCCTAGAACGGAGAACTCAACGTCGAGATCACCTGTAAAAAGAAAGCAAAGTCAATAAAAAATAGAGGTCAGAATACAAAAAAAAAGTTTGGCCAAAAGCTTACAAGTAGATCTAGGGAATCGAGGAATTTTTTTGATGAAAAGAAGGCTAGATCTGTGTTCAGAGAGTCAATGAGAGTATTTCAAGCTTTTTTGAGATTTTTCGATAGCTGTGTACGATGATCAACGACCGACAATCAACCTTCAACGACGATCAATGGTGATTGGTCGATCGGGTAGAGAGAGAAGCTCTGAGAGTGTAAGAAAAAAAGGGAGAAGAAAAAATGAGAAAAAAAAATTTTGGACTTTTATAGAAAGCTGAAAGCGAAAACAACGTCATTTCATTAATTGGTCAAAACGACATCATTTTAAGCATAGGATCCGTGCGTCACCCCGTCGATCTGATCCGGGATCCGCGCAACTGACCCGACAACACGGGTCACCCTTTTACCTTGACTGGTCCATATAAACCGAGTCGAACCAAACCAGATCGCGTTGAACTGTCGAGTCACCCAGATTGAACCGAGCCATAGGACCAAACCGAATCCAATGTTGATCGGATTGTTGATCGATCCGATTCAGGTAAAAAAATTTTTTATTATTATTTTTATAATATTTGTGCATATAAGATAATTATATTTGTTAGATTAAATGATGAAATATATGATTAAAATTTTTATAATTTTGTTAAAATTTAAAAACAAACTCTAAAAAATAAAAAATAAACTTAATAATATAAATTAATAAAAAATGTAAAAAAAAAATTTTTTATCCGACGATGAGATTCTAAGGTACTCCGAGTAGTGATGCTTATGAAATCTCTATGTGAGAAAATTTTTTAAATATTACTAATGTATTGGAGTATTTATAAAAATTTTTCAATATAATAAATTTTTTTTCTTTAATAATAAAAATTAAAAAATAATTAAGAAAAAATAAGAAAAAAAATTTTGTCCAATGATGGGATTCTAAAAGTATTTCAAGTAGAGATGCTTTAAAAATTCTTAGGTGAGAAGATTTTTAAAATATTACTAGTGTATTGGAGTATTTATAGAAAATCTTCAATATAATAAAATTTTCATTTTCTTCAAAGTTTTAAATGAAAAAAAATTTAATAAAAAATCATAATATTTCTAAAGAGTAAAAATAAAATGTGTTCATCAATATGTTAGCATTTACATTGCATGCATGACATAATTTTTTGTGAAAAGTAAATTCGAACATCTGAAGATGAAATTTTAAGATATTCCAAGAAGTGATGCCTAAGAAATCCCTAGGTGAGAAAAAATTCTTCTAATGTTACCAACATACTGAAATATTTTAAGAATTATTTCAATAAAAAGATTCTAATTTAATTTTCTCAAATAAAAATGAAACAATAAATATAAAAAACATTTTAATAAATAAAAAAATCAAGAAAATTATTTTTCAAACACTGAAATTGAGACTAATTTTTTGTCAAAATCAAATGATAACACGTAATTAATTGGTATCGTTTTTAAACAAGTATTATAGGGGTGCTAATCCTTCCCCACACGTAACCAACTCCCGAACCCAAACTGTTGCGCAGACCCTAAAATTATTCTTTTAATAAATTTTAATTAATTTTAAGATTTCATTAAAAGGATATGTTTTAATAGGTGACCAATCGTACATAGCCAAAAAAGATTGGTGGTAACTTTTTTTTTTTATTTTGTTTTCAAATTCATCGGACGGACGCAAAATCATTATGATAGCTTGGCGACTCTGCTGGGGAGTCATTTGTTTTCGACAGTTAGGCTAAAATTAATTACGTGTTATCTTTAAATTTTAATTTAAACAGTCCTAATCGATTTCTTAGATTTTTATTTTTCACTTTCAATAAAAAAAAGGTAAAAAACAAAACAAATCAAAAATGAAAAATTCACATACATTTCACACATTTTTTTTACTATGTCTTTTATGCTTTAGTTTTCTTGTATATATTACTGTTGATAAATTAGGAAACATATACACACACAATAATATGATGCATCTCATGCATGAGCTCTATAGCCAGGCACCATCCCTTATAGGGGAAGTAAAGTACCTATGCTTTCGTGAGGTGATAACCTCCGTAATGGCAAGCAAAATACTTTCACTTGAATTAAACCCTTTTCGTTCGTAGCCTATAATGGGTGAAGATCGAGGTGCTTTACTAGTCCAGTATGGATGACAGTAAGAAACAATTTGAAAACTTTTAGTCGCATGTCGACCCAAACCTAACATTTAATAAGTAGTAAGAAGGCAACCTTAGGTAGAGTTTTGCCCACGTTTTTTAGAGATTACCAAAGTATGTAGAAAAAAAGTTATGTGTAATACAAAACAAAACAAAACTAAAAAATCTCAAAACTAAAAAAAAAAAGAGTTTTTTTTTCTAAACCATATCCTTACACTAACTCAATTTTGTTTTATTTTTCTCTTTTACATTAATCATACCATATAGTTCTGCATCGAGATATTTGCTCTATGACAGTTTTCTCCTAAGGAGTCTTCGTGGACCTATGAAACTACAGATTTATTCATCCTCAGTCA
Organism: Durio zibethinus; assembly: GCF_002303985.1. The sequence continues at coordinate 4,935,766 of NW_019167949.1, read as the reverse complement.
GTGTCCTATGTGAGCCGTATAATGAAGTATATGTTTGATCAAAAGAAGCTCAACAAAAGAGTAGAGATTGTTTGCCTATCGGTTATGTGTTTGAGTTACCCGAAAAAGTACACTTGGATCTCATACAAAATGATTTAGAAGACTTAACCATTATTTGAGGTCAGTTAAGCGAATAAAGAAGAGAAAGTTTTTGTAAAAAGTATAAGCAGATTGCATCTCTCATTTCAGTAGTGATTGATAAACAGTTGGTTAGAGTAGCTATACAATTTTGAGATCCATCCTATAGATGCTTCATTTTTAATCAAGAGGATTTGGTGCCAACTATCGAGAAGTATTCGATTTTGCTTGGAATTAAACTATAGTGTCCGAAAAAAGTGTTTACCCAAAAATCAAAATCAGGTTATCGTAAAAAGTTGACCAAGCTTATGAGGGTAAAAGTAAAAACCATAGATTCTTTCACGAAGCCTAAAGGTGAACATCTCGGCATCCATTAGGATTTTCTCTAAAATTTCATTCAAGGGCATTTGAATGATGATCAAGGTTTAGCTATGTTTGCTCTAACATTGTATGGCATAGTGATCTTTTTGAAGACTTTAGGTTACATTGAGATAACTGTGGTAGACTTTTTTGAGTAAATTGAAACTCAAGTAATTAATCTCGCACCAGCAATCCTAGCTGAAATCATCGGGTCATTGAATTTTTGTCGACAAAATGAAAAGAGACGATTCATAGGGCGTGCACATTTATTATATGTGTGGGTTATAAGTCATTTCAAGTGTGAAAAGAGTGCGTTTTTGAAATCGTATCTTCGAAATAAGGCACCAATCGAAGAGTTTCATAAAAGTCAATGGTCGACATTAAAGACTAAAGATGAGTGGGTCATTTCTTGTGAAGGCTTACTGGGGATGAAATCCAATAGATGGCACATTGGATGCCCCGTGTGCCTTTATTGTATCGTGAAAAAAACAAGTCGTGGATGCCGTTATTAGGGCTATGGGGCATTGTAAGTTATGCTCCGTTAATGGTGTTTAGGTAATTTGATGCAAAGTAGTTTGTTCCTGTCACTCATGGTCCGGTCCAAGTAGAATTCATTTACAAGGAATTGAGTCCACCAAGAACCTCGAAGCAGTTGATCCAAGCATGAAAGAAAACATAAAGAATGAGATTGGGGCCTCTCATCGATAAAGTCACCCTCGATTATCAAATTTGGAAAGCAAAGCGACCTAGAGATATAATACTTTCTTTTGATGACATTTCACATCGATCAGCTAATATTTTAGAAGAAGTGCAATTATCATAAATTGAGCTTATGAAAAATAATCAAAAGCTGACAAAAAAAATAAGAAAAGAAAATTTAAAACTTTGCGAGAATATGAGACAATTAAAATATAAAGTAGAGATATAAAAGAACAAATTGGAAAAAGCTATAAAAGAACGAGATGTGGCCAATAATGATTTAAAAGATCTGCACCAGAAAAATAAGAGGTTACGAATTCAATTCAAGACTGAAAAAGTCACTAAGTCTTACCTTAGTCGATAACGCGAAGTGGATGAACTCCGAGAAAAAATGAACTAATGGAAGGGCAAAGCTTAAGAAAAGCAAGAGAAAGTCACAGAAACCTCTCAAGAATGCTAGAATTGGAAAGGGTTGTATAATATGGCTTCAGTAAGGTTGATGGAGTGTCAAAAAGAAAATGAAAGGCTAAAGGCCATAATCACGAAGGAGAGAAAAAAGCACCTAGAAGTACTGAATGAGAAAGAATCGTTTCACCAGTTGATCTAAGGGTTAGAGCTACAACTACAAGTCCACAAGAACCATATTTCAGCAATAATAGATGAGTGGCAGAGAATGAAAAAAGATTGGATCTTCACACGTGATTCAGAAATAGATGCTCGCATGATATGAAAAATTGAAAGTTTAGAAAGGTAACAGTACATAGAGCACATAACTAGTCAAGTTTATAAGGTAGTAAAAAAAGCATGGGAGATGGTTGAAAAGGTAAAAACGTTAAGACAAGAAGTCAATCCTATAGGAGAATATAAACAACGCCTAATAAACTTTCTAGACAAGACGAAAGACCATTATGAGTAAGTCAAACACTTTTATGGATACAATTCTAGGATGATAAATCCCATGTAATCAAAGTTGTATGGAATCAATGAAAATTTTTAGTGTTGAAATTTGTCTAAGAGTAAATATTTCTCATTTGCATTTATGCATCATCTGTACCATTTTTATTTTCTTTCAAAAAATAAAATTTTTGACAGATGACATTCTGATTTTTTTAAAAAAATTTTGTGGTAACAAAGGTTCAAGAATAGCTCGCTTTTAAAAAATTTCGACTCAACCCATTCGCCACTCATACAACACCAAGACTCAGACAAGAATCATGAAACAAGAACAGGCTAGTCGATTTGAGAGAATCGAGAAAGTTCAAGAAGAACTAAGAAGGGATCTCAATACAATAATGGTTATGCTCAGGAAACTTAATAAAGAAAAAATAATGAGAGAAAATCCTAGCCTCCAAGAGCAATCGCCAGACATAGCGGATCCTATATATTCCTCCAGGATTCGAGCTGCGGCCAACCCAACCTTCACAAGGAACCAGAGTACAAACTCCTACTCTCTGTGGATATTTCAATCTTTATCCAAGAATGACATCGACATCTGTTTCAGGACAGTTTCAAAAATTTTTTAATCCTGTTATGATGGAAAAATCACCCTAGTCAATCTTGGTTCCTAATTTGGATGATCCCAAAGAAAGAGAAAATCTAGGGATAAAGATACTTGAGAAAGTGAAAGATACTACTACCGATGAAAAGATGAAGCTATTGGAAGAAGGCTTAGAGTAGTGGAAGGAATGGATTTTTATGGTTCCTATAGACACAATTGAGCTTTGTTTTAATTTTTTTGAATTTTTTAAATATTTCAAATATTTTAAAATTTTAAATAATTTTTTAGATTTTTTTAAATTTTATGAATTTTTTATATTTATGTGACATTGATTGAAATTTTTAATAAATATAAAATTTTATTAAATATTTATATCACATCAATAAATTAATTGATAGTATTAATATCAATTATCAAAATGAATAATGAAATAAAAATTAAAATATTAAGCTAAAAATTTTATTTTTTAAATATTAAATTGATAAAAAATTTATAATACATGAAACATTTTTATATTTAATCCTAAAATCAATCTCTTCCACGACCGCTTCCTCCGGCCACTCTTTGGGCATAACATGGCTGTCCATCACTGACTATGGACCCTGTACCAGCACCTGTGCCTTGTCTCTCTCCTTTTTGTTATGTTCTTTTCCAACTCATGGACTTCCGAGTTATTAACAACTGGCCAAGCTTGGGACGGAATAGCTCTTAAATCACCCACTTTCATGATTTTATTAGTGACAACCTTCCGTATCAAGGAGCAACTTCACCTGTCTGTTAACTTCACCATCTGTACTGAGTTCCAGTGCATCAAGATCCGCGATAATGTCCTCCTGTGCTTCCCCACCAACCTCATTTGCTTTTTGAGCCAGGATCATAATTGCAAGCTAAAGACTGCCAAGCTGTCAAAGGACCTTGTCGCCACAAGAATGTTAAAAGAAAAGCAAAAGACGCTCCACTGCATAAAGTAAATGCAAAGTCGAAAGACCCAATAAATTTCTACACAACTACCTGAATCCAGGTAAACAAATAAAAAGAGAGTCAAGTAACCCCTCTTAGGCCTTCCAGCTCTTGGCCTAATGTTTTAGAGGCTTTGACGAACGCACGTCAGTGTGAGTTCTAACCCGCCATCATGTTTTCCTTTTAAGGACTTTGCCTTCTTATGAAAAAAAAAAACAGAAGGGAGAGAGTAGAGCGTTTCTACCTGTCAGATCGGGCTCGATGTTTTATTCATTTGCCTTGCAAAATTATAATTCCAGTTCAGTCCCGGCCCTCTCTAATTTTGATGAAATTTTGGAAAATACATGCTTCTATAAATTAAAAAAAAAATATTTCTGCCACTTGGCAGGCAGGACAATTTTATCGTAAGCGTATCGAATCAGAAAAGGACACGTGTACAAAAGTCCATGAGCCAATTAAAATTAAGTCCTCGAACTAACCGTCAAGAGGCACCGGCACGTTTAAAAAAACGCCGATTAAAACAGCGCAGTGGTAGCTATTTGCTCTCCCTCTTTTTGGTAAAGAAGACACTGGAATTTTTCTCATGGCTTACGTCGAGCGAGGTCCGGATCCTTTCTTTCTCTCTCTTTTTTTTCTCAATTTTCCTTTTATTTTTAATAATCTTTTAATTTATTATTTCTGTTATGAGATCTTTTAATTTGACTCGAAATCTTTTGCCAATTATTACTTTTTTTTTAGTTTTTAAATTTAATATTGTGGGGAACCCTAATTAGTTATGGGAAAAGAAAAGAAATGAATTTTCATATTTATGTAATCAATCTGATTATTGTGGATCGTAATTTCTTGCGAGGTCAGCAAATTGAGGTTTTAGTCGGTAATTTGATGAAATTTGATGAGAATTGTTTTTGGAGCAATCTTGAATTTTTGGACTTTTTAACATATGAATTTGACAGATATTACTGTTATGCGACTCTGAAACAGCTGAAATGGAGTTTTCAGATAGTCTTGGTCCTAGTTTGGGGTTGCCGTAGGGTTCCAGAATTGTGGCTTGGGAAACTCTGGTGAAAAAGCCTCCTTTATTGGTAACATTTAGAATCAGTTTCAATTAGAAATTTGGAATCCATTTGACATTGTGGTTGCAGAAACCACAAATTATTGACCGAATGCGATACACTCATGAGTCATGACTGTGTTCGTGGGTGATTTTAGTCGCAATTAGCACAGATCGTTCCCAAAAAATTTCTTTGGTTTTCAAAAAATTCCTTTCTTTGAAATTTCTACCATTTTTTTTCTTTTAAAAATTCAACTTTTTATCTCCTAGAGCCCATTTCACTAACCTCTCCACAGTTTCTATGATTTATTGGCTCTCGGGGGTGGTACCGGCTAAAGCTGTGTTATCTTGAAGATGTTTCTTTCCTAGTTCCTAATACTACTACAAATTCAAAAGAGGTTCTCTATGTTCTTCCACATCACGTCATTCTGAGAGTGTGTGTGTGTGTGTGTGTATTGTGAATTCAAAAGAGGATATAGTTGTATTGATTATCTGTCTTGACTTGATTGATTGTGAACACTGTTGGTGATATTCTTAAACTTTTTCATAGAGTTTGTGGCCAACAATCATTGCTTAGTATTTTCTGCTGTAATAGTTATTTGAAGATAAGCTGCAACGTATTGCCTTTGTGCTGACAAAATTGTCTTGTTTCATCACTTTAGCATATTGCAAGTACCATGGAGACTTCCCCTCTCTTAATATTGTGTAAAACATTTGTTCATGTGTGGTTATTCAGGTGTTGTGAAATCAAAGCGGTCAATATGGCGACTGAGAACAATCACTGATTTTTTCTGGGCAATTATCAATTTCATAGGAGTGTTTTTTTCAACCATGTTCTCGGTAAGATTTTCAATTTCCTATGTCAGTGGTCAATGCTAGGATTCCTTTTTTTTTTTCCCGTTAATCTGCATCAATCCATTGGAAACTTGAATGTTTGATGTGCAACAGATGGAAAAGTCGGATGCCTACAGAAAAAGCTCTGGTTCAAGCAAGAAATGGGATGGTGGTCCAGGAGGACCTGGAAGTGGACCATATGGTGGTGGTGGCCCACGCCGACCACCATGCGGACTAGACAATGTTCGAGGAATTGATCATAGTATGTGCTTTGCCTTTTATTATTATTATGTTAGGAAACTTAAGAGTTATTTGTTGTTTGTCGCCAGAGCATGCACCTCTTTCTTTCTCTTTTTCCCGTTTAATTTGTCTGCTAAAATATAGATATTTTGATGGTGCTATATTTCAGGTTCCCTTCCAGCCTGCGGCTCTTGCTGTGGTGGCTAGTTGTGGAAATTTACTATGCATACACTGTCGTATCTAAAGTCCTTTTATGTTGTGTAAGAATTTCCTCAGTTGTTAATGTCAATAGATTGCCTTTGAAACATAGAGATTCAAACCTCAATAAACCAACGATGCTTTTGTGTACTCTCAAACATTTATCCTTGATGATCTTTGAGCAATATATGTTGCTAAAGGTTGGGCTGATAGTGGTCTTTCTACAACTGGTCGTTTGATTCTCTCAATAAACATGGTTCGTGGTTGGATTCTCCATAGCCAAACTCTGTTTTGAAGAGATTTATTTGGGATGTCAAATTATTTTAGGTTCAAATTGTTAGGAATATACAAATGCATGCTCCTTGAATGAACGAGGGACAAATCGCAGCCACAAGTTTTTTTAATGTGATACGGGACACAAATTTAGGCTTCGCATGATAAAAAGGATGAAAAATATAGGCTTTGCTTTATAAAAGGGAAGAAAAAAATTAAGGATAAAAAATTTGTTAATCAAATTGTTAAAATTCATAATCAATTTCTTATTTTATAATTTAATCATTGGATTAAACAAAAAGGAAATTAGACAAATCTAGGATAATCAACACCAATAATATGAAATCAACAGGAGGTCTTTGAAGATGTTCGATTCGTTTGCGTTGAGGGAGGTGAGGTAGTCCGCTGCAGCATTTTTAGGTTTTTGATTAATATTGTAATTTTCAAAGAGCGGTGGATGGAACTTTCCAATCAGATGGATAGAGCTTTTAGAGTCAGACTCCAATCTCAACTTGAGTAAGGCCCATGGATCTACTAGCTAAGTCTGATTCCTAGAAAAATTGCCCTGTTCATGTTTCACTTGACTTTCATCATTATTTTTTAAAATATTTTATTAAAATTAAAAATTTTGAAATTCAAACTTTACTTATCTTATGTTTTAAAATTTTTTAGTTTTAAAATTTTTTGTAAAAAATAATGATAAAAATTAAATTCAATTGACTCAAAAAATTAATAAAAACAAATATAATGTCAAAAAATATTGAATATAGTAACTAATAATTAATTTGATAATCTATATATTATTAGATTACAATATACATAAATATCTGATAAGGTTTACTATGTAAACATTTACGTGGACAACTTCTGTAGATGACATGTAGGATAATTTTTTTTAAAAGTATAACTTTTTTTATTTATAAATTAGATAATTTTAAATTTATTCAAATATCATAATTATTTAAATTATAATTACAATCAAATTAATCTAGAGATATATTTTTAAAAAATTTATTTACAAGATAACCTTATTTTATAAATTGTTTAATCATAAAAATCTTTCAAAATGTTTAAAATTATAAATATTAAGTTTATCCTATTTTTCAAAAACTCATTGTATTTTTTTATCTTATTTGTATCAAACAAAAATTATCTTTTAAAAAATTTAAGTAAAATATTAAAAGTTCAAATAATTTTTTTCATATTAAATCTCTAAATAATAAAACTTATATCACTCTCAACTCTAACTATCAACTTTATATTTTAAAAAAATAAAAAATTTGATTTAATTTTTTATCATTTATTATATCTTTTTAATTTTTTTAAAATATCAATTTGAAAATTATCTATTCAATTCTAAATGCCATCTCTGAGTTATTCTACAAATTAAAGATTACAAATGCAATGTGTTATATCATTTTTTATTATTTTTTATTTCTAGCTTTTTAGAATTTTATTACTATTGCAATTTATTTTTTTGTTTTACATCTTTCTTTTTCCAAAATATATATTATTACTATTACAATTTTGTTCTTATGAAAATTAATTTTGTTTTCAATTTTTTCACACATCTTCTAACATTTTTCATATTTTGTACAGCAATTTGAACAAAATTATAAAAGTAAAAGTATGCTTATACTTTTTTTATTATTTAATTTATCATTTTATTATATATTTGTTCTTTTAAGAAAGATATGTAATTTATTTTTATTTGATATAAATTTTATGTGTATAATATTATTGCAAATAACATTTGTGCAAAGTGAAGATATATCATTTTTTTCTTTTTAAAAAAATTATTTTTTTATGAAAGTTAATCATATATAAAATTTTATATATATTATAAATTTTGAAATTTAAATATAATTTTAAATAAAATACTAATTTATATATACACATAAAATAAATAAAATTATTTCGTATATCATAAATCATAATCTAATTTTTAATATATTGTAAGGGTATATTAAGATATTCATTGCCATCATTCAAAATTTAATGTGAACACAACAATCAACAACATAACTTTTTGGAAAGTTAATTGAAAATTCTAGTTGGATGCTTATAGGTACTTACTAACAGCTCAACTTTCGTCAAACCAACCTGCAGGAATAGCCCACATCTCCCAATAATACTTTCATGCTTCCCAACCTTGGTGTTGCCCCTAAGACCACTAGTTTCAACTTCATCCGTGGCTGATTTTAAAATTTTTTTCGTGGGCCTTACGTGTGTGTGTGTATTGATATATATATATATATATATATATATTGATGAATTTATTAATTTTATCAATAAAAATATATATTTAATAAAATTTTTTAAAGATTTTTTAAATATTTGAAATGTTTACAAATATTTTATCTTTTTCATATGAATTCATCACTGAAGTTTACCTGTAATTTTTTTATTATAATTATTTAATTATAGTAAAAAATTATGTAAATCTTTATTATTTATAAACGTGAATTTTATATAACTTTAAATTATAATTAATTATTATCATTTAATAATTACAAATAATATTTTCTCATAGCTTTTCAGCTTTCACGTGTTGCTTTCAATACCATTAGTTTCCCTTTCGTGTCGCTAGGGCAAAGTTAGAGCTTGCAAGGGGACACGTTAATTATTTTTTTTATATATTTAATGTATTGTTTATTGTATTAATTAAAGGTACAGTTTATACGTGAAGAAACCAAAAAGTGTGAGATAAAAAAGGAAAAAAAATTGAAGGCCAGCATTTTAAGCATAAAATAAAAGCAAAATGAGCATATAAAAAATAAACAAAAAGCAGAAAATTTTTCAAAAATATAAAAAAAATCAGAATAAATTTTAGGAAAATGAAAACATTAAGTACTTAATTTATAACCATCTAGATGAATAAAAAAAAAAAAAAACAAATGGTTGTAGAAAAACCTAAAAAAAAAAAAAAACCAGCAGAGAAAGCACTAAGGCTTTCTGACTCCATTTTCAAGGAAAAAACCTGTCCGGAAGGGATCCAGGCGGGACAAAACCCGTCAGCTATGGATTTCTTGCCTTCCCTGCCTGCCACGGCACCCTCTGTGGTCTCTGACCCCAAAACCAACCAACCCCCTGGGTGAGTTATTCACATGATGGTCCTGAATCTAACGCACTGCAGCATCCGTGCGCATTAAAATTTCACAGAACCTTCCATGCAAATTTATTATGAATATTCATTTCCAAATTTTAATTTTCAGTTTACTGTTGCAGTCGGAGGGAAATACGGAGGAAGATGTTCAGCTGGAGTTAGTTAGCTGCATTCTGAGTTAGAATAGAGAGTTATCAATGTAGATCTGGAATTACTTGTACGAGGCCATAAATGAAGTAGTTAGGGTCAGTAGCAGGCTATTTTTGACAGTTAATTAGTGATCTGCGTGTTATTCCATGTGTACCAGTTGTAATGGAACAGGGAAAGGATTTTATGAAACCTTTCTCTTTCGATCTGGCATTGGTAATAGGGAGAAATAAAAGCTTCGCTCAGTTGATTTAATTGGGTCATTATTTTAAAAAATAATATTTAATAAATTTGAAGATCGGATCATCCATTCTGTTATATCCAGATCCTTCATTTACAAATACAAAAAAAAAAAAAAGAAACCCAAACAGTTTTTAATAGGTGACATAGTACGTAGCCAAAAATAAAAAATAGTACACAGGCTCGGGATCCACAAAAAAAATGTGAGCGTTTATTATAGACATTGGAGAAATAAAATAAGTTAATTACGTTTTTAATACTTGAATTTAAAAAAATGAAATGCATTTTAAAATTTTAAATAATGTATTAATTTAATTTAACTCTTTTATATAATATTTAGTCAATATAATTTTATTATATGCCTATTATTTATTAAATTAAAATGTTAAAGAATTTTTTACGTAGATATCAAGTGACAAAATAATTGATCCATTTTAAATAATTTTTATAATTTAAGTAAAAAAATTTATATTTTCAAATTTATATCAAAAAAATATTGATAATATGTATAGTAAATACGTAATTTAATAATATTAATCAGATGTTATATATATATATATATATATATAAGTTGATATGATTATTGAGATTAGAGCTTTGATTAATATAATATATAATTTAAAAGTTTAAAGTATAAATTATACATTATTTGAAAGTTCATACATGAATTGTGTATTTTATTTCTCTAAATACTAATTTATATATTTTTCTAAAATTTAAGTGTAAAAAATATAATTAACTCAAATAAAATCTTGCAAGATGAGTTAGGTTTGAATTAATGTCCTTTGGTTAATTCCTCTTAAATTACAATGATTTCTTCTAAAGATTTCATTGCAATTAAAATTTGGTTTTTCACTGTCAACGAGGAGATCTCATTAAGCATTTACGGCTAATAAATTATTAAAGCGTCCAACTAATATTTTCCATATTTGGTACATTCGTAAGATCAGGACTCAGGATGCACACCAATGGGATCCTCCATTAGTATCGAAATTGATTCTTTATCAATGGAATTTCATTATCTATACATTAAGATTTTGTGTAAAGGAAACGTACACGTTCTTTCTAAATTCTCAACACATCTAAAGTTTCAAGCATTAATAAATTTTTGTGTATTAATTTACCATCGGTCCAACTCCCTATATTTTCCCGTCAATGACCTCTTAATACATTGGTAATTATTATTTATATGTATAAAATTCACTCAAGAATTATAAAATTCTTAATTGAAAAGGTTAATGATTGGTATATTAAAAAAGTAATGGAAAATAACCAAATTAATCTATATACTATAATATTAAGTATCTAATAGTTATCAATTTTGATATCTATTCTTCAAATTAAAAAATTTCTTTTATGTGTAAAACTCAAAACTCATTAAATTTAATTTGCATAAAATATATAATTAAAAAACTCGATGTCTAATTCAATTGATACGTACAATTATTTTTAAGAAATAATATATAACAAATATAAAATTCAAATCTCAATAATTATAATTTTTTTCTCTATGAAATTAAACTCTCCTTATAAAACAATAACAAATTCCCAATGAATAAACTCTGCCCCTCTACTCAACTAAAAATTAATTTTTGAGTATATATATACTAATTAAGTTGTTAGATATAAATAGCTTGTAAAACGCATTAGATGTAGTTAATTACATGAATTTATGTTTTCCGTTTGAACTTATGAGATATAATTAAATGTTTTTTTTTATGAAAAAAAATCTAATTAAATCCTAATCGCCTTTAAATTACACTCCTTAACAAATTGAAGGGCAATCTTTGGGCGGGGGTCACGTTTTGTGCGGAAAGAACACTAAAAATGATTGATTAAAATAGATATAAACCCTGTTTTAGACTGAATCTATTTATGACATAACAAAATATAGGTTTTCTTTCTCAGCTCCTGTAGAATTATATATAAATAGGGAAGGATGCAGATTGCGAAACAGCTCAATTAGCCATAAGAAAATTGAAACTAGGGTTGGAGGGCAGGAAAGAAATGGAGCCGGAGAGAGTGCAAGAAATTGCTAATTTGTCCAAAGAAACAATCCCTGAAGAGTTCATCAGGACAACAAATGAGCAACCAGGGCTGACAACCGTTCAGGGGACCGTGCTTGAGGTCCCGATCATCGATCTCAGCGACCCTGATGAAGAAAAAGTGATACAAGACGTTGTGAATGCGAGCCGTAACTGGGGGATGTTCCAGGTTGTGAACCATGGGATTCCTGAGGATACCATAAGGAGGCTGCAAGAGGTTGGCAAGGTTTTCTTCGAGCTCCCACAAGAAGAAAAGGAAGTTTATGCCAAGCCTGCTGGGTCTCAAAGCATTGAAGGCTACGGAACAAAGCTTCAAAAAGAAATACAAGGGAAGAAGGCTTGGGTTGATCATCTCTTCCATAAGATTTGGCCTCCTTCTGAAATCAACTATCAATTTTGGCCAAAAACCCCACCTTCTTACAGGTTTGAAATCCGCATTTCCCTTCGCATATGTAATAATATATTATATATAAAGATTTATTCAAATTTTCTTTTATTTAATTTGTGTCCAACCTTTCTCTTGCATTTACTTTCCCATTTATTTCAAGCATTTATTTAACTTTCCATTTCATAGATGTTTTTGTTTTGTTAATAAAAAATAAATAGCAAAATATAAAAATATTTAACCCTATTGGCTTCTCCAAAAGACTAAGGAAAAACAATGAAATCTATAAAAAAAAAATTATTTCAATTAATTAATGTGATTATCCTTAAAAAATGATATTTAATTAATAAATTTGAATTTAATTCCCATTACTTGTAACTCTTTTTCTTAATCACAAATTCTGCTTTTATTGTATAAAAAATAACGATAAAAGATGTAAAGAAAAATATAATATTTTATTTGATTTACAAATTTTGATATATTTATTCAAATTTATTTACTAAAAAGTGATGTGAAAAAATAATTTTTATATCTAATAACAATTTTTCTCATTATTTTCTATTATTCAAACAGATTCTATGATTTGTAGTAATATTCAGCACTAATAATAATAATAATAAAAAAAGAGTTTTGCCAACTAATTTCCTTTATTTTGTTCTTAGTTGATGGGATAATAGTAAAAGAACATTGGGGTCAAATTCTTTTGCTATATATTAATGGCGGTGGAAGAGACATTCATGTATGTAGAAAACGACATGCAATCCTCATGATTTTTCTTTTCATTGTTTTTTATTTTTTTCTTTTCTTAAAAAAGAGAATTTTTAATTAAGATTTTAAAAACTCCACAAAATTTTTTTTTCTTGCCATCAAAGTTATATGTACAAGATTGTAAAACATACAATAATCAATAAGTCATTGCATTTATTAATTCATAGGGAGAGTGAAAATCATGCTTCTATTTATAAAAAAAAAACTATATGATTAATTCATTGTTTGGTGACAATAATTCATTAATGAAAAATATTTTTAATATAAAATTTTAATTAAATTTAATAAATATCTACAAACACCTCGGACTGTATATAATATATACACCGATCAAATTAATCATTTATGGGATTTTTGCATTTGCGTTTCCTCTTAATAATGGCAGGGAGGCAAACGAGGAATATACAAAGCACATGCATGGGGTGGTAGACAAGCTATTCAGATGCCTGTCATTAGGGTTAGGGCTAGAAGGGCATGAGATGAAGGAGACTCTGGGTGGCGAGAATTTGGTGTACCTTCTCAAAATCAATTACTATCCGCCGTGTCCTCGGCCTGACCTAGCTCTCGGCGTGCCGGCTCACACCGACATGAGCTCCCTCACCATACTGGTGCCCAATGATGTGCAGGGCCTCCAAGCTTGTAGAGATGACCGTTGGTATGACGTGAAGTACATCCCTAATGCTCTCATTATTCACATTGGTGATCAAGTCGAGGTATGTCCATTTATTTTCCACTTTAATTTCAGTTCATAATAATATATATTAAAGGATTTTTTTTTTAATTCTAATCCCAGAATTTCGATTCAAATAAAAGTTACCCAAAATGTTGATGTGATTTAATCACAATCATAAAATTCAAATTGAAATGATTTATTATTAAAAATTAGATTTATTCAATTGAAATATCTACAAACCAGAAAAATCAACTTTCTTAATATTTTAAATTTATTTTTCTTATTTTTATTACTAACAAAGGGAATTATTTTGTTATTTATTTCAGATTAAAAAAAAATTTTATACGGAGATCATAAAATCTTACGCTATATAAATTTTTTTATCTAATAAATAATATCATACCTTCCATTTTCATAATTTAAATGAGATGTCCAAGTTAGAATATTAATTATAAATTATTATAATATATTTTAGGAAACCTATATAATATAAATTTATTTTCTTGCTAATCATTTTTATACTTTATCAAATAAAAATGGCCAGCGATTTCTTATGAATATTAAAAAAATCTTGACTTTATTAGTATTTTTAATCTTAAAATTTTTAAATTTTTACAAAGATTAATGTCTAGTGAAAACGAAATATTCTTAGTTCCGAGTAGGGCTGTAAACGAGCCGAGTCAAGCCGAGTAGTAAGAAGCTCGAGTTCGAGCTCGACTCACAACTCGGGGCTCGATACTCGGCTCGAGCTCGATCGAATTTTATTTTTCAAGTTCGAACTCGATTCGTGATCGAATTCGAGCTACTCGAGCTCGCTCGATTAAGCTCGATTAATATGTAAAAATAAGCTCGATTCGTATACTCGACAAGAGTTCGATTATTCATACTCGACAAGAGTTCGATTATTTATACTCGAACTCGAATTCGGATTCGAAATATTTTATTAATTAAAAATATATATATTTAAATATAAAAGCTCGATTAGGCTCGCGAGCTACTCGAGTCAGATATAAGAATACTCGAATTTGACTCGATCGATAAATCGAGCTATTCGAGCTCGAATTCGACTCGACAATAATAGAACTGAATTCGAATTTTTTTCGAAACGAATCCGAGTAGCTTGCGAGTACTAATGTATCATTTACACCCCTAGTTCCAAGGATTGATAGTTTCAATTATAAAAAAATATATATCATGTGACTTAAGGAAACGATATATTATTCTTAGGAAAATCTGGAAAATTATTCCCACAATTTTTTTTTTGCAGATTGTGAGCAATGGGAAGTACAAGAGCGTGCTTCACAGAAGCATAGTGAATAAAGAGCAGACAAGAATTTCATGGCCATTGTTCTTGGAACCACCATCAGACTTAGAAGTAGGGCCTCACCCTAAGCTCATCAATGACGCAAATCCACCCAAATTCAAAGCCAAAAAGTACAGTCAATATTGTTACTGCAAGCTCAATAAGATCCCCCAGTAAGCACGTTTTTCAAAGCAAAAAATGGAACATAATCAGCTTGCAAGGCAATATTGCAGTGAAATAATTGCAGTATCGATGAAAATGTGTCTGTATTCAGTATTCTGTCTGCTGGAGTTTCATTCTATATCTGGAGAAATTACAGTACTATCTTCTTATAAGTAAAAAATGTATTTTTTTGATCAAACCCTGGAAATTTGAACATTAAAAAAAAAAGAAAAAGAAAAAGAAACAATCAATAAACAAAACACGGTAACCAAGAAGCCATCGGAAACCCCAAAATAACCTGCTGAACAAGCTATCAAAACATTGACTTGTTACTTGTGCCGATCTCGATATCAGGCATCAGCAAACATTGTTTAGCACTCCTGGATAGAGTTTCATTCGTATTCAACGCGTTTTTACTTAATTTGATTTAAATTTTTTTTTTGAAAATCACATATCAAATCAACTTAAATGAGGTGATATAAAAAACATCGAGATCAGATTTTTTACAAACTCAATTTTATTCGACTATATATATTATTTTTTAATTAATTAATTTTATATTTATATTAAAAAATATATTTTATTAATTTTAAATTAAATTAAATTAAATACGATTTTATATAATATTAAATCGAATTCAAATATAAAAAAAATTAAAAAATTAATTTTAATTGAATTTAAGTATTATATATATATATATATAATCAAATTAAGTTCAAAGTAAACAAAATTTTATTTCGATCTGATCTAGTCATCCATATTTTTAAAACAATTATATTTGTCGCCCATCCCAATTTGACACGTTGGTATTTATATTTCTGGAACAGTTATTTCTGTCGCCTATTAGTATTGCTGGCATTGCAAAATGCCTGAGCTTCAGCCTTCAAAGCAGCGATGGAGCTTTACGTTACACGTTCTCTAGTAGTACTAATTACGTAGTGAGTTAGAAACAAAGAAAACTGATGCACACCTTGTTCTCTAGGACAAATTGAGTATGGTACTAGGTTGAAGAGAGTAGTAACGTACAGCCAGGACTTGTCATGGCAAATGTTCATTTTAGGAGCAAAATAAAGTTCTCTTAGAATCAAATTTGACATCCAAATCTTTTAAGTTTACACAACCCGTAGAGAGAGAAGCACCGACAGATGGCCTAAAATTCTATGTGTATCCTTTTGTCCAAGCAGGTACATCGTATATCAGAATCCCTAAAACAAATGACAATCCCATGGTAATAAAGGCATAAACATAAGCTCTCCAAGGGTACTTGCTCTCTCTCATTGCATTGAACTCAGCAATGAAAGTAGAAACTGTGCTCAGACAACCCAGAAATCCTAACTGTATCCCTGTTGCCACGGTGTTGAAGTTCTTAGTATTTACCTGCACCACACCGCTCTGACCTCATTAAAATTTATGGAGTAACAATTAATAAATTTCATGTTCATAAAATAATTACCCATAAGAAAACAATTGTTACTATATTTCAAACTCACATTTTCCCGAAAAAGCAGCAAAAGAAGAAGAAAGATACTATAGTAAGGTTGACAGCACAGCTGCATAATTAGTTGGCAGATGAGGATTTGCTTTGAGCCAGCATAAGAATATTTCATGATTCAGATAATGAGAGAGCCATTCATATGCCATTAATATGGAAGCCTATGCTGATGTGCATACATACAGATGCAAAAGAGCGAGGGTGCAAATTGGGAGTAAAAAAGTAAGGACAGAAACCATTCAATGAACTCTTACCGGCTTTTCCGCTATGGAGAGTGCTGCCATTATACAAGCAGCAGAAATATTGGCAATCAAAGTACCAAATGGAAGCCATCTCAGAATCCCAGACTTTCCTAACCCACGTCCATTAAGTCGAGCCAAGAACCACCTGATCCACACTCCCAAAGGTGCAACTAAACAAGCCAGCCACAGCTGAGCTCCACTGCTACCACTGCTAAATTCCTCCTCCAGCAGTGCTCCACTCACACTCAATAAAACACCTAGAATTAACAATAATACCACCACTGCAGCCAAATGACATCTGACGCTGTTGAGCCTCCAATTACAACAAGTGCTAGGAACTTCCTTTTTTGTGCTTGTGTTTAGCCTTTTGAGAATCCACCTGAAACCCTTGGCTGTCTCAATCCCAAAAATGAGGGAATAAGCTGCAAGAAACAAGCCTGCAAAAAAAGTTCAATTTTTATGAATGGTTCGAGACAAGACAAGACCTTTTTTTTCATTAGTTTTGAGAAGGCAAACAATAAACACTTGCTACTCATAAGCAGGAATGTAGCACATTACCTATCAGAAACCCAAGTACAGCTTGCACCCAGTGGCCATTTAAACTAAGATCAAGCATTTTCTGATTCCAGCCACTGAAAGTCGTGACACTTCCCAAATAGCCAGTGGTCAATCCAATTGCCAATATATCAGATACCTGAGATATGTCTCCTTTGAAAACAACACCCCACCACCCCATCAAGAAAGAACCAACCTGTAAGAATATGTCAGTAAATTTTCAAGAGAAAAAAGACTTGGAAGATATTCATTGGAGGTGAAACAAAGAGCAATCCAAGCAAATGAAAGTCTATTTGGGAGTGCAAAAACCAAATCCCAGGCATCCAATCTATCTCGAAAATAGCTTTTCCTAACCTAAGGCTGGAAACAGTTGTCCACCACCACAACTGCCTTGGATTGCCTTTAAATCAATTTTGATAACTCCACCTTGGTCTAACTAAATATCCAAAATCTATGGATTGAGATTAAGTGCTTTGAGCGGCATGTCCGGTGCATGAGCCTCACAGCAGCAATCATAAGGGTAGCTCAGAGTCTAACATATCAGCAGTATATCATTGCCAAAATTACAGAGCACAAAATGCTCAATTAGCATTAGATAAACCAAGTAAAAAAATCTTGTGGCATTGCAATAGAGCCCAAGCCTTTGCCAATGTGTATAAGCGCTCACTAATGAATGTTTGTGCATATGCATGGCTGAGCCAGTGTCGGTGTATGCATCCTATACCTATAAATTGTCACTCACTACAAACAGTGTGTGTGTGTGTGCGACAGAGAGAGAGAGAGAGTAAGAGAGAGACAAAGAGAGAGATACCATATTAGAAGGAAGATTGGGGTACACTATGGTCTGGTTGCTGGTCACACCCGTAATGCTAGGTCCAAAAAGCCTTTCTAGCAAATATCTTGTCAAAACCTGCAAAACTATCAAAAGTCAAAGTTTTGCCAATAAAATGTATTCTTCCTTGTGTTTTGTAACTCAAAAGTTAGAATTTGCAAATAAAAAAATGTGTTTACTTCTAAAAAATTGAGATTACAATACCAGGAAATTGGAATCAAAGAATGACGTGGCTCTTTGCAGGCCAAACAAAGGACTAAAACCTCAAATGCTAATTCTCACTAGTACAATAAAGCAATAGCTGCTATTATTTTCCCATTTGGCCATTTTGTTAACTCTTAGTGCCTCCATTAATGAAAACCAAGCATTATGTATGCATATAAGTAATGTTGACACCAAAAATTGCTAAAAGAAGAACCCTGCAAGGCTACTCCCGATCACAAAGCTACAATGAAGACTGTTGATTTACCAATAAAACTTTGCAGCTTAACATCTCTTTTCACTAATCATAAACAAAAAGAAAAGAAAAAAAAATCGAAAGGAAGAGCACAATCCAACCGAATAACCGTATTCAGTTTTGCTGGGTATATTGCTGACATTAACAGAAGTGACCAATATTTACAGTATAGCGATGCAACCATTTGCTGACATGGATGCCAATCAAATATCAGAATCTTGATGATCACAATACTAAACCAATCAATGCAGAAAGCTGTAAATTTCACCAAAGATCTGGTAGCTAATGCCGAGTGACCAAATGAATATATTATCATAGGCTACAAAATGCTGCACTTCAAGAAAGAATCAACAATTGCAAGTAAAAATTAAATAGCAGATTTCCTTCTATTCAATAAATAAGAAAAGAATAGAAAATATACAAGAATGTTGTCCAACATATGAACATAATAATTTCCTGTCACCAAGCCAACTAACTCAACAATAGAAGGTTGAGTATATTACCCCCAGAATTCCAAAAACAGCCAAGTGGATAAGACATGATATATACTCCAATGACAGAGGTAGTCCTTGTTTTTCCTGCACAAGGAAGCATGAAGCACATAATTTACTTGCATTATCAAAGCCTCATTGAAGTTTGATATGCATATTATCATTAACAATCAAACCAAGCAGAAACAATTGAAAGTTCACTTGTTTTTGGTCCCCAGAGCACTTCAGTGGATCAAATGGAAGGGGAGATACAGCATCCTCTAGCACGGGTGACACGAGAGAGATTTCATTTAATTCGGATGGATGAACAACTGCCCCACTTTCCATTGCATGATCAACAGACGAGCGGAAACTACTAGTCACACTGTGCCTATTGCTTTGAAGAGCCCGATCACCAATATCTCCTGCCTCTGAAACAGACTCACTATGAACATCATCGTCAGTTTGAAAGGACATGACTCTTGATATACTGAAAGATCGCTTCCTTAATGAAGGGCCACTGCTGCTTGTCCTACTAAATGGTCCAGTTTGTGTAGGTTCAGAGTTATTAGTACCGTGATCCATAACCCTCCTGTCAGAAATATCAGATTTCATTCTTATTGGTAAAGCTTCAAAAGAAGCAAAAGCAAACTTGTAATGTTTATTCATAAACCAAGAAAAAATGAAATAATAGTGGTACAGCTCTTGATGATGGTGATGGTTGCGTTAATCATATTCACAGCGTCAGTAAAAGATTGTCAAGAATTTTGTTAAACAAAAGTCCATACGTATGATAAGTGATTCCTCTTACATAAGTTCTCATAACAAAATGTCAATCTGAAAGGCAAAAACATATAACAACTGCATTTGTCAGCGTTCAAACGTATATTTTGAAAGAGAAGCAAAAAAAATGAAAATTATGTAAATAAAATCATCAAATGGTAACTTGAAAGGTCAGCAAACGGGACCTACTCAGACTGTTTCCCAAACACTCAAATATCGAATAGGGAGAAATAAATTTTTCAAGATAAAATCATTCATATGACTCCCTTGCACTTTAAAACATAAACATCACCCAACACTGATCTTATTTCAAGATTTTCTACACTAAAATAGAGTGGTTCCTATAAATAAGCATCTGAAACATGTTTCTTTTTTAAATTAATAATTACAAACAAGATATTGTGAAGGCCAACACCTAATGATAGCTACATGTTATCTCTTAAAAAGAGGTATTGTCTCGAGTTCAAATCCCCAATTACCAAACTCAACCATCTAAAAAATTCCAAAATTCCAAAATTAAAATGAAGGGAGTTTGGGATGATGTTGCTGCAATATGACTTAACACTGGAGCAGAGCCACAAGGAACAGAACTGAGAACATAACAATATTTAGGAAAGGTATAATTGGGTCCCATGAAAATGAAACTGATGCTGAAACTGACATATGCAAGCTTAGTCAATTTGTTCGAACCAAAAGGATTAGCAAGGACCAATCACATTTGGGACTACAAGGTTATTCACCCATTCAATAAATGAAGTGGTTATGGCAGAGTGAGGGAGAGAACATGATAGAAAGTCAAATAAGACAAAACAAACTATGAACCTACGATTCTTTTCTGATAATCAGCTATTCATATTCAAGTGGATGTGGATCCCAGTAATTTCATTGTATTCAACAATAAACTTTTCAAATTTAATTGGGAACAATCTTCAAACCCATTAATCAACATCCTTTTCAATAGTTTTGAAGATGTGTCCTCCACTAATAGAACAAACCAAAAATAAATAAATAAATAAAAAGTTACATAAAAAATTAAAATAATCCCAGCTTTAATCCAACTGGGTTTCATATGATAATTCCTAAAAATATTAAATCTTTACAAAAAATAAAAAATAAAAAGTATAAGCTTTTCCAGTTTCTTTTTGCACTAATATAATAAGCATAGCATGCATAACTGAACGTCACAACAAAAGTAAAAGCCCGGATTAACAGACGAGAAACAACATAAACAAAAGCAGTAATAGAGGAGAGAAGTGAGGTACAAATCCCTAGTAGTTGAAGTTAGGACGTCCGAGAAAAGAACAAGAGATGAATCAAAGGCGAACAAAACAAGAAACCAGTAAATACGGTTGTTATGAAATAGCCAAAGGATTCAAGAAAAAAAAAAAAAGGATATAGTATTTAATGGGGTGATTAAAATTTGGATGTTTCAATGGAAAGAAGGTTGGGTTTGAGGGTTATGAGTTAAAAACTGAAATGATGGAGGATGTTAATGGAGGTCAAGACTTTTGGTTTGGTTTCAGAAAATGAAGAAACACGGAGACTGCGGATGTATATAATGGAAGAGAAGACGATACAACGACATAGAGAGAACTGGTGTTGTGGTGTTGGGTTGTGTTACGGCTTCTGTTAGACACGTGGCTTCGATGTATTTGAGTTTGACTTTGCGTTCCGTTTTTGATTTACAACTATTTTAAGGTTCAAAGGGTACAACCACAGAGAGAGAACTGATTCGCTATTGAAAACAATTAAAAAAAAAAAAAAGGAAAGAAAAATATCTGCATGAACCGGTTTTCACTGTCTTAATCAAATGTAAAATTTTTGTTTGAAAAGAATTTTTAATCTAACTCAATATATTAAAGACTAAAATAAGAAAAAAAGACCCATAATATTTAAAGATATTTCACTAATAAAAAAAACCATAATATTTAAAAATATCCTTTAGTCACATTAAAATAAACCCTTAAACTATTATTACCCACTATCAAAGCCCTTTAATGGATGAAATAAAGAACTATTAACTCATTGACATGCTGGTTTTTTCTGGCGTGGTAAATAATTTGCAAAAAACAAAGTTAAAAAAAAAATTATTAACACTGTTATCTAAAAAGTCTCTTCGTCTTTGTTTGTCCATGCCCAATCTTTTTCATCGCCTAGAAACAACTCTTATGAAAAAAGAAAGTGAACTAAAACTGCCAAAAAGAAAACTAAAATAGAAGAATAAAGAGAAATTAGAATTAAGAAAAAAAAACAAAAGAAGAAAAAGCTTAAAGCAAAAAAATATGAGATAAGGAAAGGAAAAAGAAAATCAATAAGATTCTAAGGTCAGAAATGAAGAGAAAGAGTCACGTGATCTGTTCTTTTCATCTTTCCTCAATTATTATTTTATGGAGCAAGATGGGATGTTATTTTTTTATGTTAAAATAATATTATTTTATATCTAATAAATATCAATTAAATATTTAAATCATGATTAAATATTTAAGTGATTATTTAATTCGTATAAATAAAGATCAAATATTATCGAATTTTAACAATATAAAATTTATTTCAACGAAAAAAAATATGTATATTTTACGCGCTGTTAAATTATTCGTGTGTAAAAGTCATCATAAACAAAACATGATGTCAAATATGACGTTGAATTAATTTATCCATATGTAACGATAGCTTCTGCTTATTCTAACTATTTTTTAAGCTTATCTTGTTTTTTTGGCTTTCTTCATCATCATTTCTGTTTATGAAATAGCTTAAGTTTAAGATTTTTTCCTTATTTCTTCTCGTTTTTTATCATAAAATGAGGAAAAATTTTTTGTTGAAATAACATTTAAACATAATGTCTTTTTAAAAATTGGTTTATCTAGCAGTATAAATCAAGGTCGATATAAATTTTGGATTTTTCTAATGCTCTGATTTTTTTTTAATTTGTTTTTCAAAATATTAAAATTGTAGGGTTTCTAGAGGAGTGTCTTATAATATAAACATGTATAAGTTAATTTTAACTAGTTACTCTATGGAATGAGACTTTAAAGGAGAACTTATTTTTTGTTACTGTAATATGAAGGTAGCTAGATGGACTTCATGGACGAATAACAATCCTTATAGAAGATTTTATGGATGCCCACATTATCCGATAAAGTTTATTGGTATTTCTTTGGTGTTTTTGCTAGTATTTCTTTGGTGTTTTTGTTGGTATTTATTTCTTGATATTTTTTTAGTGTGATTATGGGTTGATAAATTTATTGGTATTTCTTGGGTGTTTTTGCTAGAATTTATTTACTGATTTTTTTTGTGTGATTGTAGGGCATTGTTTATGGATTTGATTTATGGTATGATCGTGAAACTTCTGAAAGAGCAAAGAAGATTATTTTGGAGCTAAAAAAAAAAAGAGAAAATTTTTTATATAGTCGTATTCAAAGTTTGAAATATGAAGTTTCATAGTATAAGGAAAATGTTGGTAAAGCTTATGTTATCACAAAGAATATGCAATTGAAAAGAAAAGTTAGTTTTTTTATGTTGAAATTGAAAGCAAGCAATAAAATTATTGGTAGTGGACATGGTAAAGATGGTAACTGAAAAATAATTTGGCTTATCTCATTTTTTTTTATACTTGTGTTTTGTGTAATCTTTTTTAATGCCAAAAAAATTCTGAAAACTTAACTTATATGCTTGATAGTAGGTTAGTAAGATTGTTATAAGGGTCTATAAATGTTTGTTAAAACTTTTTCTATATCAATGAGCATTTAACCCTATGAATTTTGTTGCTTTATGTTATTAGCTGTGAAAATATGATTTAGTATAATATATTCAACTTGCAATATGCAACTAAAAAGAAATTTGAGCTAATTTGATAATAGAGACAATTTTATAATAAAACAATCTGATGAATGTCAATAAAAAGTGTTCTTACATAACATTTAGTATGGAAAACATTCAACCAATAGAAGGTTGAATAGAAAGTGTTTTTACAATATTAACAAGAAAAATATAGTTAACATCAGCAGCTAGTAACAACAGTTAACAAAACATAATATCAACTATTTAGATTTTTTTCTTTCCTTTTATTTCTTTTAGAAGCAAGAACTTGACTTTCTTGAGTACCAATTACATTCTCAACAACCTTCATCTTGCTTCTACTTGTCTCAACCGCTATTACTTTTTCACTTCTCAATCCAAGCTATTGAATAAAATTTATCAAATTATAATAGGTAATATTTAAGGAAATAAAATAAAAAATATATATGTTTGGTAAAGAATCACTCACATTTAAAATTTGTCTCCTTGTTTCTAAATTTATATATAATCCATAACCTTGCAAGACTTTTGTCTTGCTTCTAGTGGCCGCTTCAATAATGTGCTTATCATTATGACTTCCAATGTTGTTTACTGAAATTGCTCTCTTCCTAGTAGTTGCAGTTGTAATTGTAGATGCAAAACTATTAATATTAGCTGAAGCAGATGCATATGTGTAACCAAATCTAGATCCAAAAGCAGAAGTTGATATGAAAGCACCATAAGCAGTAGCTGAAGCAATAGTATGATTGCTTGGATCATATGTAGCTTTAATATGATTTACAATACTTGATGCACTTTAGTCCATGTTCTGGTCTCCAGATCTAATTACATGATAATCTTGCTATCATGGATAAAATAATAAAAATTGAATTGATGGGTTAGTGCACTTTAACAAGAAAAGATCCACAATAGTACAATGTTTATAATAATAAATAAAAACAAAATAAAATGAAACTACCTGATTGCCTACCATATGATAGCCTCTTTTGCTATGGCCTAGTTGATGACATAGTATACATGTCATTATCATGTCCTTCCTGGACAGATGAATTGAATTGTTGAGCTTTCTTTTTCTTAGGCTCATCATATCCTTTTCTTCTATTGGTTTTGGGCCTCCCTAGCATATTTCTAAGCTCTAGAGGTAAAACATTCTCTTTTATCCTTTGGTTTGGCCTAATTGTTTCTCCCAGGCATAGGTTGTAAAGAATTACTATAAGACTGCAGATATATCTCATTATGATACCAATTAGATAGAAAATCTTTTATATTTTTACCTAGATCTCTAATTGCACATATGGCATGTGCATATGGAATACCAAAAAGTTGGTACATTTTATAACCACATGTTTTCTCATCAAGCTAGACAATAAATCTATCTACACCTACATCTATTTCATATCCAGTATTTTCATTAAATGTAACTATACATTGTGATGCTATAACTGTATTTTTTTTATCATTTTTACAATGTTAGGACCAATTACACCTCTCCACTTAAAGCATTCTTTTATTTTCTTCTCAATTCTTATCATCAGAGACCTTCTTATGTCTTCAAATATAAAAATCATTGATTTTTTTTCTTGCATCTAACAATGTCTCATTGAATGCTTCACATAAGTTATTGTTAACCAACTCACATCTAGAGTTTATGTTGGAAAAGGCTTTACACCATTGTTGAAGTAGGCTTTTATTATGTCTATAGCTGTAGTATCATTTTTTTCTTATATTTTTCTTATTTTTTTTAAATTATCTGATTGTTAAAGACTTAGCAATTATCCAAAAAGCCATTTTTATCTCCTCACCCCCTATGTCCCCTCTTAGGCTAATTAGCATATACATCCCTAGCACATAATCTATATTCAGCATCTGAAAGCAATTTTGTAATTGCTTTATCAAGTCCCTACACTATTTAATTTATTAAAGTATTCAATACATAATTTAATTTGATTTTAACAATTCAGTACATCTAAAAATAATTAATAAGGAGTTAAAATATTTAGTACATAATTTAATTTAAATCAATATATAAATATTTAGTTTTTGTTGATCTGTTATAATTGTCCATCCTATACCATTTTCAAAAGACACAAAGTCTGATTTCATCAAATCAAAAAACTATTTTTATGAAGCTTTGCATTCCACTTTCACCAATGCCCAAGCCACTAGAAACATTTGATTATTTTGATCTCTACCAACAGCACATAGCAACTCACTTTTTGTCAATTTTTTAAACCAACAACTATCTAGGCCCAAAAAAAGCCTACAACTACTTCTAAACCTTTTTAAGTGCTCCAAAACATATGTAATTCCTTGCAAATACAGGTGGAGAACTTGGCAATGACCAATGAACTTACATTTTCACTGTGCTGCCTTTATTAGTTTATCTGATCACATCAGCTTAATCCCATAAAGGTCTAAACTCATCTTTATAATTGATAATAACTTTATCAGCCATATCTTTTTTAGCCATTCTTATCATGCTAATATTTACCTCTCTATCAAACTCTTTTTTAACTAACTCTTACACTTCTGCATTTTTAATAAAAAGATCATTTATAAATATATTTGTGTACAACTCAGCCAAAATAGCTTAACTCATCCTTAAATTTTTTAAAATCTTATTACATTCATAATTGTTATTGTAAGTCTTTCACTTGAAATGATTGTAACTTTCTATCATATACTGCATAAATCACCCAAGGACATTATTTTGCATCACACTTACCTTTAACAAAATTCTTATGGTTCTTTACCCAAATAATACCCCTATTTATCTTAATAAATAATACGGACATAGCATATTTAAATTGTTATAAATTCTCAAATAACATACCTAACTCAATGTAAAGTGTTTTTACATTGAGATCATATACTAGGAACTTACTTTTCATCTTAGTAGCATCATCAACCATTTCATCCTCATATTGATAAGCTCAACATACTTACAAAGTCATAGTACTTATTTTGATATTCGTCATCAACATCTTCATTGACTTGTGAAGTTGAATCTAGTTCCATCCTAGGGTCATCATTTTTATTGCTATTTCTATCAGCTATATATTTAACTTTTACTCCAGCTACATCTTCATTTTCTACCCTTGTTGTCCTTTTCCCCGTCAATCACATTTTCATTTCTTACCTTTGCTGCTTCAACATCATCTTCATTTTTTATCTCTGCTACCTCAATGGCATCTTTATTTTCTACCATTGCTACCTTGACATCATCTTCAATTTTTACCTTTGCTGTTTTAACTACACTTTCATTCTCTACCCTTACTTTTTCAACCATTCCTTTAGTTTCTATCCTTTCATTCTTTACTGCCTTATCTACATGTTGATTTTTTACCCTTTTATTCTCTATTGCATCTGCTACGTGTTGATTTTTTACCCTTCTATTCTCTACCACCTCAACTACATCTTTTACGTTAGGTGTTGTTAACAGCTTAAGAGCTAAAATAGCTTCATCTATACCATGTACTATATACACATCAACTACACCTAGATTTACTATATACCTAATCATATCAAGAGTACTTTTATCATTATTTACTACCATCAAGCTATCAGCTAATGTTTTTTTAGGTTTTAAATACAATATCTCACAAATATTCATATACCTAACCTCATTACAAATGTCTAACAACTCAAAGCAAGATATCTTATCAAGATCAACTATTAATTCCTCTATTATCTCATTTATATACATCAAATTATGACCATTACTAACAAAAGCTCTAGCATAGTAAAATCATATAATACAATAATTAAAACTCATACTGCAAAATCAAAAAAATTAAATTCTGTCACAATAAACCTTAAATACTAGCAACAACAATTGATAAGTACTATAAGAATCATTTCTAGCAAAATTTTATGTTATAAGTGTTATAAGAAACCCTAAATCCCTAATAATAAAAATTACAGTTAGTTTAAGTCTTCGTGTCCCATACATTGTTATCTAATTTTTGTTATAATCTTTTACTTTATTATAGAATTTCTTTTATAAGCTTTTACTTTGTTATAACCATGTTATAACCAAGGTCCTTTCTTTGAAATGCAATTTTTTTTACAATAGGTCTTTTATATGTGCATCTTGGCTCAAAAGTTTAGCATATTTTTCTTGTTTTATTTTGTGCATAAAATTAGAATTCACACGATTGACTTGATGCTATTTTTTGGTAATATTTTTGGCAAGATAATTTATAAAATGGACTGTGATGTTGTGATTATGCTTATACTTAAGCTAGGTTATCTTTTTTATGATTTTGTGACTGGTTCTATGGTTGGTTCATGGCTATCCTTATCATAATTTTGTTCTTGAACTACTATAGTTGACAATTATATTGGACTTGGCTAAAATTTTAGGAGATATCTTGAAAGTTAAGTTTTTTGTATATATTTTTGGAATCTTTTTGGTCAGGTAGTAAGGTAAAAATTTAATTCTAACCTTTTGATACAACAACTTAATTATTAAATAAAATTTATGTTGTAAGTGTTTTCAATGCTAAATTTAGCCCTATTTATATTCCTAGTTGCCATGAATTGTTGATTTTTTTTGTATGAAATAATATTTATTTTTTATACTGATTAATTAGCCTCACTTATGCTATAAATTAAAATAATGTTATGGGTGATCACTTATGCTAGCATTAGTAAAGGCCTAAGTGATAGGCAAGAATCAAAAGGCTACATAAATAATTATGTTTAAATAGAATATACCTAAATATTAGAAAGTCCTAACTATAATTTTGAACAATTAAGAATAACAACAAAAAATCCTAACTATAATTTTAACCAATTAAGAACAAAAAAACCCTAACTATTATTTTGAGCAATTAAAAACACTAACAGAAAACCTCAAATATAAATTTGAGCAATTAAGAACAATAATAAAAAACTTTAACTATAAATTTGAGCATTAAAAATAATAACAGAAAACTATAAATCAAAAAATGTTTAAGAATGAAAAACTATAGAACAACCTAAACCAGCATATGCCTAACTTTAAATAACAACAAAAAACTCTCAACCACAAAATTATTAATTATGAAAACAACAGAACCTAAAATATGTGTACATATTATTCACCTTACACAAATTTAACAAAAAAACAACAATTAACCTTTCAAATTTTTGGAGCTCAAATAATTGAACCCTAAAAATAAGAATGTTGGTTAACCTAAAATAGGGTTTAAAAAATGCTTATCTTACAAAAATTAATAAATGAAATTGAATCGGTGATCAAAATAACTTGTCCGGGTGATTAAGGTTAAAAATGATCTACTCTGGGTTTAAAAATTTTTAGTTTTTTTTATCTAGGTTAAACGTAAATTTTTTTTCCTAAAACTCTTTTCATTTTTTTTTTTTAGAATTGTAATAAAAAATCCAAATCAACATAATTTTGCTTAATCGGTTGTTTCCTAATCTTTTTACGTGTTATAATAGCATGTAAGATACACATTCCTTTTACCGTTGAAATAAATCTACATTGTTAAAAGTCAATAACATTTGATCCTTATTTGTTGAATTAAAATGTTTGATCCTGAATTGAGCAACCACCAAAACGTTTGATCCTGATTTGAGCATTTAGCCATAAATATCTAATTTTTATAATTTTATATTCAAATCAGGGTCTTCTACTTACTAACAATTAGTTTTAAGTTGAATGTTTAATATAGTATTAGAGTCATAATTTTCTTCTGTTATTCTTTTCAAATTTGTCACGTGATAAGTTTTTTTCATCTTCACCTATACATATGAAAGTTTGTTAAAATAGTATTATCTCACATTTAATAAATATATAATTTTTTGTAATCTTATATTCAGGTTGGCTCATTCATTTACTACCAATTGATTTTAAATTGGCTAAATGCCCAATTTAGGATTAAATATTTGCGTAGTTATTCAATTTAAGTCTAAACGTTTTAATTTATACAAATAAAGATTAAACGCTATCAACTTGTAACAATTAAGGATTTTTTTCAACGAAAATCGTGTTGTGAATATTACGCGCTATTAAGTTTAAAAATCATTATAAATAACTGTAATGTGAAATTAAATTTTTCACGTGGAATGATAGATAGAAAAGCTCTTGGTTTTGTTTTTCTAAGTCCATTTCATTTTAATTCTCTTTTTCTTTATCCTTTTTGTTGGAGTTTCAGAAAGCTTAGAGTTTATAAGCTGCAAGTCTACAACCATACTCCATGATCTTCATTTTGGACAATATCAAATTTTCAATTGCTCATTACTAATTTAAATTTTTAAAAAAATCATAAACCCACAAAAATTATAATACCCACAATATGAAAAAACCCAAAACTAAATCACATAATTTTTCATTACCATCCAACCATTTTAAATTAAAACTTATAATAAAATTTTCAACTTATAAAATTTCCAATTTCCTTATACTTGGGTAAAGAATGAAATAAATAAATAGATTAAATAGTATAACTTAGATTGTGAATATGTTAAATGCAAAAGAGAAAGGGTGATAAAAAATGGATCAATTAACACATTAGTGTCACTTGAGGTCAAGAGTTACAGTTAGAGAAAAAAAATATACTATCAAGAAAAAAATTGGAAGAAAAAGAAAGTTGAGCCTGCTTTTACAGATCTTGTTACTGACAAAAAGTGAAAAAATAAGGCCTTCACAATTGAAGAAAACTAGCATTGAAGTGGAGAAAATCTAAGACTTCGAAGAAAAAAAAATTTAATAAGAACAAGAGAAAAAATTGAAAGCGTTTCTTGTTCTTTTGAAAATTGCTTTTTTATTATTATTTTGACTTTTTTTCTTTGGTTTTGGTGAGTTTGTCATATACAAGACATCTATCAAATATTTGACAGATCGATATCATTTATTAATGCCACTCAATTAAATCATGCGTGTAATACATAAACAAACTTCTGTCAAAATATATCATTAATTGTAAACTTTCAAAAACATTTGATCTTAAATCAACACAATTCAAACATTTAATCTTTAAATAAGCAACCCATCAAAGATTTGATCATAAATTGAGCATTTAGTCTTTTAGGTTAGATGTTTAACATTCTAAACGATCCAAAGTCAAGAATTAGGTTGTATGTCTTTTCATTTTTCTCTCAAGTATTTTTATAAAGAATGAATTAATGTTTTTGTATTGATTATTTTCTTCTCAAAGAACCAAGCTTCTTTATTCAATCTAAAGAAAGTTAAAATTTTTAAATTTTGTATCAAAATTGAACAAAAAATAAAATAACCCACAGAGAGCATTTGGTTTGAGAAATCTTGTATTCCATGGGAAAGAATGATACCTAAAGAAAAGTTTGATTTTTAGGGCATCCTATTTTTAGATTCTTGTATTTGTTTGGAAGGAATCTGCATTTGTTAAATCATATATTTTGACTATAATCTCCTTTACAACCTTGTAAAATATCTTTCATTTTGTTTAAAAAAAAAAAGAATCAAATGGCAAATGATGTCTTTTATCATCAAATGAAATAAGAAGATTTTATTTATTTTTAAAATTAAATATACTCAATTATGGCATTTAATTACACATTATTCTGTTATTGCTTGCATATAAAATTTTAAACACTCAATTACGATGTTTCATTTAAATAAATGTCGTAATTGCTAGGATTTAAAATTAAAAAATTCAATTACGACATTTTATTCAACCAAACGTTTTAATTGAGTGATATCTATACAAGTAACTAATAAGAAGCATTATAATACGAGAATACATAAAATAGGAAATACATTCATATTTATGATCAATGAACTTTTTTTAGAACAAGAAGAAACATATTAGTTTAGTAGACTAATAGCACTGAGAACTTTAGTACCTTTAGTAGATTCTATGAACCCCACCTGTTTTTAGATATTTTTCGTTCATCTTTCCACCTTCTAGACATGCTACACCAACGGATAAATGTTTATTCATAGTCATGTTCGTAGTCATTCAAGTATTCCAAGAAATCGACACACTCATCAAAAGCACTTGATTATACGTATGTAAAATCCCTTTCCACATTTATTGTCTCATGATTTCCATTGACCTGTACCAAGAATAAGACTATTATCATTCTAATTTGGCAAAAACTACAGAAAGTCAACTTGTACAAAAAAACAACATTTTTTCCTTAAAAATGTTGTAATAGAAACATTTCAAATCTCTTTATAACCTAATTAAGACGCATGTTTAAGAGAAATGTTGTAATAGCCAGTTAATAAAATACATTGAAACCCAAAAAAATGAACCAATTACGACATTTTGTTCTACAAAAATATCGTAATTGACTTAAAATAAAATTTAATTTCAGTTTCAGACTTACTTTTTAAAACAGTAACATAGATAAAATAAATTTTTTATTTAGGTCAAATTTGAAACTCAAGCAATTTTTCGTTCAAAATTCTAAAATACCATAAAGAAAGATAGGTTCATGATTTTAGAACTTTGGGTACTGTTGAGAATCTAACATTTTCTCTAAGAATCAGATAACACTAAATTAAATGTGGGAATCAAATACCTACAATCAAGATTTCAAGAAAAATTTTGGATTCCCCTAAATCAAACGCCCCTATAAAGTAAAATGTGTTAGTTTTGGAGCTTATTGGTAGGAATTTATTCTTATTGACAGTATTTTTGGGATGTCTTAGCTGTGAGAAAGAATGTGAGGTAGAAAAAGAAGACAACATATTTTTCTTTTCATTTTTCTCTCAAGTATTTTTATGAAGAACAAATTAATGTTTTTGTGCTGATCATATTCTTTTTCAAAGACCCAAGCTAGTTTATTCAATCTTGAGAAAGTTAAAATTTTTAAATTTTATATCAAAATTGAATAAAAAATAAGATAATTCATAAAGTAAAATGTGTAAGTTTTGGAGCTTACCCGTAGGAATTTGGTCTTGTTGATGGTATTTTTGGGATGTCTTAGCTATGAAGAAGAATGTGAGGTGAAAAGAGAAGACAGTGATAACCTGCAGCCAAAAAATATAGTCAGGAGGCGTTGGAGTTGTTAGTAAAAAACGCACTCTGATGCTCAAGTCAATATATTACCTGAAGTAAGGTAGGAAGTAAAATAGTGAGGTGTGTATGTGTGAAACTTCAATGGGGAAGAAGGAATTCAAAGAGTTAGGTTATCCTATGTTACCTTGCGCAATTAGTTTTTTACTTACCTTTTGCTTTGAGATTAAGGGTAACGGTCTAACTAAAAGGTTTAATAGTGGATAGGATGTCTGTGTAGAGTTTAAGAAAAGTCTATATGAATGGATGAGAATTGTATTTAATGACCTCAGACAAGCATGGGTTGTATTTAATAATCCTAAGCAAGTTTGGTGCTAATGAGTCTTTTTTGATATGGTTGCCTTGACAAGTCACTAGTGGGTCTTGGGTGAGTCCCTCATTTGGTAGATGGTGAGCTATCCCCTTAAAAGAGGTGACATAGTTGTTTTGCATGCTTAGTCTAGGTTGCCTAAGGACTAAGCCTTATTGACCAAGCTTTGCCTATTGACTAACTAACTTAGGTGTAACAAGTTTACTTATTTGGTATTAATTTTTATTGATACTTTTTTTCAATATAAAGAATATTGTTGTATGAATCAATGAAGCATCATTTTTGTTTTAATTTTTTCTTTTTCATTTAAGATTTTTTTTTCGCACTTCTAATTTTTTTATTCTCTATTTGAGTCTTTTTATTTCACATTTCTTTTTGATCAAAAGTTAAAAAAAAAAAAGACAAAAAATGACATGGGCAAACAACAAGATTTGAACTCGCGCATGATGGATTCACAATCCAATGTCTTAATCCACTTAGCTATATCTGCCCATTTATTATACTATTTTTTTAAAATTTATTTAAATATTTCACATAAAAATTTTAAAGATTTTCAACTTTTATCATTAATCATTATTTTTTATCTTATTTTTAAGATACGATATATAAAAAAATTTAATTTTTTTATTTTAATTCTAAAATAAAAACTTTACAAAAAATTGATGAAAACTTTTTTATTTTTTATTTTTAACTTTTTATATATTTTTATTTTATAAATAATAAAATAAAAATTTTTATAATAAAATTTTATTTAGTTTTTTTTCTTGCGGATTTGGATGAGAGAGTAGAAAAAGATCGAATATGGATCAAGAGAGGTGAAAAGGTTTTTTAAGACAACAGAGTTAAAAGAGTTTTTTTTTTTTTTTTTAAACCTTGGTTTTTGCAAACCACGCCATCTATCTATTTTTGTCCATGTCAGTATTCCCACGTGTTAGAAAAAGTCAGAAAGTCAATGAATTAACAGTTAATGATCCATTATGTCAATGAATTAGCAGTTATGATCCATTATTTCATCCATTAAAGGGCTTATCTTTTAACAAAAGATTTAGTACAGCGACTTCAAATAAAAAAAGAAAAACAATAAGCTTGCATTTTGATGTCATTAACACGACAATATTATATTAGTAATAAAAAATTAAATCAATGGTAGAAAAAGAAGAAACGCAGATCACCCACAGCCCCATATTATTATTTTGTTTTTCATGTGAACTTACGTCATCAATTATTTAGGTTTATCTGTTATGATACTTGTTTTCATTTTTTTATTTTAAAATACAAGAAAAGAAACCACATCAGTGATTGAGTTTAGGGATATAAATTATATATTAATACTCATAAGTTATTCGGATTCGATTCGAAAAAATTTGAATTCGGTTCGATTATTATCGAGTCAAGTTTGAGTAGTTCGACTTCTCAATCGAGCTGAATTCGAATATTCTTATATTCGATTCGAGTAGCTCACGAACTTAATCTAATTTTTATATTTAAATATATTTTTATTATTTTAATTAATAAAATATTTCGAGTCGAGCATAAATAATTAAATTTTTATCGAGTATACGAATTGAACTTATTTTTACATATTAATCAAACTTAATCGAGCGAGTTCGAATAGCTCGAATTCGATCACGAATCGAACTTGAACTTGAAAAAATAAAATTCGATCGAGTTCGAATCGAGTATCGAATCTCGAATTATGAGTCGAGCTCGAGCTCGAATTTTTTATTGTATCGACTCGACTCGATTACATCCTTAATTGAGTATAAGTAACATAACAAACTGATAAAGTTAAAATTAAATTAATCAAACAAAAAGACATAATTAAAGCAACGATCAGTATTAATAGAGACGAGTTAAACCAGTGTGAGGCTTTGCCGACGAATCTTCCTCAAAGCAGTCGTAAACATAATTGGCAAAGAAAAATGGAAAATATTAACATTATATTTTGAATGAAACTTTTAAATTTCACTTGACTCATTTGAATTGTGTAAATATATATATATATATATATATAATTCCCCTTATCTCATCCTTCTTAAGGTGTTATCCACTTCTTCTGCTTAGAATACCTATTAGCGCTTATCATTAGCTTTTTACTTAAAATTGTGTTTTTTATTCTATTTGTAGTATATAATTTTTATATAAAATATAATAAAATTATATAAATTATTAAAATTTTATATAATACAAAAATACGAATGTTAAATTTACTTTTGATGAAGCTTGTATACTCTACCACCGTATACATTTTTATAGATACGAATGTATATATATTTTATATAATTCGGATAGTTGCATAATTATTTCAAAAAAAAAAATTACAAGTATTTGCTTTATAAGAGTCAAATATTAGAAGATTTTAATATTTATTTTTGAGTTAGTTACAGTTTTCCTGTTTGAAACTTTAGAAAAATGTATTATCTAAGTTTTAAAATAATATATAATTTGTATCTTGAATTTTCAAAAAAATATATAATTTACATCTTAAATTTTTTAATTATATATTATATTAACCTAAACTTTAATCTTATTACCATATCAACTTTTATCTTCAGCATTTTGATAAATATTATTAAATTATGTATTTATTATACATGCTATCAATATATTTTTAATATAAATTTAAATATACATTTTTTGCCTGAATTGTAAAAATTGTTTGGGATCGATTAATCATTTTTTGTTACGTGATATCTATGCTAAAATTTTTATAAAATATTTAACATTTTTATTTAATAAATAACATGTGTATAATAAAATTATATTGATTAAATACTATATAAATGAGTTAAGTTAATAATATTAAAATCAAAATTAAAATGATATATAATTTAAAATTTATATGTAAATTATACATTTTATTTCTCTTCATATCGATTTGTGTATTTTTTAAAATTCAGGTAAAAAGGTATAATTAACCCTTTTTTTTTTTTAATGTCGGCCAAAAAACATTTATTTTTGATAAAAATTCATTTTACTTTTAATCTCTTTCACATAGCCCAAGCGGAGACCCCAAACTGACGCACAAAACAAAGGCAAAGCTAATCCATTCATCCAGTCAAACACGCCCATACGGATAAACCACAAAAATTTCCAAACCGTCATATCCGATCCAACCACGTTTCTACCCTCCGATCTCCACCAATCGGGTCCCACAACAAACAAGAAAAACCCGACCCCGATATTCTTGGCGCACCCAAAAACCACTGACAAGAAAAAAAAAAAGGGAAAACAAAGCCACGGAGGAAACTTCTTTCTGTTTTTTTGGGCTTTTTTCTGGAATCTTCTCGAAGGCAATGGCTGAGACCACCAGCACCGAGAGATCCATTGGCACAGTCAAATGGTTCAGTGCTCAAAAGGGTTTCGGTTTCATAGCTCCCAACGACGGCGGTGACGACCTTTTCGTCCACCAAACCTCTATTCTTTCCCAAGGCTTTCGCACCCTCTCCGATAACCAACCCGTCGAATTTTCCGTCGATTTCGGCGAAGACGGCCGCGCTAAGGCCGTTGATGTAACTCCTATACCCCGATCTCGCCGCCCTTCCCGTGGTGGTCGTGGTGGTGGAAGAGGAGGATATTTTGGTGGACGAGGTAGAGATGGTGGTCCTCCTGGTGCTGGTGGTGGTTACAGGAGAGGGGGTTATGGTGGTGCTGGGGGTGGCAGAGGAGGAGGTGGCGGCGCGTGTTATAATTGTGGGAGAATGGGGCATTTGGCGAGGGATTGTTATCAAGGTGGTGGGAATACGAGATACAGTGGCGGCCGTAGAGATGATGGTGGAAGTAGAAGATACGGCGGCGGTGGCGGAGGAGTTGGAGGAGGAGAAGGAGCAGGGGGACGATGTTTTAATTGTGGAGAAGAAGGTCATTTTGCAAGGGATTGCCCTAATCCTAATAAATGATTGAGAAAACAAAATCGAAGGTTTCTATCGCTATATTATTTTGGGAGTATTGGTATTTCTTTTATGGTGTTTTTGCAGTTGGATTTATCAGCAAAAGAAGAAGAAATCGGAAAGTTCTTTATTTTTCCGATTAGATTTTTCTGTTCCCACTTATTTTCTGAGTGATTTCATATGACGTGGTATTTTCTCTTATTCTTATCGATTCTTCTTTTTTAAATCATTCATTCGTTCTCTTTACATTTGTGTTATGAATGGGAAAAATTTTGTCTTCTTGAAGTATGTTTCTTTTGTTGATTACTCTATTGTTTTTACTGTTTTTTTTGGTTCGATGCTTGAAAAGAGATACAGATGAACATGTCTTCGGATATCAGGTATTAATGTGAGGGTCCTGTCTTCTTAAAGAAATGGTGAATGATTTTGGAATATGTGGATGAAATGTGTTGCCATTTTGTATTTTTTAATCGTGAAACTTAAACAATATTGTGGACCCTGTTTTTCTGGTTATTTTGGAAAATGGTATCTTGAAAGGTACGTTGAGAGCAAAATATAAGTTTAAGACTTTATAGAGATTCGCAGGTCTTTACTTGCTTTTCTGTTTCCTTTCGGAGAGGATGAGGACGAAATCATTTATGTCCAGTGGGCCTTGTAATCCTTATCCTGCTTCAGTGCTTTATAACATTTGAGAGGTTGGTGTTGGATTGGTTAAGATTACATATACAGTCACTTCTTGGCAAGATTCAATATATGGTCTTCATCTCAAGGTTCTTTTTATGTTTAATTTTATTTCTTTTTATGGTCCGCTAAACATATTTTTTCTCTGTTGATTAATCCTCCTATTCATTGGACATAAGAAAAAGATACAATGGTTACATCTAATACAGTAACTGTTATGTACCATGAGATAGCATAATAGTTCTGAACCTTTTTGCCTTATGTTTGTCTGTGGATTGTTTGAGGCATACACTATCTTGGGGTTGATTTTCGTATTATTGTGGCATTCATAATGGTGAACATATCATTTATTGATTAATTGTAATTGAAACAGATACCGCACCTTTGGTGTGGAATGCTATTAAACCCTTTGAATTTGACCAGACAACTTCACATGCTTGTACAAGTACAGTTTCTCAGAATCATCATAGTGGTATAAATATAATCTCCATGCGCTAATCAATTTCTGAACTTCCTTCTTTCTATTTTTGTTCCCTTTTTCTCTATTTAGGTTTAGAAATTTGTTTAGTGATGAGGACAGGAGTTGTTTGGCCGTGGAAGAATACACATTATAAACCACATTCTCACAATCAACAAATGAGACTGCAAAGTAATTAGTTGAAAAGTAGTAGTTTTTTTCTTTAATTTGGAATTTAAGAATCTCTCGTTGAGCTTATGAGCTATTCTCTGTTGTGAGACATCCTTTTCAAAGTTAAAAAACGAGAAGTAAGTGTGTCTATGAGGTCAAGAACCAATTTTTGTGCATATATCGGATGCATGTAGCTTCATTCAGCCATCAAATTCTACTGGTATCTTGTCCTTGCAAGTTACAAGAAAACCCAGTTTTCAAAAACATATTAGGTTGTTGACTATTCTTGTTTCATGCAAACATGCCATATGGATTTCTGTTGATCTTCAAGTCTGACTTTATGGAGCTTTTGGTGAAGACTTCGGGGAATTGGTTTGTGATGGAACTGAGTTCACTAAGACGTAAAAGTGAATCATAGCTGCCTACACTGGATGAAGGTTCAGATATTGTTTTGATGAACGCATTTTATAGTGAGTATTTGGATGGCTGCAATTGGTATTTACTACCTTTGTACCACCTTTGAGGGTTGATATGTTGTTTACTACCTTAATGGAATGTTCTTGAATGATGTATGGTAAGGTTTAACTTTTAAAAGATAGTACTAGGAGAATCTGATAACCAATTCTTTGCACTCTTAAGTGACATAAGGTTTAGGTTCATGTGCTTTAGGCCATTTGGGATAATTGTCTGAAATTAATTTTAGATGAAATTAAAATGATGTTGCGGAACAGTTTTGTATATACATGTTGTGCAAACTTCTAATTCCCTTGGTTATACTGAAGTATTGGCAAATTCAAGGTAATTTCTTTGGTATCAGTAACTACCAGTGAATGTGTCAAAGGGATCAACCTTTTATTGATGGTCAATCCGGCAATTGAGGAATTTGGATTTGCTGATCATGTAAACAAACCATTTAAAGAAGTAAAGTAAGAAGCACTAAAAAAACTCTGTTAAGTATTCTGTTCTTCTGTCTGTTTGATAAGTTTCAATTTGTCTTGTCATTCATGCTATGCTTGTATAGTTTTCTTCAGTGGCAGTTAGAAATTAATGCTAAGAAAGAAACATAATTTACAGTTTCTCGATCATTGATTTACTAAACATAACCTGACAGTTTGCTGACCTTCTGGAGGAGTACGTATTTCGTAAGTGTATGAACTTCTTTTATTTATATTTAAAGAAAGGATTACCAATAATAGGACTTGCCAGGACATTGTACACGAATACTGTACAAATATTGGAAGTGATTTGGTTTTTATTAAATCATTACAGCTGAAGTTATTGTCGGAGCCTTATCTTGCAACTTTTGATTGGTTTTTTTCCATGCCATCATTCATCCTCTTCATTATCATGAATTATATGCATTGGTTAGAAATTCTTTGAGTTGAACTGCTTGCTTTGATTAGCAGCATAAAGATCTGGAGGGGGAAAGGGGATTTCATATTTGCTCTCATGCATTAGTCTTAAAAATACACCAGTAATCACCGTCTATAGCTTTGTGCACTGGGGTCCATGTTTCAATCATGTAATGCAAGATTGAGATTGAGATTGAGATTGAGATTTTTCATCAGAATTGCTCATTAGGACACTTATGGCTTTCAGTTCTGACTATAGTTGGTCAGTCTGATCTGTTATGTGATTACATGAAACAGCCTGCTGGGAATTACAAGTCAAAGTTTATTCTTGAGAGTTCCAACTTAGGCAGTCCAATGGTATTTGTTATGTAAGGAACATATCACAGGCAAGAGACATTTGAGTATTTGACTTGCTAACCTAGATGATTACTAGTTTCTAAGTTTTGGGTATGGGAATTCTGAGTAATATATTTTATCATTTTAATTATGTCAACTCTTCAGTGAATGCACCAAATGGAATATTTAAAAGTAAGTTTGAGGGCAGCTTGGAATCTCTGACCTCTATGCACAGTTTTCCTTCTGTATAACGTGCAAAGTTCTTGCTAGAATCACCAGTTTGATTGTATCCTTCTCTGGCAAACACCCCAGAATCAAAGAATGGATCTAAATCGCCGTCCCCTCCTTTTGGCTGGAGTCAAGGGATGCAGTTACCTTTGAGCTGAAAATCTCAAGTATTTTGAGATTGCAACCTTCTTGTTAGTGTGGAAATCTATAATTGATTGATTTTGTGATTTCTATATATGCTCCTTAATTCCATCATGTTATGTCTAGTGAGAATCTAAGTTGATCAAATTCAGCAAGGTTTCAGAATCCTGACTGGAGAGCATTTTACTTTTGTACAAAGAGGTTACAGATTGGAAAAAAGGTTGTTAACGTTGAAATTTAAATCAGGTTTGTTGATTGTCATTTCACAAGGGTGACTGCATGAATCGAGTTAAACTTTTCAGTTCTTTTATAGTAGAACATTGTGAAGTCTGGTACATGCTATAGGCTAACAGTATCACTTCTGTTGTACAAGAACTCAATTATCATTTATCTCTGGGCAATGAATTCCATCTTACATTTTCACATTTTAATCTTGAATTCTTTTCGTTGAGCCTGGATGAATTAGGCTACGCCATTTCATGAGGTGGAGGATTTAAGTATCACTGTGTTACTGATAACATTGTCAGTGAGGGACTGAAATGCCAGAATCTTCCCTTTGTTTTGGTGCGATGGTACAATTTGAACCTCTGAATGACATTAGCGGCAAATGGGCTGGAAATCTGTTGTATTTACAAGATTCTTACATGAAGATGTGATCATTGGGCTCAAAATATCTAACGATCAGGCAATTGCAATGTTTTTTTTTTTTTTTTTCCTTCTTTTGTCATATGTTATACGTGTCATTGTGCTGAAAATTGCGGCATATAAAATATAAGGCGTTATGCGTCGTTCCTCCCCAGAAGCACTAACAAGGACAAATCATGCAGAAGGAAAACATATAAATCACTATTTTTTTCAGAGCTCCTTTTCCAAATAGCAGGCTAGCTTATATCATTGTATAAACTTAGCCTGGACCCAATTTTTTTACTCAATGGCAATCCCTTATGAGTGGGCTACTCTGTCATCTCTCAAAAATTCTGATCATCAACCCATTGGGCTTTGGATTCAGTGGACAGTAGTCGTAGATATAGACAAGATAGAAGAAAAAAGTTCAAGTCAAAAAAGAACAATATGGGCCAATTTTTAGGTAGGCTGTAGCGTCAAGGGAAGTCGAGACTCTCTCATGTCCCCATTGCACTCACTCACTCACTCACTTCATGCCTTCGTATCAGTACTTCATTGCCCTACCCATCGTGCAGGTAACATAAAGGTAATGCTACTAATTTTCTCTATGATATTATAGGGGTAATTTTTAGAACCAATTTAAATTTAAATGATAATAATTATATCTTATAAATTCTGAATGATTTAATTATTTTATGATAGGTACGTATTGTATATCGCATATGTAACATGATAAAAAATATTCGAGAAAAGAGAATATATCGACATATTTGCAAGAGTTTCTATCATAGCTTATTCAATAATAAAATGCATAGAACAAACAATTATATGTCCTGTCATGATGCTTCTGGTCTAATGTTTAAGCACCTCCAAGTAAAACCCCAGGAGGGGGTACTTGTTTTTTGTTCTAACAATTCTGAGTAGAATTCTCATGCCAATTTACTATTCATAAACAGGTGCCACCTTGATCTTGTTAATCAATTCAAATGATGTTCTCTAGCTTACACGTTGGAGAAAATTTTGAAATAATGGCCGTTTATCTATGAATATTTGACTTAAGTGATAAAAAAAAAGTGTGCTTTTTTAATTGTTTGAATTCCAATCTGCTGATAGAATGTAAAAAAATAATTTTTTATAAGTTTAATAGACCAACGTAAATAAACCTCAAAAAATATTATGAAAAAACCCTAAAAATTCCTCGCCACGAAAATAATTATGATTATTTATATAACTATTCAATTACTATCTTTGATTAATTTTTAAAAGGTTTTATTTTTGGGTAATTTTTGTAAAAGGTTTAAGTAAGCGTATAATATATCAATAAAATGATTCTAGCAAAGAACTCAGCCACTATAGCAAAAAGAATGAAAAAATAAAAGTAATACTACAGACAAAGATACTTTTGCAGCAAAAAAAAAAAAAAGGCAAGTAAAATCTAGGCAATTGGACAAAGGTGGGAGGTTGGAGCTGTTTTTTTTTTTTTTTAATACAAAAAAGATCACAATTAATGATAGGAAAAAATTTTGGAAGTGTTAAATTTTGAATTTTAAATTTATTAAAAATTAATTTTTAAAATTGATAGTATAAAATCAATTAAATTAAAATTAAAATTTATTATTTTTTTAATTTGGTCAAGACAAAATAAAGCTGACAACGTGAGTGGAAGCTATGTCAGAAGAAAATCCAACCATGTGATGACACATGTAACCTCACATCATAAATCGGTATGTCTATGACTCATGACCATAGCAATTAGCATGGATATAACAACTGGGACCCCACACAAGTGTCTTACCCTGGATGTTGTTCCATCATCCATATATTTCTGGATCAAAGGATTTGATTCCTGTACCATAAAGTTACGAGGTGAATCTTGTGCGTGGATGGTTTCAAACTTTCATAAAATATCCAGATGGGATGCGTGAATTTGGCATATCTTTTTTCCACCACTTGCTTGACAAAACCAAATGAAGATTTCCAGTTAGTTACGAATGGATGGTCAAAATCATTTCTTTTATGCGTGGATAGATTCATTGATCATGGAGGGAAGAAGAAATCATTGAAATTAATATCCATTTCTTGGCAGTAAACAGACATAAGAGAATTTGCCTTAAATCTTTTATTTTTACGTGAAAATTTTGATGAATTTATAAATATTGAGAGTTTGTTTTAAATTTTACATGAAAATTTTAAAAATTTATGAGGAATTTTATCTTCATAAATAAGATGTTTTGATTTTTATTTGATTATTTTGAATAATTAGATATAAAATAAATATTTAAATGAATGAATTATTAAAATGATGTAATTAAACTTTAAGATTAATTTTATATAAAGAGTTTTTATTTTTTTCCAAAAATCTTATAATTTTAAAAATTTATTTGTTTTAAACTTATCTATGTTTTATTTTATTTCATATCTCTCAGGCTGGTGGGTTTATATCAAATTTGCAGCAAATCACTTCAAAGTTGACATCCCATGTGAGAAAAATGAAAAAGAGATTATATTTAAACCCATACCTACAAAGATCTTCATGGAGTACATGCCAGGAATGATAGAGGCCTTTCCACTGCATTCTGAAAAAGAAAAAAAAAAAGGACATTAGTTGTTAAAACTCAAAAGATCTTTATTTGAGGGTAATGATGGTGAGAATTAAAGAATAAAGATGCCAAACCACTCGGGGGGCTGCAGGTGCAAAAGTTACCATGTGTGCTAATCAAGGAAGGAATTATGTAAACAGTGAAGCTGACAAGGAGAGATCCAACGGTGGAATTGATAGGGCCAAAGAAAGGTAAGATAATTGTCAGGAACCAGATTGGGATCACCACCACACAGATACAAAGGAGTGCAGGCAAATCCAAATGTAATACAAAGTGTCTTTCAAAGTCACTCTTACCTCCGATCCAAAGCTCCCTTTCAAAGTGTGAGTTTTTCTTTTTTTTTTGTTCGAGCGCCTGATTTAATTATTATTTTCAAATTTTTGTTTTTAATCTCGATTTTTTTTTATATAAGTTTCAAATTTTCAGGTTTATCGTTCCAGAAGCAGCTCCGTTTACCGCATCACCAACGGTAAATCAATCCTTTCCTCCTGCCTTTTTTTTTTTTTTTTGGTTTCTATTTAATTATTAATTTAATTGATTTTTTTCTCCTTTTGTGCATGTGACATTTGATTAGAGGTGGAAACTGTCTTAGATTAGCAAATTTGCCTTCTTTTTTTTTAAGAAAAAATAAGAATTTCAAAATAAATGGGGTGAAATGGGCATAATTCATTGCAGTAAAGAACTATTTTTAGATCATTATATGATGAAAAACTACGTGATCAAAATCGTTTGATTGAGTTCTAAATTTGATGGAATCGGACAGATAGAGTATGCTTTTTAAGGAAAAAAAAAAAACTCATTTTGTCTTGAAAATTTGTGTGGTGCTATCTGATTATAAATTTTTTATGAAGTTGCTTTAAGTTTTTTCGTATCTCACTGAGGCAATTCTTATTTTTGTTCTTCGCTGTATGACCTTGTTTCCCAACTCGGCATTGGTTGGTATGCGCTTATTAGTGGTTGGAAACATTGTGATAATTTCATGAGAAATTCATGATCTATGGTTAAAGGCTATGCTTTG
Source organism: Durio zibethinus (assembly GCF_002303985.1). The sequence continues at coordinate 4,891,262 of NW_019167949.1, read as the reverse complement.
TTGACTTGTAATGGCGTGGAGGAGTCCTACAGAGGGGACCTTTCCATTCTTGAGATGTACTTTTAGATTGTATATATATGGTTGTTCTTTTAGATTAGTAAAAATATCTGGCTGGCGAGGATACAAGAAGAAACCTTATTGTCTGGAGAAAACCATTAAAAACTTCTGAATAAAATTCTTCATGTTTGAAATGGAGCCTTCTGATTTTATTGAACTTTGGATCTGTTAGTCAGTACTCATGATATTTTATGAAACCTGGTTCCTATAAGGATCTATTGACTTTTATAGCTCATCAAAATGGATCTGGAATCAATTAGATATCCTAAGTAATATATAACAATATAAAGAAAGAGTTCGAGCTGGTCTTCACTGAGTTGGTAGAGACCGATTTGGATTTGAACTTTAACTATTATTTTCGTAAACCATGTTTGTGACCTGACTGTGCAAGACGTTAGTTGATTACAACGAAAATAACATAAAAATGAGTTAAATTGTTGTGAAATCTAACTATGCCATGGTTACCTTTATAAGCAGCTTTGGCTCCCTTATTTCTATAAATTTTTCTTAATAAGCCTAGTTATAATCTAAATCATTAAATATGAATTTTATATATAATTACGATGAGATAGACATGTCAAATCTATGATGTCAGATATCTAAATATCTACATCCCCAATTATATATTGTTTATTGAATTATATGTTCTTTCTTAATACAGATGGTGTGGGAATCAATCCTCAGCAAAATGCAGGTGTGCTGACACTTTTTGTTAACTAATTTTATTGTTTTGGAGCTTCTTTTTATTTGCACATGTTTATCAAGTCTCATTGTATTTTACCTTTTCTTTAAATTTTGCACTTTAAATTGGATCCATGCTGGTTTTGAACTAAGCATCTGCATTTTTATTTTTGGAGAATTCAGTGTACAATAGTAGTTTAGGATCTGCAGAAGAAGATTAGGAATATTTTTATATATCATCTAGGTGGATTGGCATTCCTCTGCAAGACTCAAGTTATTTGCTGATATTCTGGACTTTCAGAAAAGCTTGATCATTTGAATTTCAATAATGTCCTTGCTTTGCCTATCTGTCTTCATCACTTCTTACTTTTATGATAGATGAATAGCCTATAAGAATAGTAAGTATGCTTACTTGCTCACTATTCTTACTATTATTTAGCTATTCATCATGCCCAGTTTGATAAGTTTGTTGTTACCTATAATGTACTTTATTTTACCATTGTTACCATTTGGCTCGGTACACTGTCTGATGTCCATCCTCTGTTATTTTAGTGAGTACAATCTTCTCCTATTCTTTAATTGCATGCAGGTTTCATTCATAGCAATAACTAGTCAGTTTGTAGTTAAGCCAGTAAATATGTTGAAAAGGGAAAGAATGGTAATTATACCTTTCTGGTACTTTTGCTGACTTTAGGAACTCAAAAAAAGTTCATTACATCTTTAAGTATAGAGAATCTCATCTTAGTTGTGATCCAACTTTGTTTATGTACTAGCACCTTGGTTGAAAATTGCTATTATGTTGTTACAACTATGAAAACATTTTGCAAATGTCGTTTCAATTTATGTTTACGCAAACTTGATTGGCTTTGTCAGGAAATGTCTTCCTCAAACATGGTTCTGAACTTTGCCTGATTCCTTGTGACAGGGTGGGAGCTTTTTAATGCTGAAAACTTCACTGTCATCAGAGTAAGAAGACTAGTTATCACCTCCTTTAATTATTGATCCATTTTCTTAGTATGTTTCTATTTTTACTCTTTAAGTGTAGACCATAGCTGATAACATTTTTTTCAAAAAAAAAAAATGATATAAGAGCTATATAATTACTATATAATCCCAAAGGCCAAAGTTGCCCATAAAAACTCTAAATTAATGGCCAATGAACCATTTGCCTTTTTAAACTGAATCCTTACTGCATGATCAGTCAAACCCCATATCTGGAAACAGCATGTTTACTGAGTTTATGTACGAAATGGACCCAAAGAAAAGTTGTAGCTGCTATTGGGTGTCTTGCATGCTCTTTAGCTATTTTAGAGGTGTTACACTTAACTCAACTGGTCAACGGTTAAAGTTTGGTCAACACATTTGGGTCCTTGGATCGCTCTAACGAAGCACACCTAAACAATCACATCACCTACTTTAAAGGGATGATTTGCCCTGAAGGACTCGCCTAAGGCTCCACCAAACATTTGTTAAGGTAATCACTTCAAAATCAATTAATTAATATTTAATTTATTTAAAATCATTAAATATAATTTATATATATTTAAAATTATTAAATATAATTTTACTTATTCAAGTAAACTTTTATTAAATTTTACATAAATATTTTATCAATTATCAAGTGTCTCAATCTAGTCATTATCTTTTATCTCACACGAGGTAGTCGAAAATTCAAGGGTAACATAGAATTAGACCTAACACCCTATGACTTTTCCTACATTGAAGCTTCTCTCACACTTTTGACCATCTCCATCTTTCTTACTTCTTAACCTTACCTCAAACATAATACTCACTTTAGTGTTGGTACGCACCCTTGAGTAAAAACTCCGATGACCCTCTGATCGTGTTTTCTGGATGCAGGTCCTAGCTGTCTTTCCTTTCCACCTCTCCTTCTTCCTTCTAGCTAAGACATTCCTCTGAGACTCTAACTCCCACTATTAATGCTTTTACTCAACCTACAACTGCTACCAAAGTAACATCCTTTTTACCAATTTTTTCTCAAATTCCATCACTAAATTTACCTACTTGGAGTTTTCCATTCCTCACAATCCACTTTCATTAAATGCTTGGGTAACATAGCCTCTAGGCTTTTATTAGAGAGTTTTATCTCCGAATGTAACACTGACACCACCATTGGTCTACACCACAGCACCGCACCTGGACCTTCAAACACTGTTCCTCAACTACCCACAGCACAGATCCTTTCTTAACAACCCATTAATGTCGGTTTGTAATCAAACATTCCCCTGGTAATTTTCACTATACATGTCTCACTCTCAGTGCCACAAAACCCTACATTAAACCAAACACATGCAAACCCTTTTTATAACCCAGAAAATGAGCTAGTCGCACAAGTTGCTGCTTTGCGCAAGGTGCTAGCTGACTTGGAAGAAGAGAAAAACGAGGATTTCCTGAGGATGATAATAATCCTCTCACCTCCACCATTAGACAAGCTAACATCCCATCTTCCTTTAAATTATCAAGACACCTATAATGAGACCACTGATCAAGAAGATCACTTGGACCACTTCAAAATCTTTATGGATCTGCACAATGCTTCTGATGCGGTGAAGTACAGGGCCTTTACCACCACCTTGTGTGGAAGGGCCATGACATAGTTATATTCTATGGCCCCTGCCACTATAGATAGTATCGATGCCCTCAGTAGGCAATTCTTAGCACATTTTATAGGCAGCAGGGCTATTGTCCACTTCTTTGCAAGTTTGTTGGTCATAATACAAAAATCTAAATAAACTTTACGACAGTACTTGAAAATGTTCAATACCGCCACTAGAGATCAAAGATTTGAACATTGAATGGACCATCTAGGCCTTTACTTCTGGGGTGAGGCATGATCATCTGAGATATTCTTTTACAGAAAACAATCAAAACAGTTGTACCAGTTGTATGAAAGGGTCCAGAAGTTTGCTGAGTTCGAAGAGATTAAAGCCGCTGATAGGGAAAAGACAGACGAATTGATTCATTGAGCCAGTAGTTTCATGACAACTGTCAGGCCCATAAGCTAGACCTCCACTCAGTCGCCCAAAAAACCAATCCCATTCCCACAACTAAGACATTGCAGCTAGCATTCAGTTGGGGCACTCTACTGATGAGTGCATAGCTCTCTAAGAGGAGATTGAAAGAATGGAAAGCATTATAAACACCAAATCAATCGCTTAAGACAACAACCCTCCACCCTGCCAAAACCATGAAGTAACGAACAACCAGCAAGTTAAAAACTAATCCCGCCAAACAAAAGAGGCCCATCAGGAGAAAGCAATGGACAAATGCTTAATCCAGGAATTATCCATATCATTGTAGAGGCTACGAAGGATTAGGCGAACGGTAAATCTAAGTGCAAGTCTCATTTACGCAGTGTGAAGGCAATTGATGTTGTAACTAAGAAGCAAATAGTTATAGATTGGCAGGTGCAATTTGCAGAGGCTGATACTGAAATATTGGTGAACAATAGCAATGACCCAATAGTGGTCACAGCAACGATGGCCAACTATTAAGTGCAATAAATTTAGTTGATAGTGGTAGTGCAGTGGACTTAATTCAGTATCAAGCCTTTAAATAAATGGGCTTACAGATAGAGATTTAAGGCAATCAGGGCCCATCTTTGAGTTTGCCAATCAACCCATCACGGTGAAGCGGTCTATTACTTTGCCAGTTACAACGGGAATGGTGAACACATTGACAACACTGGCAGACTTTCTGGTGGTTGATTAACCTTCCACTTATAGTGTAATTTTTTCCAAGCCATTGATGAAAAAAGTCAAAATGGTGACTGTCATTTACTGTTTTCAAATTCCCCATACCCACCATGGTGGGGTATATGAAAACAACTAAGGTGACAGCTCGCCAGTGCCACCTTTTGAGCCTTTAACTTACCCAGAAAGAAGACCAAAACACCAACTCATCCCCATCTCCGCCTATAGAGGACCCCGAAACACATCCCTCCCAATCAGTCTATGCCATAAACCCAACCTTAGCCTAGACTTTGAGCATTGGTAGTCTGGAATTCTGGATGCACGAGGTAATATGTAAAGTTCTTACTTCAATGGCTTCTATTACAGTGCAATCATCAATCATATACTTCTAAGTGTATTGTTGCTGCATTAACATCTGTCCGTGGTCGTCCTACACCATTTTAGTGCCATCTGATCTGCAAAGCCAGGTAGGGATTGCAGCTTAGGCAGGCAACATGCAGGTTCTCCAATTTTGATCATGCCAAATTCCTAGTCCAGTAGGTGCTTTGGTTTTACCTAAAGATGATAATTTTGTTTTGCTTGCACTGCGGATGTTAGTGTCAAGGTGGAGGTTGATTTGCAAACTCCGATCAAATTGAGCCAGGGGTTGACACAATTCTTTTGTTTTTTCGTAGTTAGTTTCACCCTTGCAGCAGGAGCAGGACAGCATTATTCATAGTTGTAGTACTGGAAATATGCTTGTTCTTTTGCAAAATAAAGTTCTGCAAATTACTGATACTGTATCTCGTGTACTAACATCCCTTTAATCAGTATTTTCTCAAAACGTGATGAAGTTAGTGATGGGTTCAGCTTTGTTTTTATTTCACACCAGAGTTTGTGGTTCCTCTCATTGATGAAAGGCCTGATTGCAACCTGTCCAGATGATGGTTCTGAAAGTGGTGATGGCAAGAGCTCGATTGAGATTCCCAACTGAAATATCCTGCTTTGACGCACGTCATGGTGGAACAGGAGTCAAGTATCTTCTCACTAACGAATGCAGTCAACCAAAAGCTGAAGGAGCAGAACCATCTTTCTGTTTCCCCTAGAGCCGCTGTTGCAGAAGACCACTAGGATGATCTCAAATGTCAATATGAACTTGCCTGAAATCGTGGCAAAGCGTTTGTGCAACTTCAAATAATAATTCTAATCTGTTCTGTACACTTATCTTTCTAGCATTCAGAAATAGATGTTTTCAACTATGCTTGAAATTACCCAGAACAAAAATTTAATGAAAAGATTCTGCACTCAGCTGTGTGCATGCATTTCAACAAAAATGGCCTTAAAATTAAATACATTAATAAATTATAGGAAATGTTAAAAATTACTTTTCTTCACGTGTGCAATAAAAAGAGAAACTTGTTAAATTAAAATAATGCTGGTGTTATATCCAAGTAATTTAAACCCAAAATGATGTGAACATGAGATTATCTCAACCAAAAACAACTATAATTTCCTTCCCATCCAATTATCATCTCTAAACTAAATGCAACAATCAGTTTAGTTCCATTTTAGGGCGAAAATGCTAAGCTTGAGTTTGCTCAAGAATCCGCCCGAAATCATGTCCGGAAGGTGAAATGTCCTCTGAGAGGAGGGATAAGGTGGTCCTACTAGTTAAAGGCTGGTCCAACCCGACGCTGACCCAACAGACATGAGCCGAGCAAGATCAACATGGCTGGATTCTGCCAAGGTCTAGCTGTGAGCCTACCTTCCATTCCACTTTTAATTCCAACTTGCCAAAGTACCAAAAGCTCGATCTCATGTTTTGCAAGTCCTCTCTTCCTCTCTGCCACGCTTGTTGCTATGTTGATTGTAATATACCTTCTTTTCTTTTCTTTTCCTTTTTTTTTCTCTCATATATGTTCCACATTGCTTTCTTTTCCTTCCAATTTCCAATCATTTCTTTGCTCTCTCTGTTTAGTTTGCATGATGAATAGGGTTTGAGTTTTTCTCTTACTCATGTGTTGTTGTTTCTTTTTACTATTCTCAATGACTGTAAGCTACTGATGAAAGCTCTGAACAAAAGCTACACAAAAGCTCGCATGGGAGCAAATTCCTTCTGCCTCGATTAATTTTTGGCGCCAAAACCCTGACTCATATTCCAGGAACTGGATAGTACTATTGATTAACTTTATCTCGTCCAAGTTTTATGTACCAAAAAAATCTCTAGTTCAAGTTTTTTTTTTTTTTTCTTATAATTGATTTCTTTCAAGATTTTCTCAATTATTTTATTCTACATGCATGTGCTACTACGTACTTCTACAATATGCAAGTAGGATCACGAATCTCTCTTTCTTGCTTTTGATTCAACCAGCTTGTGGAATTTCTTTCGTTTCTATAAAAAAAACTGTTGCTTTTTTCTATGTAGTTGTGATGAAATTGGAAGATTTTGTGAATATAGTATTCCAAGAGCTTATTGAGCCCATACTTGTTTGCTTAACAAATTTATTACTATATATGTTGTGTTATTATTATAATCGAACATCAAGAAAACTCAAATCATGTGATAATGAGTACAAAACAAGAGTAACCCCACAAGGGCAACCGTTAATGAAAAGTAAACAGGCTTGAAAACAAAGCCATAGAACAAAAACTAGCCCACGCTGTACGGACAGGGAAGTGGGTTGGGGTGGCTGTTTCACTGTGGCCCCAAATCATCGATTTAACAGAAGTTGTTGAGACAAGCTGTAACAAGATTCAGATTGCAGCAGTGCACACTGCAAATGAAAGCATCTTCAGTAATGTCTTGCATGCAGGAAAAACCAAAAGTTTGTTTGGTTTTTCATTTTGGACAGTACTCAAAAAACCTGATCGGGACAAGACACCAGGCCATGTCCTGTCCGCTGCCATGGAAAAGAAAGTACTATTCCATTTTCCATGTTCCAATTTCCAAATGTATGTAATGTTGTTTTTGTTTGGCGTTAGCAAATGGAATGGAATCCGGACATCGATGTAAGAAAAGTAATGCCCCATAAAGGAGAAAGAAATTAGCTATGGGTGCGGATTTATTTTTGTCAAAATTGTCCCACTTGCTGACTCATTCTAAGATTAACTAAAATCTGTGAGTTTCTTGGATCGTTGGAAAACATTGTCTGATTAGAAACAGATTTTTATTTGGGTTCCAAACAAGAAATTAGAAGTTTGATGTTCGAACCTTGAATCTACGTGATTAATTTCAGTTTTGAAAAATGTGTCTGTCCTGCTGCTGATGAGATTTCTATTGTGAACGCCATTAAAGTACAAGTTATGAGATTTATCTGGTTTAAATGCCTTATGGCGTTATCGCAAGGGAAGGTTTTCCCCTCATCTTTCATTTCTCTTCTTAGTCACCTAAGTTCATTTTATTTTATTTTTGAAAAAAAAAAACAAATTTCAAGTTGAGCATTCATTCATCCAATGCGTTAGTGTTCTCCAATGTAAAATTAATGCCATGTATTGGGTTGAGAAATCACATCGCAATTCAAAATAGAAAACCCCCGAAGTTTCCCCCACAAAGGGATGTCCACAATGCTCCCCCCAACCCGTGACAGCAATCTTCTCCCTCACGTGGATATAAACCATTCCCCCAAAAAAAACTCCACATGTTGGCAGTAATTATTTAGCAAATCAGCTATTTAATTTTGCTACACTAATAGATTACCCGAAACAAGAAAATTCTTCCCTTCGATCAGAAAGTTATAGTGAAAACACCCCTAAAACCCTCTATAGATGACAACAAAACAAGGCAAGATAGCCTTAGGATTAAATACATACAACTCATCCAAATTGCAGTACACCCCAATAGCACCAGACACTGAGTCGTAATCCTCCATGCTACCTTCCATGCTCTTCTTCACTCTCCCAGCAATCACCCTACAAACAAGCATTGCCCTCTTGTCATTGCCATCTTCTACTCCAGCAGCTTTGTCATGAGCTTTGCCACTGGTTGCTGTTGTCAGGATTCCTTTTCCATTGGAACCTCCAGTGAGTTCTTGAGCCATCTTGAAACCATTCTTATAATGCTACACACATTGCAGTTCGGGATTGAGTTGCACAAGTTGGAGGACCCGTTGAGGCCAAGTGAACATGCAAAAGTGGCGCAGTGAAACCTGAGGAGCTCATTGCCATCTGCCATGCACCGTGGGTGCTTCTTGGGGAGCTTGGTGGCTTTGGATTTGATGGAATCACGGTATTCTTCGAATTTGGAGATGGTTTTGGGGGTGTTATGGACTTTAAGGATGCGATCAATTTGGCAGATGGGTGTTTGTTTCTTTAGCCAGCTTGACTGGAATATGATTTCCACTATGTTCTTGCTCGTGTCCTCAGGACCCAGCTCAGATACTGTTGATGTATAAGCCCAGAGACAGAAATGGAATCAGTTTATTGGCTATAACAAATTATATGCAAATGACAAATTGAAGAGGCTTAATTGGTAAGTCAAGGGAGTGAAATACCTGCATGCCTAACAGCTTGATGAAGCTCCAAATTTTCAGCTTTCATGAATATCTCACCACATTCAGGACAGGAACAAATGCTACCCCTCAGAGAAGGATCTCTGGCTATTCCAAGAACAGGATCAACCACCATTCGGCACTCATAACAGCCAGAGAATCTCCTGAATGGCATTCCTCTAAAGGACCCACCAGCGGAGGAGGATGGTGCTGAAGATACAGAAAGTGTAGTGGAAGAAACTACTCCATTGAGTTCGTGCAGAGAAGCTTCCATGGATCTGCTAGAAGCATCATTGTTACTTGAACCAAGCGATGCCCTTTTCTTATGGACTTCAGGGGAAGCTATTTCAGGCCTGAACATGACCTTTGTGTTGCTACATAATGAACCTGAACACCTCATTTTCTTGCATTTCTTGCCAGTTTCTTCCATCACTTGTTCCGGTTGTTGTTGTTTTTGCTGCTTCTTCTTCTGCCGTTGTTTCTGCTGCTCCTGCTGCTGCCTCTGTTGCTCTTGTTGTGGTTGGAAATGTTTACCAAAGAAAAGGCCTTTGACAACTGCCCAAGAGGGTGGTTTGTCATTCATCTGGGGCCGCTTCTTTTGGTATTGATAAGCTCTCATGATTGGGTTTTTTTGGTGAGTAGGTCCAGCCATTTCCTAGCCGATCTGCAACTCCGAAAATTAGTTGAGCTAGACAAAATGATGGGTTCTTTCCCTTTTTTTCTGTAATGTATCAGAATCTCAGATAGACTGCCATTAGAGACATGAAGCTGAAACAGTTGGGAAGGATCTGCAGAGATACTTCTTACTGCCTACCGACATTAGCCAGGATTTGGAAGTTTGGATTTATAAATTAATTGCTCTCTCCATGTATAGCACTATAGATTGCTCATGGCAACTATAGGCCGTTGATTCTCATTGCAGATACTTGGATCATCCAAACAATAAACAAAAAGTGGGTCCCAACATTAAATTACTCAAATAGGACTGACTTTTCTTTCCAATGGATAAATCCCCAATAACAGGAAAGGGATTGCCTGGAAAAAGTTAAACACATTATTATGAAAAGAAATTTGTGTCAGTACTTTGACCCGATTTCATCCAAATTTTTGAAAATATGTTATGGCATGTACGTAAAATTTTAATTTTAAATTTATAAAATATTTTTTATAAGATAAAATCATAAAATTTTTAAATTAAAATAAATAATATTTTATAAATTTAAATGATTATCGATCATATAAAAATTAAGTATTATATCACAAGAGTTATTTGTAAAATTTTATAAAATTTAAATGTTATACGATAATAGTCATCATTAAAATTTTAATATTTAATGTAATTTTATTATTTATGTATGTTTTATGTTGAGTTCACCTAATATTTGATATGATTTTATTAATGTAATTTTATGATTTGTGTGTGTTTTATATTGAATTTGCTCAACGTTAACTCAAATTTATAAAATATTTTTTATAAAATAAAATTATAATCACTTTTATAAAATAAAATCGTAAAATATACAAATTAAAACAAATAATAACTTTTAAATTGAATCGAATCTTTACACTACTCCTATAGAATTGCAAAAAGGAAAAAAAATGTTGCATTCCAATTTACAGTAGCCTACGATAAACGGTTAGTAATTTGAAGGGGTAATATCCGGTATAAATTAAGTCATTTATACTTTAACTTTTCGTATGATTTTCAAGTTTGAGTTGTGTTATAACTTATACATCATTGACAGTCATCAATAACAAGTCTGATTGTCATTTTAGTAAGTTTAACAGTTGATAAATCAATAAATCATGTCATCATCAATAAAATATAAAAGATAAAGTCCGAATGAGTATGTCACTTATTCTCACCTTCATACTCCCTATACTTCCTTGAGCCTTACCTACTCTCTTTCTCTCTCTTTACTTCATCCTTCTTCCTCTCTTGCATAAATTACTGATGTAAACGTCGGAAAGCATGACGTCACCCGACCTTTCTCTTTGTGACAGCCTCGTCAGCTGTCCAATTTGACCTCTAGCAAAATCCTCAATCACTAAATCAGAAAGTGCAGGCCACATTCATTCTCCAATTCAACCTCCAACAAACTTCTCAACCATCTGATCGGTTGAATAATCATATACATGAACTAGTGAGCTAAATGTTTGTTTCAACTAGTAGTATTTTTCTATACCTTAGTTCAGCGCAATTTGTCATATTCAAATTTCAAATCGTGTGAACAAATTGCTGCCATTTCCTTTATTTGTTCTTCCCATTGTTTGAGAAAATAATGCAGAGATATTAAATCAGGAAATATAGGTAAAGGAGACTATTGGAGATGGGGAGTGGTGCTACGGCTACCCAAGGTGGGATTTTTGGGGCTGGGAGCTCAACACCAACAACAAGGTACATTCACTAATTACCCCCATCATGGGAAAAAGCTGCTTGATTCCTTTAGCCTCAAAATTAGGCCACTACTTTTCAAAATTTCAAACCTTAAAAAGACAATACATTAGAGCAAGCATTCAAATGCCAAAAGCTTAAACAAACATTAACAGAGTAACCGTTGAAGTAAAGGGTAGAAAATTCAGATTCAGAGCAACTGCATTGTAAAGTCTGAAAGTATGGATGCATTATAAAGTTGGTGTCTAAATTAAGAAGTAATAAGACTCTTTAAACTTGGTATTTAAATTTGGAATATATCTGATCAAAGGTGTCCCACCTTGAAATTATGGTTTTTGCAATGATCTATGTTAAATTTGAATACCAGGTTGCCCTTATAGAACTGACCTCAAAACTTGTCTTATCTCCAAAAAATTTACATAAAATTTTGTAAGTAAAATTCGTGAAGTTTCTTATTAAAAATGAATAAATAAAAATTAAAATTAAGAAGTAATAAGACTCTTTAAACTTGGTATTTAAATTTGGAATATATCTGATCAAAGGTGTCCCACCTTGAAATTATGGTTTTTGCAATGATCTATGTTAAATTGGAATACCAGGTTGCCCTTATAGATTGACCTCAAAACTTGTCTTATCTCAGAAAAATTTACATAAAATTTTGTAAGTAGGATTCGTGAAGTTTTTTTATTAAAAATGAATAAATAAAAATTAAAATTGAAAATCAAAATCAACAAATTAAAAGATCTCATCACAAAAATCAAATATACAAAATTTAAAAAAACTTTAATAAATTTTGATATATTTATTAAATAGATATATTTAGTAAAAATATTGATAACATTTTATAATTGAATAAGTATTAATCAAATTTGAATTATAAAACTATATTTTTAATAATTTTTTTATATATTATTGATCTTCACAATGAATTCTATCAATTTATCGATTCATATTTTTTATTAAAATTTTTATTTACTTATTCTTAATAAAAAATTTCACGAACTCTATCTATGTAACTTTATGTAAGTTTTATTGTTTTATTCATTTTATCTACACCACACTCAATGGCTACTAATCCATGACAGATTCTTACTCTGTTATTTATTTTGAAGCATAAGTTCATTTCACAAATATGAAAATTTATCTATGAAGCAACATAATGTAACCTTTAGTTTATGGTTTACTGTCAAAATTCATGTCTCCTACTTCCGAAATGTATTACAAAGGAACAATTGGGCATTTAACCCAAATGATATTGAAGTGCATGTATTTTTAACTCAAATTTTTTATCAAAAAGAAAAAAGCCAAGTTGGACTTATTTGGGGTATTTCTAGCACAAACATCTGCTGAGGTAATTTGCTAGTCCTCTGTAGATGAAAGCTTGAAAGAAGCTTCAGCATGAGCTTCCTCCAACTTCATCAAGAATTCTTTCATGAATGAAGTATTTGTCCCATGAGTGATTCCCAGAATGTCCACGGCCTTGGTGAATGATTTGATAGCGCCATCTGCCTCGCCAGGCAACCTGTTCATGAATAAAGTTGAATTTTTTTATGACTCAAAACAGAGTAAAGCTATCAAATCATGTGGACCGAATTTTGAGGTTGTAATGTGAAGATCATGCCCACTCATTGATCCATTAAATATCAACAAACCAACTGTTCAATACAGTTTGAAATAAGCTGTTTCCAAAGGTAGCCTCTCACATTACCTAGATATAACCTTCATTAATTTCTTTCACGGAGGGAGGGAGGAAGGGCAACTAACTATACCAAATTTAAAATGTTTCAAGTACTTATGCTTCAAATAATAAACCAAGGAATTAGTAGCTTAAAATGGCTCAAAAATGGACATTTTTCAGCAATCTCTTTTAAGTCGATATCAGGGTACCGAAGAATCAAGTTAACAAGGTTAGCCATCGGTTCATGTCTTTCTCCAATTTAAAGCTAAACAAAATAGTTGAGCAGCAGGATTATAACATCAGAAAAGGTAATATACAACAAATGGACTGAATCCAATGAAAAAAAAAAACAAAGAACGGATACGTGAAACCAAAGCCTCCACCAAATTGTAATTGTTCATCCACAGCAGTAACGGGGATGACCTGGAAATCATAAGTAATAATTCCCCATTAAAAAAGGCACAGAATTCTCACATATGAAACAGTAAAAACCAGCCCCATTACGTTCTCATTTTTCAATTTTCTCCCGAGGTAAAGTGTCACCATCATTCGGATGGTAGGGTTAACAGACTTTCACCTTTCTTTGTCAAGATTAGCCGGTGCCAGGCACTCAAATCGATGCAACTTCCATTCCAGCTTCAGTAACAACGTCATTAACCAATCAATAAATTTTCAATTGATTTATAAGAAATTCAACTAATTGAGTTGAAACATCACAAACCTGACATTTGGTCCTACAATACCAAACAACCTAAAAAGCTGAGCATTTCTTAAGATTGCTTTTTTTGAAACATCCATCGCACCTTGATTCGGTTAAGGATGTGTTTGCCACGCAGACGTATGGCTCTTGGCTTATAATTACTTCTGCAAATTAAAGCTGCGTTAGGATTTTTTTTTTTTTTTTTTTTTTTTTGGGTTTAAGCTGCATTTTTAAAGAAAAAAATTATTAAAATTCGCAGGCTATCAATAGATTAATTGATCGAATTTAGCAGAGTTTTTTTGTTTTTCGGCGGTGATGAGAGAACGGCCTCTATCGGGGAGAGGCTTGAAAGGGTCAAAGCCACGAGCTCGAAGTGAAGTCTGCGTTTGTTCTTCCTCGGAAAGTTAAACGTGGCGGAAAATAACTAAATACGGCATCGTTTCGATATAACTTTCTAAAGCATGGTCAAAAGTAAAAAAAATGAAATTACGCGCTTTTCCATGGGTAGTTGATGGGAACTTACACAGGAAGTTTAAAATTTTTGTCCTTGTTATAAGGTGTTGAATAATAATAGTTAGATATAAAAAATTAATATAAATTATTGATTTTTTCAATTGTAAAAATAATTAATTATCTATTAATTTGTTAATTTAATTTTAATTAATTAATATTAAATATTATTTATTAAATAAAATAAAAAAATTTTAACAAATAAATACAATTTACTTAAAATTCTTTAAAAAATAATAAAATAATATAATATTTAAAATTTTTTAATTAAAAATTAATTAATATAATAATGTGAGAATTATCGTAAAATTAATATAATTTGATATAAAAATATTAGAAGTATTGTAATCTCTTAAGAGAGAATTGTAATAATTTTAAACATAATAAATGTAAGAACAAGTATAAAAAATATTCTTATAACATAAATAATAAGTTGATAACGTAAAAAAATTATTACCTTAAACTGAAAAAATAATTTTAAACTAATAAATAAGTGTTAATATAAAAAAGTAAGAATAATCATAAAATTAGTGTCATTTAATGTAAAATAAATTAGAAGTGTGGTAATACCCTAATAAAAAGTCGTAAATGTTATAAATGTAATGAAAAGTAACAATACATATAAAAAAATATTATTATAACAAAAATAATTAAGTTGGTAATGTAAAAAAAATATTAATATAAAATAAAAAAATAAAAGTTAATGTAAAAAAGTGAAAATAATCGTAAAATTAATATTATTTAATGTAAAATGATTACAAATATTTACACCTTAATAAAATATTGTGATAATTTTAAATATAATGAAAAATAATAACAAGTGTAAAAAAAATTATTAAAACGTATAATTAAATTAGTAATGTAAAAAAATTAGTATTATGAATAAAAAATAATCTTATACCAAAAAATAGGTGTTAACATAAAAAAATTATAAAATTAGTATTTTTTAACATAAAATAGTTAGAAGTGTTGTGATACTTTCAAGAAAAAGTTATAATAATACTAAACGTAATAAAAAGTAACAAATGTAAAAATATATTATTATAACGTAAATAATTAAGTTGACAATATACAAAAATTTATTGTTATAAATAAAAAATAATTCTAAACAAAAAAAAATGTTAATGTAAAAAAGTGAGATTAATTATAAATTAGAATAATTTGACGTAAAGTATGCTAAAAGTGTTGTAATATAAAAAGATAAGAATAATTGTAAAATTAGTGTCACTTGACATAAATTGGATTACAATTGTTGTAACACTCTAATAAAAAATTATGATAAATTTAAACGTAATAAAAAAATAAGAACAAGTGTAAAAAAATATTATTATAACATAAATAGTATTTTTGGCAATGTAAAATAATTATTATTATAAATTAATAATTTTAAATTAAAAAATAAATGTTAGTATAAAAAAAATGAAAGTAATCATAAATTTAATATTATTTGACGTGAAATGATTAGAAATGTCGTAATACATTTAAAACAATTATAATATTCATAAACGTAATAAAAAATGACAATAAGCGTAAAAAGATATTATTGAAACTTAAATAATTAAGTTGGCAATATAAAAAAAAACTATTATTACAAATAAAAAAATAATTTAAAATAAAATGTTAAAAGTTAAAATAAAACGATAAAAATAATTGTAAAATTGATATTATTTTAATATAGAATAGTTAAAAGTATTGTTACATATTTAGAAAAAAATTTTAATTTATTTTAAATATAATAAAAAGTAACAACAAATGTAAAAAGATATTATTGAAATATAATAAATTGACAATGCAAAAAAATTAATATTATAAACAAAAAAATAATTCAGTCAAAAAATATGTGTTAACGTAAAAGATAAGAATAATCATAAAATTAGTATCATTTGGCATAAAATATATTAAAAGTATCATAATACCTTAAAAAAACTTGTGATAATTCTAAACATAATAAAATATAAGAATATGTGTAAAATATTTTATTATAACGTAAATATAAGTTCATTACGTAAAAAAATTGTTATTATAAATAAAAAATAATTCTAAAAAAATATGTATTAACGTAAAAATGTGAGAATAATTGAAAAAATTGAATCATATGGTGTAAGATATGTTACAATGTCCTAATGTAAAAAGATAAGAATAATCATAAAATTAATATTATTTCGCGTAAATTAGATTAGAAGTATTGTAACACATTAATAAAAAGTTGTGATAATTTTAAATATAATAAAAAGTATGAGCAAGTATAAAAAAAATATTATGGTAACATAAAAGAATTATTATTACAAATAAATAAAAATTCTAAACCAACAAATAAATGTTAATATAAAAATGTGAGAGTAATTATAAAAATGATATCATTTGACGTAAAATAATTATAAGTATCATAATACCTTTAAAAAAATTATAATAATCCTAAACGTAATGAAATGTAACAATAAGTATAATAATATATTATTATAACATAAATAATTAAGTTGTTAATGTAAAAAATTTATTATCACAAATAAAAATATTTTTAAACAAAAAAAAAGAGTTAAGTAAAATGATAAAAATAATCGTTAAATTGACATTATTTTATGTAAAATAGTTAGAATTATCATTATACTTTAACAAAAAATTATAATAATTTTAAACATAATAAAAGGTAACAACAAACGTAAAAAGATATTATTGAAACTTAATAAATTTGTAACGTAAAAAAATTAGTATTATAATAAAAATAATTTTAAATAAAAAAATAAGTGTTAAAGAAAAAAGTTGAAAATTATTGTAAATTTTGTATAATTTGGTGGAAAATATGTTTAAAGTATTGTACTACTTAAGAAAAAGTTGTGATAATTTAAATATAATAAAATATAAGAACAAACGTAACAAATTTTATTATAACATAAATAATTAAAATGACAATATAAAAAATTATTATTATAAATAAAAATAATTTTAAATCTAAAAATAAGTGTTAACATCAAAATGTAAGAATAATCGTAAAATTAGTATAATTTAACGTAAAATATATTAAAAGTATCGTAACATAAAAATATAAGAATCTTCATAAAATTAGTATCATTTGATGTAAAATAATTTAGAACTATTGTAATATTTTAATGAAATGTTGTGATAATTCTAAATATAATGAAATATAAGAATAAGTGTAAAAAAATTAAATTGACAACATAAATAAATAATAATTAAATTATTATTATAGATAAAAAATAATTCAATAAAAAAATAAGTGTTTATGTAAAAATATGAGAATAATCATAAAATTTATATAATTTTATATAAATTATATTAGAAGTGTTATAACACTTTAAGAAAAAAGTTGTGATAATTTTAAATATAATAAAATATAAGAACAAGTGTAAAATCATATTATTATAATGTAAATAATTAAATTATTAATGTAAAAAATTATTAGTATAAATAAAAAGTAATTTCAAACTAAAAAATAAGTGTTAAAGTAAAAGAGTAAAAAAAGTAAAAATAAACATAAAATTGATATCATTTAACATCGTAATACCTTAAGAAAGAATTATGATAATTTTAAATTAAAAAATAAAAAAAAGTACAACAAAAAATTAAAGTAAATAATTAACTTGAAAAAGTAAAAGAATTAATATTTTTAAATTAAAAGATTATAAAATAAACAAATTTTTTAATGTAAAAAGATAAAAATAATCATAAAATTTATATCATGATGTAAAATGAGTTTAAAATATCTTATACTTGAAAAAAATTAATAATTCTAAATATAATGTTAAAAAAATATAAAAATATATTATTAAACTTAATTAATTAAATTAATTTCGTAAAATAAATTGATATTATAAAATAAAAAAATTATTTGTTAAACTAAATTAAATTAAATTATTTTTTTTAGTGTTTACCTTATAACTTGTTTTTTATTTTTTTTCTTTTATTTAAAAGTCATATTATTTTCAAAATTTATTAAGATATATTAAAGATATCATGATATTTCGTGACGATAGTTCTAAAATTTTACTGATTTTCCAACGGTAAATTATAGATATTTTTGGGGGTTTTTTATATAAAAATGAAAATTAGCGTCACAGTCAATCATCCTCTGGAATTTCACAAGTCATCCATCCATGACTATGATCCACGGTCTCCATGTCGTCTGTGACGCCGATTCCTTGAGTATATAAGTAAGAATAACTCCCCTACATCATTTTCTCCGTCCCGAAAGCCTTTCTAATCGTCCGACTTCGCTCGAATCGTTGTTGAGCTATCACTGTCCCACTTCGCTTCTCCAAAGCTTCTTTGTGTGTTGGTAAGCAGCCGCACCCACTTCCGTTTCCTTTCCCCTCACATTTGCCTTTCATTTCCTTCCCTTCAAATTCGCATCCCCTCAAGCCTTTCTTTTTCCGTCGCATCCTCACGTAATTTTCTTTCTCTATTAAAGTCTTAATCTTGCCTTTAATCCTTGATTAATCACCTTTCTTTCTTTTTCTTTTAGTAGCCATGGATACGACCTCGCATTCTACGCTGTTTTTATGCGGCAAATCATCTTTCGAAACCGAAATTGCCAAATCATTGAAAATCAACGACGCTCTTAAGCTCCCAAACGGCGGCGAAGTTTCAACTCTTTTACAATCGGAGATTAATAATTTCCGATTCGGGGAAGGGACTTTTAATGTTGAGTTGTTTTTGAATTCACTCTCGACTAACCGGTTCGGTCGGTTTCTTATTTGGTCTCCGCGGTTGCCTTCCACGCACGACATCGTTTCTCAGTAAGCAAACGATTAATCGGCCCAATAAAAAATCAAATTTAGTTGAAAATTTTTTGTTATTTTTCGAATGTTGAAGTTTGATTTTTAGCTTTTGAACAGTAATTTTTGTGAGCTTCCAGTTGGTGCAGTTTGTGTAGCTGATGTTCAGTTTAAAGGGCGAGGTAAGCTTCCGTTTGGTTAGTACTTAAAAGAAGCTAAAAAAAACAGCAGTAATAATATTTTTGAATAATTAAAAAATTGAACCTTTCATATAAGTTATTTGTTCGTTTTCAATTAATATGATTTTGTAAATGTTTCGAGAATTTTGCAGGTCGGTCCAAGAACGCGTGGGAGTCTCCGGGGGGATGCCTTATGTTTTCGTTTACATTACAAATGGAGGATGGAAAAATTGTGCCTTTGGTTCAATATGTGGTGTCTCTCGCTGTGACGGAGGCTATAAAGGATGTTTGTGATCGCAATGTAAGCTTTCCTTGTTTCCCTGTTCTGCTTATATGTTTTCCCTTAGGAATGCAATGAAGGAGGCACCGACTTTGCGGCCATTGCTTGGGGCTAAAGAAATTATTAGGTTAACTACTTAAAGCGTAGAAGAAAAGTAGAAAACAATAGTTTAAGTTTGGAAGGCATATTAAGGGCCTTAAAATTAAAGGATGAATGCCACTGAATGAAAGGGATATTTAGTCCATAATTGCTATGCATCAACTTCAACTTCAAATGTTTAAACTATGGAGCACAATTTTTTAATTGTACCTTGTTAAAGCTGAATTGTGGAACCTTAATTGCTGTTATATGCTTTGCAACTAGGAAAATTTTCCTTGTGTTTAGGCTACTGCTACTTTGACAATTCAGATCATTTACCATTATTATATTGCTAATTATTCTTCAGTATGATCCTGAAGTTTAGATTTTGATAGATTTGTTTTTCAAAAAATGGTTTCAGGGCTTTCCATGTCTTGATGTTAGGATCAAGTGGCCAAATGATCTGTACTTAAATGGCCTTAAAGTGGGAGGCATTCTCTGCACATCAACATATAAATCAAAGAAGTTCAATGTCAGTTCTGGTAAAGAGACTCATTCCTCTGGGTGATGATAAGCTAATTCAGTTTGACAATTTATGCTTCTGTCTGTGCAATTCCCTAGATTCAGCGGCAAAGCCACTGACTTATTACAAGTTGGAGGGATGTGACCCTCAAAATTTCTTAAAAGTTAACTTTTTATCTTTGAAGGTACTAATAATCTAAAACATTTATTGACTCCTATCCCTAGTAGTGCTGTTATGCCCTTGCAACTTTGCAGGCATTTCCATTAGCATCCTTACCTCTCCTCTAACATTGAAAATTCTTGCTTCACTCTGGTTAGACTATTAATCTATAGAAGTGCATTCTGCAATCAAAAATAGGATTTTGCTTGCCTTATTTTTCTTATATAATATATGTGCATGATGAAGCTGACAAATAAATTGCTGTTCTTGCAGGTATAGGTTTGAATGTTGGTAATGAGAAACCAACAACATGCTTGAATGCGGTATTAAAAGAGCTTTCTACTACTTCTATTGAATTTAGAAGAGAATATATTATGGGTGCCTTCTTTAATAAATTCGAGATGTTATATGATATTTTCATAAATCAAGGTGAGTCAAATCCTTCTTTTCTCTCCATAGTCTTCTGGGTCATATCTGTAAATATGCCTCTTTCTCTGTTGAATTGGCCATTCTTATAAACGTGCAATGTTAATGCCCATGCTAAAGCTCTTTCCTTAAGTTTCCAACAGACAGCATTTAACTGAAATGTGAGGAAAATGGTAATTGTTGGTTAATTATAACTGTGAGATTTGGGTGGGTTTCCATTGGTGAATAAGAGACAATAGTTGCATATTCCTGACTCTTTTCCTTAAGGGACTGCAGTTGCATCATACACATTCCTCTCTCCCTTCTTCTTCTCGACCCCTCTCTCTCTCTTTCTCTCTCTGATATATTGTCAACCCATCATTTAGAACCTATATCTTAGGAAATTTCTATAGGCTCCAAAAGTTTTCCATCTTCTCTTAACAATTACAATGGACTGTCTACTGTTTTCTTTCCTCCTTTTTGTTTCCTAAAGAAAATCCAAACAAATATATTGTCTAAATTGTGAAACAAATTGTTTTAGGGAGTCTGTTTTGGACAAACCTGTGTATTAAATTGTATTTCACACCTTTTTATACTATAATAACTCCAAGTTTTCTTTTGGGGGTTACCTAACATGCAGGATTTCAAACTCTTGAGGAGCTGTACTATAGAACATGGCTTCATAGGTGAATTTTCTTTTACCATTTTCATCTTTCAATTATGTGTGCCTTACTGGTTTTAATAATGTAAGAGAAGGGATTTACTAGCTACTTGTCATCCGTTCAATGTGCTGTCCAGGGATGATTGTGGCACTGCTCTAAGCAGTTTACACCTTCAGCTGGTTGTTGTTTTAAAGGATTTAAGCCAGTGTTGTTGCAATTAATTATCAATCTTAGTCTGTTGTTATTGCACCGAACAATTGCCCTTGGTAGCATTAATATAAAGTCAAATAAAATTTTTGCTTGTCCACATTTATGTTCATCAAAGCCAGGGAAGGTGGGCCATGTTATAGTGCTCTTATTTGGATTGCAATGTCTATGAATGTGTGAAGTGGAGTATCTTTTAGAAATGGTTTACATATGGATGGCCATCATGTCTGGAAAATACAATTGTGGTCTGCTTATTCTTCCAGGGTCATTAAATAATTAGAAGCCTGATGAAGTTTCTTCATGCCATTTAGTTATCTCAAAAAGTCAATTCAACTTGAACAGTCTTTTAAAATATGTGCGTATATTTCCATATTGATCTTTTTTATATAAACGTTTATGTGCATAAAATTCTCTCTATGTGTGTGCAGACAGCTTTTCATTGCTCTTCTTAATTGATGCAACACAACTAAGCTAGCTTTTCATTTGCTATTCTTAATTGATGCAGCCCAACTAAGCAAGCTTTTCGTTGCTCTTCTTAATATTTTCAGCATAATGAATCATGATGAAACTTTTCTATCATCTATGTGATTTTATGCATAGGTATGTGATTTTATTTTGTATTGGCCTTGCAGTGGGCAGAGAGTTATTATACAGGAAAAGAATGAGGACAAAGTTGTGGAGAATGTGGTTACTATCCAGGTATGATAGACTCAAAAGTTTACCGCATAAGTTTCTGACCTATTCTTTTTGGCACTTGCAAATGCAGGTGTCTGCTTGTGGGTATGGATATGAAAGAAAAAAAAAGCCCTTCTAAATGATTAAATCATCCAAGTTTACTTAAGTTCTGTCTCTTTTTGTATGATGGGAAATTTTCTGTTTCCATAATTATCTAGTTGTTGCATATATAGTCGTGCACTTGGAGTAAATAATTGTCAATTAGCTGCATGAATGAACATAATATGCATCTTTATTCCTTTTATTCTCTTTTTAATTTATATCTTTTAGGTGATGGTGGGTGGAGAGAGGGCTAGTCAAGACTTCATTTTTCTTTGTCACTTAGTAAAATTTCTTGTACAAGCCTTTTTGGTCAAAGTAAACAATGCCATGAAAAAGCATGTTCATTTTAGAGTTCAGACTTGAATATACAGTTTGTTTCTCTACATCTTTTGGTCTTTTGCCTTTGTATATGGTGGGTAAAGAAAATTAACTTCTTATTGTAGAGGTTATAGTCAATGATCTTGTGGTAACTTAGAGAGCTTTTTATGTAAATCTCAACTAGCGTTCAGTAGCAATTTCTGTTCCACAAATATGTTAAAGAAGTGAACATAATTTCATATCGTTGATGCTGTTACCTGAAAGTAAGTGTATTAAAAATATTATTCACTTCATTTTGGCAGGGTTTGACATCCTCTGGATATTTGTTAGCTATTGGGGACGACTATCAAATGTGTGAGCTTCATCCTGATGGAAACAGGTATCTAAACTGTACTGCTTTTTTTGCTAAAGTTGTGACATCCCCCCCCCCCCTTCTAGTGCTCTAGAAAATTTTCCATTAGTTAGAAAGAAAATATTAACACTATCCAGTTCTTTTATTTTATAGGTAGCATCTAGTTTAACTACCTGTAAAAACATCGAAAAAAACGAAGATTAACTGTTAAGGAAAGAAGTGATAAGCATGCTACACATGGATCCTTGAAACTTTAATGGCTTCCTTTAAAATTGAATTGTTAAGAACACCAGAGGACACCTAGTCATTCGTAATTCTGCTCCTTGCCTGTGCTGAAACTAAAAAGCTACTTGTAGACACTAAATTTTATTTGGACAAAATTTCAGTCATTTGTGAAAAACTTAAAATCCAGCTCGGTTCAAATCCAACATCTCTCTAATTTTGACAAGCTCCAAAATCGAAATTTGGATCAATTCGATCCAAATGCTCCAAAATCAACTCTAGTCAAATTTAGTCAATAAAGTCAAAATTAGTCAAATAAAGTAAAAATTACACAAAATTTGGTAAAAATTGATAAAATTATGGTGAATTCTCAAAATTCACAAATCAATTAGAATCAATGTGGTTTAAAAATAATATTGGTGATTTTTAAAGCACTAAAATTTTGATTATACTTTGAGAAGTGTAAAATTATCAAAACGTTTTTAGAGGTATTTTGGTAATTTAGCTTTTTCAAAGTCGAATTTTCGTGAAAATTTTCATATCATAAATGAATTTTTTTTAATGATTTTTGATGCATTGAAAACCCTGGACACATTTAAAGAGGTGTGAAATTGCTAAAATACTTTTTAGGGGTATTTTCGTAATTTGATCTTTTTGAAGTTGATTTTTTGCAAAATTTTTCAGATCATGATTTTATAATATTTGATGATTTTTTATGCATTCAGACTCATAGAAGTACCTTGACCTTCCTGAGGTTGGATTTTCATGAAATTTTGTAGATCTTAATTTCATAATATTTTATAATTTTGGGTACTTTAAAATCCTAAAAATGAGTACAAAAACATTGATTTATAATAAAATAACCTGAATGTCGAAAACTTTATATTAAGGACAAAATTATCTTTTTATTTAGTTTAGGGGTTGTAAAAATTCAACATTTACAATGAACAATGTGGACCATTAGATCTCATAATGACTTTTGATCTAATAGCTAAGGATTACTTTTTGGATTAATAAATACAATGAAAGAGTTTTGGCTTTTGGATGAGATTTGATCATAGGGTTCATATTCAATCTTTCAAAGATATTTTGTTGGCTTTTTATTCATTCAAGGTGGACGTTTACTGCATGAAAAAACCAGAGGAGGAAGCTGAAAAAAAAATCGTAAAACAAAGATATTTTGGTCACCTTTGGATGAGGTTTCATCACATTTTTCATTACGTTTTCATTGTGTTTCATCCATTTTTTTTATTTTCTTAAAGGTTTTTTAGTTTATTTTCTTATGCAAAATTTGAATTCAACTTCATCTAATTAATCAATAGTTGAAGTGAAATTAGAAAACAAACAAAAACAAAACATGTTAGAAATTTGCTAAACATCATGAAAACATAATATAAAGCATGGATTAAAGAACCAACAATTATCAAAACTTAGAACAAGGTTCGACAAAACACAT
The DNA here is from genome assembly GCF_002303985.1 of Durio zibethinus. Next base: position 4,866,711 of record NW_019167949.1, on the reverse strand, counting down.
TCTCATTATGGTCAAACCTTCATGGCATTTCCTTGCATCATTTTTTATGTCATTTCATCCAAACAAAACAATAATCACTTGAAACTTAATTCATCAAGGGATTTATAGCATTAAAACAAATTCAACAAACATGAAATGATCCAAGAATGGTTAAGGCATTCATATGAACAAAAACACAATTTCAACCCTATCATATATCTAACTCATGAACTAAACATATAACAAATGAACAATTAACCAAGCATTCATAGGTACGAAAAGAAACAAGGAAAACATTTAGAGGGGGAGTCAAGAGGAGGTTAGGCCATGGGAAGGGTGATTGGCTGAACCTTCAACTTAGTTTTTCAATTGTGGATTGCTTTTTTTTTTTGTTTATTTTCTAACTTCACTGCAACAATTGATTAATTGGATGAAGCTGGATTCAAATTTTGAACAAGACTATAAACTAAAAAACCTTTAAGAAAATCAACAAAGAAATGAATGAAAGAAAATGAAAATGTAATGAAAAATGTGATGAGATTGTAAGAAAATGCAAAAATGAATGAACAATTAACCAAGCATACATAGGTAGCAAAAGAAACAAGGAAAACAAGAAAATACAAAAATGGATGAACTAAACATTTAACAAGTGAACAATTAAACAAGCATACATAGGTAGCAAAAGAAACAAGGAAAACATTTAGAGGGGGACTCAAGAGGAGGTTCAGCCATAGGAATAGAGGTTGGCCGAACCTTCAACTTAGTTTTTCAATGGTAAATTGCTTTGTTTTTGTTTGTTTTTTAACTTCACTCCAATTATAGATTAATTGGATGAAGTTGGATTCAAATTTTTAACAAAAAAAAAACTAAAATACTTTCAAGAAAATTAACAAAGAAATGGATGAAACACAATGAAAATATAATGAAAAATGTGATGAGGATGCAAGAAAATGCAAAAATGGATGACAAGAAAAGTCTACCTTCAAGTTTTCTTCACAAGGATTTTTTTCTCTATTTTTTTCAAGATTTTTTTCTTAATTTTCTTCCTTTGTTTCACCTTTTTTTTTTCAACCCTTTCCCCTGGTTTTTTCATCCAATAAAAGTCATCCCTTAAATGAAGAAGAAGCCACCAAAACATCTTTAAAAGATTGAATATGAACCTTAAAATCAAATTTCATCCAATGGGCAAAACTCTTCCATTGTATTTAATCCAAAAAGCAATCTTTAGCTATTGGATTAAGATTCATTATAAGATCTAATGGTCCATATTATTCACTTTAATGGTTGTATTTTTATGGCCCTTAAATCAAATGAAAAGATCATTTTACGTTTAGTATAAAATTTTCGGTATTTAGGCATTTTCTTATAAATCAATGTTTTTGTGCTTTTTTTTAATTTTAAAACACAAAAAATCATAAAATATTATAAAATTAATATTTAAAAATTTTCGTGAAAATTCAACATCGAGAAGATCAAATTACAAAAATACTTTTAAAGAGTATTTAGTAATTTCACACCTATTGAGATGCTGTTGTGATTTCAAATGCATAAAAAATCATTAAATATTAAAAAATTTTAATCTAAAAAGTTTCGCGACAAATCGACATCAAAAAGGTAAAATTACAAAGCGACTCTTAAAGGGCATTTTAGTAATTTTATACCTTTTGAGGTATAATTAAGGTTTTCAAAATTTTAAAAATCATCAAATATTATAAAATTATGATCTAAAGCTTTTTGCAAAATTTTAATTTTGAAAAGATCAAGTTACGAAAATACTCCTAAGTTGCATTTTGGTAATTTCACACATTTCAATATGTGTCATGGGTTTTTAATGTATAAAAAATCATTGAAAAATATTTAATTATGATATGAAAGTTTTCACAAAAATTCAACTTTGAAAAAATCAAATTACAAAAATATCTTTAAAGGTGTTTTGATAATTTTATATTTGTCAAAGTATAATTAAAATTTTTAGTACTTTAAAAATCATCAACTTTATTTTTAAATCACATTGATTCTAATTGGATTATAAATTTTGGGAATTGACTTAGGTTTTATCTATTTTGATCAAGTTTTGTGTAATTTTGATTTTGTTTGACTAATTTTGACTATGTTAACCAAATGTGATCAGATTTAACTAAAGTTAATTTTGGGGCATTTGAGTCAAATTAGTTTGAATTTCGATTTTAAAGCCTTGTCAAAATTAGAGAGATGCTAGATTTGAACTGAATGGGATTTTAAACATTTTACAAATTATCAAAATTTTACTCGGACAAAATTAAGTGTCTACAGTTGTCTTTTTTGCATATTTCTAAGAATCATAAATAATGCAAAGACCAAAAACACCAATTTGGCCAAGACCAAAAGTTGAGGGGAAGTTTATTTGTGCTTGTTTGTTTTCATGATGGATTTTTTTTGTTTTTTCATTTTTTTGTTTTTTTATCGAAAAGTCGTGGAGATTTGCATCAAGAGTTGTTTTAAGGTTTTGGGATTCATACCAAAGGTCTTTGAGATTTTCATCGAAGGGTTGAGATTCACACCAAAAGGTTTTTCAAAAGTTTATGATTCACATTGAAATATTAGGATTCACACCAACACCGAAAAAACTAGGGTTCACATTAAGAATTTTCAAAAGTTCGGGATTCACACTAGGATTCTTCAAAAGGTTTAGGATTCACAAAAGGTTTTTTCAAGTGGTTTAAGATTCATAAAATGTTTTTTTCAAAAGGTTTAGGATTCCTACCAAGATTCTTCAAAAAGTTTGCGCTTCACACCGAAAGATTTTTCAAAAGGTTTGGGATTCGCAAAACATTTCTTCAAAAGGTTCGGGACTCACACCAAATGGCTAGGGTTAACACCAAGATTTTTCGAAAGATTTAGGATTCACATCAAAAGGTTGAGGTTCACACTAGGATTTTTCAAAAGTTCGAGATTCACACCAGAAGGTTTTTCAAAAGGTTTAGGATTCGCAAAAGGTTTCTTAAAAAGGTTAGGGATTCACATTGAAAGGTTGGGATTCACACTAAGATTCTTTAAAAGTTTGGGATTCACATTGAAAGGCTTTTTCAAAAGATTTGGGATTCACACCAAAAGTAAACGATTTATAGTTAGAAGACTCGAATTCACAACAGAGAACGATTCATAGTTGGAAAGACTATTGGATTCATAATAAAGAAAATGATTCACAATTTAGATAACTTTGGATTCATAGCAGAGTAAATAATTCATAGTTTAGATGACTTTGCATTCACAGTAGAGTAAATGATTCAAAGTTTGAAGACTCTGGAGTCATAGAAGAGTAAACTATTCATAGTTTGAAGACTCTGGATTCATAACAGAGTAATGATTCATAGTTTGAAAATTTTGGATTCAGAGTGGAGCAAACGATTCATGGTTTTCAAAAATTCACGATCGTTAAAGATTTGTAAATTTTAAAGTTTCGCAAAAAGGGTTAAAAGCTTATAAATTTCAAAGTTTTGCAAGAGTTAAAAATTCAAAGATTCGTAAAAGGATCAAAGATTCACAAACTATAAACATTCATAAGAGTTAAATGTTCACAATTTTCGCAAATCCATAAGAGTTAAGAGCTTGTAAATTTTAATATTCCTTAAGAGAGTTTAAAGATTCACTAATTTCTAAGATTTACAAACATAAATGATCAATCATTAAGATGGGGAATGCCAATGCGCTCTAATATGATGCAAATACAAATGTCCTTAGGAAAATACATATGTTTTTTCTAAGATATATATGCAATATGCAACATGCATTTTGGATTTGATTGTAAAAGCAAGAAGACAAACCATCATTTTTTTAAACATGTTTTCATTTTTCAATAGCATCAATTATTCTATGAAAAAACATTTTTCTTTCTTGAATAGAAACAAGCCTAAAGATTATCACATGATCTTTTTATTTTTCACAAAATATGTGATTGGTTATTCAAAATTTTTTCAAAATGGTGAACAAAATTGGTCTCACATAATTAAATTTCTTTGTAAAAGAAAAATGAAATATCTAAACAAATGTGACTTTGGTAGTCTTTTGGAAGTTGGTGTTTTATATTCAAAATGAAAAAGGTGAAAATTTTCTTTTCGATAGATTGGATAGTTTAGTATGTGGACATTTCAGTTCAATCAAAAAAGGTTTCAACGACTGAAGAAGATAAAAAGGGTTTATACTTTTTCATTCAGGTTCACAAATAAAACATAAATTTTTTTTGAAAAAAACTAAATCCTTGAAAATCAAACACGTTTAACATTTTTTTTAGCGTTCCAATGTGATGTTTTAAATATGAGAATAGGAATGCTCAAATTTTCAAAATCAATTCCTTTTTATACATTTCAAACTTTTGGGATCTTCATATCTTTGGATCTTTCAAAGAGACCTGGATTGCTTTTGATCAATATAAAATGTGGCTTTGAGGACTTTAAAATTTGCTTTAAATTGCCTTTTTGAAGGGTTTTCACTTTAGAGTAACATTCATCATTTTTTTTTCTTTCTTTTCTATTATCACACTATGCACGCAAGAATTCAAATTTATCAAAAATGGGTTAAAAGCCCAAGTGGGTAATTAAAGAATAAAAAAAAGACTAAAAAAGGTTTTACAAGTTTTATGGCCATTCCTCAAAGAGAAGTTATTCGATAGTAAATGTCCCTACTTGATCAAATATGAATTTTTCTGTAGACGTAACATAGGTCAAGGCTCAGGGTTGCCAAAGAAAGGGATAAATAAATCCAAAATAATTGTTTGAGGGGATTTAAACTAAGGATCATTTTTTATTTGGAGGATTTATTTTTGGGTATTTGTTGTTTCATTTTTCCATACATATCATTCAATTATTCATTTTTCTCATTTTTTTTATTTTTTATTTTTTTTATTTTTTTTTTCTTTTTATTTTTTTCTTCTACCCATCATTTTTTTTTCGTTTTTTTATTCATTCATTTTTTTCATTTTGTGTCTTTTTTTGTTTTTTCACTTTTTTTCCTTTTTTTTTATTAATGGATCTAAAATTTGAAAAACTTTGTTAGACATTTGCCCTTAATATCTAAGGTTTCTTTTTTAATATTACCATATTTAACCCCTTCAATGTATCATTTTTGTCTCTTAATGTAGAGGGTGATCCAATGTTAAAGTTCATTTTGAAAGAGCTTTTAATAAGTTCAAAGGGATAACAATGAATAAATTTTTATATTTATAAATGAATGATGAAAAATGATTATTTATCCTCTCAAGCATAAGTCGCTTAAATATAAAGAGTAATTTTTTTTAGAAAAAGGGTTTGAATGAATGGTGTTTTTTTGTGAACTTTTTTATTTTCTTTTCATAACTTTGTTTAGACCTTTTTGTTTTTGAATTTATTTGAATGTCTTAAGTGCATGATTTCATAATCAAAATTTTTTCTTTCTTTTCTCTTTTTTCTTTTTTTTTTCTCTTTTGTTTTTTTTTTTGCATGCCTCCCACACCATTTGAGAAAGATATCAAATTTTGACAAACCACCATTGATGAAGGTAAATGTGAGAAAAAGGTTATGTTGAGCAAACTCATTTAGTGTCAAGGAATCCATATTACTCATTATAATGGTTGATCACAATTTAGGTTATCTTAAGGGCAACGAAGTTTTTTTTTTTTTTGTCAAGATACTATGGATAATTTTTAAGGTACATGACTAAAAGGTTGGTGTATTTGGGATCATCTTAAAGGATTTGGGTAGCTCTAATTTTGAAGATTTTTAAAGGTACAACATAACTTCGACATTTATCAAATTATGACAGTCAAATTCTAAGAAAAATGTCATGTTTGCTCGACTTTCTTAGAATCTTAATTTTTTTTTTTGTTTTGAAATTGATTATCTCATTGTTCATTGCTTAAGAAGAAGACCACAATATTATCAAGTGAAGGCAAAGTTTGTGAATTGAAGTTCATGCCTCTTAAGGGATTATAGATGATGAGTGAAATTTGCTGATTTAAAAAGGTGTGGAGATATTTGATGAATTTTTTTTTTAATAGTGAATGCAAACTCTTTCGAGAGTCCTTTAATCTTTTATTACAAAGGAAAACCTTTTTTTTCCCTTTTTTTCTTTTTTTAAGGCATTTTTTTCTTTTTTTTTATGACTTTGAAAATTAATTATGTGAGATTTTATTTGAAATCCAACAATTTTTTTATATTATTTTTATTTTTTTCAAGAAAAATCTTGAAAATTTAATATTTAAAACCAATTAAAATTTCAAATGACTATGCACTATGTCCATTCATTCAAAACAAAATTCAAACCCAACTCTAAATTCTCATCCTTAATGGTGCTTTTAATATGATATATAAGTTTAATAAACAAGAAAAAGTCCCTTACTTGGGCCTCACCTATACAATCTTAACCCTTAACTCTACTCTTATCATTATCATAGCTACCAACCATTTTTTTAAAATTTCGCAGGGTCTGCATTAATCAATTACTGAAATGTATTCTTGAAAGTAGTGCAATCTTTTATAAAAAGTCTTTGGACTCCGTCATGGTATTCACATTTAGCATTGGGATCGTACCATTTGGGTAAAGAGGCTTTCTAGGCTTTGTAGAGATAGGAAAAATTATATGACTATTGATAAACAAAGGGAAAAGTTTCGCACAAGACAATGAAAGTGAGTGGTGTGTTTTGGCTTTCTTTCTCTTATGGCTTTATGGATGAATTGAGTTGATCTTTTGTTTTATGAATCTCTATGGTGAAGGAGTTTAAGATATAGACATTGGGACATATGAATGAAATGATTAAGTAAAATCATAAGCTTGAGATGTCGAATTGTAACAAGGTTGGGATAGATACGAGGTCTAGTGAAAATGAGTATTCACCAAATATTCTTGCATTACATCGGGGTTTTCTTCGTTTTGCCCTTCAACAATTGTTTCTCGAGTGTGTTCACCAGAAATAACTCTTTTTTTTCATCATGAATTTTTACACCTGTATCCATAATTCTTTTTCTTTTTATTCCATCTTTAATTTTACTCACGACGAATAGTAAGTCTACAAAATGTGAAGAAGAATTGCCAATCAACATATCATAATAAAAAGAAATAAAGGTGTCCATAAACAGGGAATTCAGTTTCCTATTAGTAAGGGGAGGTTATACTTGCAATGTTACCTTTTTCTATCTAACAGCATATTTTTGTTAGCTTTTATTGGAGTTTTTTCTCATGTTTTGAAGGGTTAATCGATTTGAGATTATTTTTAACATGTGTTGGTATCTCATTTGGTACTGTTTCAAGAATGCCTGAGATAAATCTCTCAAAGTACGAATCTGATTGCTTTTCAAACTATAATAACAATTGGCTGCTATCCCAATAAAATTTTCTTGATATACATGAATAAGTTATTTTTCATTATAGGTATATGCAACCATTTTTGACAATATTGAACTAAATGGGTTTTGAGGCACTCAGTTCCATCATGCTTATCAAATGTCAGAACTTTGAATTTGGGTGGAATGACTAGATTTGGCAACACACTCAATTCACTAGCACTAACACTTCTATACATATTATACCTTTTTATGGTTTTCAATCTTTCTTCCAACAAATCAAACTTATTCTTCATTTCAATATTTTCTACCAATTCAGGTACCTTTTATCATTTTTTTTCAATTTTTTGGATCATTCAGATCAGGTACAATGATAGAGTCAAAAGGAATTGGCTTAGGGTTAAAACTTATATAAATCAGGGACAACTTTGTAGAAGTGTTAGTATAAAGTTGATGAGTTATTGGAGGTGTTTATGGCATTCAAGCCCTTGAACATGTGGATATGTGAACTTGAATGGATACAATGGTTCCTTAACAGTTGTTTCCTAATTTGCCTCGTATGTTTCAACAATCCCTTTTCATTTAATCAATCTTGCCAATAATTGTTTCAATTCTGCGACTTGCTTATCCATGTTTTACTACATCTGCCCAACTATCTCCCTTGTTTCTTCTTATACCTTTTCTACTTTTCTCATCTGATTAGCATGCTCATTCTTCATGATTCTTAGGATGCACTATCTTTAAGCTTTTTATTGATACCCAAAAGTTAGAAACGCAAGATATGAATCTTATTATTGGCTTTAACATCTCTTTACTTTAAAGGTCTAATGAAAGTATACTTACAATCACCATTCTTTGTCCTTAGCTAACATGAAAAACAATGAATTCAAAGCAACGATGTATGTTATGCAAGTCCACTTTTATTATTATTGTTGAGAAAGAGCATAAATTGCCTTCTATGTTTAGGCAAGGTTATTTAAAAATATTCATTCTGCCTCAAAAGTTTGTTGAAAGCAATATTCGCAACAATCATTCTTTTTCATCAACACCTTTAAGCATACTTTAAATTTAAGGAGGAATATTCATTTCAAGATAATTTAAATCAACAAAAGTTCTCATTCATTCCAAAATTTTCAAGTTCCATGAATTGTCCTATAATTAAGGCCATAAAAATGTTAAGACTTGCTAATACTATCTCTTTGTTTCCTCTAAAACTTTAAGAGAAGTTGACTATAACTACTTGTAAAGAGGACCTTTTACCTCAAAGCTTCTGCCTTTTCCATCATTACCTCAACCTGTCTCACTACATTTTAGATTTGAGTACTAAAGTGGTCAATATACCTCTGTTTCCTCTTACTCTCAGTCTTTCAATACTTGCAGGCTTCTACCTCTTGATTGCATACTTGTTTCCACTCAACTTTCTTTTCTTGCCATTCTCTATGTAGGCAAGTAATGTAATCTTTGTTTTCTTGCAACTACATCTCTATGGCCTTAATTTTTATTCCAAGTGCATTTTTTTACCCTTGAGTATCCAAATGCCTTTTATTCTCACATCTCAACTCTTCTTTCAATTATTCATTCTCTCATTGGTTTCTGTTTAATTCCTTTTTGTGTGCTGCGAGTATTTTGTGTAAATCTTTTTTTTCTCGTACTATCATGTTGATTTTCTCATTGCTATCTCAAGCCCTACCCTTCTAGAAATGAACTTCATCCCAAAGTTATTCTATCTTGTTCCGATCTATGCTTTCTTTTACCTTGTCTTTTAACTAAGCCTTTAATCATTGGTTTTCCAAATATAGCTCTTTGAAGTCACTTCGAGCCAAATCTCTCTCTTTTGTCATTTTTTCTAGCATGGTTTTTTACACACCTTCTCTATACTTGAGCTACCTTATTTTCTCTTACAACCATTGGTTTTCTTTCTTTAATTTTTTTGTCTTGGCCTCAAACTCCCTTCTAGCAATCTCTAAATCTGATGGTGGTGGTTTGGCCCACGGGTTCACTAGCTATACTATCTCCTGATTTGCCAACAGCATTAAATCATCGATTCACTTGGGTCTTCAAACTAGGTATCTCGAAGTCACATCATCTATATTTCTTTCCAATTCTAACCTTACCGTAAACCCCCGAGCTTTGGCAATGATGCGCACTCTAGCCATACATCCTTCTATATCATAGTCAAACTCTATCTAATCTAATCCTTGTGTCATTGGGATAAATTGCTAGGACATATACTAACCATCAATGGCGCATAATTAATGGCTCCCCAAATACTAGGTAATGGAATCCAAGACTGATTTTCACAATTGTATAAAATAGAAACTCAAGGCATCCATGATGCTTTCCAAGTCACCCATATCTCTTTCTAAGCTTTCAAAGAAAATCATCCACTATTCATTTGAAAAATTCCTAGGCCACTCTTTTGCATGGAACTCGACTAACGATGCTAATGATCTCATATAAATTAACAATGGAGCTCGATTAGTACTTCAAAAATGGCTTTGAATCCACACATATAACAATTGAATATAACAGATCAATTTTCCTTCTCATTTCCTCTGGCAATAATTCAAGGATCTAATGGTCTCTGCCAAAATTTTCGATGAAAGGTTAATCTTTTGTTTCAACTGCATGAAGAAATCCACCACTAAGGCATTTATATATCTTATAGCTCTTAGAAAGATCATCAAACCGTAAACAATCAAAGCAAACATATCCATAATTCGATCTTCATTTGAACTCTGAAACATGACGTCTCATAAAAAAGTCCATGATACCCTTTCATCGGATCCATTTTCTTTTCAATCACTTGAACCTTGACCCTTGTTATCTTTGCCAATTTTTTCTTATACTTGGTCAATTTGTATGCTCTCCAATATACTCTATTGGGCTTGGGGAGCTTTAAACGTAACAAAGCAAAGTATTCTTTTATATTAGGTGTTAGGTTTTCTTTGTTGAATGTGAAGCACCAATATGCCAGATTCCAAAACCTTATGACGACTCTCAACATTTGATTGTTGGGTTTCAACAGTACCAATACAGCAATACCTCCATAATTTGTTGTGAAAGTTGACTTTCTTTCTGGACTCCATTGATTTCAGATACCCTTTAAATCCATCACATCATTGCTTTTCAAGTCCAAATAAACCAACTCCGGCAATTTTGAAACACACCCTTCTGTTAAATAGTCCCCTTTTTATCTATTGTTTGTTTTTTTACTGATCTTTTACTTCCCAAAACATCTTACTTACCAAAAACCCTACTCGAAACTCTTGAGACACCATGGGAACTTTTATCAATAAATTATCTAGAATGTATATCCCTAATATTTTTATTTTTAAAGAATTATGCATGCAGTAAACAAACAAACAAAAACACAAAAAAATTAGTATCGAAACTAAAAGAATGCAACACAAAAACCAAATTAACAAACAATTGTTCCAATTTTTTAATGAGTTAAAGATTTTTTTACTTTTTTTTGTTTCTAATCTTTCCTTATGTCATTTTATAAAGAGCAACAAACGTAAAATTATCAATTTAATAGTAACATGAAAATGAGAAAAGTAAAAGGTGTTCCTTCACATGAGTTATTTAAGGTAAAGCTTATTATACACTAGGTTATGAATTGATGCATTTAAGGTTCTTAAATTGTTCCTCACATCATTGCCCATCACAAACTAGTGTGACATCCTAATCGTTACCCATTACAAGCTACGAACGGAAAGAGTTCAATCTAAGTGGAAGTGTTTCACTAATCATTGTAAAGGTTTACACCTCACGAGACGTAGCTATTTCACTTCTTCCTAAATAGGGTTAAAGCTCGCATATGGCGTTTATGCTTACAATGCAGATGTGGGTGCGTGCGAAGAAACAAACTTTTGATATTTTTCTAAACTACCCTTATCTTAAATGCTCCATAAAAATTAAGAACAAAATAAAGAGCAATAGTATATAATAAAAAACATAATTAAAATATGCAAGAAATGTCATAATTAACATATGCATGAAATGACATAATTAACATATGCATGAAATGTAAAACACGTTTTTTTTTTAATTTTTTGTTTTTTTCATTTTCATTTTTTTGAGAAAATAGGAAAATTATAATCAAAACATTGTTTCATTTTTTTCAATTTTTTTGATTTTTTTAATTTTTTTTTGAAAATTTTCATTTTTAAGAAAACAAGAAAATCAAAATAAAAAAATTAAGATTAAACACTAACTAGAATCTTTAAATTAAAATTTAAAATAACATATAATTAATATTTGATTTGACTCTCTAAAAATGTATCTAAGTGAAGTCATCAAGCTATCTCCACTTCCCGGATCCTAAAACGTCGAGACACTATTAAATGGTGCAAGTTTGACTGAAATCACTTAGGCAAAGATTTCTGACGACCCAACATCACATGTATGGCCCAAAAGTAAGTATGTGGTCCATGAGTTCTGGCCCTGGCTTGCAAATGGGCCAATAGGGAAAGGAAAAACATAAGTTCTCTCTCTCTCTCACTCCCCAATGTTATGTATGCATGTCAATGCATGCTTAACATGTGGGCTCTCCACCATCCATCACATTTTAGCTTCAAGGGTTATAATATATCAAAGTATGAGAGCATGCATAAGTACATCTATATCTACTGAATGAGGAGTTGCATTCTCCTTGAAGTCCAAAGGATTATGACCTTTTAGCTACACATTCTAAATACTCTTTCTTTTAATCATCAAGTTAAGAAGTTGGAAAAGAATATGCTTTTTTTTGCTGCATCCTGAGAGCATTAGATTCCCTTTTTCTATCTTCTTTGAATATATCACATGCCAAGGCACCCATTTTATTGGCCTTAGTAGTTTACATGCACTTTCACACATCAATTTCATGATTCTAGCAGTTTACTGTGCCTTCAAGCTGTTTGCAATTTCGTCAGTAATTATAATATTGCCTTTCTTGTGTCCACAGTTTTGACTTCTTCAAAGGACTGGTCAGAAGAAAACTCGTTTGAAGAACATTCCGTAGCACCTTCAACCGGAGACAAACTGCCATGTTGTAACATGTAAGCAACTCAGGATACTCTCAATCTTTTACATTATAACTTATGTCCTAATACTCAGAAGGTTTTTTTTTTTTTAAGTAACTTCAATCTCATGCAATGTTGAATTCAAATATGACCGAATTAATCAATCATTTGTTAGAAATTTGGTGTCTGCTTTGCTACCTATTTGTTGAAGAGATAAATAGTTCTAATATTATTTTGTCTACCTCTAGGATCACTCGAAGACATGGTTATTTTAAGTGGATTATTATCTGTCCTATGGCCGTAGGTTAATTGTCCCATCTTTGCCTCTATGTTTGCTTACCGGCTCCGTCCCCCACTTTTCCCCCTTCGACTCAAGCCTAATTTAGGTATTGGTTAAGGGTGATCGATTCAATCGATTTAGTTTAAAAAAATCAATAATCAACTTGATCGATTTTTATTTAATAAATAATTAAATTGATCAAAATCGATTCGATTTAATCAATTTAATTAAATAATTGATTTTTTTAATTATTTTTTATTATGAATAATTATTTAATCACAATTTTAATTCAATAAAATTTAAATTTAAGTATCATTTAAATTAAATGATTAAAAAAATTAATAATTTTAACAATATTTTACAAAAAAAAATTAATAAAAATATTTATCTTAATTTTTTTTTTTTATTTAATTTCGATCTATTTACTAGATTAAATCAAAATGGCTTGGCTATTCAACTCGATATTATTGGAATTGCCCGTGGGCTACAACCATCAGATTACTTTAGGTGGTCCATACAGCAGAATTTGTCTCCCCATTACAGTACCAGCAATGGAGTTTACATTCAGGTTTAGTCATCCTCATAAGGCTGCAAAAGAGTTTGCGTCATATGATCTATTGCCATTCAAGAGAAGTCCAAATTACATGAAATTTTTTAGTAAAATTTATAAAATTTTAAATTTTTTTAGAAAAATGATTTAATAAAAATTTCAAAATAATAGATTGATAAAATTGAATATGAAAATCAATCATATATAAAAAATTATTAAAAATATTACTTATAATTTAAATTTTATCGATAATTATTTAATAATAAAAATTTTATTAATATTTTTATTAAAAAATATATTTAAAAATATACATATATTAAAATTTATTAAAATAGTTTAAATTTTGTACATTAAATCAATGTAACTAATTTTTTAACCTATCAATTTTGATTTTTTTAATTTTTATTTAATCATTTCTAATAAAAAATTTCATGAATTTTATTTAAAAAATTCCATCCAATATTTTCCTTCGACAGGCTTTTTGAGGTTCCAATTTCACTCACAAATTTAGGTTCCCCCAATTTGTACCAAAATAAAAGTCAGCTCTTAAGTTTTGCAGCTTATATGGTCGTTTGATAATGGGGAAAAATGTAGTATCTAACGAACGGTGGATGATGAAGTAAATAAAGCATTGATCATTGGGGAGTACGTATACAGTACACCTCAAAAAGACACATCACCCCACGTGGCACTAGCGTAGACGCTGCGATCAGAAATCATAAGCGTAATTTTTTTTTTTTACGCTCACGAGGACGGTTTATAGTTATGGGTACGAGGCAACAGAAAATAGAAACCATCATGATTTTGTGAGCGCCATCCACGTGTTATTCACTCAGTATCTGTGGCTTTTTTTATTGCTGTCCAGTCAAAAGACTCAAAGTCAAAACCCAAACTTAGCGCTATACCCATAATCCTCTGTCTGTTGGTGCACGTTAACAATTAGTGTGGTAATAAAAAACTACCGCTCAACATGTGGATTGGAAAATCATATTTAACTATAAGGAAAAATAAAAATATTCGTATTTCAAAAAATAATATTCCTCATGGTTTTGATTAAAAAAAAAAGCTAAAATTCTGATCTATGAAAAATCATCGGATCTTTTGAAGAGGAGATTCCTTATTCTTTGTTGCAATTGCGTAACCTTTACTAATTTGGATTTTGTTTTTTTATAAACTTAATGTTATCAATGGTTTATTAATTATAATAAAATATTAAAATAATATCGAAGCTTAAAATTTTTTAATATAATATATTTGAATTATAAATTTATTAATTAATGTAATATTTAAATATAAATATTAAATTTTTTTAATATTTATACATAATAAACATAAAATATTAAATGTTTTTAATAAATAATATAATAAAAAAAGTTGAATATGTAATGCATTGAGTTGGATATGCTTTTGTCGTTTTTGTCAATTTACTTGTTATTATTTTTTTTGAAAAAAATAAAAAGTAAAAAAAATCAATTTAAATAAATAAAAATAAAGAATTTGAAAAAAAAAAAAAAACAGAAAGAGACAAAAAGAGTGCGAGCAAATGGCTTTAGCCTGCTTTTAAGGCATCCTATTCCTACAAAGTGAGTAGATGAAGGCCCCCCTCGTACAGTCCTACAGGTGAAAGTGAAAGCAGAGAAGAACATTCTCCTCCTTTCCCGTTTCCCTTAAAAAAGTTGATGCATTTGGTGACAACATCTAACAAAAAAGCAGCGCCGCGTGGAGCGCAGCTAAGTCATTTCAATCAAAGAGCGACATGGTTATATATTTTATTTAAATGAGAAATATAATTGATTTTGATAAAATTTAAAATAATAATAAAGTTATTATAATTATGATTAAAAAAATTATTATAATTATAATTAAAATTTAATAAAAAATTTATATTAAATAAATTTGATTCAAATTAATATTTAAATTAATTAATGATGTAATAAATTTAATAACATCGTATCAAAAATATAATAAAATTAAAGTGTAACTTTATTTTTTGTTCCATCCGCTTTTATTTTGTTTTTTAAATTTAATTATATTTGATAATTTTATTAAAATGATATAATATAAAATATTTATGTTATATTTATTTTAAATTCATTGGGAAAAAAAAAAAAGAAACCTCAACATGTATTAATGCAAAGTCACTATTAAAGGAAAGATTAGTACACTTCTATATGAATGAACTTAATTATGCAAATTTAAAAAAAAAAAAAAAACATTTGAACATTTGAAACAATGGTGCAGATATTACGGATGATGTTGTGCTATCTAGGTGGGTCAAGAAGTCTGATGTTTTTAGCAATATTTGCCCTAGGCAAACGAAGAGACCATTTGCTTCAGGCCAGCCGAGATATCGACATAGACGGGAAAAACAGCACTCACTAGTCTAAATTTTAAAGTGCAATCCACCTGTCATTGGAATGTTCAGTTTCAAACTCAAACCTCACAGTTCCTTCCTTCAAATTTCAAAAGAGGTTTCTTTGTTTTAACATCCTTTTTCTTGGGTTAATAATTACTTGTTCGTTGTCTCTAATGTCTTTGGGAAATTAAAACTATCCCCAATTAAAAAGACAAAAACGAAAAGGGAAAGAGGTCCAATTATAAACTCCAAACTTTTTTATGAAAATGAAGTAAGCAATAAATTTAACATTTTGATGAAAAGGATGGTGTACTGCAGCAGAATATAAATAGGACCACTTAGCTGTAGGGGTAAGAAAAAAATAAAAAAAATTTAAAAATTGATTTGAAATTATAATATTTGATTTGATTTAAATCAATTTTTTTATTTAATTTTGATCAAATTCGAATATTAAATATATATATTAAGTTTAGATCAAAATGTGAAAAATTAAAAAAAAATAAATCGAATCGAATTATATTTTTTAAATTTTTATAAAATCAAAATAATAATTTTATATCAAAATCTCTTTAAATATATTAAAATTTTATATTATATAAAAATTAAAAATTAATAAAATAAACTAAATTAATAAAATTTAATTAAAATCAAATAAAATTCAATTCAAATTTATATCAAATTTTAAAATTTTATAATATTATATAATATTAAAAAAACTAAAATCAAATTCAATCTGAATTAAATCGGTATTACCCTACTTAGCAGTAGTCAACAATGACAAACCAGCATATCCTCGCCTGAATTCTCTCGTCATATTCAATGTATTTATATCTAAATTTATATCTAATTACATACCTCTTCAATCTTACAACATAGAATCTGTCGGGTCTCAAAAGCCTATTTTCAGCTCAATTCCCGTCAATCTTTCTTATCCATTCATTTCATGCCACGTATTTTAATATCCTTCTTCCACTTGTATCCTCTCACGCGCCACGGACTTCCCCTTCATCTTTTCTTCCCACATTTGACCAAACCTCTTCATAAAAATAAATAAATAACTCTTCCACAATGATTCGTTTATATTTCCCCAACGACCGCTTCATATTTGAACTCCTTATCGAAGATATTAGTTTCTTATTCTTCTTCTGAGCTTCTTAAAAATCGACGAATTTGTCGCGTCTTGTTTGAGAGAGTCCTTACCCAACCAAACTAGTAACCACGCACGCACCGGATTCTTTTTCCTCTCCCCGCTTTTTCCGCCGAAATCGGCAACGGCCATTTCCCTCAAAACGCTATTGATTTTAGTATCATTTGTAACCGTCTCCGCAAATTGTTCTTAAAAAAGGAAAAGATAAGAATAGAACTCTTCACCCATTTTTTTTAAATTTCTCAAAACGCTAATCGAAGAACGTGAAAAGGAAGAAAACAGAGCCATGAAAAGTTTAACTGCAACCGCTGTGCTCCGTTGCCACGTCTGCTTTTCTCAATACCGGAATCTTCCATTTCCTTCATTTTATTAAAAAGGAAAATTAAACCATATGCATCCTTTTTGCTGTGTTTCCACTGTATCGGATCATTCCCCGATCAAACCAGTAGCCGGCCACGTCATCACCATGACTCGTCCTCCTGTAACATTCGTAGCAGCCACTACCTCTTCTGCTCCCACCACCAGATCCAAGTCCGCCCGATTCACGTCCCAAATCCAGTCCCAGTTCAATCAAACCCATCACCATCAGCATCATCGTAGTAATAGCATGGATATGAATCGGATGAGCCAGAGAAGCGGGATATCGTTGGGAAGAGAGGCTCCTGCTCCTTCGCCGCAAGTGGATGTGAAGATAAACGACATCGTAGGGAACGGGATATCGGGAGTGCTTTACAAATGGGTGAATTACGGGAGAGGTTGGAGACCGAGATGGTTCGTTTTGCAAGACGGAGTTTTATCATATTATAAAATCCACGGACCTGATAGGATCGTTGTTAGCCAAGAAACAGAAAAAGGATCCAAAGTTATTGGCGAAGAGTCTCTCCGTATTATCTCCCGCCATCGCAATTCCATGTCTCATCATTCCCTGACCCGTCGCAAACCCTTTGGTGAAGTCCACCTAAAGGTCAAAACAAATAAAAACGGTTAAACAAAAATAAATAAATAAGGGAAAAAGAAAAGAAAATTTGATTTTTGAATTCTTGAATTTTTCTCAGGTTTCTTCGATCAGGGAAAGCAGATCAGATGATAAGAGGTTCTCGATCTTCACGGGAACGAAAAGGCTTCATTTACGAGCAGAGACGCTGGACGATCGGGTTACGTGGATGGAGGCGCTTCAGGCGATTAAGGATATGTTCCCTAGAATGTCCAATAGTGAGCTCATGGCTCCAATGGACAATGTGGCGGTTTCAACCGAGAAGTTGAGGCAACGGCTGAAGCAGGAAGGGGTAAGCGAATTGGGTATCCAAGATAGCGAGCAGATTTTGAGGACCGAATTCGCGGCGTTGCAGAACCAGCTGGTGTTGCTTAAACAGAAACAGTGGCTTCTCATCGACACCTTGCGTCAGTTAGAGGTATATTTAATCAAAATTAGAAAACAATATGCTGCTGTCCGTCATCATTCAATTTGAAAATATTGATTGATTATTTCGAAACAATTACATTGATCCGTTATATTTTTTTAATTCTTTTGTATAGAAACTACGGAAGGGGTGTGTTTTTAGGATATACTGGTGTATTTTCGTGATTGGTGTTAGTTGAATTTTAATCAGAGAAGGTTTAGTTGATACAGGATTTGTATGTTAGGTCACTAAATCATAGGTGACATTGAATTATATTTCAAATAGAATTTCATAAGTATTTGTAATCTTGAACAATTATGTCATCTTCCATTTGATTTTCTGCTTCCTTTAATTTCATCTGATAGATATAGAAAAAGCAGTTGGTCTATGGCTAGTTGATTCTGTTAGATTGTTGAAATCCTTCAATGTGCAGATGGGATAGTGTTGATTCGAGGACCTTTAGAGATTTTCTTATGTACCTAGACAGAGTTTGTATGTGTTGTTCATAAAGGGTTGCTATTGATTTTCAAATTTTTGATGCTTATAGAAGGATGTTGGTAAATGAATTATATCTGTTTGCTAATCTTGAAAATCTTTTTAACTTTTCCTTGAGTGCATTTTGGATAGTTTCACAAATATATGATTTTTAGGGATGACTGAGGGTAATTGGTTTCTGTAAGTATAAATGTCTCTCTAATGCCAGTTTCAATTAGACGATCACTACTTGAAGGAATATTTTGATGATATTTTGATTTTTAAAAGAAAAAAGTTTTAGTTTCCCCATCTATCTCCCAATGAATGCAAAATGTAATTTTGAAGCCTCTATGTTAATATGCCTTGTTATTTTATGTTGTTGCTTGTAATGCCTCTTGCAAATACTCTGTGTCATGAAAGTTGAGAGCAGCTCAATCTTATATGTCTGTCTTGTGAGGGAAACTTATTTAAAGATTGGTTGTAGTGTGGTTGATTCAAGATAAAATAGATGTCAATAGTTGTGAGACATTTTTTGTGGGGGCATGTAGCAATCTTGATGATGGCATTGATGGCAGTGACAGCTGCAGTTGTGCTGATGGTTAGATCAGTGATATTGGGGGCAGGTTACTTTCAGTGGAGCACATAAGGTGTGTATGATCCATTAAGTACTCTGAAGTTTTTGCTTCACAATGTAAGAATTTTTAATTTCCTTGACAAGCAGTTAATATACTTTAATCACCACTAAGCTCTGAAGTTTAACCTCGAAGTACTTTCACTTTAACCTTCTTGCAAGCACGCTTGTCTTATAGGTGTGCCTTTCTTTTCAGAAGAAAAAAATCTCCTTTTTCCCTCTCCAATTTGGTGGTGCATTTGGGATAAAATGGAGCCGACTGAATAAGGGAACCTCTGTGCTTAAGTTAATTGCAAGCTTCCTAACTTCAATTTTGGCCTTTTAATTAATACTTAACAAAAGGTTACTCTTGCTAGCTTGTTTTGAGCTTGGCATTGCAAGTAGGCCTTACCTGTCCCCTTTGTTACATCTACAATTCTGTCGTTGTATGGCTTATAGTGGGGGCATCAGCTATTTGGAATGGATGAAGCATCAATTACCTGTCAAGAGGGTTGCAACAGTGCAAGAAGTTGATATTGATAAATTTTTCCTTGGGTTGCTAAGTTATATAGTTATTCATTAGAATCTCAGGAGTCCTAAAAGTTATAAGGTTTATGCTACACCTTGAAGTGGTTGAATTCATTTGAATTTTTTCTATAGTGAAAATTGTAGTCTTTTGCTATTGCAGCAACAAGCAAGCATAAAAAATGCCCGGCTTTATCTGTGATTCAGATTTTTTTAAATCTTCTTTAAAGTGAACCCAGCTACTTATTTTCAGTCAGTAACTGCTCTTATCCTAAAGATTAACTTCTGAAACAAAGGTTTTTCTTCTTTTGCAATCTTCTGCTAAGAAATTGCTATTTGTACTCTATTTGTAGACAGAAAAAGTTGATCTGGAGAATACAGTGGTTGATGAGAGCCAAAACAAGTTGAATGATCAAGGGGATTCCTCTATGATAACACAAGACAAGTTTAGCGGTAAGATATTAGGGAGTTAACTATTTATTACAACTCTTGGTTTTTTAAGCTAACTTATGCTGGACTGTTAATTATATGCTGAGATATGTGGTTGGTGTTTATAATCAATGTTAACAGTTTGCTATTAGTCAGGAAGTTCTTTTTTGTTCTATCAGCTATGTGCCTGCGTATTGCCTGTAATTATTTGTGGACAACTTATAATGCTTGTTAAAGAGAGGTGTATTATTATGTTGATGCAATTTTTATGTATAGCACACATGTCTTGATGGTTTCTTGGCAAACTGCACTTGCCAACTTGAAATCAAATAAAGAACTTCCTTTTTACATTACCAAACCAATTAGTTGGTTCATGTCTGTCACATATCTTTGTTATTGCTCGTTAGTTGTTGTGTTTAATAAGTCTATTCTTCTTTCTATCACTTTTGTGTCATCATCTTGGTTCTTTGTCCTTATTTTGTGTGGATTTCCCCCCTTTTTTTCTACATTGGTATGGAGATGCACTCTAATATAGGCAGGTGCAGGATTTAGATGTGGCCTCCATGGTCTGTCCTCCCTTGAGGGAGACTACATGACCATTGGGCCACAGCCATTCTTGTCCTGTTCTGGTGCTGACTTATTAAAATAGTTATAGTGTTGATTACTTGGTTATATAAATTGCTTAGACGGTCTTCTTTGGTTTCATTTGCATTCAAGTCACTGTTATTACTTTTTTTTTTTTTTTTTTCAAAGCATTGCCATCTTTCATTAATTTTTTTCCTTTTTCTTTGTTCAAATTCTTACTCAGAAGGAAGTGTAACCGACTCAGATGATGATAATGAAAGAGTAGATGCTGCAGAAGAAGAAACTGATGAAGATGACCATACTTTCTTTGATACTCGTGACTTTTTGTCATCAAGTTCTTTCAAAAGCAATGGATCTGATTTCCGGACATCATCTTTCTCTTCAGATGATGGTCTTAATGCTGTTGATTCTGAAGATGACATCAACCCTTACATCAAATCAGTTGGAAGTAACTTTCCTAACATTAAACGGCGAAAAAAGTTACCTGACCCAATTGAAAAGGAGAAGGGTGTAAGTCTTTGGTCAATGATTAAGGATAATATTGGGAAAGACCTTACAAAAGTTTGTCTTCCTGTTTACTTCAATGAGCCTCTCTCTTCTCTTCAGAAGTGTTTTGAGGATTTGGAATATTCATATCTACTTGACCGTGCTTATGAAATGGGGAAAAGAGTGAGTCTATGAACTCCGTATTATTTTTGTTTGAGGGAACAGATCATTGGTTTCTATATTTTCTCTTTCATCATTTCACCTCCTTCCTTAATCTAGTTATACATCTTTCCTTTATCTGATTTTCCCCCTCTTGTCTCTCCTTTACACCTATTTTATATTCGAGCGTGCAAAAGGCTAGTTGCAATCCTTATAGCAGCCCACTTCCTTCATAAACTTTGACAATCTGAATCTTTGCCAAGATTCCCCTGACAGTTGTAATATTTCCTTCCAAAACTTGCAGGGGAATAGCCTCATGAGAATTCTTAATGTGGCTGCATTTGCTGTCTCTGGATATTCCTCAACAGAAGGAAGAATTTGCAAACCCTTTAATCCATTATTAGGGGAAACATATGAGGCTGACTTCCCAGATAAAGGTGTACGCTTCATCTCAGAGAAGGTTTGTCTTTATTCAAGATATAGTCTATCCTTGTTGTCTACTTTTCTGTTTTTCTTCATTTACACGAAATTGTCCTTCAAACTACAAAGCTTATTAACCTCACTTCTAAGGATGTGCCTGGTTCACCTGGTCAACACAGATTTTAATTTAAAAATCAAATTCAATATGCACAAAACTTTAAACCTTTTTCATGTGTAAATCTCAGACATAGAAATATTGCACTTAATTTTGGGTTTGTACGATCTATGCAACCCCAGTTCACCTGGTTATTACAATGATGTGAAATTGAACCTAGTTTGCTATGCCTGTTGTCAAAATGCTGTACTGCAAGAGCTTTGCAAATTTATATCTTTTGGTACATAGAGAGGCAGAATGGGGATTTTTTTTTTTTTTTGGCTTACCTCTCTGTGTTTCTTCTTCTGCTGCTTCCTTTTTATTTTCCTTTATATTTTGCTCTAAATTCTCGTAAAAAAAACTTGCTAAATTAAAACCTTGTTTTGGGTTCAAACTTAACAGATCAAATAAATAGGGTGGTAAGGAATATTTTCCTTTATAGCACAGTTAGTAGATCATCAATTAAAATGATATTGTTTGGGTGCCTAACTATAATGAAGCTCATGGCTTGTTATTGTCAGATCACTGGGGAAGCTAAACAGGAGTCTTTGGTGAAGACTTTGAACCTCATAATTTGAAACAAGTGTAAATAGTGGACGATCTTAAACATTAACTTCTGCATGTAGCTGTTTAGAAGTGGCTATGCGAATGGCTCTCCTTTTATTGGAGAGGCGTCAATGCCTCTTACAGTGTTTAGGATATTGGAAAAGAAAGGCACACTGCTTACTATATTTTTCTTCCTGAGTTCATCTTTTTATCTTGTTTTATTTCTCTGTTTTAATGCTTTACTATCTTTGAAGTTGCTAACAATTATTCTTTTTCTTGTCAGGTCAGTCACCATCCTATGATAGTAGCATGTCACTGTCAGGGTACAGGATGGAAATTTTGGGGTGATAGCAATTTAAAAAGTAAATTTTGGGGTCGCTCAATTCAGCTGGATCCTGTTGGTGTTTTGACCTTAGAGTTTGAAGATGGAGAAGTGTTCCAGTGGAGTAAGGTATAACTCCAAAGGTTAAAGAACAATTCTATGTAAACATATGTTTGTATACGTATATTTGTTGTATCCAATTTGAAAATGGACTTTCTTTTGCCAGGTTACAACATCAATATACAATCTCATACTGGGAAAGTTGTACTGTGATCACTATGGTACTATGAAAATAGAGGGGAATCGTGAATATTCATGTAAACTGAAATTCAAGGAGCAATCTATCATAGACAGAAATCCTCACCAGGTGATCTTTCATCTTTCCTCAAATTAATCTATTTATTAAGTTATATCAACAGCTCTTATTTTTAGAAATTATGACATTGTACTGTTTTCCTCTTTTCAACCATCATTGATATTTATCAGTTTATAAAACTTTATTGCACTTCAGGTACATGGTATAGTTCAAGATAGAAATGGAAGGACAGTGGCTAAGTTATTTGGAAAATGGGATGAGAGCATGCATTATGTGAATGGAGATTGTTCTGCAAAGGGAAAAGGACAGGAGTCTTTATCAGAACCTCATCTGCTTTGGAAGCGGAGCAAGCCTTCTAAGTATCCCACCAGATATAACTTAACACGTTTTGCCATCACATTGAATGAGTTCTCTCCTGGTCTGAAGGTGATTATTATAATAGTTTTGACTGGATTTATAAACTAGTCACCCATCTAATGCCTTAAGTGGGTGTTATGAAAATTCCATTCTGGTTTATGTCGTTTCTTTTGCACACATAAGGAGGCATGCACAGATTTTATTAGTATTCATGTAGTTTGGTTTCCATTGCCTTTTTGGGCTATCCCTACAATTCTTGACTTGCAATATTGGAATTAGTACTTTGAGGATACCTCCCTTGGGTGCTTCTAATTTCTTATAATTTGATTTTTGTTAATAAATTCTTTTGGTCCAAAAGATGGAATTAAATGTGTCCATTTGATTCTATGGGGATTAAATGGAATGATTCGAAACCAATGCACTGTCTAGATACCCTATGAACTGCTTTGCTGTAATTGGGACATTGATTTTAATCTCCTTTGTGTATGCAGGAAAAGTTGCCTCCCACAGATTCAAGGCTGAGACCTGATCAAAGGTATCTGGAAAATGGGGAGTATGAAATGGCAAATTCAGAGAAGTTACGGTTGGAGCAGCGGCAACGTCAGGTACGTCTGGTGCTTTATTTCTGCTTTGTTGTCAATTCCATGTGTCAATGATGCAAATTGGCTAGGCATGAGTATAAGTGTCACGGAACTATAGATTTATTATTCAGATCACCATGAAGGGTTTGGTTTTTTAGGAAACTATGCACAAACCAGAGTTGTTTGCTAATTCCAATTTTTAGGCTCCTAGTTGAGAATAAAAGCTTGATGACATAAAGTTAATAACTATAATGTGGTAAATGTATAAACCATGAGTGATGCACATAAAGGTATAGCAGCAGCTTGAAATAATATCAATTAAAATGTTTTAAATTCACTCAGTTTGTTCTGAATGATTGGTATCCTGCCAACTCTATGGGGAGTATATGAGCTAAGCCAAACATGTAGAGATACATTAAGAAATCAGTGCTCTACTTCTCTGTGGAAACAATAATATCTAGCAAGACATGTCTGGAATAGTCTCATAACTCAACTAGCAAGTGGCCCAACTGCTGATTAGGATGTCAATATGATCACCCATCAAGGTAAAGTTTCGCATTGTACGGTATAAACCGTGTCTTTGGATCCACATTTTTGTCCAATCTTAATTATGTGGACAGATAAGCGGAGATTTTATCTTAGACTCTGTGCATGAAAACGATTTAGATAATCATTTGTTGTGGATAAGTAAGAAAACCCCCTTTTTGCGATCATAACTGGGCAGCAAGAGCAGTTAGAAGTTGATGTACTAGTATCTTAAGTAATAGTTTTCAGCTAAATAACTCATTGTATTAAATGAACTACTTGACAACTTTACTGTAACTTTCCAGTGTTGGTATTCAGGGAACAGCATCGAGATGTAAGTTAACGAAACAGTGCTCAATATCTAAATAGCTATCAGTCTATCACAGCTATATTTTTTTAGAACCCTCGACATGATGCTTGTTATCAGTTATGTTATATTGCAGGTAAATTATAGTTAGGTCATTAAAAAAACCCTATTGAGGTGTTTAGCAAAACCCTGTTTTCATTTTCTTGATTGCTTTAACGGATTTAGCAAATATCATTATGGTCTATTTAGTCTCAATGGATATGTTCGTTTGGGATTCAGGCTCGAAAGATGCAAGAGAGAGGTTGGAAGCCAAGGTGGTTTGCAAAGGATAAAGGCAGTGACACATACCAATATGTTGGTCGATATTGGGAAGCTAGAGAACAGGGGAAGTGGGATTCATGTCCTGATATTTTTGGTCAAATCCCTTCTGATCAGCTTCTTGACTAAGTGCAATGTAAGTTGCCATGTTTTTCTTCTTGATTCTTCAATTTTTTTCACGAGATATGATAGAAGAATATTAATTTTCCCAACTGATGATGTGAGTGTGACCCAAAGATTGGGTTACGGTTGCGAAATTTTCGTTGTAACAAAAGATAGAGACTTCACAGAATTCTATGGGTAAAGAATACAAGGAAATTTTCCCAAACTCAACTTCTAAAGCACAAAGTTTCAAGTGATAAATAATCATTTGTATGCTCCTCAGCACACAAGGAGCATTTTTACCATTAAACTACATTTGTTACTCTTGGTTTTTGATTTATGATAAAGATTTGTTAAATTTCTTTATATCCTAGCTTACAAAAATGTTGTAACAGTAATATTTAGGATAGACAATGATGGAGGTTAATTAGATGGGGATATGTGAATCACTGGATCCTTAACCCTTTTATTGGAAACCGAATGGCTAGTGTAGTTGATAGATTTCAATTGCACCGGTAGAGTGTTATCTAAATGCATCTCGCGATGCAATTGAGGGCAAAAACCCTCTTCAATTCCATCGGATCGGGGGTGCTATTGAATCCATTACCCACCCTTGTATGCTACTTTTGGTTTCAGACCGGCATTGGGCTCTTGCAAATATTTGTTTCTTTTTTTTTTTTAAGATAAAGCCTTTACTAGAGATGATATCTTAATAAATATTTATGGGAACTCTAATAATAAAATCTGTTCAAACTTGAAGTTGATTTGAAGATAAAATTAGTGGTGAAATTCCTGTCATTTCAGTTGAGAGGATCAAATGTCCAGCAAAAGAAAATACGAATCTGAAACTTGTCTCTCACTAACCCTGTGGATTAACAACAGACACCCAAAGGTTTATAAACTTAAAATCTTTGGTCTTAGCTGTTCACTATCTGGGAAAATTGTACTACTTTTGTGTTTTTTCCAATAACAAATTGGAATTTGAAGATAAAAATATATAATAAAATTTAAATTTCAAATTTATTACATATTATTTTTTAAAAAATATTACATAGAATAATTTAATTAAGCTTCAAATTTAATTATATATTTTTATTTAACAAAAAAAAAATTCTTGAATTTCACTGATATATTCCCTCTTCGGCTAGGTCAAATTCCGATTTCAATTGTATCTTTTAATCCTCGTGATGATTTATTTGAAAACCAGTAACTATTCTAACAATAACTACAGCTTGATCTAGCCTCTACCAACATTTCTTTTTTATTACCCTCTTTTTTTTCAAATTTCAGTTTCTAGACCAGTCTCCCAGTTTCTGTTACTATAATCTAGTATAGGATAATAGTAAACGGAGTAGGTCTTTCGACCGCATCCATCGCTATGGGCTCGGCTCAACGCTTTAAAAAGTTCAAAAAAACGCCATCAAATCTTTTTGAGATGCTGACGCAATGGGGATTTGTATTCTGATTTCTGACAGAGGAAGATCCCTCTCCCACAGCTGCTGTTATGCTGCCATGTTCTTTGCTCCTTCATCTTCCCATAAAAAAAAAAAAAAAAAAAACCGAAATGATAGATGATGACAGATGGGTGACCAAACGTATCAAAAACATGATCTCTAACCGTCCAATCAATCTTGACCGTTCAATCACACTTCATAATAAAAAAAGAAGGGACTGACTCTTCCCTTGAAACCAATTGTGCAAAAACAGTGAGTCAGAAGTTGGTTTTGGATTTGATTGGTGCTGCCTCTTTTCATTGCCTTCACATTTCTCCAAAGCAAAAACAAACCTTCCTCAACTGCTACTAAACCGGGCAGTTTTTGTTATGTCATCTCATCTCATACTTCAAATTCCCCTTTTTAATTCTTTGTTTTTTGTTACAATAAAATTTATCATCTGGGATTTTTCTTTAATTCATAATTTCAAAAAAAATTTTAAAAAAAAATCAGCTTTTAGCATATGCTAGCGTATTTGACTCAACTCAACATCGGATGAGCTTTCGTAATGACCAGTAACCTTCCACTGCTGCATCAACATCTTGGCTTTGCCGACCCCATTACTATGAATAACGTAACAAACATTCAAATGCATTTCTTCATAAATCACTTGTAAAGGAATTGGATCTTTGTATAAATTTTACGTAACTCATCTCAAAATTCAAGAATTTCCCTTTGCAAACATCTATCAGGTGTTAATGAAACCCTAATGTCCATAGAAATATCAGTCATCTTATACCCTTTATATATAAAAGCTGCCATATTCAAGTGCCAAATAGTTTATCACGTAAGTAATCTTTTTAAAGGGAAAAGAAATGACAATGGCTCCAAAAAGATAAAAGATTTACTCAAACAAACCATCCAAAAAATTGCATTCAACCAAAAGGTTAATTGTTGTACTTTCGCAGTTACATTATCAACACCTTCACGTAATTTTACGCATAATTTCAAGATAAATATGTTTGTTGTGTAGATAATTACAGTATCATTCATAAAATATAAAAGGTAATTAGTAAAAATGTTTGACATACAAACTATTCTACCTCTAATGCTCTCTTCCTCTCTCCTTAATATACTGAATGTTGAAGCACGTTTTAAAATCTTATCTTCGTCATCTAACCTTCTTCTTCTCCCTAATGGATCGGACATATTAACCAGTTCAACTTCTAACATATCCCGCTCTCACCAAACCAAAAACACCTTAACATTAATCAAATAAATAACACAGTTGCTAAACAGTGTTCTGAAAGTGTTTTATATGGAAAGATTCTCATGTTACATACGGTGATTGGCGATTGACATATAATTTGATACTAATTTTTAATACATCAACTGAATATATAATTTTTTAAATGATAATTAATTTTAATAAGTATCTTTTTAAGATTCTAAATATTAGAAAAAACCCTAAGAAATAATTATAGTGGACTGGATGATAGCCTGAAGAAAACAGGAAGTGGTCTTCTTTGAAGCTACTAAAGACATTGAAACGATTCTATCAAACCAGAGAACATTCACTTGCTCCTAAGAGAAAGAAAATATTTATAAAATATATATATATATATATGGCTTTGAGTGTTACATTTGATTAAGCACTGAAGATGCAGTGAGTTGTCTTTGACTGTGTTTTTTTCTTGTCTTTCTTTTACACATAAATGGACAAAAAATCCTCTTGCTGAAGGATGTGGTTTGTTTGAATTTTTAGATGATTGAGAAGGCTAAGTGTACGATGTGAAAATATTTCCCTTACCTCTCTGTCTTTGTGTCAAAGAAAACGGCAACCTTTCTGAATTTGCCATGCCTAATTCTGGACTTCTCCTTTTACGAAGAAGCTTCCCACTTCCCATGCATAATGCAATCTTCTAAAAGCTCAATTATAAGACTCAATATTTGAGGTGCAAAATTAATTGAAAAAAAATGAAATATTATGTTCATTAATAATTTTTGTATAGAGATTTAAATCCATTTGAAAATGCATATTCATCATTCTATCGAATGTTTGAATTATATCATTAATCATTATATTCATAAATCAATACTA
The DNA here is from genome assembly GCF_002303985.1 of Durio zibethinus. The sequence continues at coordinate 4,837,948 of NW_019167949.1, read as the reverse complement.
TAATTTTAATGCTTCTTTCTTTTTTTTAGACCATAGAAGTGGATTGGTTAGGAGCAAAGATGATTCTTGAATAAGAAGATTTTCAATAATTAGGATCGACAAGCCATTATTTTTATGCATTATTTATCATGGGATGTTTGGCTATAAATATGCTAAAAATTAAAGGCATCCAATAACTTTTGTACCTGTATAAATTGGTAATATTAATCTCTTGAATATAAAGTTTAACTCGATTAACTAATTAAGTCACTCTTAAAAAGTATCATTATGAGGTTCAAATTTTAATATTTATAATCTTTTCATTTATTTTTATATTGCAATTTCCTCTATAAAAATATTAAACTCTAAAAAAAAAAAAAAGAAATCTCATCTATATATTAGGTTTTCAACTTATTTTTCCTTTTTTCAACTTAATTTTCAAAACAAATCTATGTTTTTTTGGCAGCAAATTAAAATCTATGATTTTATGGTTCAAAATATATTTAACAAATATTATTGAGTTTGAATTCTTCTACTTTCTATCCAAGGAAAAAAATAGTACTAGTACAATTGCCTACCAAATAAATCAAACAGCGACACATCAATTGAGGTATTGTCACTTTCCTTTCCATTTGTAGCTAAGATTATTACAAGAATATATTTAAACCCAAGTATTATTTATTACCTCCCCCTTTATATGTTATTACACAAATCTGTAAATTTCTCATTCACCTAAGGGAAAAAAATAATAGGAAGAACAAAGTTATATTTACAAACATATGACTTGTTAACTCATATTAAAGTTCACTTCAAAATCAAAGGTCTTGAATTTAAGTTCAACTAAAATTCAAAAGACATATATAATTACAAACATGTATAATTGTTAAAAATATGTATTCTCAAGTCCCAACATAAACAACATGCATTGCTGGTCAAATCCTATTGGATTTGGATTAAAGAAAGATGTAGAAATCTTTTTTTCAATGCATAATTGAAAGATGTGATAGCGTCAAAACTTTCATTACAACCACAAAAGCATACGTTGATTCATTTTGACAAAACAATACGTTTAACTTTGGGTGATGATTCTCTTACAACGACACCCATCCGTTGAAAAAAACTTTTGGATTTAGTTGACAAATTTTCTTACATGTTCAATCAAGAGAAGTCCTGGAAGGGCTGCGGGGATGAGGGAGGGAACTGCGCTGTTTTGTGCCAAACCCGAATGGTCTTAGTTCATGAAAACAACTGATTAACCAGTCACCCTGACACGACCCTGAAATCATTTTCTTTCCTTTGTCTTGTCACAAATATTTTGTGACGTCTTTCTTGCCTTAACAACAACAACCAAACATTATTACCCAATAACAGAGATTAAAAAAAAAAAAAAAGAAAGAAAGAAAGAAAATCAAAGGGCTTTGTTCTTATTGAGAAAATAATGAAATGCATGGTGGACCACCTAGGAGCTTGCCTTTACCACTTGAAAGACTTTGAGGTTTTTTTTTTATATATATAAAAACCTCTGGCTAATCTATATCTGATCGATATCTATGTTTCCAAATGTCTAAAGGGCCCTTTTGATTCTGTTTTCTATTTTTTATTATTTGTTTAATGTTGTTGATTGTTAGTTCTTCGTGTTCCATGCAGAAACGACAGCCCATCTATGGCGGTGCTCCAATTGCTTGTCCTTTTCCTTTCAATTCCTCACCATTTTTTCTTTTTCAATTTCCCTCTTAGTCACGGTCTTAGGTCTTCGAGAGTGGTTGGTTTTTTTTATTATATATTATAGTTTAAAAAAATACCATATCTTATAGTTTTGCATTAACGTTAAAATCGATGAATAAAAAAACAAAGAAAAACATGTAGCCATTCACGATTCCTATCTTAGGAAGATTATCAAACGTGAATTTTTCGACAAATTCCATGGTGTTTGTCAACACGATGAACAGAATAAATTCTTCTGTTGTTGCTTGTATCAACTCAGTTCAACTAAGGATTTGTAATTTTCCTCAACTAGTTATATATCCCCTAAAAGTTATAGTTTCTTTCGTTTTGGGGCTTTAAGTTAAGTGTATTATTCTTGACATTAAATTTGTAATGTCATAATTTTGAAATGAATTTACTTAGTATACACAATCTATTTTTTTCTTATGAATAAAATGTATTTATTATCAACCCATGTTGGTTCGAATGATAAGAAGCTCGAATCTTTTTAAACAAAGTCTCAGTTTCCAATATTGCGAATAGAGAAAATAAACTTGATAGAGCATGTCCTTTTTATGGAGTCCGACCCTACTTGATTCCGATTAATCGAGACCCAAAGTAGTTTCCAAACATCAAGAAGTCTCAAACAAAAAACAATGTATTTATTAAAAAAAATAATAATAAACATATATACATCGGTGTTAGTTTAATACTATGAATATTACTAAGATTTATTCAACATTAATTTAAATAGAAATATTTAATTTTAGAATATTCTTCGGATTGATACAAATTAATATTGTGAGAATCATATTTACTGCTATGTATAATCTTGCAAATTGGTTTAACGCATTGGATATTCGACATATATCCGCCTAATATAATGCTAGCTTTTATGATAATATCTAAGCAAGTTGAACCGATATATATGTTGGATATGTTAGTGATAAATAAGATTGTACCTGCACTCCTTTTTTTTTTTTTTTTATAAACGAGGTTGTAATCTCTAGTTACGATTAGAAAAAAAAAATATGCGTTGAAATTTGAATTTTAAATATATTAAAAATTATTTTTTTAAAATGATTATATAAATTAATTAAATTAAATTTTCAATTCAAATAGTTTAGGTGAATGATCTTATATTTTATTTTCTTACAATAAAATTTTGAAATTTTATATTTTTATCTAAACAATAGGGCATATACCTATGAACAGATATGATATAAATGATTATTTTTTTTGTCACTAATTTATTACGTATGTGATATGAAAATAGGCAAGCAAATTAGCATTAGGTCTATATATAAAGAATTTATTTCATTTATTATCAATTGAGTTTTTAAATGAAGTTAATAAATGATATATATCTCTTAAAATATATTAAAAATTAAAAATTAAAAAAAATTTCAATTTCTTAAAATACTTATGAATGTAAAAAAAAAATGTTTATAACATTAAAAAACTTCATTAATAACGTTAGAAAAATATACTTACACACAAATACAATACATACACGTGTATATATATATATATATATATATTTGGTAAGAGATTCTTTTTTTAATTTTTGAGAAACATAGGACACAAAATTTCAAAATTAATGCCATCAATTTCAACGATTATTACTTTCGCTTTCTTTAATCCATTAATTTTTCCCTAAAAACATAAGGCAATTAGTATTTAGTAAAACCCTAAGCACTTAATTAGTTGTTTAAAATCAAACACTTGCTTAGACATGATTGGTTCGTTACACTCGGCTTTTATTAAAAAAAAAGTTATTTAATCTGACGTGGCACTAAAATACGCCGCGCTTGAAACAAGACACGTGGTGGACATGGTGAACGGAGAAGATGGCCAGCACGTCGAACTTTTACGAAAGCGACAACGTAAAAGTGACCCCACTCGACAGCTAAAACAACCAGGTCAAGTGGGTCCCTATCGTGTTCCAGCTCACACTGGTCGGTCCAACTGTAAAAGCGACTGTTTGGCATGATATTAAGTTTAATTAAGTACTATATTATTTCAAATAAAAAAAGTTTTAGTACTCTTGTTGGCAAAATAAATATTTTTATTTTATTAAAAAGCCAATTATATTACACTTTTAATGGAAAAATTTCACGAAAAAATGAAAATAAAAAAATAGGTTTATTACATTTACACTTATTAATTGAAAATTTAATACTTCATGAATTTGTAAGAGAAACTTTGTTATAAAACTTTATTACAATAATAATAAATTAAATTTTATATCTCATAATTTTGAAATCAGTTATATAAAAAATTAAAAAAATCATATTAAATAATAATTTTTAATTTTCTTAAGTCAATCATTACTTATTAAATTTATTAATTATAAAAAATAAATATCTCTTTTTAAATATTTAATTAGGTGAATCATCTTCCATTATTAGATAAAATAAAATTAACAAATAAAAGTTTTATAATTTTTCTTTAAAAAATCATGTAATAAGCTTATTAGTGTACAAATTACATATGTATGGGGTGGGTGTATGTTTATTATTATATAATAATAAATAGAAAGTCTTATAATTATATCGAATAACTTACATTTTGTGTTTAGATTTATTCTTTTTTGGGCTTAATAATAAATGTTTATTAATTTAATGCAAATATCATTTTTTTTTTACAAAAATAATTACTATATCATTGCAAATATATTTAAACACGGAATCCAAGTTTAATTTAGATTGCTTACACTATTATTTTTAAAAGGTAACAATTAAATTTAATTTTAAATTTTAAATTTTAAATTTCAATATCAATAATCTATTACTCTTATATATATATATATATGTAAAATATATAAAGATGAAAATTTCATATTATTAAGTGTTTATGTATGTATATTATAGAAATGGGGGAAAATGATAATTAGATTAATTAATGGAACATTTATGTATTGAATTATTGATGAACCAACAAATCAGATGCCACGATTTTGGAGAAAATATTTGAACGCGTAATCAAAGGCCCGCCATACTCCACATTATTTGCTTCTAATTAATTAATTTGTATTAAAAAAATAAATAAAAGGTGTATCCCAATGCTCCAATCCCACCGCTGACATACTTTGATATTTTTTAAAAAAATATTTTTGAAAGATATATCTCTAAGCACAAATTATTGGGCAGCCGTATAATAATAATTACAATAAAAATAAAACGCCGTCTAAAAGGGGGAAGAATGGAAGATAGAGTCCAATTGTCATTCTCACGTTTTAGTTCCAAATAAGAGAAAAACAAAATGTGAAATCCGGAAAATGTCTTCTTCGTGTATAAGTTTTTTTTTTTTTTTTAAATAATAAAAGAGTTTTTAAATTTTATTAAAATAAATTTTTATATTTTTATTATATTAAAATAAATTTTTTTCTTTGATTTATATATATATTAAATAAATCTGCATTTTAAATTAAAAATTATTTTATATTAAGAATTTATTTAAATACAAATTAAAATTTAAAAATTTATTTGAGTATAAAATAATAAATGTTAAAAATTTATTTAGATAAAATAAAAATACAAAGACTTATCTTAATAAAATTCATGAACTTTTTTACTATTTTAGCCATTGAACTCATATCGCCTTTTAATATTTTATATTTATATATAAAATAAATTTGTAAATTTATATATTTATGTTATATTTGTTTCATATTAAATATATATATAATATAAAAATTATTATATTAAATTCATATCGACACATTAAATATAATACATATTATTTATTTTTATTAAATTCATATATAATTTATATTAAAATTTTAAATTATATTATTTTTATATTTTTTTATCAATTTCATATTATGTCAATCATGTGGCATTTAAAATTATCAGCTCTATTTATGATATGATGACAATTTAATGGAATTTAATTTAATTCATTAATGACTTGTATTTTCATTAAAAAAAAAAACCTAGAAATTAATGAAGCCCAAATTTTTTGCTGTGTTAGGTGGGAAAAGACATTGAAATATTATGACACATTGGAAGCTTAACGTTGGATAAAAATTGTAAATGTGTCTGCACTTGAAAGAGAACAACTGATGGTGGATGTGTCCACGGTATGTCTCTCATTTCACAAGCCTCCTGTCTGTCTCAGCAAAATGTAATCTCATTTATCCACATTTTAATTGGTCCAATATTTTTCAACATCAGCTTAGCTGCTCACCATTTTTTTCATCTTTTCTTCCAAAGTCAGAACCCCAACTGTGCCAAAAAAAGAAAGGAAAAGAATGAGATATGGTATGTTTCTCAATTAATGGGTAGTTTAATGTTTACATCCAAAACTCTCACATTAAAAAAAAAAAAGTGATGATAAAATTAAGATTAGGTAGGGATGTCATGAATAAGATAAAATATTTTTTATTCTCATTCCCATATTCGTATATATATTTACTGGATATGAATAATTTTCATATCCATAATTTTAAAAAAATAAAATAAAATTTTTTTTAGTTTTTTTATCTTATATATTTAGATTATTTTTTTATAAATATATATTATTATATTTTATTTCAATAAAAATATATTAATTTTAATTAATTTAAAATAATAATTTATGTTATTTAATAAAAAATTTATTTACTAAATATATATAAATATATATGTAGGATACGAGTATGAGACCAATATCATATTACCTGTTCTTATCTTTATACTTGATAAAAATTTAAAATCATACTTATCACCATCTTTATACTCACAATATAACATCCGTTCACGTTTTCATTTGGATAAAAAATCAAAATTTTTATTGAATATAAATAAAATTTACATCCCTAGATCTAAGAAAAAAAAATGATGCTTTAAGAGCATTTGTGATTTGTTGACTTTGTCTAAAATCAAACAAAATCATTTAATTTGGTTTCCTTTATGTGAATTCTTCAATAATAATAATAATAATACTTGTGAAGATTACTATATGAAAAATATAAAAGGTACTATAATATCAATACTAACCCATAGAATTTCATCACAAATTAATTAGTGTGTTTGAAGCAAGAATACTATTAAGATAAATGATTTCACGAGAAATCCTTATTTTATAAATATTTTACGCGATTTAAATCTTAACGCTTCTTTTGTATAAAAGGAAGAATGAGAAAAGAAAAAAAATTTTAGTAGTGATGGATTTGGACTGTTGATTTAGAAGGGACTAATTAATATTATATTGGATTTTAATTTTTTTCATAGAATGTATTTTATTATATTATTTATATATATGCAAAATATACTAATAAAATATATAAATTTTCAAAATTATAAATTTTATAGATTCATAAACCAATGTATAAAAATAATATATCAAATAAATAATCTAACTTAAAACTAGGAGAATTTTCTTTTACAAAATATAAATAAATTAATTATTAAACAATATATATTTCATTAAAACAAAAAAGTCAAATATATTACTAAAAAAAATAAAAGTTTGAAACTTTTAGATTAAAAGTTATGATTTTGTTGACCTTTTTAAATAAAGTGGTTTCAATCTAACTTTTGTGTTGAAAAAAAATCTAAGGTATAATTAAAAATGGAAATTTATATAAAAAAAGGAAATATAATGAACTAAAAAACAAAAAAATTTGTTTGTACTCGATCGGAGACCTTAAATTTTTATTCAATAAGTTAGAAAGTTAATTTAATTTTTGTTAAAATTATATGACTGATATTTACAAATTTTTTTGTTTTAAAAATTTGTTAGTAATGATTTATTGGTATAGTAAATAGATAAATAATAATATGATTTAATACATCTTAAATTGTAATGAATAAAATAAAATTATAAAATCACATAAAAAATGAAAGATGACAAACAAAATGAAACGGAAGGAGTAAAATATTTTTTCTTTTAATAAAAGGGTAAAATTTTAGCAAATCTATATGAATTTGTTGAAAGTGCATGATAAAAGCTTCTCTATCCATATCCATACTCATACTAATTCCAAGCAATGTTTCCCATAAAAGGGCATAGATATAATAGAAACTTTTTTTTTTTTTGCTTTATTGAAAAAAATACAAAACGAAAATTCAATAGCTCATCTACCTCAAAGCATGGGTTTTTATTTTGTTTGATTATTAAAATAGAGGCTATTACTTACTAAAATTAATGCTATTCCATTAGGCTAAATCATAAAACTACTTTTTATTTGTTTCTCCAAAATAGAACACACCAAAAACAAGAAATTTTCAAGGTGGAATTTACATGAAAGAGATTTCATTTTCAAAGCTCCTTCTAAATCATATTCCTAATTAATAAAAAATTTTGACAAATAACCAAATTAACCAACTCAAATAGTAGGAAAGAATGACCAAAACACACTCCAAAAGAAAAAAAAAATTGCTGATTTTCTCAAATATGAAAGTATTTTTTCTCCTTCTTCATCCTCTTAATATTAATATTAATAAATTATGAGTTTATTTTTTTATATATTAACAGTAAAATTTTTTAATTTTATAAGTAAAATTAAAAGATTGACATATATTTTATTTTTTAAAATAATTGTTTAATATATTATATAGCTTACTATTATGAAATCTAAAAATAAATAAGATTAGATTTAGATTTCATCGTATTTTCGGTATGATGCAATTGAGTTCACTGAATTATTAGTTGAATTCAAAGATCAACTCTAGTGAGATTCATTCAACATAAAATTTTTATTGAGTTATTTTCAATCACAATTACAATAAATTTTTTTTAATCATAATTATAATAATAATTATTATTATTTTTAAATTTATCAAAATTAATTTTACTGTTTAGGAGCCTAAATTAGGATTGACAAACGGTCTGATCAGAGGGAGTTTTGGCTCGCCCTGAACCTGACATGATTTTATATTTATAAAATTCGAACCTGACTCGATTTTTTAGAATTTTTTTTCAATACTCGAATCCGATCATATCTGATTCGATATTATATAATCGTACCTGATATTATCTAAAATTAATAAAATATTATTTTTAAAATATAAATATATAAATAAAAAATTAAAAAATAATTTTTATATAATATCGAGTCGAGTTGGATTAGATTTATTTAAAATTTAAATTTGATTTGACCTCAATTTTTTTAATATTATTTAACTTAATTTGAAATTCAATTTTTATTTTCTTAAATTAATCTTATAAAATTGGATAAAACTTGCTAGAGTGGATTGAGCTGCCAACCTTAGCCTAAATGAGAAAATTTTTTCTGTATATTATTATATGCTTTCTATTTTTGGGTTGTTCTCTCAAAGCATTGAAGACCCACCCAATAGAAAAGATCCAACTCATAAAAAAGGGCCTACCCGAAGGATAAACAAAAACAAGTTTTTTTTTCCTTAACGCCTTGCTGGACACCATTTCCAAAGCTTCCCCTAAACATTCATCGAAACAATTAAAAAATTTTTGGTTTTTTGCACTAAAACATTTGTTTGATCGCCCAATGTACTAACTTTTTGCCAAATCTGTGTTCTTTTTTGTCTTACTATTCTAAAACCATTTGGATTTGGGATTAGGTTTAGAGCTTCAAAATATTAACATCACACTTGTCAGAGATAGGGATCTAAAATGGATTTATAGTTAATTTTGAACATTTCTTGTCATCTTTAAAATCTGATTCGACTTCCATTATGGAAAAACGATCAAGCTCTAGTTATAGAATGATATCCACCTACCAAGATTCCCTTTTTATTTATTTTTTTTTACTATTTTCTTGTGGAATACCTCGTCATAAGCATATTTTACATTGTTTTTGAGCTTCAATAATCTATTTTGATCGTTTAAAACCAAGCATGAACAAAAGAATCGTCGAATTTTGGACCAGCAATCTGTCTGGGATCGAAGGACCACCCTCTCCCAAAAATAAGTAAGCCATTGATTAGTATTGTTTAGAATTGCATTTGAATTTCAAAAAGCAGTTTTTAAATAAAAAACAATGTTAAGCATTTTATAATTTGAGTTAAAAATATTTTTTAATTGTTAAAAATAAATCAACTATAAAAATTAATTAAGAGACGCAATTATAATTTTAAATTTATGGTTTGAATTTAAAATGATCAAATACTTATTTTCTATTTATTTTTGATAAAAATAATTTATTTTCACTTTCCAATATCAAATCTTCTTTGGACATTTAATTTTTCACAACAAATTTTTATAGAAATATCAAATACTAAAAAATCTTAAATCATCAATTTTCATAATAATTTTTTATAATTTTTTTTAAGTATACTTTTTTAAGCCGAACTTTTTTCACCTTAATAACAATATTAATTAAAAAGAAAATGGCGTTTTGGTAATTAAGGTGAAAATCGAGGACAAAACAGAACAGCCACAAAATGACGCACTTATACCCTTACATTTCCTTGACGATTCCGTCGCGTCACGATGAAAACCAAAGAAGAAAAAAAGAAAAAAGAGAAGGCGATGGAAAATAAATAAATAAATAAAGATATTCGGTTTTGGGAATCGCGATATTTCTGACAAAACAAAAGGGCATATTCGGTATTAAAAAAAGAGAGGTATAAGCTGAGCTGGTTTTCTGATACTTACATTACAATTTACCACACACACTCAGGATACCGAGCAACGTTCCCCCACCCAAAAGCCGGCGGCTTCCCTGACCCTTCGTCCTCTTCTTTCTTTTGAATTTGCCCTTTCTTTTATTTTAACTTTTTAATTTTATTTAAATTTAGTTTATTTTATTTTCGACTCTCTCTTCGTTCTCCATCTGCGTTTTTGTGTTTGTTGGATTCCAAAGCACGAAGCACAAAAAGGACAACACAAACAAAAAGAAAAGAAAAGAAAATAGTGAAGTTTTTCAGAACAGCAAAAACAAAACGAAAAGAGAAGAAATTTGTCGACGGAAATGTTCATCTCTCCGGCGTCGTTTCAGGTTCTCTGTTTTCATTCAGCTTCACAAATGCAGTAAGCTGAGGAAGGAAAAGAAGGAAATTTTTTTTTTTCCTAGTGAGAAAGGGAAAAAGAGTTAAAAAAATGCACGAAGCGCTGTTGAATGAGCAGAGCGACGTCATTTCAAACACCAAGAAGAAAAAACCCGACGATGAGGACCACCTGTTGGTTGCTGTTACTACTCCTACGGCTCACCATCACTTGAGCCGATCTCAAGCTACAACTCGGCGCGTGACTCCCACAACTACCTTCACAGACTTTGTGACGGCGGGTTCGGGTGCTACCGTCGAGAAACTCCTCCCCAACGGTGATCTGTACATCGGTAGCTTCTCCGGTAACACGCCGCACGGATCGGGAAAGTACCTTTGGAAAGACGGGTGCATGTATGAAGGGGAGTGGCGGCGCGGGAAAGCTTCCGGGAAAGGGAAGTTCTCGTGGCCATCTGGAGCCACTTTCGAAGGCGATTTCAAGTCAGGTCGGATGGAGGGATTCGGGACGTTCATCGGATCCGACGGCGACACTTATCGTGGGTCGTGGAGCTCCGATCGAAAACACGGCTACGGCCATAAACGTTATGCCAATGGGGATTACTACGAAGGATCGTGGAAAAAAAACCTACAAGACGGACACGGCCGTTATGTTTGGAGTAACGGGAACGAATACGTCGGGGAATGGAAAAACGGCGTCATATCCGGTCGTGGAACCCTGATTTGGGCAAACGGAAACCGTTACGATGGGCAATGGGAAAACGGAGCTCCCAATGGAAACGGGGTTTTTACTTGGCCAGACGGGAGTTGTTATATCGGAGCGTGGAACGAAGATAACGTGAAGAAAATTCAACAACTAAACGGAACGTTTTATCGTGGGAACGATGGGAAAGAGCTTTGTCTAAAAGGAGGGGAGAGTTTGGTGGTTATGCCGAGGAAAAGATCATCGGTAGATGGAAGGGGAAGCTTAGGGGAAAGGAATATGAATTTTCCGAGGATTTGTATATGGGAAAGTGATGGTGAAGCAGGGGATATTACTTGTGATATAATTGATAATGTGGAAGCTTCGATGATTTATAGAGATGGGTTAGGGTTGGATCGAGATGGGTTTAGGCAATTTAGAAGAAATCCTTGTTGTTTTAGTGGGGAAATTAAGAAGCCAGGACAAACGATTTCTAAAGGCCATAAGAACTATGATTTAATGCTTAATCTGCAACTGGGTATCAGGTGAATATTTTTGGTGGTAAATGTGTTTTCGGTTTTTTTGATCTGGAGGTTTTATTTTTTTTGGGTGAATTTCTTTGTTGTAGATATTCTGTTGGGAAACATACTTCCATGTTGCGCGAATTGAAGCCAAGTGATTTTGATCCTAAAGAGAAGTTTTGGACAAGGTTTCCAGCTGAAGGATCAAAGCTTACACCACCTCATCAATCGGTGGAGTTCCGGTGGAAGGATTATTGTCCAGTGGTGTTTAGGTATATTGCTTTTGCTTTTTAGTTGACTTGTTTTTCAGAATTAGTTAGTTTATGTGCAAATTTTGAGATTAAAGATAATATTAGTGATCAGCTTGCTTGGTTGCATACAAGTTTTCATTGCTTTTGTTTATTTTATTTTATTTTTAGCTTTTGTTTGTGTTTCAATTGCTTGCTATGTTGGTGACTGGATTCCTTTTGGGTTTTTAGACATTTGAGGGGCCTATTCCAAGTGGATCCTGCGGATTACATGCTAGCTATTTGCGGCAATGATGCCCTTAGGGAGCTTTCTTCTCCGGGGAAGAGTGGAAGCTTCTTTTACCTTACTCAAGATGACAGATTTATGATAAAGACAGTAAAGAAATCAGAAGTCAAGGTTAGTTGCCAATCCATTAGACTTAATGTGAAAGTTGCCATGTGTGTTGATGCAGTAATTTCTCAACTGGCATTATTAAAAATTGGAAAATTGTTTGGTCCTTATTTTTCACACTACTTTCTTGGTTAAAGCTAGACATATTTGATAGGTAGGATGATTAGACTGAATCTAAAGTTTGATTAACTATGTCAGGTCCTTATAAGAATGCTTCCAAGTTATTACCAACATGTTTGCCGGTATGAAAATTCCCTTGTGACAAAATTCTATGGCGTGCATTGTGTCAAACCTATTGGTGGACAGAAGGTATGTGTTTGAATTAAATAGAAAATATACTGAGTTACTAATGAAATTATCTCACTTGCTCAATAATTATTGTGGTTAAATACCAGACCCGGTTCATTGTGATGGGCAATTTGTTCTGCTCTGAGTACCGAATCCATAGACGGTTTGACCTTAAAGGATCTTCTCATGGTCGCTCAACTGATAAACCAGAAGAGGAAATTGATGAAACCACAACCTTAAAAGACCTGGATCTCAATTTTGTGTTTCGCCTCCAAAGAAATTGGTTCCAGGAACTTATGAGGTAAGCTGTTTTACTACTCCCCTTCCTGCCTCTCCCTCTCCTGTTAAGTACTTCATCCATATCACATTTATCATTAATTTCCTATAACTAAATGGTGGCAGGCAAATTGATCGAGATTGTGAGTTCTTGGAGGCTGAGAGAATTATGGATTACAGTCTTTTGGTTGGACTGCACTTTCGTGATGATAATAGAGGTGATAAAATGTGCTTATCGCCGTTTCTCTTGCGCACTGGTAAGTTAATAGACAATCAAACTATTTCATATGAAATTTGAATGGAGAATTTCTGTTGCAATGAGAATTTGGATTTGATTATGCGTACCCTATGCAGGCAAAAAGGATTCATATCAAAATGAAAAGTTTATGCGCGGCTGTAGATTCCTTGAAGCAGAGCTACAAGACATGGATCGGATTTTGGCTGGCCGGTATGTTTGGCTGTCTCAATTATTGATTTTTGTGGTTAACTGTTGATTGTATGTCTTGTTACTAGCAGTTGCAAAGTTTATGTTGGTTTCGTCTTTCTGTTGTGATGGAATTTGCCAACATTTGGTTGAATTTCATCATAGCCTATGAAATAATTGAAGGTTGATTTTGTTGTCTAAGTGATCTTGTGGTTATAATTCAGAAGACTACAAATTTTTTGTGGGGTAGGTAGCAACTGTGGTGCCTTATGATCTAGATGAGAGCCAAGGGTTTTGTTGAGTTTTATTGCCCATTATCTAGTTTCTATGAAATGATTCATGAACTCGGTGGATATGCATGATTGAGAGTGGAATCAAAGCTTCTATCACTAGTTATTCTTTTTAAAAATCTCTTTTCCTTATTTGTTGATTTTCCCTCTTGGTGAAAATTGAGGATGTACAGCAGGTACTGAAATCAAATTTTATTATGTAATCTTGTTTTATCAGGAAGCCATTAATTAGGCTAGGAGCAAACATGCCAGCAAGAGCAGAGCGAATGGCAAGAAGAAGTGACTTTGATCGGTATAGTCAAGGTGGAATCAGTCACTTTTCTAGTGGTGAAGTTTATGAAGTAGTCTTATACTTTGGCATCATCGACATCTTACAAGATTATGACATCAGCAAGAAATTAGAGCATGCATACAAATCCCTACAAGCTGATCCTACTTCGATATCAGCTGTTGATCCAAAACTCTACTCTAAGAGGTTTCGAGATTTTATAGGAAGAATTTTTGTCCAAGACACGTAGCTTTCTGGAATGCCATGCTGGGAATTGTCCCCCTGTCTAGTCAGAGAATACCCCTTCAATCTTGACTGCACCATTCTGGAGTGCCCGCTGGGAATTATGCAGCTTCTGTTTACTATCTTTGAGCAAAAGCTCCATGGGGACACATAAAAAGCCATCGACTGTAAATTTATGGGAGAGGTCGGTAGCAGCAGGTTTTTGAGGAATTGTTAATGGCTGAATTTTGAGGATCAGCCCATCTTCATATATTGAAGGTGCAGCCCTTGTACATTCAAAAAGGGGGAGGTGGGGAGGGAAATTGGATTCTGGTGGGTCCTTTTTTTTTTTTTTTTTCATTTTCCCTTTTTCGAGGGGTGAAATTTTTGTGGAAACCTAGGAATGTGAATTATGAAGGATTTGAAAGATAGGTATAGAGAACAGAGAAGATTCAAAGTTGGGGAGGAGACTTGGAATAAGAAAGTGTACAGCTGATAGAAAAGATGCAATAGTTTATGGAATTTCATGAATTGTTTTTTTGTGAGAGAGATATCTTCAAAACAAAAAAAAAAAAAAAGAAATTATTTGAATCAGATTAACAGCAGCACAGAAGAGAGAGAGAGAGAGAGGTGTCATACTCCCATGAGATCTCTCATCGCTCTGACTCTCTCCCCTTTTATTTGTTTTATTATCTATAAATGGGGCTCTTCTGCATTGTAGTAGGATAAAAATGGGGTCATTCCATTGCTTTTGCAGTGAAAGGGAGGGTTAAAAACATGAAAAGCAGAGAAAGAAAAGAGAAATATGCGCTGGTGTTTCTTCTTCTTCCCCACTTTGTTTACCCTCCATCTCTCTTTACTGTTTTCTTTTTTATATTTTTTAATAATCTTGGAAAAAAAATTCAAATACTATAAATTTTTTATATTAGTATCTAATGTACATATACTTTTATTTAATATTATCTATTTTTGTGACATACAAACTCTGCAATGTCAACTTTATTTTTGCCCTTCTAATTGTCATGTTAATTTATTTAGCATGTCATCAAGGTTTGTTTAATAAAATTTAAGCTAACATTATTTTATACTTTAACTATTCATTAATTATAAATTCATTTATGATATTTATAATTTTAATTAATTGTGGATAAATGTATTTTGTGTTTCGACTCATTTAAAATTTTAAGTCTAAATTCATATTTATTATTAATTAATTATGAATCAAATCTAAAATAAATGAATCTATTCACCAATTTAATTATTTATATAAATCAATGATATTCAGGAATTCACTTAATTGTGAATAAATGTACATTAATATTTAATGTAATTTAAATTTAACATATTTATTAAATAATATAAATGCTTATGAATCATGCTAATGATAACTTACTTGACTCAAGTTATATTTCCTCAAAATTTATTTCTTGAAAAATCTAAAAAAAAAGAAAGAAAAAAGAACAAGATAAACTATAAGTCAATAATACGCCCAAATTTTCCTTACTATAATATTTATTTGAACATAATTTCTTATATTATCAATTTAAAAATTATGAGTTTTTGTTGTATTTTAATTTATTTTAATACATTTCAATGTTAAAATAATTAAAAAAATAACTACTCACAACAACCCTGGAATGTGATGTTTACTACTAATACTATCATTTAATAATAATAATAATAATTTTTTAAATTAATAAAAATAATGCATTAAATATGTATTTTTAATTTTTAATATTATTTGTATTTCTTAAATTTTTTTAACTGGAGAGGTTCAAAGGTTCGCTTCTCTTTTTGACCTTGTTCTCTTTTGGGGCTACTAGTGTCTGATTGCTCCGACTCAAAGCACTTGCCCGGTGATTAGTGGGACCGTTGGCATATGATATGTCGCTTTTAGGTTTAACATTTTTTTTAATTTTTTTTTTATTTTGCAGATGATCTTACAAGTCAACTAATCATCTAAACATATCTGTTCCTGAAATCACGATCAGTTCTGGCTGTTGAAGTCAATAATGTTTGGTTTTTGCTACTTCATTATGCCATCATGTTTTCCCTTTTTTTTTTCTTAAAAAAATGACATATTTGGAGTACATATAAGTTTTAATATTTAATTTTAAAATATTTGAATTCATATTTATTAATAATTTTTTAAAAATGATTGTGTAAATTAATTAAATTAAATTTTAAATTTATATAATATGATGTTAAATCATAAAATTTTCATTGTCTCATAAAAAAACAAATTAGAAAATTTTGATTCCCATAACACTAAAAAAAAAAAAAATCATTTCACTGTTCGACTTTGTTTCTAGAGGATGAAATTCATAAATTCAATTATGGAGAGTTTTACTTGAAAACGAGGATGGTCTTGCACAACTTAGAAAGTATAATCCAAAAAAAAAAAAAAAGTTCTGCCTAAGGAAAATTGAAAAGACGTGTATGATTTATCCTTAATTGGCAGAGTCACCCAGTCCATAATAATTATAAAATAACAATAATAAATAATAATATCTTATTTGTCTGTCATTTTATAATTTTATTCATGCTGTAGAAAAAAAAAGTTTTATTTCTTTTTTTTGTTCAAAATGTAAGAAAAATAGAAAAATGTAATTCATATTTATAAACATCTGTTAATTATATCGAACATAATAAATATATTCAATTTTTTTTACGTGTGATACTAAATTACAAAATAAAAAAATAATTCTTTTTATTTTACTAAATTCAAACTTAAAAATAAAATTTTAAAAATTCAATCGAATTAAATTCACACTATTGAATTTATAGTGTGCCTTCTAATGATTCACGTAAACGATGAAAACTTTTCAACGCTATATTAAATTCAGTTAAAATGGGCTGGTGTTCCGATCAATGAATGCAAGACGAATACGATTTTTCTCGGGAACCAAACAGTGAAAGACGTCGGGGGAACAGAGTGTGTGTGTGAAAAAGACAGGTGCGAAACGGGATGGTAGTAGTAAGCTGTAATTAAAGTGGTTTTTCAATCCAGATATAATCAGCTGAGTTCGAATTAATACAGCATTAAACTCGAGTTTGACCTCTCTATGCTCCCTGTTTTTACAGCTACGTTACTGGCTTTTCTTCTTTAACTTGCTGTCTTCCTTCTTCTTATATGATGTCAGCTATATTCTGATACGATGTCCAATATCAATTATAAAATTGTGGAGGGCAATTGTTATACTTTAAATTTCAAGTTAGTAACAATTGTAATTGTCACTTGAGCAAGCTTAATATTTGATAAATCAATCTGATTCTCCTTTTTCTCAGCTTTTCCTAACCACTTTTTCTAATTTCACATTCACAACTCCACTTTTTCTCAGCTTTTCCTAACCAAACATAGCCTCTTGTTCTCTCTCTCATTCACTTCATCCTCCTTACAATATCTTGTTGACTTGAGCATTAGAAACGCGTCCCAAAATACTACCTACAACATTCATTGACATTTCTTTTTTGACAAATCACGTGAATTATCCTAATTAACCTTCATTAAATTTCTCGATCATCTGACCAAAAATCACATCAATAGTAATATTATGCACATAATGGTAAATTATTAGTCCATAATACATCAAATATGAACTTATGTAATTACAAATCATATAATTCTTGATTAAGTTTGTAAATCTAAGTGTTTTTCCATAAAATTTAATAAAGTGCAAGGCACTTTAAGATAAGTCAGCCACCCTGATTATAGTAGTCTAGTTAGGCTGCCTTTTTTCACCAAATAAAGGTTTCCATTTGCCTTGGTTGGGACCATATCCAAATTGGTAATAAGGTCACACCATTGATATTTGCTAGTTTTTGGTAATTGAAAGCTGCTGTTTCAAATCGGTATCAAAAAAGCTAGCTACCTAGCTCTTTTAAGTATAATTCAGCAATTGATAAAAAAAAAAAAAAAAAACCAAAACCCTTCAATAATAAGGGAAAAAGAATAATTTGCCGAAGTGAAACACTTTAATTTCTCCTCCCCATTCAAATTTTCGGTTTAAAATTAATTTTCCTTTAAAATGAGTTGCCATTTTTTAAGATAAATAAACATAAATTTAATAATTTTAAATACGATACGATAATATAATCTAAAAATAAAATAAAAAATAAAAATGATACAATTTAGAATTAAAAAAAATTTATATATGAATATGACAAACAAAAAATATAATTTATATTTAGTGTGTGAATATAAATTATAATATGTAATTTTCATATTTTATACATATTTGATATGAAATAAATATAACATAAATATATTAATTGTTAGAACTAAATAGACATTTCATTTACTACAAATTTTATTCTTCGTTAATTGAAATTACATCTAACCTAACTTAGACAAGAGCTCAATTGTTTTTTTCATTCATTAATTTGCTTTATAAGAGAGAAGAAGTCCTGAAGCATACGGCATCTTAAGGTTTGAAAGTGACAACAACTCTCTTTGTTGCCTAAGAAGGCTGCAATAATGTTCATTAATCGTTGTTCTCTTCAATCTTTTTCTGATGTTTTTAGGAAAAAAAAAATCAGAAACTGCTATCTTTCTTAATCTGACTTGCTGCACCAATCTATAATTATTGTTCAACCATTTGCTTATCTTTTTATTTATTATTTTTTTGACATGTCACTATTCATCTTGTACCAGAAAAATGCCTTGTTAGTTCAATACAACAATAACACATCTATTTATATATATATATATATATATATATATATATATATAAAACAAATCATCAAGGTTTCTGTAGGAAAAAAATTAAATTTTTTTTAATTTTTGTGAAAATATTTTCCAATTAAAAATTTTAATATGTTCTTTACAAAAGAAGTTATAGTAACGAAAATAAAAAATTAAATTATAGATATCGAGATTTAAATTTTAAATTTATTGAATGTTATTTTTTTATAATAATTATATAAATAAATTAAATTACGTTTTAAATTCTATAATAATATCCCTAAATAGCCGAGACTTGGGATACATACTACTCCTCTCAGTGTATATAAAGCTTTCACCGTCCACACGCATAAATACAAAGCAAGCCCATAAAAGATGCACGTGCATGTGCCAGCATGCAAGCATGCATCCTTCTCTGAAATGCCACAAAAGTTAACCCAAGTTCCCGGCATTTTTGGCAATCTCATCGAACATTTCATGCACCTCCCTCGACATGAAGGAATATATATCAACCCTTAAACCCCAGGCCAGTAGTTGAACATACATATCGGCCAGCCGTGAAACATCAAAGCTGTATTTCATTGCTCAATTTGTCAAACACCTTGTCATGAAAAAAAGAAGTGTTGTTTGTTTCCTAACTCTTCCACACGTCCTTCTGGCATGTTTTCCAAGGAATCTCTATCCTCCACCCAACCCAATCTTTTTGCCTAATCCATTGTATGATCTTTTGTTTCCCTCTCACCCTTTTTTTATATGGGAAAAAATAAAAAAGCGAGTTGGGAATAATGCAAATTTCATCTAACCTTACATCTCAAAAAATTTATAGATGTTTCATCATGGCATGTAAATTTTGGCAATATGATACTTGGTGGTAGATGTGTATATTTACTACAATACTATACTAAATACTAGTATTACAACTTTAAACGACTTCATCGACTTCATCCCTTGCTAGCTTTTAATTTGGGTGGTATGGAGTTATCAGTTACATTATACTTAATTTAGCAGTATGGTAATCATGGCTCAAAATCCAAGTCAAACCAGTATCCACTGTTACAAACATTTATTTCTCGTACGTGCCCACGATTATGAGATGTTAAATAAGATGTAAACCAATAAAAAAATTGTCATATTCATAATTTATTTGCTTAATTAACGAATCCCAAATCTTATTTATAATTTTTTACTAGAATTAATAAACAAATAAAAATAGAATCAGTTTATAAATTCATTAAACGTTTTATTCATTTACACTTCTAAATATAAATAAATTAAATATAAACAAAATTTACTATATTAGCAACTTGTTCATTTAATAAATGAGTCCTCAAATATTGTTTGTAATTATTTATTGAATTTAATAAAAAAATCAATCCTTTTGTAAACAAAATTTTCGTTTACTATATTTGTAACATTTTTTGTTACAAGTGCACTTTTGGTTTTCCACATGCCTTTCCACTTTTTTCAAGTGGTTGATATATGATAATGAGAATTTGCATCACCGCAGTGGTAGCAGCTGATACGAGAGAGCTCTCCTTCGTTGCATTAATTCATGTTTATTAATGAATAATTGGAAGGGGAAAGCATTAGGAATGGCGTGACTGTTCACATGGAAATAATTAGTAGGTATATGTTGTTGCCTTCAAATTGAACTGTGTTTTTAATTACTCTGGTGTCTGGTCCCTTTGGGGTTTCAAGTCTAGAAAAACAACCCACCATTACGCGCGAACCCAACTCTCTGCCCACGTTCTTCAATGATAGCACTCGCTTCGGATTGGTTGGAGCTTGGAGTTTGGCCCTCCGCTCCGCGACATTCATGTGTTGGGGTCACCGTATTGGAAACTGATGAGGTAAATTAATTAAAGAGTTTGGTAGATACATAACATGTGCCATTGGCCACTGTCCCCAATCTTTTCATTTTTTTAATAGAATTTTATTATCAAGTGTCTTAAGACATTTTATAAAGTATTTTTTAATACATTGAAATTTACTTTAAATATTACCTTAACAAGTGCTTAACATTTTCCTGTTAGGCTTTTTCAACTCTTAACAAATGGAAGTTATCAACTATATAAAAATGTGGTCATCATCTTACCAATGAAAAGTCAAATTTAATTATACTAATTGGTTTAGCATTACCCTTTCCTCAACTAAAAACCCCAAAATGTAATGATATTTGATAAGGATTACTACAATTATATATTTTTTTACACAAAATGGAGAGTATTAAAACTTGGATCTAGGATTTTTACCCAAATCTCACCATGCATTTACTTCACCATTTGAGATTTGGTTTGTGATATTCTTATATTAACGTCGTGTTATCAAAATTCATTTAAGAAATATGACATGACAAAAGAAAATCAATATCTTTGATGTACCAAAAATTATATGAATATATTAAAACCATGCATATAAGCATTAAAATATATATCAAGATGAGAGATGTATAGAAATTATGTGGGTTTTTCTCAAGTTTCCTTAGAGAAATCCACTAGGTAACATGCAATTTTGTGTCTGATCATAATTTGAAACGTGTTGCCAAACATATGCGAATTGACCTAAGCTTACATAATGACATTGATGAAGACTAATGGGGTCATGGCTTCCCAATTCTTAAATGGATGTCGGGAAAAAGGCATGATGCATACCAAACGTGAGGCTTGCTTAGAGGGGGACAAGGTCTTCTCCCATAATTAATTACATTTTACTCAGCAATTATAGTTCATCTACCCAAATCAAAACATTATATATATATATATGCAAGAAAAAGTAATTTGAATTCCTAACTATAATGTCCATAGGATGTGCAAAAGACGTGCTTTTTTTTTTTTTTTTACTTCAATACATCCATAATGAGGCAATGTGGCTTGATTCATTGCATTGAAAATTCCGAATTGTCTCTAAGATTTCTCCTTTCTATGGAGCCCTATAGTTTAATGGAAAGCACGTTTGTTGGAATCGATTAAGTACCACGTATCATAATGCCAGAAAAACGTGAGTGGCACAACAAAAGAGGAAGAAAAGAAGAGCATTGCATGAACATATATATATATATATATATAGTTAATCATATGATTCACGTTTTCTCCTGATTAATTCAATGTTCTTAAGACTGAATCGAATGAGAGAAATTTTTTCTTTTTAGTTTTTTAATGAAAAAAAGAAAGCACTAACACATATTATATATTATTGATTTTGGTATGCCACTTGACATCAATGTACGATGTAGACATCTAATTTGTCCAAACCCAGGTCCATTGGGTTTAACAAGGGCTGAGTTTAAACCCATTAGGTTTAGCTCAGATCTGGTCCAAATGAGGCAGAATGACTCAATTTTAGTTTTAATTTTATTTATTTATTTTTTTTATTATTTCTTTTATTTTCAAATTTTTATTATTTTTTATTGTCTTATTTTTTATTTTTAATTTTAATTTTTTGGTTTCTTGGTTCGAAATTGAGTTTTAATTTTATATATGATTTTTTTATTTATTTTTTTCGTTTCCTTCTAGAACATGGGGTGGTAGGATTGGACTGGGATTCATAATCTTGAATCCCAGTCAAATGAGGAATTGGCATTGATCAATGCCTATAAATATAAGCTTAAATAGAACCAAAAGGGACAGATAGGAAAACAGAGAGATAAACACAAAAAATTAGGGTAAACAAAAAGCAGAAGTGGACAAAAAGTGTTTAGAGGGCTACGAGAATCCTGGGATTGTTAGGAATTTTTTTTTAATTTTTGGCATTTTTTTTCTGAAAAATTTTTAGAAAATTTTCAGATTCTGACGAAATTTTCAGCACCTGTTGAATTTTCTAGCGATATCCCTAGTTTTCGGCATAACAACTCCAGAAACCATTGAAATTTTCAACGAAATTCTGACGAAAAACCCAAATTCTTGCTAAAATTTTCAGAATCTGATGAAATTTAATCGGTGTTCTTGGGGTGCCAAAGAGAGAGAGAGAAAAAAAAGGGAAGAGAGAGAGAGCAGGGAAGAGGGATTTACGAAAAAAGAACTGAACTTAGCCTTTTATACCCCCTACGAAACGACATCGTTTTGACTTTCATAATCCTATAGGACAAGTGCGTTTTGCCATCGGGCGACCGGACCTTAGCGTGAACCCGTTTTTGACCCGCATGCCAGCCAAACCCTTCAGTTGCACCGAGCTAAGCTGCGCTGTTCCAGCCTCTTTTTGAGTCTGTAGCCGAGCTGTCTCGAGCCGCTTTAGCCGAGCCATTTTTGGTTTTTTTAAAAAATATTTTTTAATTTATTTTTATGTGTTTTTTAGTTTTTTTTTTGCATGATTAAATTTAGGGGAAAAATAAATAAAAATAATTAAAATAAAATTTTGAGAATAAATATTATTTATCCAATGATAAAATTTATAGAAATTTTAAATGATAAATTTTTATAAAATTTTTTGGTGAGAAATTTTATCTAAATTTAGCTCAAATGGTGGAATAATTTAGATAAAGTTTCAATAACAATAATTAATTTTTATTTTCAAACAAAAAAATAAAAAATGAAGAAAATATAAAAATTGTGAGAATTAAATACAAATTATCCAATGATGAGATTCTTAGAAATTTCAAATGGTAAATTCTTAAGAAATCTCAAAGTGAGAAATTTTCTCTAAATTTATCTCAAATGGTAGAATAATTTAGATGAAAGTTTCAATAAAAGTAATTGTATTCTTTTTCCAAACAAAAAATTTTGGTTGAAAATATATGATAATTATCCAAGGATGAGATTCTTAGAAATTTCAAATGGTAAATTTCTAATAAATCTCTAGGTAAGAAATTTTCTCAAAATTTGACCCAAATGGTGCAATAATTTAGATGAAATTTCAATAAAAATAATTGTCATTATTTTCTTTCCAAGAAAAAAAGGAAATTTCTAAGTAGGCCCAAATTGTGAAAATTTTAAAAATTCAAAAGAGAAAATATTTCTAATTTGGCCTAAATGGTGGAATAATTAGATTTATTTTTAACAAAAAAATGATAATAATAAAAAATAATAAATAAACCTTTTTTCGACGACGGAGCCTCTTCAAAAATCAAATGAGATTCTTAATACTTTTGAGGTGAAGAAGTATTTTTTAAGAGTTCTATCAAATTGATGGAGAATCTTAAAAATTATTTTCAATATTTAACTTAAAATTTGAAACCATTATACTCAAGACCATAGGATAAATTCAAAATAATATGGTACCATCCTTTGGATGGGCATGTGGGGTACTATAACCTTCCCCACATGTAACCGACTCTCGAATCTTGTTCTGGTTAGTAGACTCAAATCTATTCTTTTAGAGACCCTTAGTCAAGCTTAGAAGCTCATTAAAGGGATAGATTACTTAGGTGGCCAATCACACCTAGTAAAAAAGATTGGTGGCGACTCCATTCATTTGTTAAATCTAGCTATAGATTTTTGGATCTATATGTTATGACAGTTTGGCAACTCCACTGGGGACGCTAGAGAGTCAAGCCATAATTTTTGAATTTATCTTACTTTTTGATCTAATGGTTTTAATGATTAGTGTCTACTAACATCTTTTTTTTTCTACTTTTATTTGATTTTTGAGGCATGAAACTTATGTGTTCCTTCATACACTATCACATGCATCTACATTACATGAGTTCTATACCGGAGCTCTGTCACTTTTAGGAGGGAGTAAAGTACTTACGCTCTCGTGAGATGATAATATTCGTAATGACTAGCGAAATACTCCTACTCAAATTAAATCTTTTATGTTAGTAGCTTGTAATGGGTGATGATTGTACTATTTTACTAGTCTGTGATGGATGATAATGTAAGAAATAATTTAAAAACCTTTAATAGTCAAAATCACCTAACCCTGCATATAGTTCATCCTTAAGTGGCCAACCTTAAGATAGAATCATTCTTCCTATCTATAGATACAACTCAAAACTAGGACACAAGAAGAAACAATTTGTTTATTGTTTATCTAACCCTTTTATTTGTTTGATTCTATGCATCTGTAACATTTTTATATCATCATTTCGTTCTATGCATCATTCTCATGTTCACATTATTATTTGCATCATTTTCATATAGGAAGTATTTGCCACTTATCAATTATTGATAAATCAGATCTTACACTTACATCTATGAAAAGTCAAACGTAATCAAAGTCCACATCAATTCATTATGAGTATACTCATCAATTAAAAATCAAGTCAGTGAAGGGTCAAAGAAAACAAAAAAATTGTTTGCCTGAAGGGTTTATCTAATCATTGCCTGAGAGAGTTCATTTCAAGTTACAACAAAATGATCTAGCTAATGTAAACAGTATTTGGGGATGCATGAGTAGAATAAGGCATGAGGCATTTGAGAATAAATATAAAGACATAACATCACTACTCCAAGTGAAAGTGGATGTTAATTTGATTAGAGCCATCGTTCAGTTTTGGGATCTTTTTTATAGATGTTTCATTTTTAATGAAATAGACATGATTCCCACAATTGAAGAGTATATGATCCTACTTCACTTTAATTTGCCAAACCTAGACAAGATTTACTGGTCTAACAAGGTAGGCTATCGTAAAAAGCTAGTGCAAATGCTTAGACTTAGCCTGTCTCAAATAGATGCATGTGTCAAGATAAAAGGTGAAAGTAAGGCTATGCATGAAGTTTTCTACGAGATTTCATCCAAGGACATATAGATGATGATCAAGGGTTAGTGGCTATGGCTATAGCTTTATATGGACTGGTGATCTTCCCAAAAGTCATCACATATGTTGATATTACAGTGATAGACTTCATTGATCAGTTAGCATACCAGGTCAATGTAGCACCAATCATTTTAACAGAAACCATTCGTTCTCTAAACTTTTATCACAGAAATGGTAAAGGTTAATTTAATGGGTGCCTACCATTGCTTTATGTCTGGATGAAGAGTCATATGGAATGTAAAAAAAGTCAGTTCTATAAACCATACTTTCGTTCTAACATCTCAATCAAGGAGTTTTGTTACAGCACATGGCCTCAAACAAAGTCAAAAGAAGAATGGGTTTCTTACATTCGAGCCCTTGATAGTCAAAGAATAGTTTGAAGAGCACCTTGGATGCATCATGATACAGTACTATACAATTGTGAAAATTAGCCATGGGTGTTCCTATTAGGCCTATGGGGTGCTGTTACTTATGCCCCAATTTTAGTAAGAAGACACTCTGAATGTGAGCAGTTCATTCAAGAAACTTATGGACTTAATTAGTGAAAATTCTCTTTCACTGATAAAGTGGCATATGGAATGGTTGAAAGGGTTAAAAAGGCATGAAGGAAACCACCAGGGTTAACCAAAGGAGGCTTACTTATGACATCATCCCAGAGTATAGTGTGTGGCACGCGAGAAGGGGAAAAGACATTGTGATTCTTAGTGAACAATTGGGGTATCCCTTAAAACCCATTCTTCAATATCTTTTGCTTAAAATGGAAACAACTAAGAGAAAACTCCAATACGAGAAAAATGAATTGGACCAAGAAAATAAGTGATTGAAGTTAGAAATGAAAGAGTGTTCATGACTTTAAGAGCTAAAAATCCAGAGCCTCATTGAGCAAAAAAATCAATGGAGAGCCTTATTTAATGATCTAAATATGACACATTCGTCAGTCACACCCGAGCTTGCTTGACTCTTGAATGAAAATGAATTGTTAAAAATGAGGGTGGAAGAAAAACAAAAGGCTACTGCTAGGACGCATAGACACA
Source organism: Durio zibethinus (assembly GCF_002303985.1). The sequence continues at coordinate 4,811,334 of NW_019167949.1, read as the reverse complement.
GTCAAATGTTACAAGAGGTAATGGATTGACGCACGACATAAATAGAAGCCTTGTCTGATGAATGCAGAAGGTAAGCTAGGCAAAGTGAGCTATAGAAAGACATGTGCACTGAAAAATAAATGCATTTAAGGCATTTCTTCGATCAATTATGTGTTGCCACGGATAAAGCATCAAAAATGAAAGAAAAAGTGAAAGACTTAAAGGCTATAGTGTAACCAGTGATAGCTCATAGGTGACAATTACTTGATTTCTTAGATGAGGCACAAAATCATTACCAACAAGCTAGGAAATTTATAATAAGGCATTAGAAATAAGGAATGATGTTTAGGATTTTAGAATATTGCTTTGACTTTATTAGGATGTAATTTTGAAATTTTATTTAATAAAGTTTCAAATGGAGATTTCTTTTATCAATATTAGTGATACGGTAAATATTAGTATATTTTATGTATACATTTACTTATCATACATAGAATTCATAATTTCTAATAATCATATAATTATGGTATTCAAGGTTCAAGGATAGCTCCATCCAACAGAAATTTCACTCATCGATACAACACCAAAGCCAGAGCCAAACAAATAGAGCAAAAAAATTTTCATCGATTTAAAAAATTAGAAAAAACATAGGAAAAGATTGAGAATGAGTTGAGTAAAATTTTGGATGCTCTCAACAAGTTAAACAATGAGAAATGAGTAGAATAGAACACAAGCCAACAGGGCCTTACATCACAAAAGTGACTGACCCTCTATATCTACCTGATTTTAGTCCACCTCAAGCTCAGTCTACACATGAGGTTTCACCTCAACAATTTACATATCCTACATATCTTAAAATACCATCAGCCTTCAATTTAGGGCATTATCACAGCAATGTGAATCATGTCTTTATTGAAAAGACAGTAGAACTAATTCAAGTTCTTGATCTGGATGACATGAAAGAAAAAGAAAAAGAAAAGACAAAAGTGGAATCTCAAGAAGACTCAAATATTAGTATGTTAGAGCAAATGTTACAGGCTGTGGAAAGAATTGGTTTTTATGGTTCTGTTGATGCTGCTGGGCATTGTTTGGTCCCAGATGTGGTCATTCTTCTTAAGTTCAAGGTATCAGAGTTTAAAAAATACAATGGTACAAAATGTCCGAAGACTCATTTATCATGTACTGTTAGAAAATGGTAGCTCATGCTCACAATGAAAAGCTACTAATGCATGTCTTTCAAGATAGCCTCAATGGCTCCGCTGCTAAGTAATATGTCCAGTTAGATAGAATTCACATCCATTCTTAGAGTAATATGACTCATGATTTTATCAGTCAATACCGACATATTATGGATTTGACTCCTGATCTATTATCTTTGCAAAATATGAAGAAGAAGGCAAATGAGTCGTTTAAAAAATATGCCCAAAGGTAGAGGGATATAGCCTCTCAAGTGCAACCTCCTTTGATTGAGAAGGAAACTATAATTTGTTTGTTAGCACTCTGAAATCATCCTATTATGAAAATATGATAGAGAATGCAACAAAAAATTTCATCGACATGGTGATCTCTGACGAAATTATTAAGAGTGCCATAAAAAATGGTGAGTTAGAAGGAGGGGAAGCATCTACTAAAAGGGCTAAAAAAAAAAGACTAAAGCTTAAGTTGTAAGCTTTAATAGATAATAATTTTAGGATTATCAATCCTACACACCACAGAGTTACTCTCAAAATTATTTCACTGTGAATAATACTTACAAGTACCAGTCAAATCTGTAACCACTCTACCCCTAAACCTATTAATCTCTTTTTAGACCACAGACTGCCATATATGGCCCCAACGTTCAACCTTCTTTTAGACCTCAAATTCATCCAGTTATTCTTACGAGTGGTGCATGAGAGCAATGAACTACTCGTGAAAAATCGATATTCAATCCAATGCCTATGATATATACAGAATTGTATCAAAAGCTCTACAATAATCATCCAATCGCTCTTAGTTAAGTAGAGCCATTCAAGCCACCATACCCTAAATGGTACGATCCTATAGCCTATTGTGACTATCACTATAGGATTGTTGGTCATTCCACCAAAAATTACATTGTCCTGAAACACAAAGTGCAATAACTAATCAATAATAGAATGGTCAATTTTGATATAAGAGGGGAATGTGAGTGTTAATCTTTTATCGAATCATCATGTGAATGCTCTAAGTGAAGAACGAAAGCATTATCTAAAGAAAAAAGTGGCAGAGATCAAGATCCCTCTCAGTCAGCTATTTGATGTTTTATAAAAAGCTGATATGATATAACAAGCCAATCCACCTACTTATCATAGAGCATATATAATAGGCGAAAGTTGTAAATATCATAGTGAGGCATCTGGCCACTCTGTTAAAACTTATGAGTAATTTCACCAAGAGGTACAAAAGCTCATAAATTTATACCAGATTGAATTTTACGAAGAAAGGTATGATTCAAAGAATGTAAAAATGTCCATGGCTGACCAGCCATCGAAGCTATTCCCAAGGCCATTAATAATTTATTGTGGGAATAAGCCAAAGCCAACCGTGGATCAATTTGCCCTTAGGCCAGTAGCTTTTAAAGTTCCTACTCCATTCTCTTACAGGAGTAATAGGGCTGTACCATAAAAATATGATTATGATACAATAGTCCAAAGGTAAGAAAAGAATATCTCTAAACCTGATACTACCAATATAACTGCTGTGGGGGGCATCACCCGAAGCGGAAGGTGCTACACTTCAGAAATGCTAGAGAATGCTAGAAAAGAAAAGGCTAAGGTAGACGAAGAAAAAAATAATCTAGAAGTGGTGCCTGAAAAGGATTGCCCAAAGTCGGTGTAGAAAAAAAAGGCTTATAAATTCTTAAAATTGGAAAAACATAGTGAATATTCAATGGTGAAACAATTAAATAAAATGTCGGCATGAATCTCATTATTATCACTGCTATTGAATTTAGAACTACATCGAAATATCCTATTAAAAGTGTTGAACCAGGCATATGTGGCACACAATGTGTTTGTTAAGTATGTGAATCACTTGACTGAAAATCTGGTCATACCAAATTACATATCCTTTAGTGATGATGAGATTCTTCTAGAAGGAAGAATAAGCATCAAGGATCTGCATATCACTGTTAAATGTAAGTGTCATATTATAGCCAAGGTCCTCATCGACAATGGTTTTGCTATCAATGTCATACCTATGTCAACCTTGGCAAGGCTACCTATTGATTATTCACATATGAAAGATAGCCAAATGGTTATCCGAGCATTCGATGGGACCAAGCAAAAAGTTCTGAGAGATATAGAAATACCTTTGCATATTGGGCCATGTACTTTCAATGTAAAATTTTAAGTAATGGATATCTCCCCATCTTATAGCTATTTGCTGGGAAGACCATAGATTCACATGACAAGTGTTGTTCCTTCTACCTTGCACTAAAGGATCAAGTTCAATGTGGAGGAGGAATTGGTAGTAGTGTTTGGAGAAAAAAACATGTTGGTAACTCAGCCTTTGAATGCTCCATATGTGGAAGCTGCTGAAAAAGTAATGGAATGCTCTTATCGATCTTTTGAGTTAGTCAACTCTATAGGTGAAGGACCCAAAAGCCAACAATGTCCAAAGATAATGATGTATCAGGTTATCAATAGAGGTTGGTATCCTGGAGTAAGACTAGGCAAAAATTTACAGGGGATAATGGAGCCTCTAATAATGATGAATAATAGGGAGAGACTGGGTCTCGATTATGAAACAAAAAATTAGGAAATTAGGAAAAGACAGCCATCAAGGCAACAAGGATCATCCCACATTTATACGAGACTTTCAAGCCTGAAGGATTCATCTACCCAATTACAAAAGAAGGTTTGGAATAAAGCATGGAAAAGACATTTGCTGAGTTGTCCATTCATGCGATTGGAGACGAAAGTGGGTGCAAGCCAAAAACATAGGTTCATCATTGCCCATCAGGTTATGAGCTAAACAACTGGAGCATTATCGAAATGCTTGCTATCATTAAGACCAATTCAATGTAATTGAACATCCCAATAGCTTATGCTCAAGGCCTTGGGGTGGTTTTTCTTGTTTGGGCCATTTATTTATTATTATTTTAATAAAATTAAGAAGGATGCATTTTCATTCATTTCTTTTAGTACTTTTTTTATTTTTTTACTTTTCCATACATGTTGCCAACACATCCCATTTCATTTAATTTCAGGTCTTTAAATTAATAAAAGAATAATCATGATAATGCTCAAAGGGTTAATTTTAAAAAATCAATTAATACTGATGCACTTGATAATGAAGATGATTTTGAAGAATATGTTATTCCTCCGGACCTAATGAGATTGGTTAAGTAAGAAAGTAAACCAATTGAGCCTCATCAAGAGATAATTAAATTGGTGAATTTAAGGGGATGGGGAGAATAAGAAAAAAGTTAAAATCGCACATCACTCTCATCGACAGATAAGCAACGGGTGAAAAATCTACTTTGAGAATTCATATATGTGTTTACTTGGTCTTATCAGGATATACCAAGACTCAATACAAAAATAGTAGAGCATAGACTACCCTTGAAGCTAGAATGCAAACCAGTCCAATAGAAATTGAGGTGAATGAAACTTGAAATATTATTAAAGATCAAAGAAGAAGTGATGAAGCAGTTTGATGCAAGTTTTTTACAAGTAGCCAAATACCTAGAATGAGTAGCCAACTTTGTACTAGTTTCTAAAAAGGATGAAAAAGTATGAATGTGCGTAGATTATCGTGATTTGAATAAGGCTAGCCCAAATGATAACTTTTTTTACCTCATATTGACACATTGATGGATAACACAGCTAAACATTTAATGTTCTCTTTTATGGATGGGTTCTTAGGGTATAATCAGATAAAGATGGCTGTGGACGACATGAAAAAAATCACTTTCGTGATCATGTGGGGAACGTTTTGCTACAAAGTCATGCCCTTTGGTCTAAAGAATGCTGGGGCAACATACCAAAGAGCTATGGTTATGTTTTTTTATGACATGATACACAAGGAAATTGAGGTGTATGTAGATGATATGATTGCAAAGTCAAAAAAAAGCGAAGATCATGTCACCAACCTCAAAAAACTATTTGAGAGGTTGAGAAAATTTCAACTCAAGTTGAACCCAACTAAATGCACATTCGGAGCAAGGTTAAAAAAATTGCTAGGTTTTGTGGTCAACGAAAGAGGGATTGAAGTTGATCCTGACAAAATAAGAGCCATCCAAAATTTGTCACCTCTAAGCACATCGAAAGAAGTTTGAGGTTTTCTGGTAGATTGAATTATATTTCTCGGTTCATATCTCAGCTGACCTATAAATATGATCATATATTTAAGTTTTTTATAAAAACAACCCTGAAAAATGAAATGAGGAATGTCAAGTGGCTTTTGATAAAATTAAGCAATACTTGTCCAATCCTCCAATGTTGGTGCCACTTGTTCTAAGGAGACCATTAATCCTATACCTCATAGTATACGAGAATTCAATGAGATGTGTATTAGGGCAGCAAGATGAGTCTAGTAAAAAAGAGAGGATTATTTATTATCTGAGTAAAAAATTCATAAAATACGAATTCAAGTATTCTTCTTTGGAAAAATATGTTATGCATTAGCTTAGACCACCAAACGACTCAGACAATACATGCTCTATCATACCACCTAGCTCATAGCCAAATTGGATCCAATTAAATATATTTTTGAGAAACCTTCTCTATATGAAAGAATTGTTAGATGGTAAGTAATGCTCTCAGAATATGATATCATATATGTAAGTCATAAGGTAATTAAAGTAAGCACCATAGCCAAGTTTCTCGCAGATCGTGCTGCTAAAGATTATGAGTCGATGAGATTGAATTTCTTGATGAAGATTTGATGGTCTGTCCCAGCTGAAAGAGGAAGAGCATGAAACGAACCATTGAAAAATGTATTTTGATGAAGCCACCAATACCTTGGGACATAGAATATGGGCAATCTTAATCTCTCAAGAGGAGTGATATTATCTATAACAGCGAAGTCGAATTTTAATTGCACAAATAATATCGCTAAATATGAGGCATGCGTTATGGGTCTACAAGCTACTTTAGACAGACAAGTTAAAGCATTAAAAGTATTTGGAGACTTGGCTCTAGTCATATATCAATTGAAGGGAGAATGGGAGACGAGAGATTCAAAACTCGTCATATACCACAAGTATATCCTAGAGTTGATCAAGTAGTTTAAAGATATTAAGTTTGATCATTTACCTCCGATAAGAGAATTTGATTGCTAATGCTTTAGCTACTTTAGCAGCAACGGTTTGAATTAATGATAGTGCTAACATGTAGCCAATTAAGTTAGATGTTAAGGATATGCCAGCTCACTGCTCAAATGTAGAAGAGGAAGAAGATGGAAGGCCCTAGTATTATGATATCTTACAGTACATTAAAAATCAATAATATCCTGCCTATGCAACAGAGAATGATTAAAGGGTTATCCGGAGACTAGCTAAAAGCTTTTTCCTGGATAAAGATGTTTTATACAAAATGAGCCGTGACCAAGTATTGTTGAGGTGCATAAATAAGGTCGAGGCTAAAAAGATTATTGAAGAGGTGCATGATGGGATATGTGGGGCACATGCCAATGGACATATGATGACAAGACAAATCATGAGAACAAGATATTATTGGTTGACAATGGAGAGTGATTACAATGACTATGCTAAAAAATATCATAAATGTCAAATTTATGCTGACAAGATCATGCTCTACCATCTGCTTTACATGTTTTAGTACTACTCTGGCCATTTTTTATATCGCATTGTCATTACTATTACCTGAAAGCTTCTAATGGGGCATAGGTTCATTTTCATGATGATAGATTACTTTACGAAATGGGTGGAAGCAACATCTTTTGAAAGTGTGACACGATTTATGATCTGCAAGTTTATAAAGAGAGAAATCATTTACAAATATGTACTTTCAGAGAGAATCATTTCAGATAATGCTAAGAATTTAAATAGCAAGATGTGGATATAAGAAATATGTGCACAGTATAAGATTAAACATCACAATTTAGCATCATATCGTCCGAAAATGAATAGGACAGTTAAGGTGACAAACAAGAATATAAAAATTTTTTTAAAAGATGATTGAGACCTATAAAGACTGGCATGAGAAGTTATCATTTGCACTGCATGCATATCAAACATCGGTGCACACTTCTACTATGGCAACTCTATTTTTTTTGGTTTATGGGATAGAAGCTATATTGCCAGTAGAAGTAAAGATCACATCTTTGAGGATCCTAAAAAAAGTTAAATTGAAAGAGGCTAAATGAATTCAAGAGCGCCATGAACAGTTGAGTCTTATTGAAAAAAAGAGATTGACAGTATTGTGCCATGGCCAATTATATCAAAGAAGGATGATGAGGGTTCATGATAAAAAAATTTGACCTCGTTGTTTTCAAAAAAGAGAATTGGTCTTGAAAAAAATTCTTCCACGTCAGCACGATAATAGAGGAAAATGGACTCTGAATTGGGATGGGCCATATATCGTGAGATGAGCTTTCTCTGATATATTGATACTGGTTGAGATGGATGGAAATAATCTACCCTATCCTATAAATTTTGATGTTGTGAAGAAATACTATCCTTGAAAAAAAAAATTAAAAAAAAGAGAAAAAAAAAACTCAAAGAGAAAACTCCAAAAAGGCAGTTTGAGTCAAAATGGGGTATCTAAGTTGAAAACCTAAAAATGCAGCTTAGATAAGAAGAATACAGCATCAGATTTGGACATTCCTTGGCAAAAAGGCTAGCATGTTCTAAGGTGCTCTAAGTTGTTGAGTGCATTACGTGGTTGAATTTTTTAAAAAAAACTTCAAGATATGTTATCATGATTGTTTGATAGTTTATTTTTAGGCCTTGTCCCCATACCCATCTTTGCAATTCTTTCTTTGCCAACTGACCAAAGTTTGCTAAAGTTCTAATAAAAGACTTTTTATTTCATTCTTCATGTGTCTCTTTTGTTGATTATTCTTATTTCTTTCTCTTTAATACCTTACAATAAGAGAAATGTGTGACTGCATTTTTACTTTTTGAGATTGAAATAATGATTGATAAATGAATAATAGCATGAAAGATGATTACATTATATTGGAAAGGTTAACATCGATCAAGAAAAATTTGAAGTGTTCAGTTTATGACCAGGACATTGGATTTCTTGAAAAGAAGAATATGAGAATTAAATAGGAGAAACGATTTAGAGTTACATTAATTTTGCCATAGCACTTGAAGGTTAAAGGGGATTTGGGGCCTAAGAGAAAGAGACTTGATACCACAAAATCTCATGACATTATTAATGTTCGCATTCCATGCATCACATTAGCATCATTGTTTGAATAATACATGCACATAATTTGATTAGACATCCATGGTACTATGAGAATCTAGGTTGTTACATTTGCATCATTAAGAAGGCATTTGCATCTTGGATCATGACATTTATTTATGCAAAATTTTAGGTCACCTGAAGAGAAATTGTGAACTTTTTGATGAAAATCTTTGAATTTTGAATGAGAGTCTTTGAATTTCAAAGAAAAATCTTTGATTTTTAAGTTTCAAATGAGAATCTTTGAAATATGAAACTTTGAGATTTATTGAATGAGAACCTTTGAGTTTGAATGAGAAGTTTTGAATTTTTAGATGCGAATCTCCAAGATTCAAATAAAAGTCTTTAAATGTTGAATACGAGTTTGGCAACTCACAAATGCAAATTTTGAGCTCAAATTGTGAATCTTTGAGTTCCCATTACAAAACTTCATTAGATTTGATTTATGACTTCTCCGAACATGATTGTCAATGAGCTATTTATTTTTCAAAGTTTTGTTGCCTCTATTTAGAAGAGCCATTTATTTTTCAAAGTTCTGTTACCTCTATTCAGAGGAGTCATTTATTTTTAAAAGTTATGTTGCCTCTATTCAGAGGAGCTATTTATTTTCTAAAGTTCTGTTGCCTCTATTCTGAATAGCCATTTATTTTTTCAAAGTAGTGTTGCCTTTATTCAAAAGGGCCATTTATGTTTCCAAAGTTTTGTTGCCTCTATTCAGATAAGGTATTTATTTTTCCAAAGTTTGTTTCGCTTCTGTTTAGAGGAGCTTTATTTACTCAAAAAAAAAAAGGAAAAAAAAGTGTTGAGTTGAGTCTTGGATGGGTGTCTACGTCTTTGCACAATTCATGTTTCACAGAAAATGTGCAAAGAGGGGCAGCTGTAAACACCCTAATTTATCCAGGCCTAGGCCCATTAGGCTCAATAAGGGCTGGCCTAAACCCATTGGGCTTAGCTCAAATTTAATCCAAATGGGGCAGAATGGCCCAATTTTAGTTTTAATTTTATTTATTTATTTTTTATTATTATTATTATTATTTATTTTATTTTTAGTTTTTTATTATTTTTTATTGTCTTATTTTCGTTTTTATTTTTACTTTTATTTTTTGGTTTCTTGGTTGAAAATTGAGTTTTAATTTTATATATGATTTTTTTTTTTTCGTTTTCTTCTAAAATATAGGGTGGTAGGGTTGGACTAGGATTCATAATCTTGAATCTAAGTCAAATGAGGAATTGGCATTGATCAAAAATTTTTCTAATCAATGCCTATAAATATAGTCGAGCTGTCTTGAGCCGCTCCAACCGAGCCATTTTTGGTATTTTTTATTTTATTTTATTTATTTATTTGTGTTTTTTTAGTTTTTTTTTGCATGATTAAATTTATGGAAAAAATAAATAAATATAATAAAAACAAAATTTGGGAATAAATATTATTTATCTAATGATGGAATTTATAAAAATTTCAAATGATAAATTTTTATAAAATTTTCAAGTGAGAAATTTTGTCTAAATTTGGCCCAAATAGTGAAATAATTTATATAAAGTTTCAATAACAATAATTAATATTTATTTTCAAACAAAAAATATAAAAATTGTGGGAATTAAATACAAATTATCCAATGATGAGATTCTTAAAAATTCTAAATGGTAAATTCTTAAAAATCTCTAAGTGAGAAATTTTCTCTAAATTTATTCCAAATTATGGAATAATTTAGATGAAAGTTTCAATAAAAGTAATTGTATTCTTTTTCCAAACAAAAAATTTTGGTTGAAAATATATGATAATTATCCAAGGATGAGATTCTTAGAAATTTCAAATAGTAAAATTCCTAATAAATCCCTATGTGAGAAATTTTCTCTAAATTTGACCCAAATTGTGGAATAATTTAGATAAAATTTCAATAAAAATAATTATCATATTATTTTCTTTCCAAGAAAAAAAAAAATTTTAAATAGGCCCAAATGGTGAAAATTTTAGAAATTCAAAAGAGAAAATATTTCTAATTTGGCCCAAATTGTAGAATAATTAAATTTATTTTCAACAAAAAAATGATAATAATAAAAAATAATAAATAAACCTTTTTTTGATGACGGAGCCTCTTCAAGAAATCAAATAGGATTCTTGAATACTCTTGAGGTGAGAAAGTATTTTTTAAGAGTTCTACCATATTGATGAAGAATCTTAAAATTATTTTCAATATTTAACTTAAAATTTGAAACCATTAGACTCAATACCATAGGATAAATTCAAAATAATATGGTACCATCCTTCGGATGGGCATGTGAGGGTGCTATAACATTTTTCATATGTAATCGACTCCTGAACCTTGTTCTGGTTAGTAGATCCGAACTTATTCTTTTAAGGATCCTTAGTCAAGCTTAAGAGCTCCTTAAGATGATAGATTCCTTAGGTGACCAATCACACCTAGTAAAAAAGATTGGTAACGACTCTATTTATTTGTTAAATCTAGCTATAGATTTTTGGATCTATATGTTATAACATATGATAGTAATTTTAAAAAGTTGGTTGATGCATGTCTATAATCACTTGTTACTTTAATATATATGGAAATTTTAGACTTAATAATTTTTTAAATATGATACAATATGAAAAATATATTAAAAAAGATACGAAAATAATACGATTTAAAATTTTAATAAAAATTATAGATGAATTTGATAAAAACAAAAAATATATATTATATATAATGTATCAACACAAATTTAATATAATAATTTTTTATATTTTATTTATATTTAACACGATACAAATACAATATAAATCTATTAATTATAATATCTAAAATCTAATTACTTCGAGTTCTTCTTTCAAATGACGTGGTAAATTCTGATAGGAACTAACAAACTTCTCACTTTGAAAATCAACCGAAAGGGGTGGTGTCCCTTGCTTGACTAAGCTGTCCCAATGGGAAAATAGAAAGTGAGGCCCAATACTGGTTTTACGAACGGGCCTATATATCTCAATCCCAGCATAAGTGGACACCTACTCAAACATCCCGACCAGTTCCTCCCTTTTGAATGATAAATAATACTAATAATAATAATAATAATGAATGATTGCTTGATTTTCCAAGAATGTAACAACATTGAACAGCAACATACATGGCAATGGAAAAGGGATTTTGGAAAGAACCTGTTGTTGTCAAAATCACAAGAAGTGAAAGTTGAGTGGCATTGGCATCCATTGTCGGACAAACAGTAACAAACAATTTCTCAACAGAAGAGTGAAAGGGATTTTTTTTTTTGGGGGGTGGTTGTTGCTGGTTTTGTGTGGCTTATAATTCAGGAAAGAAAATGGAGCGGACAACAAGATGTGAACTCTCTCATTGTAGTTGACTTACAATTTCTTGTTATTTTTTTTTCTCTCAGAAGAAAATTTTGATGTTGAACAGAAATTGTGGTAATCAAACATACTATTTTGTTGCTTGCAATCGCCACTTAAAATTGGGGACCTACATGTCCTGTTGAAAATGTTGGTCCCAACTGTTTTCATTATGATTCCAACTGCCACCAGCCATTAGGTAAATTTTAAGATCACTTTTTTATTGGCGAAATTTAGGATTTAGTGATGAACAAGAATCATTTCATCATTTTTTTTTATTTTTTTTATTTTTTGTTCTGAAGACAAAACTTTGTATTGATAAAAGCTATAGATGCCAAATTGGAAATAATGCTTACTTTTTTTTTTTTTCTTTTGGGTCAAAAGGGCCCAGTTCTGTTGTCCAAAACCCAGCCTGGGAAGTTTTGAGAGGCAACCATTTTGGACGAAAGAATGGGAAGTCCAATCCATAGACAAGCCTAGTTCCTTGGGGTTACAAGTACCGTGGGCAGGATAACAAATTTAGGCTAGACCATATGTTTGGTTGAAGCACAAGAAAATGAAATTTATGTATATGTATTTGGTTTATGAAAATAAAGTTGTTTTTTATTTTTATTTTTACAGAAAATAGAAAATGAATTAGAAAATTTGTTTCGCTGAAAAAATATAAAATATTTTTAAAAAAAAAAAAAAAAAGTTAAAATCAGAAAACAAACAAAATTGTTTTGATTATTTTCAATGAAAATGGAATGGGAAAAATGAAAAATATTGAAAACACGAAGCTTTTAAAAATTTTGATTTATCTTGACACAAATACCTAGGGAGCAAGTTCGAATCATGAGATCTCCAAATTAATATCTCTACAACCATAAAACCCAAGGATGCTTGCAAAGTAGCATGAAAGCATCCAAATTCCCCAGGTTGAATCAAGAGTTCTTAGTGCCTCACCGCTGATATAGCTTGGAGTCCCCATTGGCTTCGAAGTTCCCACCATGAAAGCATAAAAAAAAAAGTAGTTTTTTTTGTGAGTTCACTTTTATTTTTTATATAAAAGTTGAGTTTGACTAAAAAGTTAGATGATATTTTATCATTATATTATAAAATTTATGGTTATGGAATAATTAATAAATATTTTATTTGAATTTTTATGTTTATTTTAATTGCAATTTATTTTTATTATTTAATTATATATTTTTTTAAAATATGCAATTTACTTAATTATTTAATTATTATTTTTATATTTTAATTTTAAAAATGCACATACCAATCACATTTTCACAATTTTCATTTTTAAAAACAAATTTTCATTTTATGTAAAAAACATGTTTTCTAATTTTCAGAAAATAAAAACCATAATAAAAGCATTAATAAAGAAAGAAAATGAACATCAAAGAAAACAACGAGCAGAAGTTCTTGAACTCGATAATGGAAACGTTTAACTTGATCATTCTCATGAAAAGAGCAAGTCAATGGCAATTCAAACAAGTGGCAGAGATTCGTATGATCTTGCACCCAAAGCATAGTGTTAGTTCTAGTAGAAGTGGATAACATATTTCTCGGTTTATCGAACTTTCTTCACTCTACATGGATGCCTCGTAGCCATGATCAAGCCATGATTGCAGATTGCAGGATTCAGTATTCACATTTTTTAAACATTTCGCTTGCCCTGGATGGCTTATTGTCAGGAAGATCTATCAGAAACCATCCCTACGTTTGATTCTGCGATCAGAATGGGAATAGGGAAGAATTTTTTGGAGGTGATCGGATATTATTCACTGAATTATTGCGCGAATAGCTTTTTCCAATAGATTTTATGAATGGATAGTATTAGTAATATCACCTGCATTGACACAAATTTCTTGAACTTCCATGAAGTTCAAGACATCAGGATGAGGCATACCATATGCTTTGCAGAAACATATAAAAAATGAAAGGTGCATCCAGTCTTATAATGCAAATCCCATTTTGACATCAGCACGAGAAAAAAAATAAAATCATATTGTACTACAATGTATTCATTTCGAAACTAAAATTACAATCATGCAATCACTTCATCAGAACGGAAGCAGTTAGACTAACGAGGGGTTTTCTTCTTTCCAGCAATAGTAACCTTCTTACCCTTCAAAGTCCGACAGTTGTTTTTTGTGCGCTGTCCTCTACAAGGCAAGCCCTGGATATGGCGAATCCCTCTATAGCACTGAATCTCCTTCAATCGCCTTATATTAAGAGCATTGAACCGCCTCTGCAATAACAGTAAAAAAAGAAAAAACAAATTGAAATTGCTTAGAGAAGGGAGAATGTTCACATTCACAGCTCATAAAAATAGGACAAGAAGGGGAATGGCAATTACCAAGTCGCCTTCAATCATATACTTGGAGACTTCATCACGAATCGTAATGAGTTCTTCGTCAGACAAATCTTTGGTGATTTTGTTCTCCATTTGGAGATCCCAGATAATTTTACGAGCCCTGGAACGACCAATCCCATGGATGTACTGAAGAGAGAATTCCACTCTCTTGTTGTTCGGAATTTCCACTCCTCCAACACGAACGTTTTTAATGATTAGACGACGATACTAAATGATTTCGAAACAGAAAACAAAACACAACAAAACCCAAAAATAAGAAACATACGCCAAGAATTTTGCTTCCCAACTCATTAAATTACGGCTGAACAATGAAAAAGGACAAGCATTTGAATTCTACATTTGGAATATGATTAAAATTTTTCCCTTTTTCTGAATCTTCATTTTCCAAATATATGGAACCTTGCTTTGCCTAAACCCCATACCAAAATGAAAAAATTGCACAGAAATAATGAGATTTCAGTTAATAATTGCTTCTTCTTTATTTTTTTTTTTTAATTCAAGAAAACCCAAACAGAGGGTTAAGCAATTTAATGAAATAAAATTGGAAAAAAAAAAAAACAAACCAGAAATGAACGGAAAACAGAAGGAAGTTACCTTTGGAGGATTTGAAACTGGGAGGGAAGCAGTGTTAGAGAGAGAAATGGAGCTAATTTTGTTGCATACAAAGGAGAGAGAGGATGCCACGGGCATCGCCATGGTTTGCGCCATTTTCCTTTCAATTTTCTCGATATCCAAACAGAGTGAAAGGAAGAGCTCGAGAGGTTGGAAGTAACTTTTTCCTCTCCTCTCCTGCCCTAAATAGAGTCCTTAAAGGTACTCGCTCGAGTAAAAAATGAAAATAAACTCGCTACCTTGTTGTTGGCTTGGGCCTAAAATGAGGTGTAGCCCAAAAGAAAGCCTAGAAAGGGTGACATCAGCCCAATATACATTTAACTTTAGGAATCGGTTACTTTCCCTGCATTTGAAATGGCCCAAGAACAATCCAGGTTGGTGCAAAATCAAATACTAAGGGCTGCTGGAACGAACAGAAAAGCAAAAGGAGCTGGGGGAGTTTTAAGGGGTTAACATGGCAACTGGATAGCAGGTTTCTCTTGCTTTCATGGTAATTGTAGTATTGACGCTGCTGAACTTTGGGCCTTATTTCAAGGTGTTACTCTTGCCAAAAAAAAAAACTAAGGAATTATTAAGGTTGAAATTGAAGCCGATTCTCTCATTGCTATCAGATTCATTAAAGGGTTCATTATCATCTTTTTGCAGCCATTCAAGTGGTGCTCACTGGTAGTTGGTAAAGGACCATTCACCATGTTTTTAGAGAAGAATTTTGTTGCGGATTGGATGGCCTAATAGGCTAATACCTTTGATCAAAAGTTTGACTGGAATTGGATGTGTATGAAGTTACTGGAGAGTGGAAAGCAGTTAACGGTTGGCCATTAGTCCCACAACCTTTCACAATTTATAGAACCACAAATCCCACGACGACAAATCACTTATTAATAGTATATTTAGGTTTGAAATTAGCCAGGTCTCTCTCGTTGTTAAAGCAAAGTAATGGCAATTGACACGCGAGCTAGCTGGCTAGGAGGTTCACACCGCAAATTACCGTACATAAATTTCAGTTTTTTTTTTTTTTTTTAGTTGGACACCGCAAGTTTTTGTTTGTTTTCTGCTTGATATAAATCGGTTTTGTAATTTCTTTTAAAACCTTAACCTTATAGAGTTATACTTCGAAGCCTCAGCCTTCAAATATCAACTTCGATTCAAAAATAAGTAGGCATCAGTTTTGTAGTTCTTGTTTTCATTTTTTACTGAACAGCAACCTTTGTACACATAGCCTGTTAAATCACACCAAAGCAATTTATGGTTTGAATTTAGTGAAAATTTATCTAAAAGCGTATAATTTAAATTTGTTTGCGGTCCTCTAAGTAAAACGAAGCTTTCAACTTTGGGTTAAAAAGTCCTTTAATCAGAGAATGAAAGTAGAGAATGGCGGAAAATTGCAGATTTATATATTTAAAGAAGAATTAAGCTGTGTTCAGTACGTAATCGGTTGATAGTGTCATAACGTCTAGATCCGGAGATCTATCGCTAGACATTGACTTTAGGGAGTCGCCACCAATCTTTTTTATCTAGGTGCGATTGGTCACCTAAAGAATCTGTCCTTTCAGGGAACACCTAAGTTTAAGGGTCCCCAAAAGAATAGGTTCAGGTCTGCTAACCAGAACAGGGTTCGGGAGTTCGGTTACGTGTGAGGAAGGTTATAGCACCCTCACAACGCCCATCAAAAGATGGTACCAGCTTAAATTTGTGTTATCCAAAAGCCTTAAAATTTTACCAAGTAATTAATTATTGAAAACTTTTCTCAATTGACTCTAATACTTTTAGCAGAAAATTGAGAAAATTCTCTCACCTCAAGAGTATGCAAGAAAAACTACTGTTTCACTTACAGAGGCTCCGTCGTCGGATTATTTAAAGAAAAAAACAAAATCAAAATTAAGATAGAAAGGAAGGAAAGAATGACTTTTTTTTTTAGGGAAAATTGATACTTTCAACTTTTCCCCAAAAATATTTTTTGGAAATTTCGATTTTCAAGGAAAATTGATACTTTCAACTTTTCCCCAAAAATATTTTTTTTTGGAAATTTATTTTTCTTTTAAGGAAAATTGATACTTTCAACTTTTCCATAAAAATATTTTTTTGGAAATTTATTCTTAAGGAAAATTGATACTTTCAACTTTTCCCTAAAAATATTTTTTTTGGAAATTTATTTCTAAGGAAAATTGATACTTTCAACTTTTCCCTAAAAATATTTTTTAGAAATTTATTCTTAAGGAAAATTGATACTTTCAACTTTTTCCTAAAAATATTTTTTTTTGAAATTTATTTCTGAGGAAAATTGATACTTTCAACTTTTCCCCAAAAATATTTTTTGGAAATTTATTTCTAAGGAAAATTGATACTTTCAACTTTTCACTAAAAATATATTTTTTTAGAATTTTTTTATTTTTACTTAAAGAAAATAAAATAATAAAAAATAGATAAAAAGAATATTACATAAACCTAATCTAATAAATAAAAAATAAAAAATAAAATAAACAAATAAACAAATAAACAAAGAAATAAAAAAAAAAAAAAACCCGGAGCGGCTCGGATCGCGGCTCGGCTATGCTCGGCTCAAGGAAGAGAAAACGGCTCGGGGGAGCGGCTTGGCGGCTTGGCTCGGCTCGGCTCGGCTCGGAGTGGGCTGGCACGCGCGGGTCAGAAAGCGGGTCGACGCCCGGGTCGAGTCGGGTTCGGCAAAACGCGTGGATCCTCTGGGTTACTTAAGGCCAAAACGACGTCGTTTTGGGAGGGTATAAAAGGCACCTTCCTCCGTTTTTCAGCAGAACGCTCCTCCCCCTCTCTCTCTCTTCTTCCTTTTTCTCTCCCTTCTCTCTAGAAACTGAAGAACACCGGTGCCAGATTCTGGAAATTTTCGCCGGAATCTGGAAATTTCGCCGGAAGTTGGCCGGAAGATCGCCGGTTTCTGGGATTCTTCGTCGAAAACTGGGTAGGTCGCCGGAAACTTCAAAGTTGGCCGGAATTGTAGCCGGAAAATTCAAGTTTCGCGGGAATTTTGCTGGAATCTGGAAATTTGCCAGAAATTTCCAGAAAAATTTTTCGCCAAAATTTCTAGAAAAAATTCTCCTCACTCTCAGAACACTCCTAAACCTTCCCTAGCTTCCTATACGCCTTTGGACAGGAATTCAGTCTTTGAATCCAACTGGACTCTTCTGATTGAATTCCCCTCCAGAGTGGGATTCTTCAACTTTGAATCTTAGCAATCCAGAATTAAAATCAAAATAAATAAAAAAAATACTAGATAATCAAAAGATATGATAGTATAAAAATAAAAAAATAAATATATATATAATATCAGATAATTCAGAAAAAAAATCAGATAAAATTAACAGATAATAAAAAAAAATAACATAAGATAAACCCAAAAATATATTACAAAAAAAAAATAATAATAATAATAAAATACATAAAATACAAAAGAAGAAAAAGAAAAGAAAAAAAAATACAGGATTAAAATGGGCCTTACCCATTTGGGCCAGGCCCAATTGATCTGGGCCCGGACCCAATTGGGTGTCTACAGCTGCCCCTCTTTGCACATTTTCTGTGAAACAGAAATTGCGCAAAGACGTAGACACCCAATCAATACTCAACTCAACATTTTTTGGTTTTTTTTGTTTTTTTTTTGTTTTTTTTTGTTTTTTTTGTTTTTTTTGTTTTTGTTTTTTTTGTTTTTTTGTTTTTTTTTGTTTTTTTTTGTTTTTTTTTTTTTTTTACCAAAGCTCCTCTAAACAGAGGCACCACGATTTTTGGAAAGTAAATTGCTCCTCTAAACAGAGGCAACGAACTTGGAAAAGTAAATTGCTCCTCTAAACAGAGGCAACGAACTTTGAAAAGTAAATTGCTCCTCTAAACAGAGGTACCACGACTTTGGAAAAGTAAATTGCTCCTCTAAACAGAGGTACCACGACTTTGGAAAAGTAAATTGCTCCTCTAAACAGAGGCACCACGACTTTGGAAAAGTAAATTGCTCCTCTAAACAGAGGCAACGAACTTTGAAAAGTAAATTGCTCCTCTAAACAGAGGCAACGAACTTTGAAAAGTAAATTGCTCCTCTAAACAGAGGCACCACGACTTTTGGAAAGTAAATTGCTCCTCTAAACAGAGGCAACGAACTTTGAAAAGTAAATTGCTCCTCTAAACAGAGGTACCATGACTTTGGAAAAGTAAATTGCTCCTCTAAACAGAGGCAACGAACTTTTGGAAAAGTAAATTGCTCCTCTAAACAGAGGCAACGAACTTTGAAAAGTAAATTGCTCCTTGACAATCATGTCCAAAGGAGTTGAAAGTTGTGTTTGAAGGGATTTCAGGAGATTATGCCCAAAGGTCTTATAAATCAACCCTGATACCAAGAGACATCCTATTTCAAGGATTAGGAACTTACCTGACAAGTTTCTTCTCAAACTTGCAAAGTCTTTTCATATCTGTCTTTTTTATGTGGGATGTTGGAACACCCCTGCTTCTTGAATTTGTACACTATACTTTTCTGAAAGTAGTGTATGCTATGCAAATGCATATGGATTTCAATGCATGCTATGCAAATGTTGGTCAATCAATTCCTGTTCAATGTATGGTACTCAAGTTTCTCAAGCTCTTTTCTTTCTTGGGTGTCAAGCCCTTTGATTCCTCAAGGATCCATTTACACTGCTCTTCTAGGATCGAACCAGTGTAACTCTTAATTGTCTCTTCCGCTCAGATTCTTCCTTGTTCTGTTTTTCAATACTTTGGAATAAGCTTCATCAATCGATCATCCCTTGACCATCATTCAATGAATTTCTCAGCGCTAGCAAATTTCATAACAAATTTCAAAACAAATTTCATCCACCATCACTGGGTCCTTGCTCATGGGTGTCTCAGCATTAACTTTTCCAAAACAGATTTTGTCTTCATCATTTAATCACAACTTGCAAGTCATATTGACCAATTCATCCTCGTACTCATCACTTGATTGTATCACTGCCCCATTTCTTCATTTGATCACATCATATATCCTTCTAAATCATCTCCTCTAGGTTTCTACCATTTCTTCATTTTATCTCCACCATCATCTTAGATTTCTTTTCAAATGAATGCAAGACTCTTTTAAGCACATATTCATTCATTTATTATCATTTTAATTTTTGACAAATACAATGCAACCAAGCATTTTCTCAATTCATCCTAGGGGTGAAACAATAAGAGAACAGAAGGTGAATTATGGTGAAGATAATCAATGGAGATTTATTTTGGTACAAAATAAATGGGAAAGGAAATAAATTGGATGTCATTGAGGTGAATGGTATATCCAAATGATGAATATTCAGATAATTTTCAACATTAATCTAGGATTCTTTTTCAAAAACTCATTCCATTTACTGTTGAAGTCATCTTGAGCTTGGCGAACTTTGCCCCAGTCTTTGAGGGATTTTCAGATGTCTTTGATCTTTCATTCATGTGAGACATTTGACCTGGATCTTTTTTTTTTTTTTTTTGGGTACCAAAATCACCCTTTCAGGTTTTCAATTTGGATCTCTTTTTTTATTTTTTATTTTTTCATTTTCTCATTTTTTCCCCTTTTTCTTTTCTTTTTTTTTCTTTTATCATTTTTCATCCAGTGTTGATATCTTCATGTAGCATGATTCCATTGCTTCATCATGAGCATATCTTTGCTCAACCTGTGATCATTCAAGTTGAGTATTCACATTTGATCCAAATGGACTTTTCAAGGTTGTAATGTAGGTCAAGGTGAAGGGTCATAAAAAAAAATGGATATAATAGGCTCAAAACATGTATTAAAAAGGTTCAAGACCGAAGGATCATTTGATGCAGCTTGGCATTTTGCCCCACATCGTTTCACTATTTTTTCTTTCCTCACACAAAGGATTCTCATTACTTTGCCCCAAGTCATGTGTGGCATTTATTTTTTTCTTTTGCTTTTCTTTCGCTTTTCATCTTTGAGACCTTTTGTGGTTTTTTTTTTTTTTTCAAACTTTACCCTCCAGTGTAGAGGGTGATCCTTGGTTGGAGTTCTTCCAAAAAAAAAAAATGATAAGCTCAAAGGGGTAACAATAAATGGTTTTTCAAATGGTAAAAGAAAGATGGCCATTTTTCATCTCAATTGTGAATACCTTTCTTGAACATCATCTATTGAACAAAGCTCATGAACTTGTATAAAAGATTGCACACCTTCAAGATATATCTATTTCACCTTCAGTAACAGCTTACTTTTTGCTCAAATCATCTCCTCACATTGACGTGGATGAGTTCTCAAAATTAAATCCCAGAATCATTGTTATCATTATCTAAATATTCATCATCTAAAATTTGAAAATGGGAATGTAAAGTCATGAAAGGTAACAGGGCATGGAATAATGGTCGAGTGAAAGAGAAAATGTAATGAAATGCATTAACTTGCCCTTATTAAAATGATAACAAGTGAAGTCATATTGCAAAAAAAATCTAACATTGTTTGAAAAGAAATCCCAAAATGACAGAAGAAACCTTCAACCAGCCTTATCTCCATTGGCATCTTGCCCCTTCAATTCATTGTGATCTCCGGATCCTTTCTGTTCTTGACTTTCGCTCAGTACACTAACATTAGGTGCTGTTGCTTTTCCTTGATCAAAACTTACCATTCCATCATTGATCAACCGTTGCACCTTATACTTAAAGCAGTGCAATTTTCAGTAGAATGGCCAGTAATTCCATAATGGTAGTCACAACGGGCTGTAGGATCATACCACTTTGGATAGGGTGGTTTAAGTGGTTCCACATGGCTGGGGGCAATCAAGTGGCTATTATAGAGTTCTCGATATAACTCTGTATAAGTCATAGGGATTGGATCAAATACAGGTTTTTCTCGAGTAGTCCGTTGTTCTCGTGAGCCACTTGCTGGGTGAGTAGGACGAATTTGGGTTCTTACAGGAGCTTGAATGTTAAGGTGGTAAGTGGGTGAATAAGATGGTTGTGGGGCTAGCTGGTAGGGGTAGGATGATGCATTATTCACAGCGGGATAGTATGGAGAGTAGCCTTGGGATGGATAGGGTTGATAACCCCTGAATTGTTGTCTATCAAAGCTCACAGCTTGAGCTTCAGTTTTTTTCTTTTCTGATGCCTTCTTGGTTTCTCCTCCTTTTAACTTGCCATTTTTTATGGCACTTTCAATAATTTCTCCAGAGATTACCATGTCAGCAAAATTCTTTGTTGCATTCCCTATCATCTTTTCATAATAGGGAGGTTTTAAAGTGCTAACCAACAGCACTGTGGTCTCTTTCTCTGTCAGTGGAGATTGTACCTGTGAAGCTATATCTCTTCATCTTTGGGCGTACTCTTTAAAAGACTCGTTTGACTTTTTCTCCAGATTCTGCAAAGACAAACGATCAGGAGCCAAATCGATAATGTGTCGATATTGACTGATGAAGTCATGTGCCATATCACTCCAAGAGCGAATACGAGTCCTATCCAACTGAACATACCATCTGGCGGCAGAGCCAGTAAGACTGTCCTGAAAAACATGCATCAAGAGTTTTTCATCATGTGCATGAGCTGCCATCTTCCTGCAATACATGGTGATGTGGGTTTTGGGGCACTTGGTACCATCATATTTTTCAAATTTTGGTACTTTGAACTTATAAGGAATAACCACATCAGGGACTAGGCAGAGCCCAGCAGCATCTACTGACCCATAAAAGCTAAATCCTTCCACAGCCCTTAGCCTCTGCTCTAGCATACTAATCTTGGAACTTTCTTCAGCTTCTACCTTCATTTTTCCTTCTCCTTCTCTTTTAGATCATCTAGGTTAGGAATTGGTTCTGCTATTTTTTCAGTGAAGACAGGATTTATATAGCTTATTATACTGTCCCGGGTTGAAAGCTGATGGCATTCCAGAATATGGTGGGACCTCTTGAGCAGGCTGGGCCTGAGGTGGGCCAAAACCTGGAGGGTACAAAGGGTCAGCCACATCTTGCTGGCTTGTATTTCCTTCAACTCCTTTTCCTTTGTTCATGTTATTAAGAGCCTCCAGAATCTTGCTTAGTTCACTTTCAATCTTCTCCTGAGCTTTTTCTA
Organism: Durio zibethinus; assembly: GCF_002303985.1. The sequence continues at coordinate 4,788,587 of NW_019167949.1, read as the reverse complement.
GCTTTTCAAATCTATGAGAACTTTCTTCCTCCATTTTCCTTGCTCTGGATCTTGTGTTGTATGGATGAGCAGGGTTCTCGCCAGACGGAGCTATCCTTGGATCTTGAGTACCATATTTATGATTAGAAATGTTATGCTATGCTTTATATATGATGCTTTGATACACAAATGAAATGTACATTTTTTTGAATGAAATCTAGTATGAAATGAATGCAAATGATTATGTTAAAACATGATCATGAAAATAATACAGATGCATACAATCAGACAAACAACATAGTTAGTTCCATGGATGAAATGAAAGTGATGCTGATGCATAGTGTTACATATGATAAAAATAATACACAAAGTTAAGCAATCAAAATGATTAGATAAACACCCTTTTTGTGTCTTAATTTCAGGGTATATCTATCATTGGGTAGAAAGGGCTCTATCCTAGGTGTAGGCACTCTTAAGGTTCACTACATGTGGTTTTAAAGTCAGAGTCTAAAGGTCCTCAAATTGTTCCTTACATCCTTGTCCATCACAGACTAGTAAGGCACCCTAATCCTCACCCATTACAGGCTACAAGCGGAAAAGGTTCAATTTGAGTGGGAGTATTTCGCTAGCCACTACGGAGGCATTAGACCTCACGAAAGCAATAGGTACTTTACTCCCTCCTAGAGGGACAGAGCTCAGGTGTAGAGCTCATGTTATGCACATGCACATGAATGACATAATTAACAGGTAAATAAAACATGAATGAATAATACACATATATAGAAAAATGTTCAATTTTATTAGGCTTTTGGATAACACATATTATTTGCTGGCCTGACTCTCAAGGTCTCCAGCGGAGTCGCCAAGCTGTCGTAACGTCTAGATCCGGGGATCTATCGCTAGACATTGACTTTCAGGGAGTCGCCACCAATCTTTTTTATCTAGGTGCGATTGGCCACCTAAAGAATCTGTCCTTTCAGGGAACACCTAAGTTTAAGGGTCCCCAAAAGAATAGGTTCAGGTCTGCTAACCAGAACAGGGTTCGGGAGTTCGGTTACGTGTGAGGAAGGTTATAGCACCCTCACAACGCCCATCAAAAGATGGTACCAGCTTAAATTTGTGTTATCCAAAAGCCTTAAAATTTTACCAAGTAATTAATTATTGGAAACTTTTCTCAATTGACTCTAATACTTTTAGCAGAAAATTGAGAAAATTCCCTCACCTCAAGAGTATGCAAGAAAAACTACTGTTTCACTTACAGAGGCTCCGTCGTCGGATTATTTAAAGAAAAAAACAAAATCAAAATTAAGATAGAAAGGAAGGAAAGAATGACTTTTTTTTTTAGGGAAAATTGATACTTTCAACTTTTCCCCAAAAATATTTTTTGGAAATTTCGATTTTCAAGGAAAATTGATACTTTCAACTTTTCCTCAAAAACCCTTTTTTTGAAAATTTATTTCTAAGGAAAATTGATACTTTCAACTTTTCCCCAAAAATATTTTTTTTGGAAATTTATTTTTCTTTTAAGGAAAATTGATACTTTCAACTTTTCCATAAAAATATTTTTTTAGAAATTTATTCTTAAGGAAAATTGATACTTTCAACTTTTCCCTAAAAATATTTTTTTTGGAAATTTATTTCTAAGGAAAATTGATACTTTCAACTTTTCCCTAAAAATATTTTTTAGAAATTTATTCTTAAGGAAAATTGATACTTTCAACTTTTTTCCTAAAAATATTTTTTTTTGAAATTTATTTCTGAGGAAAATTGATACTTTCAACTTTTCCCCAAAAATATTTTTTGAAAATTTATTTCTAAGGAAAATTGATACTTTCAACTTTTCACTAAAAATATATTCTTTTAGAATTTTTTTATTTTTACTTAAAGAAAATAAAATAATAAAAAAATAGATAAAAAGAATATTACATAAACCTAATCTAATAAATAAAAAATAAAAAATAAAATAAACAAATAAACAAAGAAATAAAAAAAAAAAAAACCTGGAGTGGCTCGGATCGCGGCTCGGCTCGGCTCGGCTCAAGGAAGAGAAAACGGCTCGGGGGAGCGGCTTGGCGGCTTGGCGGCTTGGCTCGGCTCGGCTCGGCTCGGAGTGGGCTGGCACGCGCGGGTCAGAAAGCGGGTCGACGCCCGGGTCGGGTCGGATTCGGCAAAACGCGAGGATCCTCTGGGTTATTTAAGGCCAAAACGACGTCGTTTTGGGAGGGTATAAAAGGCACCTTCCTCCATTTTTCGACAGAACGCTCCTCCCCCTCTCTCTCTCTTCTTCCTTTTTCTCTCCCTTCTCTCTAGAAACTGAAGAACACCGGTGCCGGATTCTGGAAATTTTCGCCGGAATCTGGAAATTTCGCGCGGAAGTTGGCCGGAAGATCGTCGGTTTCTGGGATTCTTCGCCGGAAACTGGGTAGGTCGCCGGAAACTTCAAAGTTGGCCGGAATTGTAGCCGGAAAATTCAAGTTTCGTCGGAATTTTGCCGGAATCTGGAAATTTCCCAGAAATTTCCAGAAAAATTTTTCCCCAAAATTTCTAGAAAAAATTCTCCTCACTCTCAGAACACTCCTAAACCTTCCCTAGCTTCCTATACGCCTTTTTCTCTCAAATCAGTAGCTTTGCTCACTGTTTTCTCTGTCTTTTGCATTCTGTTCCAGAGTCCCTTTTATAGGGATTGATCAGGAGTTCCTGATCAATCCCAATTCCTCTTTGGACGGGAATTCAGTCTTTGAATCCAACTGGACTCTTCTGATTGAATTCCCCTCCAGAGTGGGATTCTTCAACTTTGAATCTTAGCCATCCAGAATTAAAATCAAAATAAATAAAAAAAATACTAGATAATCAAAAGATATGATAGTATAAAAAAAATATATATAATATCAGATAATTCGGAAAAAAAATCAGATAAAATTAACAGATAATAAAAAAAAATAACATAAGATAAACCCAAAAATATATTACAAAAAAATAATAATAATAATAATAAAATACATAAAATACAAAAGAAGAAAAAGAAAAGAAAAAAAAAATACAGGATTGAAATGGGCCTTACCCATTTGGGCCTGGCCCAATTGATCTGGGCCTGGACCCAATTTGGTGTCTACAGATAGTATACTAGAATCCTAATTTCAATTATCGATATTCAAAACTAGACAACTTTAAATATCAAAAACGAAAAACTATGTTTCCATTGATGGCAGATCACATGCAGGACTTTTGCTAGTAATATGTTCTTCACTCATCGACATGCATGGAAATGAAAGCGCCCAGAGTCTAGATAGCAAACATAGCTTGTTTAATTATTAACAGTAAACACACACGAGCTTTGAATTAAGTTTGATACATTTAATTATTAATCGAGGAGAGAATTAACTATTAGTTTAAAGTCCTCCAAGCTAACAGCTCCATCACCATCTGCATCCATAGCTGCAATAACAGCTTGGCAATCCTTGAGGGAAAACTCAATTCCAAGGTTCCCCATAACTTCATGTAACTCCGCTGCTCTCAGAGTCTCGTACCCTTCAACATCAAAAGCTCGCAAAGACCTCCTGAGAAAATTGCCCAACTCCCCAAGTTCCATGTCCTTTGTGTTCATGTCCAGGAACTCTTCAATGCTCAGCAATCCATCGTTGTTAGTGTCTCCTTGTTGCATAATTGCCTGCACATCTTGTTCGCTAGGGTCAAAACCAAGCGATCCCAGGAGTCCACCCAGCTCTGCGGCATTGATTGCCCCATCATTGTCTGCATCAAATGGTCTGAATGCCTCCACCAAGCTTCGGACATTGCTCAGTGTCTCAGTTTCTGCAGACAGAGACGATCCCCCTTGAGCCATGGAGCTTATAAATTCACTACTCAACTTACCTTTGCCTAGCTCCTTGCTCACCCCTTCCTATAAATAAACAGAGAAAGGAAGGGAAGGGATAACTTATTCTTTTTGGGTATGCATGGCCAGTGGCACCTTTATGTCGACATAAAGTTGAAGTGAAAATTATGTCAGATTCTTATGCTTACAGGTTATTGTCTTTATCCCAAAATTTTTTGGTTTACAGTATACTGGATCTAATGATATTTTCTTAGTTTTACAAGGTTGCTTGGTTAAATTATTCTTTGATTTGGCCTAACAATTACGTTTTCCTTCATAGCATTAACTTGGTAGTGATTTAAGATTCGAATTCATCTTTCCTTTTAAGATTTCCTCAAAATTTTATAAAAGAGATCTTATATTGTATTTAATTTTTAATAATCCATATTAAATTTTTTTTTTCATAACGAAACTATAATTTGAAAATGATAAAAGGATTTATAGATATCATGATTTAAAGTTTTAATTTATTAAATATCATATTTTAAAAATAATTATATAAATTAATTAGATTAAATTTAAAATTTTTACATTTTAAATATATATATCATGAATGGATATGTATGTACGATTTTTTAAAAAAATTTTTAGTGATGATTATAATTTCACTTAATAATTTGTCCAATACAAACTCAAAGTAACAATATCTTCCACAGAAATATTATTTTATTAGCTTGTCGTATATACATATATTTCCCTTTCTTTATCAACTTGGCAAAGATTCCTGATGCTAAACGTTGGGTTACCATGCACCTGACTAATGGAAGTCTTTTCACTCCAAATGTTCTTTTGCTTCCACTAAACACTTCTTGCTTTCTAGGATTCTTGATAAAATAGATGCCAGTATTCATTTCCTCTCTTTTTTTTTTTTTCATTTTTCAAAAATTAAAAAAATTCTTTTATTAATATTTTTCAATTTTGGGACAAATTTTAATATATTCATTACCAATCACATATTCTCACATGGCATCTATGTGAAAATTCAAAAAATTATTTAATAATTTTATTTCATATGTGGCATACACGTGATTTTATTGACTAAATATCCATGGATAAATTGATTAATGATATTAGTTTATTGATCAAAATAATACATAGTTTATACCAATTTTGACGTCTTTTGTCTAGGTATTAATTTGTAGACTTTTTTTTAATTTAGATAAAAAAATAAGAAAAATAATAAAAATATCCTTTGATTTCATGCTCTGAAAATCAGGAAAACTAGTAAATTTACAAACAAACCCTCGCACAGCTGCAGGAGATCCGCAAGCTAAACAAGTTTTTTGGGTAAAAATATTTATGGGTCTGGAGAAATTTTCAGATGGTTATTATGCTGAAAAGTTTGGGCCTTTTCCCATAAGTTAAGTTTCGTGAGCTGAAATAAGATTTTGTATGTGGTCTGGGCCGAAAAGGGTGGTCAGGGTCCTGATCGACGACTTTTGTGAGCACAAGCTATAGTCCTTTCATGTCTCAACCAGGCTGCTGTGGCTTAATAAGCTGCCTCAAATTTTCTGGGGTATCAAACAGATTATAATATTTTGAATGTGATTGACAGAATACAGGAAGCAAATGACACTGAGGTGTCAGCTGGCCCTGCTACTGGTTCTTCTCCTTATCCCCATTTTTTACTCTTAATTTGAAGATATTACCATCAGGAAATCCTACTCTCAAGGCTTGGAAAAATATCAATTGGGAAGTCACTCACATGTGCCCACATATAAATTCTGATAGCCATTTTCGTGTTTGGAAACAACAATGTCGATTGGTTAGACTTTGCTATCAACATTAAGACAGACATTAATTTGTTTCTCTTAGAATCTTTGACTCCTTATTGTACGAAGGTGAACATGCAGGGATGTTTCTATATCACTTCCATTCATGACGACATTATTATTTGCAATGAAATACACAAATTGGCACTAAGAAAGGTGACTTGCCAACTGAAAAAAAAAAACAGCTTTCTCAACTTATGAATTAACCTTTTGTAGAAGAAAATGGATAATAGAAATGACAAAATGAACAACTTAACAAATGAGCTGGAGTTTGAATATCATCTGTTTCAAAAAATTTATACACATAATATTATTTTAATTAAGTAATTCTGAAAATAGAGATTCAAACTTAAAATATAGATTAAAAATAAAATAAAAATAAAACACAAAACCACAGAACCAAATGATTTCAAAAGGGCCAAAAGCCACATTCCATAAAATTGTTGTCAGGGTATTTTAACCCATTGGATTAATACAATAATGGCTCCCTTTTATAAAAGAACAAAATTTATCTCATTTTAAGATCAAAATATGTCACAAATTTTACGTTATAAATTTTTAACAAAAAAATTCTATTAATAATGAAAATAAAATTTAAACATTTCAAACATCAATGCAATTAAGATTTTTTTTATTTGTTTTTTAAGTAACTTTCTTTAAAATAAACCCTAATTATATTTTTCTGGCGCAAGATCAGCGGCTAAAGCCTTTAGCTTCCCAAGCCTGGCTCATAGTCATAGGGTAAAAATAAATGTTTTTACTAAAGGTTTTTTTAATGCTCAAAATATCCTAGCTATTTCGTTAAAGGGCGTTCTTTTATCAGAGTCAAAGGCACTTTAAGAAATAAGTGTTCTACTAAAATTTGTCTACCAAATTTTTTAATTGGTGGTCATAATTCTCACGTTGCAGCAATACAATTAAACTGAAGAACTGAAAAACCATGGTTGGTTTTTATATAGTAGGATATTTTATCAGTGACAAATTGTGTTTAAGATTAGAGACAAATGAATGATATTTTAGATCGTATAATCTATTATTAAAATATATTTTTAAATTATATTAAAAAATTAACATAGGCACACTTTTTCAAATTCATCCTAGCTTGAATTTCAAAATCTTTGATAAAATTGGTGGATTGATTCATCATATGCCTGCATTTGTTATTGTTTGATAGAATTTAATATGTTTTCTCTAGTCTTTTTGTCCTTTTAAGTAAAAATAATTATTTATATTAGAGTTTAATTTTACCAACTTGGTTTAAAATGATTGTAACAAGATTCAGTTAAATGAATACTGACTAATAGTAATCAGAAGATTCCTGACAGGGAAAGTATGTGGTAACTAAAAGACTCTTCAAAAGCAACATGCCCATTAAAAAATTTGAGATTCAGGGAAGTTCCTAGAGATCCAATAGTAAAAATATAATGTAAAATAAGAACCTGTTACCATAAATATATATATATATATAACAATATATTCTATATGGTCTTTGAGTAGAGCACTCAAACTCAGGTGAGAGGCAACAAGAAATGACTTCCTGGTTTGGTTCCCACTTGCTGATTGAAAGATTTGAAACATTGTATAATTAATAAGAGAAGCGGAGACGAAAGGTCTGAAAGGTTAAAGTGTGAACTGAAAAAGATAAAAAAATGAGAAAGGGGCCAGGCAAATGTAAGGCGAGCGCGGAAACTATGCAAAGGTGACCCTTCGACATTCCAAGAAGCAAAGGCGTCCATTTGCCAACCTATGAGTAGTTAAGTTGGCTCACAGCTAGAGGAGCAGCCATGCAGACCTCGGACGCGGCGATGGCCAAAAATCACTGCTCTTTCCTGTGGACCCACGCTCTAATTCGCGCTTAATTCACTCCACTGTAGCCCGTGGTGGGGTTTTGGTATGTAGCGATGACAATGGTTGGGTTTATCGGGGCAGACACATCACATTCATTTGTCTCTGTATTCTAAAGTGTTGGTGAGCATTAAATTTTAGTTTTTCTTTTTATGCGTTTTAATTTGTAGTATGAAATTTTCGTATATGCGACATGCCTATTTTGCTCAATTTGACGAACACAAATCAATATTGTATGTTTTCTAACGTGATTTTGTCAAATTCAAAGTTTAGAATTCATGTCATATGTATCATTATAAAACAATGATGTTTAAAAGTTGATTAATAGCCTTTTTATCTTAGAATTTTAAAAAAATATATATCTGTTTAGTGTATTATTCCGTTTAAAAAATGGTTATTTTTCATCTAAATCATATATGTGCATGAAAAGATATTTCAAAAGAAAGTGATTATCCTTTGTTCAAGTCATTTATGTTTATGAAAGATATTGTTTCAAACACCTTTTAGTTTTTAAACACTTTTTTAGTTTTTAAATACTTCCATAATTGTTCAAACATTTCATTTGTTCATCTTTCTACGTACTTGTATAATTTATAAAAGAGATGGGGTACGGGATATATCCGAATATCCAAAGTACGAAGTGAGTGGTACCTTGGTTAATTATTTAGTTTCGCAGAGTATGATATAATTCTTCGGGTAAAAAATACTGGCTTTCGGCTTCTGGTGGTAAACGAAATTTCTAATCTTTCTCTTAACTATTTTGATTGCGAATAATATCACAGGGATGAAAATTAAAAAAAAAAAAAAAACTGTCTTGGAGAGCTTTCCAGTAATTCTGTGGTGTAAAATATTACTTTTTCCTAGATATTGCAAAAGATAGTACTGTGAGGAAACCTGTCGTCAAATAGTATGCACTTCGATATAGTCTTTTTCCAAGCAACTTTCTTCAATTTTTAAAGTGAAAAATTAACGATACAAGGAAAAGTGAATAAAAACAATTTTCAAAAAGGAATAATGCAAGGAACATAATATTCATGTACACAAAGACTTCGTCATTTCATCTCATCCATCCTGTAAGACTTTTCCTTTTTTTCTTTTTAAAAAACCAACAAAGAATCCTTGACGTCATAGTTCATCTTCTCTAAATTAGGCTGCACAGCAAACTGAATCATTGGCGGCGGCCCACAAGCCAGCGCAAGAGTGTCGATTGTGCCCTCCGGGATGTGCTCCCTCAATATAATTTCCGTGATGAAACCCAAGCTATATTCCCATCCTTCCCTGATTGATTCTTGCACCACGTACCACACCTTTAACCGATCATGCTCCTTAGCCCAACCATCAAGCTCTTTCTTCAGCAAAATATCGTCTTCGGTTCGGTTCGCGTACACCACATACATCTCTGTCTGGTCCTCAGGGTCCTTTAATATAGCTTGGATGACTTGATAAATCGGGGTGATCCCTGTTCCACCTGCTAACATTGCCAGCTTCTTGGCAAACTTCGGTTTTCCATGACCCAAAAAGTTGCCACGACCTGTATATTCAATGTGACCCAAAGGACCCTTCACGTCTAGTAATGACCCTAGTGGCAGAGAGTCCAAATATTGAGACATCAGCCCTCCATTAGGGAATTTCGGATGCATCCCTTTGAAATAAACCTTGATCACTAGATCAAAATGGCCCACTTCATCAATGGTGCTAGTTGGGGTGTAGGCTCTCATGCACAGCTTCTCATCAATCGTGGCACACAAAAATATGTGCTTCCCTACGGGTAATCCTAGCACTTGATTTTCCGATGGCAATGCGAATCTAAACAGACGAACGTCATGAGAAATCGATGTTTTTTCGACGAGTTTGCATGGGATTTTCTCACGTGGAACTAGCGCCACAGGTCTTGTGGGCGCAACTTCTTTAATAGGAGCTAAAAGGCTCATGTTCGATGCCCCATGCACGGAGTTATTAGGCGATGAAGTAGACGAGTCAGAAGCATAACCCGTCGTGATCAACTCACCGATTCGAAAATCTTCTAGCATTTTCTTGGCTTTATCAGAGTGAATTGCGTCAAATTCTTCAGTGCAGTCGGTACCAGCGTTGATCAGAATACTATCCATGCCACCAGGGTGATCCTTGAGGAACCGAGTGCAATCGTAGATGTGACCATGGACGACGATCCAAGCAGAATCAGCTGAGTTGTGTTTCTTGACCTCAGACATTGAAATGGTTTTGGAGGCAGTGTTCATGAAAGGAGATGAGACACTCTTCTTTAAGGTTGGGTTTGCATCGGTTGATTTTTCAAGGTGTCGTTCCTTAGCCATCCATCCGCCGGATTGGTTGCCTGGCAAAGTTGGGTGCTCGAAAACAATCCCGATTTCTCCTTTGTGCGGCTTGCATACGTTTGTTTTTACACGGAACCAGCAGTTGTTCATCATTCCCTGTTACATATGATTAAACCATTAACTCCATTAGAGGACATCCACTGATTTTCCTTAAAAAAAACCACCATTACGTACTTATTTTGTCCAAAAAAAATTTTAAAGAAAGTAGAGTGCATTTTGATGATGTAAAATTGTATTCGACGTGATTTAAAATAGTGATATCGTTGAGATTAATTATGAAAAAAATTAAATTTTATAATAGTAAAATTAAAATCAATAATAAGATATATATTTAAATGCCAACATAATAAATAACGATAAGAAGGTGAAATATAATGAGAATAAAAAATTATCATTAAAGATATTATATTAAAATTTATTTATAATAAAATTTTACTATATTTTTAATATTTATAAATGAATAATTAATTGAAATTTATTATAATATTTTTATATCAAATACTAATTTTATTAAAAATTAATAATGTATTTACAATTAAAAACATTAATCTGAAAATGTACTATATTAATTAATTATTTTCATGTATACTTTATATTTTAATTGATAGCTTTAATATATGAAAATTTATTTTATAGAAAATATTAACATATTTTTGTATATTTGTGACTAGATAAGGGTAAAACTAAATTAACTATCAAGATATAAGGATTTAATTGTCCTACTTAATCATACTTCCTCTCTTCAGAGATTTGAGCTCGGTAAAAACTTTTTAATGCAAATGCAGCAAGATTGTGTTAAACAAATTATCACAGTAAAATTACAAAATAATTAATGCTTAATCACACCAAATTATATCTAAATGCAGCCTTAGTCTATATTCTATATGTCGAGATATTTGTTCATTGTATGTTTGCAGTTGGAACACGTTTTTGGCCTTACAAATAACACATAGGGTGGATATATTAATTGACTGTTCATAGTAGGGACACAGAACACGAATCCAATGCACAAGGCACCAATGGCACTAGCCATACCTTAATTGACTGTTGTACCCAATAGGCCTCAAGTGTCCTTTAGCCAGTTTTGACCACTTAAGTATTAACACGTGTTCAAACGTTAATAGATGATCAAGATTGATGTGATGAGTAACCCCTAGTATAGAATCTAGTGCAAGAAAGTTTGTAGTAGTATAAAAGTAGACGTGTTTAATTACTTACCATAACATTCCAAATTAGCTTCTCGGGCTGGGTGTTAAGGGTCGCATCCCAGGCTCGAACCGCTATCTCTTTGGCTCCGAGCAGGTCAAGCACTTCCACCTCCAACGACCAGAAGCACCAGCACCAGAATTTGCCATATTTGTTTGGCTTCTCGGGGTGGTCTAGCGTGCACACTTGCCACGTTTCACCACCGTCCATTGTAACCTCCACACGTGTCACCTTCTTCCCACCCCCTTTTTGTCAATTTACATCAAAAAAGTATGTTTAGCTATGGGATTACCTTCATTTCCACGACTTTTCCAAAAAAAAAAAAACAGGTAAAAGACAAATCCCATTGCCCACAACTTGCACACACTGGCACGCAAGTTTCAATCAACCAACTTTCTTTGGCATTGACATTTACATTTTTCCAAACGTTTTTGCTTTCTTTTCCACTAACCTTAAAATTGTTTAGTCTTTATCTGTAATGTCAGAACAGAAAGATTTGGCTTTTCAAACTTTACAGGTTCTTAAGATTTGCCAGTGAATCCAGCAGCTCTTTTTCCTAAATGATAAAGAAAAAAAACCCCATTTTAACGAAATTCTAAAGGAGTTGAAGTAAATAGAAAAAAGATGAACAACTTAAGCTTTTTATGACAAAAATCTACAAGACTACAATCGATTCCCGTCGATAGGTTGAAATTTTTTGAAAGTATTTTTCTGTCTAATCTAATTAATAAAAATATAAGTAGGGACACCTATTGGAGGACAACCTTAAACCTTGTCCAGTTTTGCAGTTGTGTGCGGGCCTAAAACTAAAAGCGAAACATGTCGGGGTCATTTGTATGTACGGTTGATTCCAATTGGAGAAGAAAACCAAAAGATTCCCTTTTGGAAACTAAGTTTAAAAAGCAAGAAAAAAAAATCTTCCTGAGAAACTCACCCGAATATGCATAGCCCCTCAAAGTGTACGGCCTCTGAATCGTCCACGGGTTAATTGGCAAGATCTCTTCATGACAAGGCGTCGTTATCACCGAGTTGATGTTTAACTCATTGATGATGTATTCGGGCTTATACCACCAAGCTGCAAACATTACGTCACCGTGTTTCATTAACAGCTTTGGGATTTCCCATGCAAAATAATTTTACTGCTCCGTAAAAAAATGAAATTGAGCTTTTTTTAGTACCTTCAGCGTTGGCCAGCTCTGCATCAACATGAGAAGGAAGTACTCTATTATCTTTATAGTGATAATAACTCTCAGATTCTTGAGTAGTAACCATGATTCTCTTCAGCCATTTCACCATTCGCCCACCGATAAACCCTGGAATGATCATCCGAACAGGGAAACCATGATCAGGAGCTAAACGCTCGCCGTTTTGAATGTAAGCTAAGATAATATCTCGAGACGGGTCCATAGCAAACTCCTTTTTTATACTAGTTCCATATTTGGACCCACCGCCTCCTGGCAAATCCTCAGCACCTTCAAAACACACATTGAGAGCCCCATGTTTCTTGCTAAATATCCCACATCGTTTGAGCACGTCACGCAACGGTACACCTCTCCACACTGAAGTGGAAACCCCAGCAGCTCCCCAGTTGAAACCAATCGTTTGTTTGATCATGTTCTGTTCTTTACGTCTGTTCCCAGCGCAAACCAGGGTAACGGGGAACTCACGGCTTTGAAACTCGTTCACGAGCTGTTCCATGGTCAACTTCATCGGCCTTTTAACTAAACCGGTTACTTCAACGGTCCAGTCATCCCACGAAGCTTTAGGAACCGGACCATGGTTACGAACGTAGTGGAGAGGAACTGGGGTGATAAAACCGTGGTGCATGAGGCGGTTCAAGGGGGCTTCAGAGTTGAAAGGATGTTTCCCTGTGAGACGGACCATGGAAGTGTTACGCTCGATCCAGTTATCAGCAGTTGCTTCATCTCTAGGGTCCAAGATGGAGTGCTCAAGCTCGTGTTTGGATTTGATAATCATATCTTTGTAATGGTTGATATTATTTTCTTCATCTTCGCTGGAAGAGTCATAATCATGGTTGACGAAAACGTGTTTCACAGAGCGGTGGGTTGGAGTTGGACCTGCCTTCAAGGGGGTAAAAGCACCGTTCAAAGCTTGTTCAAGGCTACTTAATTCTCTATTATCGACATAAGCAGCCATAATTGTAAAGAGTAACTAGAAAGAGAGGAGGAAAATTCGCTTTTTTTTTTCTTTCTCTCACTCTCTTTTTCTTCTTTTCACTCAATTTTCCATTTTTTTTTTCTGGTTTAGGGATGGTTTTTCACTGAGACAATGAAGAAGCTGGGGTTTAGGTGACGAGTTTATATAGGCTCGTGGAAGGTAGAAACGTGTCAAGAGAAAATGGTACCCTCAACAAGGTTATAAATCTAATTTCAACGGCTTAAGTTTTACCTTTACTCCTGAGTGAGATTTTTTTTTTCTTTTGGTTTTTGGTTTGGGGCTTCGCGTCGGCAGAAGTACAGAGCCGTGGCTCGAGTGGTTGCAGTGGGTCAAAGGAGGCAGTAGCGACACGATTATTTTCGGAAGCCATCAGGCAAATAAATAAACACCGCTTATAATATCTAATAAAATTGGTTTTTATTATTTTTTTAAAAACAAATAATACAATGAAACAAAAATTATTGTCTTTGTAAATTTTCATCAACTTATCTGGCATGTTTAAACTGAAGTATCAAAAAAAAAAAAATGATTTTCTGAGGTTGGTTTTCCGGGAAAGTTCGAGCTAAGGTATTTGTTTTTGGCTTAGGAATGTGATTATAGATAAAGCTAACGTACCGTGGTTAGTTAAACACTGGCTGGATAATAACTTTCCTGGAAGATATCAACAGTTCTACTATTTGTTGATATCAACTCTTAATTTTAATAATTAAAATTCAATCTAATACTGTTTTTTTTAAATTTGGTATATGAAGGGAAAAGAGTGTAATTATGATGGAGCATATTACTTATACTTACTATAATAAAATTTATCAATTATATTTAATATTATATATAATCCATAAAAAATTTATGTGAAGTGCACATTTTTAAACAATGAACTTTTACATATATTTTTTAATTAACTAATTGCAAGATTGTAATAAAAATATTATGAATGAAATAATCCCATTATTAACTGTAAGGTGACTTTGAATTTCAATAATTCCACAACATTAATTTTAATGCCAATTTTTTTCTCTTATGACTGCAGTCTATTCAATTTGGCATAGATTAACAAATTTTTTTTATTCCTTTGTTTAAAATAGAAAATTTTTCTAACAGTTGTTGTTGAGACATTTTAAATTAAAATATTATTTATCAATAATCATGTGATTTATTGATAAATTAATATACTTTTATTTTTAATAACATTAATTTTTAACAATCTCAAATATAAAAAAATTATTTATAATAATTTATTTTGTATAATCAGAAAGTTAATTAGTGATTTCATTGAATGACTTTTTTTTTGTACCAAAAAACAATTAAGCTTGACAAAACTAAAATCATTTAGAAAAAAAGTTTAAGGTTTTTTAATTGAATCATTTGTCAAGTGTTATCTTTTTTGACAAAGAGATAAGAATTTTCTTATGATTCTAAAAACATTCAATTACCTTTCTCTCACCCTCTTTGGAGAATAGGCTGAACTAGTGTTAATATTGAGGAAAAAAACCTACAAACGTTTGTGCATGGAAATTTATATAATCATTTCCTTCCATGATAGGAAAAAAAAATAGAAAGAAACAAAAATAAGCAGAATTGATAATTAATTATTAAATCTATATTTGATGTATTATCAGTGTATAATGTTATATACTGTCAATGAACTATACTATGATATCTCATAAAAAAATTAATTTTTAAATTTTTAAATTCAAAAAAATAAATACACTTAATGCTAAAAATATGTTTAAAATTAAATTTTATGAAATATTATTGTGTGATTTATTAGCCGTGTATAGCATCAAATATAAATTCTTAATTATTTATATTTATTTAATTATAACATTTTCACATAAAATATTGTTATGTTACAGCTAGCATTTTCAAGCGAAAATACATAAAGTCTAGTTGGTTAGGGAGGAGCTCTGGTTTATAATACCATGAGTCTATGATTGAGGAAGTTGCCAATTATCAAGTTGAAAGATATAACAATGCAATTTTTACTTTACATATACAAATTATCAGATATTTTTGAAGAATTGATGTTATGAACTCGGAATAAATTAAGTAATTGAGATTGAAATATAAAAAATAAGAACAGTAGTAATTCCATTTGAAATTTTTATGGCGGTCCACTACACTTAGGGTTTTAAATTTAAAAGTAAAGAATATTATTATTATTCAAGTAATGCATGTGGCGCAAAGGTTTAGACAAGCTCAATTAAAACTTTCATAAACTTGTTTAATGGAAGTAGGTTAGTAGATTAGATTAAAAATGTGAAGATTCTTTGAAATTGCATGAGGTAAGCTAATAATTTAGTTACACTTGTGGTTAGTTCAATTGGTAAAAAGAAAAAAAATTTTATTAATAAAAATTAATTCAATTACATAAGAGATTCTAATAATAAAATTTGAATGTTAATTTGAAATTTAATTCAATTGATTCATAGAATTATTTTAAAAGAAAATATCCAATAAATTTAAATTCAAATTTCAATATCAATAATTTTCTTTTTATCCGTAGATTGCAACTTTTATTATAAAAATAAAATCTTGAAAGCACTTGATTGATATAAAACATATATTATTAAGATCATTTCGAAGAAGCATTAAGCTCAAATAAAAATGGAGATATCACAGTTAGTTTATAAAATAGTAGGTAATAATAATTAAGAGAGTTGTAATTATTTAAAAAATAAATGTATAGACAAGTAAATAAGGGGTTAAAGTTAAAGGAGGCAAGACTTATAAGGGGAGACTTGAGAAGGGTTAAGCCAAGGACATAGGTGAAGCAACTAGTAAGGGACAAAGTTTTATTGACTGTGGAGATGGAAGTGGCGCATGGGAGACCCTAACGGCCAATAAAGAAAAACATGAAGCGGGTTTTGATGCATAAGAAAGAGAAGAGAGAGAGAGTTTAAAGGTAGCAAAAATGGAAAGGGTCACCAAATAAGAGAGCGATCGAGGGTTAACGCTAACAAAAATGGAAACAGTCACTAACGAAAATGATTACAACTGGGGGCGGCTAATAGGGAATAGAGGGGAATAAGTCATTAAGGAGACAATGGCTCTTCGGTGAAGCTTTGAGCCACCTTGGTTTCTGGTGGCTTATCTCTCTCTCTCTCTTTTCCTTTCTGTAGACTGCCAGCGGACAAAAAGTTGTGTCAAACTGGAATAAGGTCCATAGATTGAGGGCCAACTTTCACAAGCTTTTCATTTGGCTTTTGCTGTTGTTTTGGACTGGAAAAATGGAAAAAAAATCCCCCACTTTTACGTGCTCATGTGGCATAAGATTTTTGGTCATCTGGCACCTCATATTCACCAGCCGTGCTTGCGTGGCTGCTTTCCTACTTCTTTTTCATAAAAAATTTTGTTCTTTTTTTTTTTCACACTTTATTCAAGATATGGAAGTGTTGAAGTTGTACAATTGTCCATTTGTGCTAGCATGTGCTTGAGCATGTGTTCAAAGCTGATTGGAGTGGCAGGGAAAAAGTACATGTGTAGGAGACATTGTTCATTTCAAACACTGTTGTTTGCATAAGATTGAAAATTACTTTGCATTTTTTTAGCAGGGTGTTGGTTTCAAATGAAGTTTCCACCTATGATCCTCAGAGATTTCATTGAACTAAGTTAGTTAAACTAAGACATTTCATTCCATTGAATAATAATAACCAACAGCTAAAAAAAAAATCAACAGCTAGCACACTGTATGATACTCAAGATTCTGCAAATTTTGTTTTAGTGAAATAATTCTTTTTTTTTGAAAAAAGATCTCAACTTGATAATAAAAAATGAAATTACAGATATGAATGAAAAATCTTGACCAAGCAATTATAGAGTCTTTGATTCATAAACCCAACAAAGATTTTACAGGGTCAAGGAATCCACAGAACTTAAAAAGTGCAATGTCTAATTGCTGCTATCTATGCATTGGATAAATATTTCCAGCTGATGACTATTAGAAATCCATTTCAGATAAAAAAAATGCTTTTTTCTAATTTCATGGGAACAAAAAATAAAGAACTTTTTCAAAGCCAAGTTTTTTGCTGCATTACTTGTGCAACAGTCCAAATAGAAAGAAGTCTTTTTGCAGCACTTTAATTGGGCTTCCTGACTAAATTAGGCTCAAGCCTAAAGTAAGCTTCCATTTCTGACCTTGATAGACCTTGGATCACAACGAACTCAAAACCCAACGTCCATCCCATCACCTTCCGGCTTTCTCCGCAGCTATTCTCTTCGTTGGTAAGCCCTTAAAAAGTTTCAGCCCATGATCCAAATACTGAACTTTGGTTGGAATTAAAATGGTTTTGATCAACAGATGCGGAAATGCCCAACTACACCAAAAATTGGGATTTTATTTGTGGGAATTTCTCGAAAGACAAAAAGTCGATGGAAGTAACATGGAAGAAGAAAGTTTTGGGTAAATTCTCTGTGTATTTATTATCAATTTATTTCTTTCTTCGAAAATTTTCTTCAACTTGTAACCATTCAGGATTTCAAAATTATGTCCGCACAGAAAATTGAAGCGGATGTTCAGATGTTAATCTTTTCTTTGGCAACGAAAGAATGAATGATGGAAAGTTGATCTTCAATGATGAGGAGATTGCTGGATTTGCATGCCTAAACTGATGCAATTCTTGCTTATGACATTGGTTGTATCAGTCAAATTTATGAGAGAATTTGGATAAACAAATAAATGAGCAAACCCCAAATCATGGATTTATACAGTTCAACAAACTCTATGTTAAATAGAGGCGGAGAAACCACCAAAGAATTATTTATTTCTCCTCTGAATCTTTTTTCTTGAAGCTGTACACTACAGAAAAAATCATATACGTCCTGGAGAAAAAAGAAGCGTCGAGTGCAACCTGAAGAAATGTTGCCAGATTCTAAAACAAGCGTATGGAAAGAATGTTTTTAACTTTATGCTGCTGTGCTGTTGAATGACCGCCATGCATGACCAGATGATAGTTGATACATATAACTACGGGAAACTGACAGCTAAAAATACCTGTGGTTCGCCTTAACAACTGAAGGCCTAATTACCGATGACTATCCTACAATCTAATTCATTTACCGATATAAATATTTGCATCACATTAAGGTACAAATTTAACCATGGGACGGCAGCTGCAAATGGATCTAGATATTCTGAATTGCAGATAAGTAGACGTAGAAATAGAAGTTATCCACTTCCATTTCGTCGTCGGACCCTAGGGATTCGCCTTACTCCTACCGATCCCAACAAGCGAGCAGGCCTAGTGCAAGGTACTGGGGAAACAGCCCGAAAAGCACAGCGCATCCCAAAGTCATGCTCCTCAAATAGGTCATAGTCCATGAATCTACCGTGCAAGCAAACAGTTGAATCTAAATGAATAAAACCATCATCAAACAAGTCATCCGAATCATATTCATCTCGGTAGATACCACGATAGCCTGGCTCAATCACATAATCCCCTAACACCACTGCTCCCAGTGTTGATGACATAATTGTACTGATTACATCATTTCGCTCTCTCTCATTTTCAAGCTTTTTCCATTTTTCTTCAAGAACAGGGTCCATTGCTCCCGGTCATGCCAATGGATGCTTTGCTCTAACATGTTTCTTGAGATCTTTGTAAGTTCCAACAAACGAGCACTTGTCCTGCATGCAGGCCCTCTTTTTCCCATTGAGATATTTCCGTACAGGTTCCACCACCGTCCAACCCTTCACTTGCCCCAGACAGAGTGGGCATAGAAGCTCTGGGACTTCCATCACTTCAGTTGACTGCCCCCTACACCTGAAATAAGAATTGAATTATCCACCAACGCATTGTTGACTGAAGTTATTTTAGTGTAGGCTTTCTTGTATTGCTCAAGACAATTGGAAAAGCGACAGCTAGTAGCATACATGTAAGGGCGGCAACCCTTATCATAAGACGAACAAAGGAGGAGAACAGAATTGTGCGGGAACTCCAGACAAACCGAACATTTTACAGCTTCCCAATCTTTCTCCTCTAAAGCCTTGGAACCTTTTTTCTTCAGCGAGCCTTTGCCAGCCTTCTTACGGTAAGATGGCAAAAGATAAGGATTCATCCTTTTATGATGAGAATCAGACTTTCGCACTTTGCTAACTTTGGCCAATTGCAATTCAAACCTAAAGCAGGAGAGAGAGAGAGAGATCAGATAACAATACAAATTTTGGTAAAACATAAACTAGATTAATATATGCCTTGCACTTTACACAAGATAAAAACTTTCATATTTCATATTTTCTGATGGGAGAGCCTATTAAAAGAATTTTCAATGCATTACACAGCTTTGAAGATTGCCGGATATATCAAAATGCAGTGTAATCCCTTTAATGCATAGACTTGAAAATGTGTAGAATAACAATTAACTATGTTCTCTGCTTTGAGTTAAAAATGGGGATAAAGTCTAGGACACCTAACATACTAAAGAACTCCCACTTCTAAGGCAATAAAGAATGGAATCCAATGCTGAAATTAAAAACCAATAAACATCTAAAAATATTAATAGACCCGTTGACTGATCATACTAAAGAAGTTGAAGTATTGTTCAAGCATGCATGTTATTCTTACTTTTTTTTTATTTAATGTTATTCTTACTTTTGAGACTAGCATAGGTAAGGTTCTTGTTACCTAAAAGCTGAAACTGTACACTCTTTCAAGTAACAGTAAATCTCTAATCAATGCAGAATATGTAATGCACCATCTGCAATTAAAGCATATCCTGAGCCCAATTAACAACATTCAGATAAAACAATATCTGGAATCATAGCTGATAACAAACAAACAACTTCTAACACGAGAAGACAAAAATTCATGCAGGAAATCTTCTAGGCTAGTTGACAACATTAACAGTGTCCTCATTTCTGAGAACCTGTTCTTATACAAGATACACCAAAATGCCAATACTAAGAGAATCAATTAAGTGGGGTATCCAAAGTAAAAAGGATATCGAAGATCCGATTCTTGATGTTGGTGAATGATGGATAATGCTTGAAATTATTAATAATGCTTCCACTAACAAGGCCCATAAAACACTCAAGAAACTTTAATACGAGGGCTGATTTATTTGTGTAACTAAATTACCTTCTCTATAATTTGCAAGAGATAAACGAATCTTCACAAAACATAATGAGGCAAATATATAAAAGAAGTGAGCTAACTATTCAGGTTATTGTTTTGGGTTATGGGTTGCTTAATGATCATTTCCCTATACTTGATTGTATGATCTTTTGCATTTATCTCCCTTTAATAAAAATCTTTTTGCCTTTCAAAGAAAAAGAAAGTAAGAAATGAGAGAACAGGAATTTACTAAAGCTATTAAATCAAACAATAAGTTCAGTCAAAAATCATCACTACAACTAAGAATATTCAGTGCAAGACTCATCCAGAAAACTGTTTCAAAGCAGGAAATACCCTTGCCCATTGAAACTAGAAAATGGGGCATAGTTGACATGAGTGTAACATGGTGCCAAACAAAATAGGAAAGTGGCATAACGGTTTTAAATTCATCACCACTTTCCTTTCTCTTATCAATTACACAGTTAGCACTCTTACCTTGCCCTACAACCCAGGCTATCCTAACCCACCCCATAGAATGTATTGGATGGCAGCCACCAGATCAAGAAAAGTGTCCACTCGTTTGAAGCCTTGACCACTTGGTAAGGATCCATCAAAAACACCAAAGAATTATTGGTTACAAGTACATATTTTACCTGCATAGCACCTTTTAAAAAAAATCTGGAAACCATGATCAAATTATATTCAAAACTTTTTGAAATCCAACTTCTAAGGACAAATATTGACCATGATGTAAAGCACAATTAGAATTAAGATGAAGCTTGTATAAGTTTTAGGACAAGTTTAACCAAAAGAACCAACATAACACGAAACAACTCTAATAGTAGAAAGCCTGCTCATTGACTAACCATTTAATTCAATCTATAAAATTTTACCAGCACCCATAACTTTTGAACGTTCCTTTATTTTAAAAATTTTTCAAACAAAGTAGTATAAAATAAGTCAATTTCTGAATCAAGCCCTAAAATAAATAGAACATGTTTTTAAAATGATTTAACTGCAAAGTTATAAAAAAAAAATGCAAAGCCCAAACTTGTTGGTCAGAGGAAGGGAGTAGGGGACTAAGCAAACGGACTTGGTCCACTGTGTTTATTATAAAGTATTTTAGCTTGTAAGGAAAGCAACAGTGCTAACGGAGAAATTAACTATTCCAGAATTACTAATAAATCACAGCTTAAGTACTAAATAAAAAGGCTTTTCTGAAAATCACAAATCATTTCCACGCAAATGATTGGTCTTACATTACAATCAAGATAGTAGGAGACAAAGGAAAAGATTCAAATGAGCTTTAAAATACGCACCATTTCCATCATCCTATTGACCAGACAGAAAAATAAAGATATAAGAGAAAAAAGAGGGTGACATACTCTGAATAATGGAATTAAAACTGTACACCATACTCTTACCACATCTATAGACCATGCTTGGCAAAAACATAGCCTAAAAGCGAAATATAGAGGAACATGTATTCATGCAAGGTTGCGCTTTTCTACTGTTGCTTATACTTTTAGCGAAAAATATAGAAAAATAAACTGTTTAGCACCGGCAAATGATCGTTTCAAGTGTAAAACCTATCCTTTGAACTATAAGAGCAAGAACTTGTCCAATTGTTTCACATTAGTCCTTGAAAAACTAAAATGCAACTCTTATATTGTTGAAAGCAATAATTTGTTTTTGATTTTCCTCCAATAACGATTAAAATTATCAAATAAATGCTTTATTATCAGCCAATATTAATGGAACAGAGTCTCACGTTTGGTTTGTAAAATTCCGATCCATTATTTGAATCATTTACATAAATAAAATTTAACAAAGAAAAGAAAAGCAAATAAGGAAAAGTGCAGAAATATTCATAAAAGGGAAATGACAATGAAAAACGTCAAAGATTCAATAGTTATGACACTAATTAACCATTAATATTTTCGCATTAATGCTAAAAAAGAAGGAAAGATATAAAAAAAAAGGCAAAATTTCTTATCAGAGGCACAATTAAAGGGGTAAAAAAAGAGTGGGAAAGATAATTAAATTATATATAAACAAAAAAAAAAGAGTAGTGAAAGGAAACATAGTTTAAAACCCTAGGCTAAAACATTCGAAACATTAAAGCGCTATCAGAACACTGAAGATCAAATTGCAGCATTTTTGAAAAGCAATGAAATCGAAATAGAGAAAACGGAATTGATAATCAAATAAAATGAATGCGGAGGAGATCAACGGTGGAGATCGAAAGGGGAATCCTAATCTAGCTTACCTGGATATGTGACTGCCGATTTGAAACTTTGAACAAGTGGGAAAAAATAAGAGAGTTTGTTGGGGGAAGGGAGAGAATAGGGGAGGTTAAAGATTGGGCGAGGCGAAAGGAAGGAAGCCGATCTTCGCAGGGGAGTGAGATTGGTTTAGCGTTTCCGTAGGAGCGTGGTTGTTTCCGCTACCGCTGCTGCTACCACCGCCGTGGAGAGGAGAGCAGGTTTTACTTTACGTCTTTACCCCTCTCAGTTTCTCTCTCTCTCTCTTTTTTTTTTTTTCACTCACCCTGTCACTCGGTCCTTTTTGTCTCTATCACTGATTGGCTTGTCGTTGGGTTGTCGATCTCTATCGCCATTATGTCGATATTTTCATCCAATTCGGATATTAATTTTGTGGGCTGAAATTAAGGCCCAAAATTAAAGCCCATCCAAAATTAATAAAAGTTTTCAATGCTTTTTTAGTTCATACATAATAGAATTTTTTTAATTTTAGAAGGAAAGTTAATAGATTATTATATGTTCTGATTTTTTTAATTATTTTATTGTTATTATATTGAAATATTTGCCATCTTATTATCCAATGAAATTAATATAATATTTTTTTTCTAAATTGACTAACAATAATTTTATAACAGTCATTTGCTTCATCAACAAAATGTTTAAGATTTTTAATTTTATTAATTAATTTTTCTAGTAAAATACCTAAACGTTTAATTTTATTAATCAAGGTTTTTTTTTTAAGTTTTTTTTTGTTAGTAAAGCTATAGTACAAGTAAGGTAAAGCACTAATACAAATAAGGAAAATATGAAAAGCTTAGTTCGAAATCAAATTCTTGATATTCCCTCAAACGTATTTAATCATTAACTTAAATATTTGAAGATAAATTATTAGTTTATTTTTATGCCACATATCATATTATTTACCTGATTAAAAAAATATTATTGAAATAAATTTTTTTGAATTTATAACTTTTAAATATTAATTTTAATAATACGACAACTGATTCAAAATTTAATTAGACTTAACGGATCAAAGTTCAATCAAATATCATGAGAAAAATTAATGTTCATGCTTACTAGTCTTTTATATGTTATTTTATATGGTTGATAAGTTCATGAGGCTGCAAAATATCTCGTGCTGCTTTATTAAAAAGAAAAGATTACGTAAAAGAAATGGAACTCGATTGAAGACTGGACTCCCAAAAAATGGTTAAATAATAAACCACATGATTATGATTGCTCAAAGTTCGTTTAACCTGGCTTTAAACCGACTTTCAAAATGCGAGAATTTCCGGATTATGTGATTTTTTTTTTCAAAATTGAAAGTTTCTTGACTGGTCAGGCTCATTGGTGAATTTATTTATTAATTAAGCATGAGTGTTTGACCACAGGCTGTTTGTCAACCAAATAAAATTATTGTTACGTCCCTCGTTTTCTTTAGGTTCAGAATCTGAAACTTTCAGACGGCGTCTCCCTCAAAGGAGTCTTACGCCGCCTCTAGTCTGGCCCACTGCGCCTCCAGTTGGCTTTTCAACCCTGAAAGAATAACGTGATGAAGTTCTTTTCTGACGAGGGGAGGGAGAGTTTTGAAAAGAAAAGCAAGCCACAAGAGACAAGTTGACCTTGTACACAAACAAACTACTATTCCTTTGCATCAGTAATGAGATACATATTTACAAAAAAGAGTGTATCCTTTCTAATTGTTACAACAATATCTCCTAACAGCTTGCCCTAACAATTTTTCACCCAAAAAAAAAAAAAACCGTTTGCTAAATCAAATTCCAGAACAGACAAAATGACATCAGATAATTTAAGAGCTGTTCTGCTCTGTAGATTTAGATCTTTGGCAACCGGCGAGTCCATTAGGCCATAATGCCTCAATTGTTTTAGCCTACCAATGTTCAGACTCTTGAGTCTTTAGGGACAAAACTAAAGGTGAACAGAATTAGAGCTTGAGGAGGCAAACTTGTGTTCATCATGATGGACGAAGCTGCATCCAAGAGCAAAAACATCTGCATGTAAAAATCAAAATCAACCAGAATCTGCGAAAGTCCATTTTTCTACTTTCAGACACTAATAAGATATAAAAGGCCCAATTCCCATGCTAAATTTTTAGGTAAGGCATGTTGTACAAGAATCAATATACCCATTGTTACGGAATATTTCAGGCATCTTAGAATCTCAAAGCTGATATCATGTGACAATGGCAGATTCCAGGACAATATTTCTTCTGATCAAAGAAGAACACTAGTTTCACTTGCAAAGGGCAGTATGCTCAACAAGGAGATACAAACATATGATAAGATGAAAATGTTTACCTCAGTACTTTGCAGCAAAATTTAGTTTCAAGGTTAAACATTCAAAACCGCCGGCCAAGTTGAGGAGATGCTGAGCCTGAATGCGTTGGAAGAGGCCTCTTCACAAATGGATGCTGCAACAGTTTTGCAGCAGTTGGCCGAGCATCTGGATTGACTTGTATGCATTGCATGATAAAATATCGTGCATCTTTTGACAAAGAATCAGGAACCGGTGGTGGCTCACCCCTCCCAATTCTAAACAATGCTTGCATCTGTTTCAAGTTACACAAAATATCATTAACAACAGAACAATATTCATGCTATGTTACAATTGAATGAAAAAGGAGATTATCAAAATTTTAACTCAACAATAACCCTTTTTCATAGCTCTCCAGCATCAGTGCAAAAATAGAATTCATATGAAAAGAACAACAAGCAACTTCTTGTAGAAGAGGAAATTATATGAAACAAACTGGAACAACCCTCCACTTCCCTCCCCTCCACCTCCTCTTCCAACTTGCTTTTTTCCGGACATTTAATACCTGACATCCTACTACACACACTTAATCAATCAATGCTACACATTGGAAACCCAATTTCATGCTTTAAAACTCTATAAGCCATTTTGTGATTTGGTAATGACAACATACAAAATTTTCTTAATATCTGTTTTTTTTTTCTTTTTACTTTTATATAGAATCACTTAATTATCAAGACAGGTAATGCTTGTATCAAGAACAAGAGGTACGTACACATTCCAAATGATGGTACGGAATCTGACGGGTTAACATTTCCAACACAGTACAACCAAGGCTCCATATATCAGCAGGAAGTCCATACCCTTGACCCTTCCGGTTGACAACCTGTAATTCAACAGCTGATAATCAGAATTCTGGAAGACTAAAAGTTATTGGTAGTCTGTGTCACAAAGTAGATAGCAACTACTGTGGCAAAGACAATGTCTCTAGAGAAAAAGCACTGTAACCCATCTAACTAGGAACTGAACACATCATTCGGGTATGATCTAGAAAAGGGCCAGCAGCATTTCAGAAAGGGAGAAGTGCCATCATCAAACATTAGCAACTATCAGTCCAGGAAAATTATCTAATCAAATACAACTTTGTTAGGAAATTACTGGTGGCTAAAAAGATTTAAAAAAAAAGATTTATTCATAATAAGCTAAATGTTAAGATTCAGGCAATGAAATCTAGCTGCCTCATGATATTAAATCTTATTCAAACAAATGAAGCATCAGGAAATTATGGTGGATCAGCAAGAGGGATTTACACCATTTTGTCCAGTATAGAGAAATATTCGCCACAAATGAATGTCATCATTTCCTTTGTTACCATAGTCATGATCAAGTATTCCGATAAGCTAAGTACGTCCAGCAGTATCTCTAATATAGAAGAGAAATATTTTTTATGAACTAACGCCATTATTTCTTTTGCCACCATAGTCATTATTGAGTATTCCTATAAGCCACTAGATATCTCGAGTAGTATCTCTAAGACGGAAGAAATTGATACTCTACATGCATCAAACAACAGTTACTACAGAATATCACTTTTGAAAGGAAAGAATAGAGGCAAACCTCAGGGGCCATCCAGAATGCCGTCCCTTTGCACGATTTAACGTCATTCAACTTGGTTGCCTGAAAACAAACAATATCATTAATATGATCATCTTAGAAGCTACTAAAAAAAAAAGAAAATCAAAGTCTTTGGATTGAAAAAACCTTTGCCAACCCAAAATCTGCAAGTTTCACTGATCCACTTGCATCCACCAATATGTTTGAACACTTAATATCCCTGTATCAACAAACAAGGAGATGCGCCTCGAGAGATTAAATTCAAGTGTGTACAAACTTAGGTATAAGATAGAACAAACAATTTTACTTTCCATGTCAAAACTACAACAAGAATCAAATCAGGGAAGAGAACAGAGATCAAGCAGGCATCCAACCTTAAGGTAAAAATAAATACAAAATAATAACAAAAGTTTGAGAAAAGCTTCTATTATCAAAGTAAATCACATTCTTGACTTTAAAATGTCCTCTGAGAAGGAATATTATATATACATACAGATTATGTTTCACCATAGCATATCACAAAAAAGATAAGGAATCCAAACTTCCACCGGTTAAGTAAAGCAATATTTACTTGTTACATTAAAAGGGTATATCTTTCATATGAAGCAATTTGCAGTTGGCAAATATAAGTTCGTGCCAACAGCCAACTGCCAACTGCCAAGCACATATAACTAAAGTATGAATAAAATTTCAGATGTAAACAAGCAAAAATTTTAAGTAGCATGTAAATAATGAGAAGCAGCACAAAAGGTCTCTTGACTTACCTGTGAACCACATTTCGGTCATGGAGATACTTCAATCCATGCAGAATCTGTCTAGTATATGCAGAGACTTGAGAATCTCTGAGATGATACCTCTGATATAGATTTAAAAGGGAGCCTTTGGTTACAAGCTCAAGAAAGATGTATAATTTTGATTCATCCTGCAAAGACCATAAAATCGTAAGGTAAAAATTAGGCAATTAAACTAAAGGTCATCCTATTAAGCCAAGGTATTCCACAACCCCACTTATGATCACTAGCATGATAATGCTCCAAAATGCACACATAAATGTAGGGATTTACATGCATCAACACTTATTCAATATTTGGCATTGCAATGAGAATTTTTTTTCTCAACCAGCTCTATATGGCTGAACAAGAAAAGGCTACATTAAACATATACTTTGGCATTAAGGCCTTTTTAATAATGCAAGAATAAACTGAGTGAGGTCTAACATCGTAGCCCAGTAAGCCAGTTACACTTGAAGATTAGCAAAGCAAAATAGCCTCAAACAGCCACAAGCAAAAGAACCTTTCAACAGGTACAGATGACTCAGAGGACAAAACCATGCAAAGCCCACCTGAAATTAAGCTTGCTATATTTTAACACACATGTTTTGGCAAATTTCAACTCTGTCCCAGGATATGCCATGTTTTCTTTTTCCCATTAAAAATTTCTGTGGAAGTGCACATTTGTCAATTTTAATTTTTTTAAAAAAATCCTGCTTAGGTGAAAAAAAAAAATACACCACAAATGGCTATATTGACAATTTTTTGTTTAATATCTATTTTGATGAAGGAAAAAAAAAACATAGGAGAGAGGAGGCCAAAATGTTACAGATAGAATCACAAATTAGTTAAATGCATTAAGTAGCCAGACAATAGGGTGTTGAGTGTTCTAAATACTTTAAAATAAATAAATAAAACAAAAGAAACAATTTTTTTGTTTAATTGGTTACCATATTCAATTTTGTTAAAAATCAAAGAATATCTAAAGTAATCAATTCCACTAATTAAGGTAAATGTCAGAAATCAGTACCTTATCTGTGCCATAATACTGAACTATATTTTCATGCTCAAACTGACTTAAAAGAGCAATCTCCTGAAAAAGAAAGGAAATAAAGAAATTAAATAGACAGAGACAAGAAGAATATGGATATTTCACAAAAAAAAATGATAAGCACAAAAGAAAATGAACATTTAAAGAAGTAAAAGACCAAATCCATCTCACATGTTCAAGTTGGATAATACTTTGCTTTCCCTGACTTCCTTGATCAAGCAATGAAACTTCCTTCACGGCAAAAAAGAATCCGTCGCTATTGGGAAATGAATGGATAATTAGTAACGCATGATTAGAAGAAAAACATCTCTTTCCTAAATAAAGCAATACATAATCTAGTGGACAAGTGGACAACCAATTAATTGCTATTACGATAAAATGGGCTTTCCTATGCTATTCTTAAAAATTTTATGACCAATGATTCCTTCTATGACTCCAAGAAAATGCCATCACATAGCTTAGAACCTTAGATAATCCAAAGTCTCTGCTTAGCTTCGTATCTCAAAGATCCTAGTACAATGTTGCTTCCCTGAATTTAAATTTCTCAACTCTTCAATGACACTAAACAACTAAATTCATCATCTTAAAATCTACTATATAGAACAAGATATCTCCAGTGAACCAGTTCCTAATGAAATAGAATCACTGAAAACTTAGACCGAATTTGACAATCAAAATCTATTTCCAAGCAAAAGTAAAAGATGGACTTAACTCAGGTATTTAGTTCTCTATGCCATTACTCAGCATAGAGACGGTAGTTCCTAAATAGCCACAATTTGCCCACAAAAAAAAGCCTAAATGGGTATATAAAATTATCAAATATTCAAAACTTCAAGCAGCAAACCAAGTAACACTTAAAGGTAGATGGTCCGAAGGGCTAAAATATGTCAATCCCTTAATATTTGAGACAGCAAAACATAAGATGTCCAAAAAGTAGTTATCATTGGAGTTCACTTTATATATATATGATATCTAACAATCTTAAGGTGCAACCATCATTAATCCTTCAACTCAAACATGTAAAATGGTGCTCTCTAAAGAATTAAAGGGCAATAGAAAGGAGCTTTCTCTAGATGCTTAACTAACACCAATAACACCTCGTAACCCAAGAAGCTTTTTAATCTCTAAAAAAATGCCGGCCCAAGTGACAATATTATGATTGTGTGGAATTAAGGCGGTACCCAAAATAATTTGCACATATCAAAAGATAAAATAACTTCGAACAAAAACTACCTATAAGCATCTAATCAACATAAAAATAAAGTCGGGCGTTATATTATAGGCAGTATCAAATTACTTACTCAGAAATCCCTTCGAAAACCGATCCAAATGATCCACGCCCCAGAAGCTCACCTTTCTCCCAATAGGTAATTGTCCTTTTGAACCTACCATTAGGGGAAATATTTGACGTAGGCTCCGTTGTAGTACTTGAAGAATCATCATCATTCGAAGTCGTAAACGAACAGGACTCTGAAAGCACCGCAGTCTCTTCTATTCTCATTAAATTCTCCTCTTCAGCATTTTCCTCATTACCCCCGCTCTCCTCTCTTTCATCTTCTTCTTCATCGGAAGACGAATGCAAGTGAACCGGAATCAGACAGCCTCTATCGTCTTCGGGGGCGAAATCCCTAAATAAATCCCAAGTGGAGCAACCGTTATCGATCACCTGTAGCCTCATCCCCGGCGGCGGCTTTAAAAAAGGTGGCCTAGCCCCTTTAATTCCATTATTCCCTCCTCCACCAGCAACATACGAAACACAACACGCGTTTGACGTCGGCTCGGTTGCAGTAGTAGCATCCACCACATTTCTATCAGAAAAGCAGCATTCGCTTAAATTTAACTCAGCCGAGTCCTCGCCAGTCAACCCAGTAGCCAAAAACCTATCAGACAATTCAGCTACTGTTACTTCAGTGTCGTCTTTTACCTGTGCTGTCTCTTCTTTAAGACTATCCAACCGGTTTAATCTGGACGGAGGCACAAGATCCGACGACGATCGGATTTTACGGGCCTCCCAAGCGGCGGTTGGGATGGAAAAATCTTCAGGCCTTACTCCCAAGCTCCGACAAATTCGATCGAACTCTCCGTCGGTTCCTTGGATACGGAAGCTGGTTTTATCGAATAAATCGAGCGATCGTGTGATTAGAGAAGAAGATAAAGAGGAATCATCGAGAGACGAAGAAAACAACGCTGCATCGTAGTCGATGTGCTTCGCTGCATTGCGGCGTTCGAGTCTCGGCTTTCTTCTGCTCCTCTTCAAGTCCATGTCGCTTCTATGACTAAAGAATCGAGCTAAGTGATGCATATGGAACCAAATCCATCTAACATCTAAAGAATCGAAAATAATCTAGGGTTTCTAAAATATCAATTTAGAAGGAAAACGAAATTCTCTTTTCTCCGCAACTTTCCTGGAAACTTTAGGCGAGAAAAATGGGAGCGAGCTGAAAAGGAGCTGATTAGAAGAACGAGAAAAGAGAAAAGGTTAAATGGGAGACAGCGAGACTGGTAAACACCGTCGGAAGAGAGAGAAGGAGAAAGAGGTTGTACGCGGTTCCACGTGGCGGCTAAAAACAAAAGGTAAAAATTTTAGTAAGATTAGCTGTTGAGATTATTTCAACTTTAAATTTTTTTATTAAAACCGATAAAAATTTATATAAGAGTTTATAAACATGAATTTTATATAAAATTTTAATGATTTTTTGTATAATTATAAATTATAATTAATCAATTATATAAATATTATTATTAATGATTTTTTTTATCTATTTAGTTCAAAGATGAGACCATTATTTTAATTATATAATTTTTATTAATTTATATTTTAAGTAATATATACCATTTAAATGATTTAATTAAATTATAAATCAAATTTAAATATAAAAAATAAACTTACTAAGTTCAAGTTGAATTTGAAAACTCCAATTTTTGGTCAAACGGATTTCGAGTAGCACCTTTTCAACTTGATTCATTGGAACTAACCTGGTCTTTATGCTGGGTAGAAGAGTGAATTTGTGCAATGTTATGCGGTAACAATGGAAATCTACGATGGGAAAGCATCCAATCATCATAATTGTACTAGTAAATAGATAATCTTATCACTTATCAAAGTGGCACGCTGGTAACTACCGACGAGACCGTAAAAATTTTCATATTTTTTGTTGTAGTTGAAAAAAAAAATCCTTCTTTTCAAGGAAAAGGATTTGAAAGGTGTAGACAAAATTGTCACTTGAGATTTTTTAATATTCTGTATTATTGTTAAAAAAATTGTTGTGAAATTTAAAATATTTAAAATATATAATATTTTTTGGCCAAATAAAATATATAATGTTTAGAAATATAAAATAAGTGATTTTAAAATAATTAAAGAGTGATGAAATTTAATTTTATAAAAAAAACTATTATTAATATAAAATCATTACAATGAATATTATTTTCTTAATTTTACAAATCAAATAAGAATAATTAATTTAAATTTGAAATATATATTTTGATTTTTAACTTATTTATTGAATATATTAAAAAAACGTTTAGTTCGAAAAAAAAAGTAAGATTTTTTACTGAAATTTTACTTTTTGTAATTCAATTAATGAAATGTAATTCATAAAATTTTCTAATATTTTCAACAATATCAAAAAATAATAAAATAGAAAAAAAAAAACTCTCATCTTTTTAATTTTTTTAGATTTCATAAAGAAATTAAAAATTTTACCATCATTGTCCTTACTTAATTGCATTTTTGGATTATATTATCTTTTTTAGTTTCTTAAAATTATAAAGTAAATGTGATTTTTGTTATTTATAATTTCAACAAATATTATATTTTTAAGATAAAAAAATGTAATAGATGTTGAATTTATATTTTTAAAATTTTGAAATTTTAATAAAGATTATGTTTAAGCTATAAAAACAAAATGGATGTTGATATTTTCGAAATTATGAAATTTTAACAAATATTTTTTTAAGATAAAAAACATAATGAATGTTGAAATTATATTTAACAAATATCATATTTTTACGATTAAAAACATAATAAATGTTGAAATTATATTTTCAAAATTTTGAAATTTTAACAAATACCAAATTTTGAAGATGAAAAGGCACAATGGATGTTGATATAATACTTTTAAAATTTTGAAAATTTAATAAATACTATATTTTTAAAATAAAAACACGACGAATGTTGAAACCATATTTTCAAAATTTTGTAATACAAAAATCACATTTTTAAGATTAAAACATAATGGATGTTGAAATTATATTTTCAAAATTTTATAATTTTAATAAATACTATGTTTTTAAGATAAGAAAAAACAATAGATGTTAAAAATATCTTTTCTTAATATTATTACATATAAAACTTATTTTGAGAGCTTGTGCCTCTAAAAACCTCCAAAGTGGAATTTACCACCCACTTCCAACTCTCACGTTAATTATGAAGATTGATCCACATATTATCTCTATATAATAATAATCAACGTTAAAATAATAATTAACATTATAAAATTTCTTTATTAAAAATATGACAAAATTTAATTTTTAAAATTCTTTAATTTCAAAGAATCGTGTTATTCACGTATAACTTATTATGAATATCACGTATTATTCATTATAAATGTCATGTATTATCAATAATAATATAATAAAAAAATTTATTAAGTAATTTTATATTTCTCTAAACCAAACACAAAGACTAATATTCTCAAAGTTAATAAAATTTATAAATTATACATTTTCTTCCAATATTATTTTTTACTTTTTTTTTTTTTCAAAATCTAAAAATCTGCAATCCAAAGGTTTTGTTTCGCTATGAATTTGGCTCTCAAAACACAACTTTTGACAGTTAGAGGAATGTCAATCATGGTATGATACCTTAAAACTTGAAGTTTGCTAATTATGGTTTGGATGAAAAATTATCAAACATTTTTTTTTTTATTTTGAAGTTATAACAAAATTATTTTTTTCATATTAATTTTTTGAACAAAATTATCTTTTTTATTCATTTTAAATATATACCATTTTACTTTATGGAGGGAATATAACTATTTTATTTTATAGCTTGCCTCGAATTAATTTAAAATTTTTAAATCTAAAAATTAAAAATCATAAAAATAATTTGAAATAAATAAATAAGAATACTAAATTTAAATATATATATATGTCTATATATAGATATATAAAATTTGAGGAAAAAAATAAGCTAACCGGGAGGAACAAAGTAGTTTTTCAATGGTTTAAATAAATGAACTTAACTAGGTGAACAAAAATTTATCAAGAAAATAAAAAATGGTATTGCTAAAATCTTATGAAAAGTGATTATATAAAAAATAAAATTATTTTTAAAGAATTTCAATTTTTTTATCCCTAAAGACGAAGCAATTCAAATTCAACTTTTTTAGTATTCTAATTATTTTTCAAGTGTATATTAAAGAGGATAGTAAGATGTAATTGTTGATGATAAAGCTTAGTTCTTCCTCGAGTTGATTTTAAAAGCTTTAAAATCTTAACTAGTGACATGAATTCAATCAAAGATTTTATGAAGTATAAATCCAAATTTGAATTATACAATGAATTTGAAGATTACTAATTTTTTCTTGTAATTATTTGACCTAAAGTTTATTTGACCTAAGAGAAAAATTCCTGCAGTAATTCTCTACAGGCCTAAATACCAAAAGGGTTTTGGAATATGCTAGCTTTGACTTTGAAGTTCTATATACATACAAACAATATCAAGTAATACTCTTCTTTAATTCAAATGGATTGAACCAAACAAAGAAAAAACCAATTATGATTTCGATGTCGTAAAACATGAATATTACTTCAATCAAAGAAAAACATAATAGACAATGTCACTTAGTTAAATCAAAGGAAGAATTAAAATCTGTGTTTTCCCAAATGAAAATAAAAGAAAAACTATTATCAAGCAAACAAAAAATTTGAAAGATTAAAACGACTTACTTGATTGGGTCCATTACCCATTAAGTCTTGCTAGAAATGCTCCAAACGGTTAGTTTTTTAAATCTTCAACGGGTATTCTCACTTCCAATCTATCCCCAACAGTTGTAAACTCATTTTTTCTATAAATAAAAATTCCAACACACCAATGAAGCTAAGAGAAAGATGAGCACCAACAAATTCTATATTCAATCTCTCAATAAATCAAGAGCTTTAAAGTTAGTACTGCTTAAATTCCATATTCTTATTGTAATTTTTGTACACAAACTTCATCTGTTGTTCATTTCTCATCTTTTGTACTTAATCTTAGTAAACACTTAGTATTGAGAGATTATTTCATTGTTTGCAAAAACTTTTGGTATACAAAGGGAGATTAAAGAGTAAGAGATGATGTATCATCTTGAGTAAGAGTGATAGGATTTGGTAGAATCTTATAAAAGGTAAATGTTACTATTTAAGTCTTAAAAGATAGAGATTGCTTTTTGTAAGAGTTTCTTTAAGGAGTGGATTGAATCTTTGACAAATAAGGCTAAAGTAGAGGATATAGGTTCTTTAGAAAAAAGATCGAAATTTTTATATTTAATTTTTCTATCTCTACTCTATTTACTTTAATTGTTGTTTATGTTAGCTTAAAAACTCATTAATTATTATTAATTGCATCACATTTTTATATTGAACTTAATTTTCCATTCAAGTTTATTTAAAGTTATTTTTTGGAAAAAATTTAAAAGAAATCAAATTCACTCATCTTGAATTACTATCTATACTTGAGCTAACAATTACTACTAACATTAATAAATGAAAAATAAGTATAAAATACAACAGCAATGAAAAAAAAAAAGAAGGAAATTAATAAAGGAACTAGATTTATCTCACTTATAATATCATGATGTCCTAAAACATTAATGTTAATTCATACCGAATAACAAAAAATATAATAAATTTTATTTATTAACAGGTTATAATCAACAAAGGTTGTGAATATTCAAAAAAAAAAACTAAAATAAAATGTGAAAAAAACTTGCAGGATTTAAACGATCAAATTGTGGATAAGACTGAACCGTCTTTCTGGGTAATGCTTCCGATGTCTTTACTAACACTTTGGGTGTTTTTAATACAAAGAAAGTGAAGCAACATCATGTGGCTGAAATTGTTTTCATATCCATTCGATGAAATAAATACTACCCATCCTTAGTTATTTTAAGAATACCAAAAACCAGTATAGAATTTAGGAGAAAATGAATGCAAAAGGATGGGAGCCAGGCTCATGATATTCTCCCTTGATTAGGATTCGTTTTGAAAATTTTTTCATTAAATTAAAAAAAAGTTTCATTCCTTAACATTTTAATTATATTTAAAAGCATAATGACATGTAAGAAATAATGCTGACTTAGATTAAAAAAAAAAGCTGATTTATCAAGATAGATGTCAACAAATTAGGAACTTGCAATAAAAATAATATATTTTTAGATATTTTTGTTAAAATTTTTAATTTATCTTTAAATTTTTATTTTTTTAATTTATTTGATTGAAAAAAATATTACGCATATAAATTTTTGTGAAACCATAACTTCTAATTGTCAATTCTAAATACATGATAAATAATCAAATGATCAATTGACAATAATAGTAATACTTTGGAGCCATTTAAATTCAAAATGTGAAAAATAAATCATATTTAAATTAAAAAAATTATAATAATTTCAATAATAATGGACATACAAATTTGGATTAATTATCATAATAAACTTATTGTAAATATCGTCCAACAACCTTTACATGCTCATCTTGTGGCTAAAAAAATAAACAAGAGGAAAAAAAGAAAAAAAAAAAGAAAAAGAGAATGAATGACATTTACATATAACTAATCATGTGCTAAATTATTAGTAAAATTTCTTTAGACTAAAACACTAAAAAAAGTTTTTAAATTTTATCATTTCATTTAAATAAATATTTATATATTTATTTATTCAAATAAATCTTTATGCTTTAATTTGTATTTTTGAATTTATTTCAAATAAAAAATTAATTTATATTAAAATGTATTCAAGTACAAATTAAAAAATAAAAAAGCTTATTTAGATAAAAATTAAAATTTAAAAACTTATTTGGGTCAAAGTAAAAACTAAAGTCTTATTTAGGTATAATAAAATATAAAAATTTATCTAAATGAAATGATAAAATTTAAAATTATCTTATTATTTTAACCAATTTCTTTCTTCTAGTATGATTTTATTTCTTAAATTTGGTAATTATAAATGATGCATACTTTTCTAATTTAATAATATTAAC
Source organism: Durio zibethinus (assembly GCF_002303985.1). Next base: position 4,752,137 of record NW_019167949.1, on the reverse strand, counting down.
CCATTAGAAAAGCAGAAAGCACACATGAATATACTAATTTAGGTCATAAGTCAAATATTAGTAGTAGCAAAAGATAAATATCCGTATTTATATTGTACGAATTTTTAATTTAAGTTATAAAAATTTAATCTTCAATAATTTTAAGTATCGAAAAAATTCATATTTATTATAAAACTAATAAAAAATATGACATAAATTCATACCAAACCTAATTGCTACCGATACTTTATTGAAACATTATTTTAATTAAATTTCCAAGTATTTTTGAAGATTAAGATAAAGCTAATTAATTTAATTAATGAAGAAAAGATTAAGATAAAGATATGGAAGTATTATAGACAAAAACAGCCATCTAGCAACTTAGGGCCTTTCAGCCTTCTTTCCCAGACGAAGCAGACTACGGAGCAAAGCAGCAGATCATATATAAGCCAAAATTTCTCGAAAAAATGTTTGAAGGGTACACAAAATAAATAAATAAAAATATTTCACAAAAATAAATAAATAATTTGATGGCAAAAATAATTAATAAACAAAAAACCCCTACACTTATTTTAATTTTTTTAAAAATAAAAATAAAAATAAAAATAGAAATTATTTTATTTTATTTTATTTTTTGTGAGAGGTGGAGACTGTTCTTCAGACGTTTCATTCCCCAGTTTCCAAAAACAAACAGAAAAGAAAATATACGCCTGCATCCCTAACCTCAAACAAACGAAAAACAAACCCTAATTTTTGTTCATTTAAAAAAGAAATTTTCATTTTGCAATCTTTCTTTTCTTCTCTCTTTTCTCTGTTGCATCACTTTCGTTTTTTTCTTTCCTTTCACTGAAACTTCATCGTTTTCCTTCTTATTCCTTATATTTTTCCCGGAAAAAGAAATACATTTTTTGGTTTAGGGGACGGTCATTTTGAAAAACGGTTATGTTTTTGAGGCAATAGCGCGGAATCCTAGCGGGGTTATGGTTAGTACGCTCCCTTTTCTGTCGTCTGCACTCTTATCATTTCTCTAAATTTTCCCCTATTTTTTTTTTAATTTTCTTGTTGTTAAACCCTAGCAGTTGGAACTTATAATTAAAATTTAATCTAGGGTTTTTAGTTTTACTCCAAAATTATTGTTATTTAGGGTTATTTTTCCTAACTTAACTGGTTTATGGGCGTTAATATTATTTTGGAATAGTTTTTTTTCCTTTGTTTTTGTCAAAGTTGTAGAGTGGATTTTTTTTCCCGAGTCTCATATGAGACTGTGAAATCAGCAATTTGCAAATCCATCTTTTGGATGGAGTAGGGAGTGATGGAGTGAGTTAATTAAAATATAATCTCCTTATTGCCATTGTCTTTGTTTTCGTTGCTATGGATTCACACTCATGTTAATTTTTTTTCTTTTGACCGTTGAATCCATTAAATTACTGGCAACTTGGTGGCTTGAATGACGAAGGATATGGTAAGAGTTAGAGAGTTTATGTAGGAAGAAAATTAATTTGATGGGTTAGGGTTTGAAGAAGGTTGGAAGAAGTTTTTTTTTTTTTTTTTGTTCATGATCATGTTCAGTATCCCTTATGGGAAAAAGGGAACCGGCATTAGTTCCAGAATGGTTGAGAAATACTGGCACTGTTACTGGAGTTGGCAATTCAGCCAACCAATTTGCTTCCCCTTCTTCTCACTCAGGTACCTTTGACACGCCAACTTTTAAATACCCGTTGCATTTCTCATTCCATTTATACTTCATTACAATGTTCCTCTTGGATATGTATCTGTCTGTTAGACACGCCTTTGGTATGCCCATTTTTTTCAAACCCATTATGTTTCTCATTGCATTTATACTACCATTTTTTATAGTTTTCATTGTAGGAATGTTTGTCTATCATTTTGGGAATGTATAATAACTGTATTCATGTTGTTATACTAGATGTTTCTTCATTGGTGCATCATGGAAGACATAGAAACTCTAGGAATATAAGTGATTTTCATTCCCCTCGTTCTGGATTTTTGAATCGGACATCTTCGTTGAATTCACGGAGGAGTTCAAGTAATGGTTATGCAAAGAATGCTTACAGTAGCTTTAGTAGGAGTCACCGCAATAAGGATCCAGAAAGGGATAAAGAGAGGTCGAGCTTTAGGGACCACTGGGACGGTGATTCTTCTGACCCTTTAGAAAGTATCTTAACCAGTAGGTTTGAGAAATTAGATAGCTTGACCAGTAGGATTGAGATAGATAAATTGCGGTGTTCGCATTCTATGGTCCCTAGGAAACATGGTGAGCCTTTGCCTCAAAGGATTGCGGTGGATTCAGGAGACAGTGGTAATAGTAACCATAACAATGGCAATGGTCTGCTTTCTGGGGGTACTATTGGAAGTAGCATCCACAAGGCTGTGTTTGAGAAAGATTTTCCCTCACTTCGAACTGAAGAGAGGCAAGTGGTGCCTGAGATAGCTAGAGTTTCTTCTCCTTTGAGCTCATCTTCTCAGAGTTTTCCTGTTGGTAATTCAGCTTTGATTGGTGGGGAAAGATGGACCTCGGCTCTGGCAGAAATGCCCAGTGTGGTTGGAAGTAGTAGCACAGGTTCCTCGCCTGCCCCCCTAACTGTTTCCACCATAGTTTCTGGGGCTCCAAGTGTCACAGCTGGTCTTAATATGGCTGAAGCACTAGCACAAGCTCCTTCACGAACACTTAATGCTCCCCAGGTAAGTGGCTCCATCACTAAGTTCATATTGCATGTATAACTTATATCTGTGATCTAACTGGACATTTCTATTTCATACAGTTATCTGTCAAGACTCAAAGACGTGAGGAACTGGCTATTAAGCAATCAAGGCAACTAATACCAGTGACACCTTTGATGCCTAAGGGTTCGGTAAGCCAATTGCCTTACCTTTCAGCAAAATATTGTATATTGGCTGCATTAAGTTTATAGTTTTAGTCCTATTAAATAAGTTTGGTCTCCCTCCTTCCTTCTGCTTTACTGTACATCATCTGTATTCATCAGAGATTGTATGATGGATATTTGTTTATATCTGATGCCTGTCTATATACTTTTAGGATTTATATGCTACATGAAAGCTTTATTTTGGTACTTTTATACTGGATCATATTCTTTTTTAAGTCAAATAGTCAAATAAGGAACATAACCAAAATTTTGATCAAACAAAAGAGATGCATGTTCTTTTTGTTGATCATACTAATTCCTCTTTACATTTGCTTGATGACAATAGTATACTGTATTTGGTTGGAGATGCATTATGCTGACCATTATACTAAAATAATCAAGTTTTTACTTTGGAGTCTTAATGTCAGTCTTCTCATATGAGTGAGGTGCAGCAATAGAAGTCAAGATTAATTTAAAAAAAAAAAAACTAAATTTATTTTCTTTATTTCATAACATTCTTTAGCCTAGGAAATTTAGGTGTAAGGCTAGATCTTCTTTCTTGTACCTTATATTTCCAGCAACTATTAAACCTAAATATAACTTATGCATGATCTTTTAATTCTACTTAAACCTTCTTCAAACCCGCATTGATAATCCCCTCATATTTGCTCATGATTAGACTTGTTTATGCTGTAGACTACTGTTCCAAACACCTCTCTAGAGCCACAGTTTTCTATTCCAATTGAATATTATTGCAAACCTCCTCAAAAACCCTTATTCTCTGTCTAGATCCTGGGCTTTTCCCCATATTTAACTCTAAATTATATAGCCTCCAAAGTTGGTCTTGATCCATTGTCCTGCTGCATCAAAATCATTTCCTCTCATTTGTGATATCCTCCTACCCTTTTGCTCTTAGTGTTCTTTTTGTAGCTTAAAGTTAGAAGCTAGGCAACTATCTTGGAATTTTTTGTAACTTTTCTTGACTCCCATGATATGTAAGGAGCTTGTGGTTGGTCTGTGTGTTTCCATGGCTATGAAGATCTTTGACCTTTCTCCATAAGGTACAAAACTTTGTGGGTGGGTTCACCTAAATGCCATGTTCCTTCCACCGTTTAAAACAAACCAAAATTTGATTGATTGTAATGTTGATGGGAATTTTGGCACTAATGGCACTTTCTTTTCCTGTCCCTCCTGCCCCCCTCTAACTTGTTTGCTCCCTCCCTCCCTAGCCTTTCTATATTTGCATGTATGTAGGTTTCACCTTACTTTTTTTTATCAAGTGTACTATCCTGACATTTTTGTTGTTTTATCTGATATGGATTATTAGTTGATTTAGCAGGTTCCATAACGCTCTGAATTTTATTAAATCTACCGTTGGTGATAATCTTCTCTGGCACTTATGATTTTCATAAACTTGAAGTTCAGAGTATATTGCAGATATAAAATGTTGCCTTAAGTTGTTGCAAATTTTAATTAGGGTGGATATGGAATTACATTATTTTTGTCTCAAGTTTGTTGAGATTGTTGATCATCTTCTGCGATTATTATTATTGAAAGACAAGAATGAAATTTTGGAAAGAAACTCATTAGTTCTCATGCATTTGGTTTGATCGGTATTATCAAATAAATAGAGTCAATTGATGAAAAGGAGAACTTTTGAAAGAACCTAATTGCTATATTCTTGACGGATTAGAACTTTAAAAAATGTTATGCAAGACAATCTATGCTTCCACTACCTAGGGAAGCCTTTTTTTTTTTTTCTTTTTCCACCCTGGCTTTGTTTATGCTGGATTTTGGTGTGAAGTTCTTGAGGACTTCTATTTATCATGTGACTTTCCTGGTAGAGACTTGTGATTAAATTATAACTGTTCTTGTACATTTTCAAGGGATTTTGAAATGCCAAGATTAACTGAAGTTAGCTAGTGTGCTGTCTGCTTATGAAGTGTTCCTGAAGTTGCTCTGTTTTTCTGTGCATTACCTGTCTATTGCATGGATAAAGGAACCATTTATTTAATACTTAGAAATTCCAGGTAATAGTTACCTAATTTTTTGTACCAGGTTCTCAATTCAGTGGATAAATCAAAAGCCAAACCAGCAGTCAGGACAAGTGAAATGAATATAGCTGTCAAGAGTGGACAGCAGCAACCTTCTTTGATTCATCATGGTAATCAATCTCCTTATAGCGGACATGTCAAGTCTGATATGCCAAAGACATCTGGGAAGCTTTTGGTTCTCAAACCAGGATGGGAGAATGGGGTCTCATCCCCTACTCAAAAAGATGTTGCTAGTCCAACAACAAATGGGATCAGCAGAGTTACAACTAGCCAACATGCTGTTGCTCCTGTTACATCTGCTCCTGCAAGAAGCTCAAACAACCCAAAGCTTTCTTCTGGGGAACGCAAGGCAGCTGCCATGATTCCAATAGCTGAGTTTGCTGTGGAAAAGAGACCTTCTTTGGCTCAAACCCAGAGCCGAAATGATTTTTTTAATCTCCTGAAGAAGAAGACCTCGACAAACACTTCTGCTGGTCTCTTAGATACAGACCCTCATATTTCATCTTCCGCCACAGAGAAATCTGAAGTTACAAAAGAAGTAGGCAGTGCTTCTGTGACTGCTCATTCTAATGAGAATGGTACTGCAGCAACTAGCAATGGTGACACCTGTCAAGAGGCTCAAAGATTTTCTGTTGATTGTAAAAAGAATATGAGCTCCACTTCTATGGTTTATCCAGATGAGAAAGAGGCTGCATTCCTTCGTTCTCTTGGCTGGGAAGAAAACTCTGGTGAGGATGAAGGTCTTACAGAAGAGGAAATTAATGCTTTTTATCAGGAGGTAACAAATACCTTTCTTTTTTTCTTTTTTTTTTTGGCTTATTTTGTATGCTATTTGCTTATTTTATCTAGTCATTTGGTTTTGCAGTACATGAAACTGAGGCCGTCTCTGAAACTGTGCAGCGGCATGCAGCCAAAGCTGGCTCAATCTTTTGCAACTAATTTGGATGGAGCTTCTTTGAAATTGAGCTCATCTGATTTTGGATCTGAAGCTTGACTTTTCTATGTCCTTGCATAGTAAATCCAAAGAGGTTCTAAATTTTTATTACAGATGCTTAGTTTTTTTTTCCCCGCAAGTTTATCGCTTTTGTGATGTCTTCTGTTTGAAAGGAAGCTGATGAGTTGGGTATGGAAAGGGGTGGGTTTTGGTTCGAGGGTGCATTTTGCAAATAGTGCAAAAAGTCCTGCCCGCCTGTAACAGAGAATTTTTTAGGTTTCTAAGGTTGGATTAGGGAAAGATTGATGGGGGGATGTTTTTTCTGCTGTGGGAAGGAAGATGCTAGAAAGTTGCATTGTTTCCTGGGGTATTACGTCCTGTTCTTCTTTTCCTTTTCAGAGGGTTCAATTTTACAAGAAATAGCTTATTGGTGTTTTTGGTCAATTTCACGGAAATTAAAAAAAAAAAAAGAAATAAAAAAGTTCCATTTTTAGTTTAGTTCATGTTTTCTTTTCTTTTTTTTTTTTGACCGAGCGGTACATGTCTATTAGATGATAGAAGAAAAAAACTCATGATTTACAAGTTTAAAATCATTTTCACCTTTTCTTAGGTGGAATTTGTGATTGTTTATTTCACTCAATTTTGCAATGTTCAGGTTGCACTGCAACTTTGATGGAAAATAGGATTCATCTTGATTTGGGTCTACTTTGATTTTGGTAATTTTAATGGAATCTTACGTCAGTGAAGAGTCTGATAGGTTTTGATGTCATTTATTATAGGTTTACATTTTAAATCCAAAAGACTTTGTCTATTAGGTCGAGAAAGTCTTATAAATTATAAATTCAACATCATTTCCGTCTCGTCTGAGGAAAAAGTGAGAAATCAGCAGGATTAAATTTAGATCAAAGTTTTAATTGAACCTTAAATGTCGTGTGCCATTGGCAAGATCATTGTCATGAATATCAACCAATCCCACAAAAGAACCCATTTCTACTATGAACTTGTCTGCCAATTCCATGAACCATACATATATTTAGAGCAAGTCTAGGCAACGAATAAAATTGATGTTCGGGCTGCGTGGTTGACTTGAAGAACCCATATCCTTAAAAAGCCGCTGGGTTTTGAGTTAGACATTTCAAAAAAGTATGCATTGAATATTTGGCGTGTCCTCTTAATTTGGAAACCCATTTAATCCTGAGACATGATTTATATGGATAAATACAAAAAGTTCTCGTTACAGACCGCCTTTTTCCTGCTTTTATCCGGGTCTTTCTAGCAATATGCCATCTATTCGGTTTTTTTTTGGTACAAAAGGGCCTGAGTCCAAGGGGAAGTGGAATGCAAGTGTTGAAGATAAAACTTTGTGGGAATCCAACTCTTAAGGGGTGAGTGAACTATCTAAATTAAGCTTCAGATTCATTATGCTGACTAGTTTTTAAGCATACCATGGAAGTATCGAGTATGGGCCTGCGAGGCCAACTCAATTTTTTCAAATTGAGAAAAATAGTACACAATTCAAATTTAAAGTAAGAAAATTAAGAAAATTTGTTGGATACAATGATAATCCATAAATGAAGTTCACAAAAAAAAAAAAAAAAAGAAAGAAAGACTTCCACTATTGCATCACAAAAGATAGCGTATTGTTTAAACTAACCATCCAGTTTATCTTAAGGGAAAACTACATGAACTTCTCTGGCAAAAGACTAAAGAGGCAACAACAACATTCAAACACCCAAGGGGATAGACAGGTTGCATATTGGGGAAGAAGAATCCGAAGTTCAGCTCAACTGCATATTTCTTCAAGTTTTCATTGAACACTTCAAAGAAAAATGTCGGCATGATACAGTCAGGTCTTCTTGGAGTCCCATTCTGCATTACATGATTCAAAAGGTTCTTGTTATAAGTTTGGGCACTTGACACACTCTTGTAAGGTGCATTTCCTACAGTTGGCCATCCAGTCTCGGCTACAATAAGCTTTACATTACCAAAGTTGACCTTTTCCAGGGCAGCATTGAAAGCATCGAACATGGCATCAACGAGGTTATAATATTTCAAGATTCCATCGATCACCCCTGATGTAGTGGAAATGAACAACGCATGTTCAGCGGAAATATGAGTAGGGTTGAGGAGTAGGCAAAGTAAGGGTAAACTACACATTGATCATAAGGGGTGCATCCTGTTGAGCCAGAGTGGGAGCAATACTGGTCATGGTCGCTGTTATATCACTTCCAAAAGCACCAGCCGAAGGAGGATAGAAGGCTCCCAGTGCAGTTGTAGGAAGTACAGTTGTGATCTTAACCCCGGTTAGCCCGATTAAGGCAACTGCATTTCGTATGTTGTTCATGGTAGCAGGAACATTTGAATCCTGTGGTCCTGGAATGATTTCGTTACCTATGGTGATACATTTGAAAGGAACATCATTCTTGTAAGGGACGATGTTTGTGTTAACCCATGCATTGGCTGCATCTTGATTCACTGCAAAGCTCGCTATGTCCTCATGTTTTGGACCAATCTTGACGGATAGCCCTAATCCCTTTAATGCTTCAAGCACTTTCAGGGTAAGGCTGATAGATCCTGACATTGTCAATTTGACTTCTTTTGTAAAGGTTAATTACATCATATGGAGATGGAAGATTATTTCCATTTAGACCTTAGCAAACACTAACATTGCGGGCATCTGTTACATTATAGCATATTAGTTATAACTTTAGGATCAAATGATAGTGATGCAAAGTAAAAGATAAAATGGAATGAAGAATAAAAATTGAAAATAGAGTCTAATTTTGTGTATGCTTTTGCTGCATGTTTTATGCCATATTGAGATCCGGTTATTTTTAATGTGATGCGTGACACAACACGAAAATAATAAATATATATATATATATGAAAATGATACGATTTAAAAATTAAATAAAAATAATATATAATTTTAAAAAAATAAAAAAATATATATTTTATGTTCGATATGTCAATATAAATTATGATACAATAATTTTTATATTTTATACATATTTGATATGAAACAAATACAACACAAATATATAAATTATCATATATAATAATAATAATAATAATAATATAATATAAAGAGAAAAGTTTTTACCAGCTAAAGAAAGCAATTGACTTAATATATAGCATCAATACTGACACAAACAACTGAGCAAATTTTGAACCCATATTCCCTATATTTCTTGCTTTACAAATTCAAAGCCAGGGAAGCTTGGAACAATTTTTCTAGTCTTTTGACAAAGGGATGTTTAATTAACATGTGCTCTTTCCATGTGCACATAGCCAGGTTTATATATCCAATGGATTCTCCATTTTTGGGCACAATGATAAAAGTCATGATATTACTTGAAACATTTATGAATGTACTTCCTATATATGATGCATGGATCATTTTTTTCATTTTCTAATATGAGAAGGTGAACTGGCTTTCATTGTACAAATTAATTGAACAAAAAGAGATGAACTGGCATCCCACTCTGTAATTTATTTCATCAAAATGGTCACAAATAGAAATGAACCCGCTTCCAACCCTGTTCTGTAAATGCAACTCGTAGAGGAAATATGCCTTGCTTTCCTAACCTTGGTTATTTTGTGAGTACTGTAACTCTCAATGAAACAATGGTTTCTCCTACCACGTTGAAAGATAAATTACAAGAATTTGCAAATTGAGAAAAGGTAATAGTTTAGTTTTGTTAGATGAGGATAGAAGTGTTCATGAACAGAACCGAATGTGATTGTCTAAAATCTTGTTCAAAATCCGATCCAACACACTAATTAAAGTTCATTTAAACACGTTTAATTTAAATTTATTATTAAAATAAAAATTACTATTTAATGATAAAATATTTTCACAAGCTAAATCCAAACTTAAAAAATTTTATCCACTTGAGTCGAGCCAAAAGCAGGCAAGCCTAATCAGATATAATGGGGGCATAGATGATTTGACCATGAATATTAAATAGAACTGAAAAAAGAAAAAAAACCATAGTAGATATTGTCATGTGCAGGTGGTTGAAATTAGACATAACCGCCATCACACAAATTTCAAAAGAGCAGGATGATTCGAACTTTCATACTCAAGACAGTAAGTACAATATATAAAAAATATATATATATATTTATATATATCAATACAATAAATTTAAATTCGAGGGGCCAAACTAATTTTTTTTATAAATAAATTTAAATTTATTATAAAAATAACATGTATAAAAAAATTTAAAATTTTTGGGGCCATAGCTAGGCTCTTGAAAGGATCCGCCTATCACACTAAAGCTCTAAATGTGCGGCTATTACAAGCCTTCTAAATTGTTTCAAGGCTCTTAGATTGATGTTAGGTCATTTAAGGTCTTTTAAAAAATTTGTTGGTTCTAGACTCTCTGTTGAGCACTAGGCTCGGAAGGGCCCAATTCATTTCGTTAAGTGCTGAGTGCTTATGTCACGGATTTAAGGAAGAGTCCAGAATCTCACATCGAATATAATAAGAGGGTCACTGAAGTATATAAAGGTTCACACCACCTCCGCCTTATGAGGCATCTTTTGTAGGATAAAACCGTGAGGTCAGAGGGGCCAGAGCGGACAATACTTCACAAAGGTATAAACCATGACGGTCAGGCTGATTCGGGACGTTGGAAGGGTGAATGCCCAGGTCCCGGAGTCGCACGGGTTCGGAGCTTAAGTCTCGACCTGTGACAAGTGGTATCAAAGCCAACCCTAAACCGTTCGATCTACGCCAAGCACCTCAAGGGAGGCAGGTAGGGTGGTCAGCCTCCGTGACGAGGGCGTCACGAGATTAGGTGCGGGAAAATGTCACGGACCTAAGGAAGAGTCCTGAATCTCACATCAAACATAATAGGAGGGTCACTAGGGTATATAAAGGTTCACACCACCTCCGCCTTGTGAGGCACCTTTTGTAAGACAAATCGTGAGGCCAGGGGGGCCAGAGCGGACTGATTCGGGATGCCGAAAAGGTGAATGCTTGGGTCCTGGAGCCGCGCGGGTTCAGAGTTTAAGTCTCGACCCGTGACATTCGTACCTAGAGGCTTTCAGAACCTTTTTTGCTTGGGTGCTACAATGCCTGTTGTTGGGGCATTCCAAAATCTTCCCCGTCTTGGCACTACAACGCTTGCTATAATGCCCGTGTCCGACCTCTTCTAAACATTTTGTGCCTGTGCACCTAATTTGTCTCTAGACTATTCTAAACCTTTTTTCACCTGATCGCCTGGACCATGCTTTTGGAGCATTTTAAAACCTTTCATCGAGTGACTCACGTTCTTAACACTAGATTGCTCACCCTATGACTTGCTCTCTCCAACCTAGATCTAGCCTAGGTATTTAGGTTTCATATGTGTCATAAGGGCTTTGATCTTGATTTCGTTGTTACTTTGCTCGCAGATATACTAGAACAAGTGCCGTCATATGATCCACTTGGGCTTTGACTTGTGCATGATTGTGATACTATGCCAAGTGGTAATAATTGACTATCATATGAAAACAATGTAGAGTACTTCTAACTGCATTACCATTTTTTGCTTTTCACAACTTATCATTTTTTAAAATTTTTTATAAGTAAAATTACTTAATTATCATTATCACAAATTTTTAGATATTCATATTTGAAAAGTTTTATGACTTTATGAAAATCCAAATCCATTTAGAGACTAAAATTTTAAAAAAAATTACAAAAAGATAATTTTGTTAAAAATTTTATGAATTAGTGTAATGAAAAAATTATTATTAAAAAAAAATTATAAATTTTAAAATTAATAAAAAAGTTAATTTTACTATTTTAATCTAAAAAATAAAATTTTATGAGACACAAATTAATTTAAGGATAAAATAATAAATAAAATTTTTATAAATTTGATAAAAGTAATTTTTTGTATAAATTATTAAAATTTTATAATAGTTCTAACTAAATTGAATTTTTTGAAAAAGTTTCTCAATTTACTCATCACAATGGGTTTTTTCAGTTAGCATATTAAATTTTGATAAAATTGATAATATTAAATAATATTACTCGTACAGTTTCAAAAAATTTCAGCTTTTATATATTAATAAGGCCTTATAGTTCTTTCATCACCTTTCGTAACATTAAGAAATAAAATATTTAATTAGAATCTAATAAGATTTTATTATTTATTTAAAATTAGAATAGTAAAATTAATTTTTTATTAATTTTAAAATTTATATTTTTTTTCTAATAATAATTTTTTTATTATACTAATTAATAACATTTTTTAGTAAAATCTCTTTTTGTAGTTTTTTTTTTAATTTTAATCCTTCTCTTTATAGAAATGGATTTTTGTAAAATTTTATAACTTACCGAATTTAAATATAAAAAAATAAAAAAGATATTTAAATAATTTTACTTACAAAAATTAAAAAAAAAAAGCAAAATTGTTAGTCCAGAAAACTTCTAATAATATATTACATCATTGCATTTTATATATAGTCCCACTTAAAAATAAAAAATAAAATAAAAAGTAAATAATACTCTTCAAAGGAATTATGCTTTCTACCTGTAAAAAGTGTGAATCTTTCTCTGTCTCTTTCTTTTTTTTTTGTTTTATTTTCCTCCTTGATTGGTCATTCTCTTTCTTTTTGTTCGAAGTTAAAAAAAATTGAAACGACCCAAAAGAAAATAAAAAACACTTAAAAATTTATCTAAAACTAGAAAAAAACTAAAAATCCTAACCCTAAAGGAGAGTTTATCTTCTTTATTTCCTTTTTATGGCTTTTTTTTTTTCTTTTATTTCTCTTTAAAAAGATTGATAGTGGAATTTGATTTTTAAAGTTACAATTTTGTGTTTTTAAACAGTGGAGATAAGATAAGGTTAGGGCAAGGGTTCGACCTTTATGGAATGCGAAAAAAGAGGTGGTGGTGGTTTTTTTGGTTGTTGTCAGTGATAACCAGAGCTCTATGACACCAATAAAAAAGATGATGGTAAGGGTGTAGACAGAGGTTGTGACATTGAAAGAAGAGGACTTGTCGCTTAATTTATAAGGTTTCTAGTCTTAGTGCAATGACTCAAACTTTTTCAGGATATTGGTGTCGATTTCTTCTCTTAAGCACGTAAATCTCTTTGTGAACGTTCCCCTTTTGATATCTTTGAAGGTGGCTCAAATAATGTGCCTAGCATTTGTGCTATACACTCTACTAGCTTAGTAAGAGTTTGAAAAAAAAGTTAGGAAGTAAATAGTTTAAAACAAGAGTATTATTTACTTGATAAATGTACAATTGCACATATAACTTTATCTAATTTTTTTCTTATTTATCTTCTTTTCTTTTTTGTTTTTATGTCTATGTGTTCTTTCTTTTTTTATATATAAATGTGGAGAGTACATCCTAATTTATATTTAAGCCCTTATGATACATGTAGTCATTAAAGATCTAAGTGTGTGGCTAATATAAGCCTTCTAGATTGTTTCAAGGCTTTTAGACTCATGTTAGGTCAATTAAGATATTTTTAGAAACCTGTTGGTTCTAAACCCCTTGTTGAGCACTAGACCTTTAGTCCATTCTGTTAAATGTTGAGTGCTCACGCCTAAAGGCTTTTAGAACCTTCTCCGCTTTGGTGTTATAGTGTTCATTGTTAGGGCTTTCCAGAATCTTGTGCTCGTACCTAAAGGCTTTCAGAATATTTTGTGCTAGGGTGTTACAATGCCCATTGCTAGGGCATTCCAAAATCTTCTCCGCCTAGGCGTTACAATTTTTCCTACAGTGCCCATGCTTGGCCTTTCTAGAACATTCTATACTTACGTGCCTAACTTACTTCTAGGTTGTTCTAGTTTTTCTTCGCTCGATTGCCCACACCATGCTTTTGAGACATTTTAAAACCTTTCATCGAGTGATTTTCATACTTAACACTAGGTTGCTCACCCTAGGACTTGCTCTTTGCAACCTAGATCTGGCCCACGCATTTAGGTCTCATATGTGTCTTTAGGGTTTTGGTCTCGATCTCATTGTTTATTTGCTCGTATCTACTCGAACAAGTGTTGTCATACGACCTACATAGGTTGCATTCACGCACAATCGTGACTCTACGCCAAGTGATAATATTCGACAATCACACGAATGCAATGTGGAGTGCTTTTAAATACATTAACATTTTTTACTTTTTACAACTTTATCTTTTTTTTTAAAAATTTTAATTTCAAAGAAAATTGATACTTTTAATTTTTCCTCAAAAATATATGTTTTTAAAATTTTATTTTCAAGAAAAATATTTTAAATTTTTTTTAAAATTTGATTTTCAAAGAAAATTGATACTTTCAACTTTTCTCAAAAATATATATTTTTTATTTTAGGAAAAAAATCATTTAAAAAAATTAAAGAATACTTAAATAAATAAATATTTTCAATTTAATTAATAAATAACTAAATAGAAATAATAATAATAATAATAATAAATAAATAAATAAAAAATTTACGCCGCTCGGCTCAGCTGGAATTAGCTCGGCTTAAGGCACGAAAACGGCTTGTAGGTGTAGCTTGGCTAGCGCGACTCGACTCAGCAGTAAGGCTTGGAGAACGGGTTGAAACTTGAGTTAGTGCTCGGGTCGGGTCGTCCGTATGAAAACGTGCGGATCCTAGAAAGCACTTAACTCCAAAACGACATTGTTTCAAGGCCCTATAAAATGCCAAATTCTTTTTTTCTGCTTCAGATCCCTTTTTTCCCCTCTCTTTCTTCCTCCTTCTTTTCTCTCCCTCTCTCTAAAAGTCAAAAAACTCCAGTTGAATCTTCACCGAAATCTGAAAAAATTCATCAAAATTTGGGTTGGTTCGTCGGAAGTTCGTCAAAAAATTCAATCGATGTTGGAATCTATGTCGGATTCTGGGTAACACGCTGAAAAGTTCAATCAACACTGGAAAACTTACCGAAAAATTCAATTTGCGTTAGAAAATTTTGTCAAAATCTAAAAATTTTTCAAAAAATTTCTAGAAAAAAATTTTTTGTTTTAAAAAAAAGCTCCAAAATTTTTTTTCTCTACTTGTTGTGTTTTTGTATTTCTTCTGTGATTGGCTTCTATTTCTGATTTTTCCTCTTTGTGTTTCTCCCCCATTTCAACTTGATTCAGGGTTGAATTTATAGGAACAATCAGAAAAATTTCTCCTTAATTTCGATTTCTTTGTTGACATTTATCCATTTAGAAATTAAACCCAACTAGAACTCTACCAATGCCATTCACAGTAAAATTTGTACTAAATTCAATCTGTTATCTCCTAAAAAAACTAATGATAAGTCCATAAATAAAATAAAATATAGATAAATAATAAAAAAATTGAAGGTAAGAACAAATAAATAATCAACCCGAATAAAACCAAAAAATAGAAATATAAAAAATGGAACAAAAAAAAAAGAATGGCCAATTGGGCCAAATAATCTGGGCCCTATTGAGCTAGGCTCAATTAATTTGGGCTTAGGTCTAGACCCTGTTGGATCAGGCCCAATGGGTTTGAGCTCAAACTAATTAGGATGTCTATAATTATGATATAATATAATTAATAAAATAAATTATTTGCATGCAAAATTGAAAAAAAGATAAGTTAAAGTTGTCTTAATCACTGTAATATAAATTTTAGCAAAAATATATATAATCAATTGACACAACATATATATAAATAAAAAATTTTAAAGCTTATATTTATTAATAAATATGAAAAAATACAGATAATAACCAAAAAAAAAAAAAAACAAAGAAAACAAAAGCTTATATTTAACATTTCCCTTAAATAAAGTTTATTAAACAAAGAAAACTTACAAAATTTATTATATGGATGGATGAATATTGTAAGATAACTTCATATATATTTTATTAAATGTACATATAATATTTTTTATCCATATCATAATTTTATATCTAATTAAACATTAAGATAAAAAAGTAATTATATTTTTTATTAATTTAAAAAATTAAAAAAAATTAATTAATTTAGTTTATCATAGCATTAATTTATAAATAATTTTATCTTAATACTTATTTTGTAATTTTTTTGAAAAAAAAAAAAGCATCATTGTCTTGTGATTACCTTTTAATATTTTTAATATTTTTTTTACAATGATTCTGACATTATGAACCTACTGACTCTACTCTCATGTCATAACTTTTAAAGTAGTTAAAAGCTTACAAAGAAAGTTTTACTTTGAAGAAAAAAATACAACCGAAAATATTGGGCTCTACATCTCATATTTAAACTAAACATCTATTAAGTCAACATCTCACTTTTATGAACTAGATGTCATCAATGATATTAATAAAGACCACATTTTTATATAAGAAACATGATCTTTATTTCAAAGACTACGTTTTGAAATTTAAAAAAAAAAGTGATCTTTATTAGTTTTTAAATCATGTTTATAGACATCCGTTTTTGTCCAGGATATACAACTTTTTCTTGATTGAGAATTCCATCGAGATTGTTAGGCCTTAGAGGCCCAGTGAATAGTTTTTATGGATCGAGCTTTAGGCCCCATACTGGTTAACCAAATAACATTTTTATATTTTTTATGTTGTTATTTCATTTTTGTTTATCTGATTCTGTAACAAAAAAAAGGAAAAAAAATCGAATTAAGTTTACAAGAATCTTTTGCATCAATAAGCAGAAAAGGTTTGGGATTTATTGACATAAGATAGGAAACCAAATTGAAGGACCATGATTGAATCAGAATCCAAGGATTTAAGCCCTAATTAAATCTGTTAAATCCTTTAAATTTTCTACTACAAAAGGGTATAAATCAAGCGCAAGGTTCACATGCAGAGAAAAAATTTTGTTTTTAGTAAAATAAGGTTAGAGAGATGTTGGATTTATTTTGAGTGATGTCTTTTTGTTTTTGGAATTAATGAAAAAGAAGATTTTAGACTGGTTAGGAGAATAATGGAATTTTTGGGTTTTGGGAAGATTATGGGAAATTCTGGGAAAATTTGAGTTTTTCTAGGTTTTGTATGATTTGTTTGGTTAAATCATGAATTTTTTTGTGGATTTTCGATGAAATATCCAATTTTCGATGAGCAACCCAGTATCCAATTGAAGTTCATGGTAGGTAAAGAATTTTTTAATGGGTTTTTTGCAGATCCTGGCATCGAAAAAGTATTTAAAATGAGAGGCTTAAGAACTAGAAAGAGAGTATGCAAAGAAATTTTGGGTAAAAAATAACTTTGGGGTTTTTTATATTGATCCATGTGTTTTGTCACGACCCGATCCAACCCGAACCGAACCGCATTACCTGACGACCCATGGTTCACCTAAGTAGAGTAAGTTTTGAGTTGAGCCCTTGAGTTGCGTCGAAACAGCCTCTTTTTATACCTGAAGCAGAACCGCTTGCCCCAATCACCTTCTGAGCCGACTTTAAGTATTTTTCTTTTATTTTTTATTATTTTCCCTTTTATCTTTATTATTTTCATTTTCTTTCATTTTTTATTTTATTTCACTATTTATTTGTTTATTTATGAATCTATTATTTAAAAAATAATAATATATATTTTTTATAAAAAATATACTTAAAAGCCTTACTAACAAATTAGAAGGTCATTTTAAAAAAAATAAGATTTTATCAATATATTTAAAAGTCCTACAATTTTATTTATTTTAATAAAAATAATATAAAAATAAAAAGCATTACCAACGGATTTGAGGGCCAATGCTTTTCAAAAATAAAAGTTTTATCAATATATTGGAGAGCCTTATAATTTTTAAAATTTTAAATAAAAAAAATAAATAAAAGATTTCTTGATTTATTTTGCATAAAAATCCTACCAATAAATTGAAGGATAATTCTTAACAAAAAGTTTTATTAATAGATTAAATGATATCTTTTTACTATAAACCCTATTTATAGATATTTATTTTTAGAAGTAAAATTAAGTGAATCCAACGACAGAGCCCTATTCAAAGTATGAAAAATAGTCTCATTGAATATTTTGAGGTGAAAAATATTGTTAAATTATTACTAACATATTGAAATAATTTAAGAAAAATTTCAAATATTAAATTATTTGGTAAATTTTAAATATGTTTTAAGGTTTGGATAACTTAAAATCATACTGGTATTATCTTTTGGATAAGTGTTGTGAGGGTATTATAACCTTTCTTATGCATAACCATACTCTCAGACCTAAATTTTGATTTCGTGGACTAAAATATACTATTTAAAAATACCTAAGTTAATCTTAAGACTCCTATTTAAATAAAACAGATTTTATCAAGTAACCAATCACATCTTAACAAAAAAATTGGTGACGATTTCTAAAGCCTATGTCTAACGGTAGGTCTACGAATATATACGTTATGACAATATTTTTAAGTAAAAAAGTGGTATTTGCAATGTGTTCAAAAATTATGTTTTTTATGTCAGAAACGTGTTTTTTGTAATTTAAAGACTATGTTTCTGATATAAAAACGTAGTTAAAACAAATTTTTAAATCTAACTTTTTTATTTATTATCAATCATATTTTGAAAAAAAATGTATTTTTTAATAGATTATCAACTATGTTCTTAAATTAATAAATGTGATTTTTGTTAGTAAATACTATATTGTTAAGTATAATAAATATTGTTTTTAAATTACGTCAACATTATAATTGTTGTTGATATGAAAATAGCTATATTATTTTGTTATTATTTTAATTGATCGATTATATTTCCAATATAAAAAATGTAGTTCTTTTTAAAATAAAAAAAATTTAAAGACATAAAATTACAGTCATATACTACGTTTGTTCTTTTAATAGCTATTCTCAAATCAATATTTGTTCTTTTAATTAATGATTACGTTTATACTTTTAGAAACGTGATCTTTATAAAAAATTTTTTATAAACATTGACTAAAGATTACATTTCTAATTTGAAAAATGTAGTTTTTGATAATTTTTTTTAATTAATGACTACATTTATACTTTTAGATAGAGGTTCTTTGAGTTCCATCAACTCTTTTCATCCTACATTTCCAATAATTATTTTATCACTTCACATATTAATTAATAATCTTAAAAAATGTAAAAGTGATAAAGGAAAAAGGTTAGTCAATGATCTCGCTAAATCTTTTCTTTTTACTTTCCAAAGAATTTTTTTAAAATTAAAAATTACAAAATCTACCTTTCTTATGTAAAAAATGTAGTCTTTGTGCACCAAAATCTCACCAAATCTTTTCCTTTTACTTTTCTATGAACTTTTCTTTTTCACAATAAAAAACTACAAAGACTACTTTCTTATATAAAAGATGTAAACTTTGTGCACTGAAGTAAAAGTGATAAAGGAAAAAATAAGTCAACAAACCTCACCAAATCTTCTCTTACTTTTCCAAGAATTTTTTTTTTACAACAAAAAATTACAAAACTACATTTCTTATGTAAGAAACATAGTTTTGTGCACCAAAATCTCATCAAATTTTCTCCTTTTACTTTTCCAATAATTTTTTTTGTAAAAAGAAAAACTATAAAGACTGCATTTCTAATGTAAGAAACATAATCTTTGTGCACCAAAATCTCACCATATTTTCTCTTTTTACTTTCTCAAAAACTTTTTTTACAACAAAAAACTACAAAAACTATTTTTCTTATGCAAGAAACGTAGTCTTTGTACTCTAAAATCTCACCAAATCTTTTTATTTTTCATGTATTTTTAAAAAGTAAAAAAAAAAAAAAGGTAAACCATGAAGCCATTGCATGACACTCCTAATGAAAAGTCCTGTGCTTTGTATATTTGCAAAATATATCTTATAAATAGGAAAATTATTTTTAAAAAATTGAAAATACAAAAACAAATAAATTTCTTATGCTTGTACAATTATAAAATATTTTTTTTATCTATTATAGTGAAGTTTTTACACTTTTAAAAATGGGATTAGTAGTAGTAAGATGATATATTTTCTATATATTTAAAAAATAAAAAATTAATTAAAAAATGAAACATGTATAAATTTTTTAATTTTGCTTATAAAATTTAAAAATTACACTAATAGTATATAAAAAATTAACTCTTAGAATTATATACTTTTTACACTAGTCCAATAGTTAAGGAGGATTTTTTTTGTAAATTGAAATTTGATTTTTGTGAGTAGTATTTTTAAATGAATGTAAAAAAAATATTTTTAAAATCATTAAGAGAATGAAAAATACATTTTAAAGATTTTCCCAAAGAGTAAAGGCTTATTTGGTAATCAAGAACAACAAAAATTAGAAAAGAGTTAGGCTCTATTTGGTTTAAGAAAATGTTTTTGGTTTTTATTTTTTATTTTCATTTTTTAGAAAATAATTTTTATTTTCTATTTTTTTCTAATAATTTATTTGGAAAATAAAACTAAAAATTGTTTTCAAGAAATGCAAAAATAAATAAAATAAATAAAATATTTAATGATATTGTTATTAATGGTATTTAATTATAAGTATAATATATATTAATTAATTAATAACATTAAAAGTGTTTAAATACAGTAACTTACAAAAAATTAAAAAAAAAAATGAATATCTTTTGTTTTCATAATTAAAAATATCTTTTTTTTTATTTTCATATTTCAACTTATTTTTATTTTTTTTAAAAATTTATTTTCATTTTGAATTATCAAATATATTTTCACTTATATTTTTTATTTTCTAAAAAAATAAAAACAAAAAATAACTCTATTTTTCAAAACTAGCCACTACCTTAATTTCTCATTCGCGTCCTACCTCAGGCTCATTCTCCCACATCAACTTCAAAGAAAGTAGAAACCACCAAAAATAATAAACCGGAGAATTTCTGGGACCTACGGAAGAGACCCACAGGCGCAGTTGTTAATTCACTTAAGGAAGAAGCGTATGGGCTAAAGCCCAAAAACTGATCTTCGTCCATTTTTTAGTATCGTAACGGCTAACCTTTCGAGCCCATTTTGGATGTCTGAAACCTCTCAAACCGACACCACCGATGGGTTCCATAGACGCACCGACGACTACAGAAAACGGTACAACACAGTCTCACGCCGCAGCAACGGCCGACGGCGATCAGAAGCGTTTGGCCTCCGCAAACGGAGCCCCAGCGGAGATGACGCTGGAGTCTGAGGCAACGAAAAAGAGAAGGTCGAGTGTGCTCCCTCTAGAAGTGGGTACTCGCGTGATGTGCCGCTGGAGAGACGGCAAGTATCATCCCGTCAAGGTCATCGAACGGCGCAAGATGCACTTCGGTGGGCCTGATGATTACGAATACTACGTTCATTACACCGAGTGTAAGATCTCTAGCCTCCCTATTTAAATTTCATTTTTAGGGTTTCGTATAATATCAATGAAATTTTAGAATTGTTATGTTATAAATGTTGGAAATTGATATATTTTTTGTTATAATAATAATATTGAAATGATAGTTAATAGGAGGCTTGATGAATGGGTGAAGCTTGAACAGCTTGATCTTGATTCAGTGGAAACAGTTGTTGATGAAAAGGTTGAAGACAAGGTAAACATTGGTTTCCAACTAGGTACTCACATTTCAATTTCCGCACTTTTTATCTTTGAGGTTGTATTAATTAGAAGAACTTTGCCTGATGAGGTTTCAGGTAACAAGCTTAAAAATGACGCGACATCAGAAACGTAAGATTGATGAGACACACGTGGAAGTAGTAAGTAAACATAAAACTTTCACTTGGTGATGTGTAAAAATTGGAGGCTTATTTGAAATTTCTAAATGTTGTTGCTTTCATGCAATTCTATTATCTGTAATAGTATGTTCTTTTCTTTTCTACAGGGTCACGAGGAGCTAGATGCTGCTAGCTTGCGTGAACATGAGGAATTCACAAAGGTGAAAAATATAGCGACCATAGAACTTGGAAGATATGAGATTGAAACATGGTACTTCTCTCCCTTTCCACCTGAATATAATGAATCATTGAAGTTGTACTTTTGTGAGTTTTGCCTCAACTTCATGAAGCGCAAAGAGCAACTTCAAAGGCATATGGTGAGCTTTTCCTTAATATGGCAATAATTTTTTTTTCCCTATAATACTTGGGTTGCATTAGTTTGTAGAATTTCAGTTGTCCTCTATGTACTGGTTCCTTTCTAGCTTTGTAAGTACCTAGTGTGAACCATGGTATCCTTGACTGCTATCGAATTTTGTAATGCAACTTTGTTTCATTTGTCATGAACATTAGTTTTGCTTATCATTTAGGGCAAATTGCTTTTCTTCTGTATGCTTTGGGTTAAAATCACCATGTGACCTTTGGTTTGACAAGTGACCCCTAACTAATTGTTTTTCTTCATGTATGCTTTGGATGGAAGTCACTTAGCAACCTTGGTTTGACAAGTAATCCTTCTCGTCTTGTTGTTACTCTGTTTAATTTTTATATAGGATAGAGTCATCCTTCTATTTATCCTCTAGAGCTATATGTATCATCCTTATATTCATCCTTTAGAACTACAGAAGTTATGTAGATGTAGAACCTTATGTTGAGCTTTAGCATTTCCTTTTGCTTTTTCACTCTTAAATCCTGGGATTTAAATAGCAGTAGGATAGCAGTATAGTGGCCATTATTTCGTGGTAGCGCCACCATCCGCCACCGCTATTGAAGAAAAAACAGAGAATTTGAATCCCAACTGTAGTGGCCCATCGTGGCTGCAAAATGTGGTGTAACGTTGAAGAGAGGCAATAGCAGTCCACTATTGCCCGCTACTTCCGTTTTTAATTCAAAAATTCAAGGAAAAAAAATTCATTTGACTCGTGTTAAAAACTTAAAACAGAAAAAGCAAGCCAGAAAACTGACATCAATTCATAAATTCAGCCAAAAAAAAAAAACACAACCTAGACTTCTAGAGACATCAATTCTCTCAAATTCAACTTCAATTAAGATCAAGCAAATGCAGTTTAAGGTAAGCAAGTAATTCAACACTCAAATTACCTTTTTTTATGTTGAAAATTTTCCAAATTTGCAGTGATTCTATGTGTTTGGGATTAGACTGGGCTATGGTGCACTGCTACTAGGGGGCAAGAGCTGCTGGGACTTGAAACGAGAGACAAGAGATGCGAGTGAGACTTGAGGTTGAAGGAGACGAGCAGAGATAACACACCAGAAAAAAAGAGAGCTGAGAGATGGGGATGATGGTGAAAGCCTGGAGAGAAAAATTAGTGAATACAGGGTGAGGGGATGAGAAGATGTGGTGTGGGTCTGTGGGATTTAGACAAGAGGCAGAGGAAGTAGACTTGGAAGCTATTGCTGTTGAGGATTGCCCTCTGTGTGGAGACAGGCTAACAAGTTTGATTTATTCTAGGCCCATAACTAGTAATGCTCCTGCTAACCCAGTGAACAAGTTTGGAAATCAGTACGTAAGAATGAATCCAATGAAAGTGAGGAAGAATGGGTTGAGGAGTCCAGGAGCTGCTTGGTGCCTGTGACATGGGGCCCAAATGATGTGGATAATGAAGATCCAGGCTCTGTGAATATTTCTTAGGCCAAGGATGACGATAGCAGAGTCGGGTTTAGTGTGGAAGAGCCTGATGATGGTTTGGTAAACCTAGCTAGTAGGTCTAAACAAGAAGCTGAAAGGATAAATACGATAAGAGTGTGAGCCAGCTGTTAAAAGAAGATTGTAAATTAAACTAATTAATGCTTAAAACATTTATTTAATTTCCTGAAACTACCCATGAACAGAGATAATGCGTAAAGTACATAAACAAAAAGAAACATTAATAGAGAGTGTGCCAAAATCAAATCATGTCATTTGCTTAAATTATGGATGCTTAACCACTTGTTAGCTGATTTTTGCACAATATAGTCTGGCAATATCTTGATGAGTATACGGTAATTAAAGAATCAAATATATCATCTACTACGGTTATCTATTTTTCACATGTTTATTTATCTTTTGTTATTTTTTAATTGTCATGAGTAATTTTTTAAATGTGAATATTTTACTATAAATATTTTTTCTTAAATAGATAGAAGACATGACATGATATAAACTATTTTAAAAATCATAAAATAAGAGGTTATTATGATTAATAATTAAAATTACTACATTTTATAGTAAGTTGAGTAAAATTAAAAAGAAAATTCACAACCACAATAACTGCAATGACTGCAAAGGTCTTCGTATCTCTGCAACCGCGATAAACGTAACATGACCAAAAACGCGATTGCTACCGTATTTTAAATCCCTGCACTTAACCTAATTAATTAAGATAAAAACAATACTTGCACACTGATGTGCTGGCTCTTTGTATTTACCCTTTTTTTTTTAAAATAAAATCTTTGTTATCTCTCTTTAATGATTGAGCAGATCTAATGGTTGAATATAGCTTTTCAAATGCTGGGTAATTAGTGATGTCCACCAAACCACAAGTGTGATATGTGTAATTTGCCTTACAAAGCTCTTTAGTGTCTTGTTCTTGTTTATGATTGATTATCAATAATTTTCATTTTGTTAAAGCTTGAAAATGGCAAAAGCTTATGGTAATGGTGTTGGGACTGTTTCTTCTTTTGTTTCTCCAGTGTTTTAGTTGCTGTAATGGTTAACAATGGCCATTGTGTTTTATGATCAAGATATGCAACGATAATCTTTCTCTTGATGTCTTGAAGTAATATCTTAAATTGCTTTTTCCTGCAGTGTAATTGTTTATTTAGAAAACTTATGCCTGCATTTATATTATGAGTTATTTACTTCCTTTCTTGTGTCAGTGATAGGATGGAATGTTGTACAGATGTTGGATGTAGCTCCCTTGAAAAACATCATTTTTTGTTTTTTCTTTTTTTTTTTAATGAAAAAATAGTTTTTGTCAATGTCCAACTACCTTAAGACACAAATGGGTCTGAAATAATATTAACACTTTGTTTTAATACTAATCTGTAGAGAAAGTGCGATCTGAAACACCCCCCTGGGGATGAAATATATCGAAGTGGCACGCTGTCAATGTTTGAGGTATGTTGTGGAATAGCTTTTACCACTGCTACTTTTGTGAAAAACTCAAAAAAGAAAAGGAAAAGGGTCTTAATTGGTGCTAATTAAGTAAATTTGTATGAGTCTGGTTTTCTTAAATCCTACCCTATTGTTTTACTTAAAAGAAGTGTAACTTTTCAAAATTCAATTTTCACAACTGTTCAATTATATATGAATCAAATAATCATGAGATCTTCTTAAAAGATACTCTGAAAAAAGTATTGTCTGCTTTGAGATAATTATTTTTAACTTTGGCTTACGAGTGTATAAATATTTGTCAACATTTTCTTTCTTTTATTCTACCTCCCATACTGTATTTTCCTGCTACATAACATCATGTTGTAGAATGCTGCAGATCTATTATCTTTTCTGACATTCTTGTTCCTTTGATCAAAATATTTTTTAACAGGTTGATGGAAAAAAGAACAAAGTTTATGGGCAGAATCTTTGTTATTTGGCGAAGTTATTCCTTGACCACAAGACCCTTTATTATGATGTTGACCTGTTTCTGTTTTATGTTTTATGTGAATGTGATGATCGAGGTTGCCATATGGTTGGATACTTTTCCAAGGTAATTTCTATTGCATTTTTGTTGCTTATAATTGATGCAGTGCAGGGTTATAATGAATCTTTATATGTTTGTGGCCATTTTAATATTTTGTAATTGCAATTTACTAGTTAAAGTGGCATGCTGTGCACACAACATTTCTTGCCTTTGTAGCCTCAAATTAGAAGCTTTCAATTTGTAGAATTTATTGTTTATCTGTGTGTATTTTGAGATTTTCAGTTGTTTATTCAACCCATAGCATGTCTGGTAAGTTTTCTGTAGTTTTTATATGTGAAGACTAGTGCTTACAATGTTACCAATCTTTTCTCCTTTGCCGTTTCATCGTGACCTCTATGTTTGAGACTGTGCTTCACAAGACGAATGATATCTTCTTTATCATTTTGTCTCTGATCATGTAGGAAAAGCATTCAGAAGAATCATATAATCTGGCATGTATCCTCACCCTCCCTCCATATCAGAGGAAAGGCTATGGAAAGTTTTTAATTGCCTTTTGTAAGTTCCCTGCCTGCAATTTTATTTTTTGATTTTTTCTGCCTTATTTTATGAATGGATCAGAATATATGAGCTCTTTGTATGTGTGTGTGTGTGTGACTGAGTGAGTGAGAGAGAGAGAGAGTACAAAATGATGATTATTGATTTCAGCATTAAACGAGAATGTTTCATTCTTATTTAGTCTCACAATATAACCATCAATTTAGTTCTCTGAAATTGTTCTCAAGTTAGTTAACTAGAAATAGGTGCTGCTGCATATTTATTAAGTAGAATTGTCCTGTTAGCATCAGTGACGCTTATAACTTCCCCTCTAGGTTACTCACTCCTTAATATTCATAGCAACAAACTATTGATCTTTATTGCTTCTATACTTACCTTTGCCTTTTGCATTCCATCCTATTGGTTATTTACTAGTTGAATTTTATTGCTTATTTCGTCTCTGTTATGGGCTAGCATATGAACTTTCGAAGAAAGAAGGTAAAGTTGGCACACCTGAAAGACCACTTTCTGATCTGGGGCTGTTGAGCTACAGAGGGTACTGGACAAGGGTTCTTTTAGACATCTTGAAAAAGCATAAAGGAAATATTTCCATCAAGGTATCACTGCCTGAAGCTGTATTAATAATCTAGTGGCAGTTGTTTTCTTTTCTTTTCTTTTCCATCTTTTTTCTATTGCAGTTCCCTCTGCTTTGTTGTTATGAGAGGTTATGCGCTTGCTTGGGAGAGTGGTTGAATTGAGTCAAGCCTACATGGTAAAATGAATAAGTTCAACTCAATCGAACTCAACTGTCATCAAATTAAATTCAAGTTTGACTGGAAAGACTTAATTACATGCTAAATAATAATAAAGAAAAACTTTAAATAGTTTTGTGAGATTTTAGAGATGAAAAATAAAACATTCAAACTTGGTCTGCTTGACTACTCAAGCCACTTGACTTTAATCTGCAATCAACAAATTGAATCCGATTATATTTTGAATCTAGCTTGAGTAGCTCATGAGTAAACTTGCTTGTGTTCACTTTAGAACGGTGAACAGAGCATGGATGGGGCAATAACCTAGATAAAAAAAATGAGCATCCTAAAATAGTAAAATAAAACTTGTGGTTTAGATTTTCTTCCATGTGGAAATTAGAAAAAAATGAAAATGATGTTAAAGAGCATGCCTGAATTGATAGGTTTGATGCTCCCCTGTGATAAATTGATTGTTCTTGTTTGTTGGTGAGTTTTTGCCGGCTAGCTGTATCTATTATGCAATATCTCTTAGAATTTTGGTTAATGCTTGTTGTACAAAGATCATTGCATTATGGTCACTGAATTGTTATGACTAATTTTCTACATGAATCTATTTCTCTCCAGGAGCTCAGTGACATGACAGCCATAAAGGCTGAGGATATATTGACCACTCTGCAAAGTCTAGAACTGATTCAGTACAGGAAAGGGCAGCATGTTATCTGTGCAGATCCCAAGGTCTTGGATCGTCATCTTAAAGCCGCTGGCCGTGGTGGTCTCGAGGTTGATGTTAGCAAATTAATCTGGACACCATATAAAGAACAAAGTTGATTGCTAATGCTAATGCTGCTTGTATAAAGAACAGATTCGAGTTACGCCAACGAGTTTGTTTAATTACTTGCTGTTTTCTAGGAATTAGTAACTTCTTGTGTTTTTATAAAATAGATGTGTTAGGATACGAAGTTAGAAATCAGAAACCTAAAAATCAAGAGCTCGTACTATCGTGACGTGCTTTACTGCCATAACCCATCACCTGAGACATGTCGTGACAAGCTAACCTGTATATGTATGTATACCATGAGATGCAATATAATGACTCTTTCCCTCTTATGTGCGAGATCAGATTTGTTCCTCGGCCTGCAATTTTGAGTCGTATCTCTTCCCTCTTTGCTTCTGAGTGGTGTTATATTCATTTATCATGTTCTACCTACATTTTGTTTATCCTCAGAAAACATTTTCCGACGTGGATGTTTCATCTGCTGTTAATTGTCCCAGGGGTGCCATTCTTCCCTCTACTTATTAATAGTATTGATACTATTTATTTTTTGGGAGGTGGAGGTGGAGGTGTTATATTCATTTAGTAATAGTTTTGATATTGTCTATCTTTTCTTTCTTGTCCCTTTTTCATGTTGGTTAATTTGACAATGGATGTGAAAGAAATAGTCTCTTTGTGGTGAATTGAAACAAGCAAAACTAATCTTTGTATAACATTACATATTAGATATCTTTTCTGTTGTCTAGAAATATCATTGGATTTAAGCAATCTTAGATATCCACCGGCAATAATCAAAGGGGTTGATGCTAGGTATCCTAGTCCTAGCAAACTATATATCCGGACTCTGAATTGTAGACCTTTCACGGGCGTCAATCCTAAGTTATTACAACAAGTTGATGACCACAGATTTATGCCTTGCTTTTAGGACATGAAACTAATGTACCCCTTAGTCTAACAGCCAGCCAATGTCCTTAATTATTCATCTAGTTGTAGGTTATAGCTAGGGATACAGCTTTGATTGCCCGTGTAACATGTAAACCCATTGTTATTTTTTGAAGCTATTGTTGTGCTAGCCTCCCACTGATTGCCTGCCAAAAGGGGATTTGTTGGAAAAAGGCACAAATGTATGAGTTGTTGGCCTAAGACCTATCTCTGGCCATTTAGCAGTCTGCAGATAATAAACAGGCCAAGACTTCATCCATAACTGTGTTGCTACTGAAGCTGACTGCACATAAAAAGTGCCTTCTCCTTTTATAGGATCTTCTTGAAAAGTAAAACGATATTGTCATAAAATAAAAAATAAAAAAAAGGAAAGAAAAGAAAGAAAAACAGATAAAACTCATAAATCACAATAACAACCGCTGCTTGCATATTCACATATGGAAATAGCCCACAAACCGCCTATACCTTTTGCTTCTCAGTAAACTTCCAGTTTTACATAGTAAAAAATATTGTACTGAGACATGCTTTTGTCTGGTGATGTTTGATTTGGTACGTGCATCACCCTTGATTATTCGGTTCCATTCACAAATCCATTTCACATTGTTTTGTCCTCCCTATCATTGTTACCCAAATGTTTGTACTGGCCAAAGGCCTCAAGCTTTAGAATTTATTAATAACCCACTCCGCCCCACCGTCCCCTCTTCACATTGAGCAACATCGTGCTATCAGAATGATTATAGAAACTTGATCTAATGGATACTCGGTTGATTTTGGCAAGAAAATATAGTGGTAGGTCTATCAATAATTTTGAGAGATTAAAGCCTAAATTTTTTAACATTGATGAATAATTCGTATACATCTTGATTAGCATCACCATAATTTGATGCCTCTCTTGAAATACAGAAGTGAAACAACAATCATCAAAATTGGAATTCTAAGAACAAACCATATACATCACCTATTGCATTATCTGACCTTATTTTTTTCTCTCTTTTTCTTATCAAACTGTGGTTGGTTCTTGATGTCTGTTAAGTTGAATCTGTTGAAGCTGTAAGCTTTTCAATGCAACCCCACGCGATCTTCTCTGCCAAAGAGTATCTCCATCTCCTTTATCACCATGTTTTGGCACTCTCTTGACCACAGGCAAAGGAGGATCCATATTTTCGATGTTGATTGAAGCAGAATTCTCTTTTCCATCAACATTATCAGGCCGGCTTGTACTATTTACTAACACTTCTTTTCTTCTGCAACTGGTTGTAGTATTTGTGGTGGTGGTGGTTGGGGCAGGGCTGCTAGTCAGATTCTTGCCAGAAAACAGCTTCTTGAGCTTGGAGTACTTGATACCATTATTGCAGTTATTCTTGGTGGTGAGAGTGAGTTTGTGAGAAGCAGGAAACCCAACAATCCTGTTGCTTCTCTTGACTTGTCCCATGCAACTGATCTTTGGAGACAAAGGGTCATCAGAGAAAGAGGCAGACCTGTCTTGCCATTTGGGAAGGTTCACATCTTTAATGGATGGTTTTGAGCACAACATTGGCAAAAAAGTTCCCTTGTGATTAAGATGCTGATTATATCCATTTGCCATAATGTCAGCTCCTGATTTTCTTTGAAGAAAGTTGAAGAGAAATGGATGACAACAAGAAAACTGAAAGAGCTTGGGAGTTGGGGAGCGAGATGAATGGAGGTGAAGGCTTTTAAAAGGTTTTCAGGGTGGGGTTGAGTCTGTCAAGTCTTTTTGGCAGGAGAAGTGTTGAGTTTGTCAAATATGAACAAAGTGTTGTACTTTTTACAAGGTTCCCAATTATAACTTTAATTTTCTTATTTTGATGCTTACTATGCCTTCAAAATTGCAATTAAAAACAAACAAAAGACCAAAATAAAAGTGAGTTTCTATTTGGAGATAATTTTAAACATCATATAATAATATGATATGAGAATAATATAAAAAAATATAAAAATATATAAAAATAATATGATTTAAAATTTTAACAAAAATTATATTAATATAATAAAAATAAAAAATATATATTATATATAATATTTTGATATGAGTTATGATATAATAAATGTTATATTTTATAAATATAAAACATGAAATAAATAAATATGAATATATTAATAGATAAATTTACATATAATAATTTAAAATATGATATAATTACATAATACGAAAATGATATAATATATACGATTTAAAATTTTAATAAAAATTATAAATAAATTTATAAAAAATATATTTTATTTTATTATATAAATACGAATTATGATATATAATTTTTATATAAAAAATATATAAATATATAAATTTTATAAAAAAGTTATAAATAAATTTAATAAAAAAATATATTTTATATTATTATATAAATATAAATTATGATATATAATTTTTATATAAAAAATAATATAAATATATAAATTTTTTATATTTTATATAATACAGATATACGAATTACCTTAACTAAATAAATCTAACGTCTGTCTACCATTGCTTGGTGTAATAAGTTGAAGCTCTTTTGTTTGTTTGAAGGCGTGAACGTGACCATTATTTTGGTTCCTTGGAGACCGGTAAGCATGCTGTAAATTAAAGGAAGTTACTGCTCACAATTATTTAAGGTTCCCCAACTTGAATTCTATCTTCTTCTTATTCAGATAAAAAAGGCCCAAATCTCAGTTCTGCCAAATTTACACGCTATTGATTGTAAATCATAGGCTGACCCCTCCTTTTACTTCCTTTGAGGTTCATAGTGTTGCCATTTCAAGGTGAAACTCATAATTTATGTTTTTTTTTTTTATTTTTTATAATTTGAATTGAAATTCAAAACTTTTAATTTTAAAATAGATTTCGTTATAACTAAACTAAAAACTCATAAGTGAAACGCATAATTTACGACAATGCTATTTTTTTTTTTTTGTCATTCAAGGGAATATAATTTTACATTAAAGAAAAGAAAAAATATTATAATTCGAACTTCAATTTTGATATTTTCTTTAAAGTTGATCCAACCATTAGATCAAACAATTAAAAACGATAATATTATAATTTTATAACATATTTTTTTGTCTCATTTTTTTAAATATCTTAAAAATTATAAAATTTTAAATTTATAAAAAAATTTAATTTTAATATTAAATACAATAAAATTAAAAAAAAAATTAAACTCCATAAAAATTAGTATCACCTAAATAAATTGGAACAGAGGAAGTATTATATTTTTACAACCCTTTAATATAATTCAATTTCATTTTCCTTAATAAAAATACTAAATTTTATTTTATGGGTGGTGGGTAACAAGGCCACTCAAACGCTGAGTCGGTGCCACGTCATAGACATGTTTTGAGCATTTACCACCACCGTCGATTGGAAAGAACTAAAGACCAATCACTGCCGTCGATATCCATCTGAATCTGATCAATAAAAAAGATTAAACTGCATATTTGTTTAATCCAAGTGTAGTGAGATGATCAGATTGGCAGAGGCTAAAGAAGACGGGATCGTACACGTGGAGATAATTGGAGAAAAAAAGATAACAAATATATAAAAAATAAAAGAGCTGCTCACAGTTACAGCTCAGCCGACACTCCCTGTATTATCGCATGTGGAAGCCACGTGACAGTTGGACTTGGTTCATGGTAGGAGTAGAAGTAGCTTAGTACTATCCTCCCGACTGCCTTGTTTGCCGAACATGATATTCCCTTTTTTTTTTTAGGAGAAAAAGCCTATTATACTTATTCATGCAACTCTTTTTTCTTGGAGAAATATACTAAAAAATGAGAAATATTTTTACTACTAATAATGGTCTTGACTGAATTTAATATCACGAGTCCCATGACACCAAATTTAATTGAAAAAATACTCAAAAACCCATATAATGAAATAAAAATATGCTACGTTATAAGGGCAATGTTAATCTTTTACTGTTCGTACAAGAAAAAAGGCAGGCCTGCGCACTGGACGGTGAGATAAAAAGGCAAAATGGGGTTTGCCTTTGTTTTTTTATGTACAATTGACAAAATGCCAAAACAAAAATCTCATGACTTTGCTTTGAGAAGGATAAAAAATTTGGTCAAGTATGAGTTGTTGTGATTTTTGACAAAAAATCTTTCTCTTTTCCCCTTACTGAAGCTCTTGGTTGCAAGATAAACAAAGAAAACACAAGAAAGTAAGGGTTTTATTTATTTTTTAATAAAGTGAAATTGAGGTTTATATACATGGTAATATGAACGGCAAGTCAAGCCAACTCCCAGTGAGAGAGATCATAATTTTTGTTGGCAGATGAAAGTTTATAACGAGGGAAGGCTTTCCAGATTCAGAGTTTAAGTAGGACCGCAGATCTTAACAAAAAATTTATAAACTATTGATTAAGGAAGATTGTTGGTAATGAAAATAAAATTTAAAACTTACAAACGAAATGTTTGATGGACAAAAAAAATCATAATTTTGGTATTAATGGAGGTTGTCCCGGCGGCCAAAAATTAAAATAAAAGATGTACCATGCCACAATAATAATTATAACCATCAAAGGGGCATAAAATAAGCTACTATTCTGTAGTAGTACATAGTATCACCTTTTTTCCGAAAACTCTTCAATGAAAATAAGTTAACTTGCCACATTACCATCTTGCATTTGCATTTCGCATTCCAAATGTAAAAATAAAATAATAATAAATAATAAATAAAAATTATTATCAGTAAATGTGATAATTATATATTCTGTAAATCAGTTTTAAATGTATACATGGGAAATGCATAACTTTTGTAAGATTTTTTCATTCCCGACTCGTGTTTGAAAGTTTGAGATTTTTTTATTGACAAGTACATTAGTTAAACCAGTAAAATCAAAGAGACCACGACAGAGAATAATCCAACATTATGTATATAAAAAAGTTGGAATTTGGTAATTACGAAGAACGATCGGCTGGGGGGCCTGCAACAATATGTATATCTGCAAAATAAATAATTGTAACGTGGGTATTTTTAACTTTTACTGCTTAGTGTATTAAAAATAAAGAATTGTTTTATCAATGCAAGTGGAAATAGAGGAAGCTACCTCATCAATGACCAATGTAGCATTGCCAGAGATTGCCTATATTATCAAAGACATGCTTCTCTGTTAGCGCGACCCAAACCCATCTCCATATAGCACTATAAATATTAGCAAAATATTCTATCTCCATATAAAATATTAGTAAAATATAATGTTAATATGGCAATTCACCATCTCCATCTTAGAGGTGGGGCAACATGTATAAAAGAAAGGCAGGCAAGAGAGGCACTCACTCCATACACACAGATATGTTAAAAAAGAATAAAGAAATCAATCCGATGATTTACCTGCCCTTTAATAGTAAGAAACAAAGTCAAATTATGAGTCAAGAATATAATTCACCGATGTTCAATATATCTATCTATATCTTTCAATCAATTATCAGTGCAACATCATTGCTGCATAATTCAAAAGGTTGCCACACCTTGCTTCAAAACACAAGTTCCTAGTTCACATCTTCCTACTTTTCAGGATGAACCAAAATATAGCATACAAAGATGACACAAGAATCGCACCTATCATGTATGTGTGCTGGAACAAGGCTTTGCTGAGTTGAGTCAGGGGAGTTACTGCACAACTTGCATTTATGATGAATTCTCAAACCAAATGCTAACTTCACCACCCTTGTTGGGTCATCTCTCTTTGGACAGCAAAATGGTCTGTCATTCAAGTTCAAAGTTAAAACTATGGCCTGCCATTGCCTTTTAATTTGAAATTACAACAGCATTCAATTCACCACATAAAAGGAAAGAAAAATCCATAGTGGTTTGGTTACCGCAACATTGAAACGCCAACATAATCCAGAAAAGAACATCTTTCACAATCAGCTATTTTTCAAAGGTATCATCATGGTTATCCTCTGAGGGTGCAACTGCCACACCCTTTGGGAAATTGGATTCGATATTTTCTTGATTAGAAATTCTATGTGGACCGTCATCCACCCTGTCAGTATCATTTTGCAACCCAACTTTTTGTTCTATCACCCTATTATCTTCAGATTCTTTCACTGATTCAACATGTTGCTGGGCTTGAACTTGAGAACCAGACAAAGGAAAAGTTGCAGAACCACCACCTGATCCTTTCAAAAGACAGACATACTTGAACACAAGTTGTTTATAGTTATTTAGCAGGTCTTCAACATCATTGATTGTCAAGTCACCAGCATGAGCGAACATGTGAGGGTACTCTTGAAACACTTTGCTTGTTTGATCCTCCTTCAGAAGCATAGTTGCCCCTCTATTCTCTAACTCTGAGATTGATGGAATTTTATTGATTGACTTATCTTCTTTACTTGAAAGTTTTCTTTCAGAGGATTTGGGTTGTATCGTATGGTCCTCCTTACGAGTTTGATGTCTGGATTCATTAGTAGGTTCTCTGGGATCATGTCCATCAATTTGGTCAATTTGACTGGACAGACCATCCAAATCTGTTGAAAGGCCAGATAGAAGAGCTTGAGCAAACTCCATGTTTTTCTCAAATTCAGTTTCCTCCATTGAAAGCGCTTTTGCATCAATATTCGAGATAAAAGACTCGGCAGAGAGCATGTTTGTGAAAAAATAGGCTGCTTCTGCAACTAGTCGAGATTGACGTCTATAACGTTGTATATACAACAAATTTGAGTACAGCTGTGGAGGATTTGCCTACATAACAAATTCCATGAGAAGAATACATTATTAATCATTTTGGAATGAAGGGAGGACCAACTAAACAAAACAATCCTGCAAACTTCCTGATCTTACCTTTATGGTAACATAAATCAAGACAGGAAGAAATTCATCAGCTCCAGGAGGATTCTCGTTTGAAGCAATTGAAGCATTAAGCAATAAATTATTGATAACCTTGCAACAATTGAGGATACACACAAGCTTATCTCTTGGAGCCTTGTACATATTGATTTTTTGTAACTCTTTCTGTGCAAGCTGGCAACATAAAGTATAGATTCAGGTGAGAGACTAAAAGGTAGAATAGCATAGTGGTACATTCAAACTTCCTAACCATATCAATATACAAGCTTCATTGATTAAAAACTTTTATAGAAATAAACCATACTCAAATGT
This sequence comes from Durio zibethinus, assembly GCF_002303985.1. The sequence continues at coordinate 4,716,774 of NW_019167949.1, read as the reverse complement.
TGGGACATTTCTTGCACATGATAAATATGTTCTTGAAACAAGAAAAAGTAGAGGCAGCAAATATGGTAGGATTGACTGCCCAATAGTTAGTAAACCATAAGTAAAATACAAAACAAAGTATGATAAATAAGATTATCAAATTAAAAAGGCAGCTATATATGATAACTAGTTTGGACATTATCCTGATAACAAGCTTGTTGTAGATGGGTATGAAATTTTTTTTTTTGGGTTTGGGGAAGAGATTGTAGGCAATTTGCAATAAAGAACTGGTTAAGACCAAGACTGGTCATTTATAGTAAACAGAATCCTATACCTACATTACTATAAGCCCACTTAACCACTATCAGCCTGTCTGGCTGAAATTCAGCGAATATAACAAACCTATTTGGAGCTAGTAAGAAAAATATCAACCAACTTTACAGGTATTTTGCACCCAAAACTACTGAACACCAGTTGCTGCTCTTATGCTGAAAATATTTCTGAGGAAAACATTCTATAAAAGGGGCCAAATAACCTGGACCTAAAGCTTTCAGTTGATACATTACTTCGATAGAGTTTATTTAATTCTCCGTACAACGAAAATATTAGCCATAACCAAATGCAGGAGCTACAAGTACTGTATCAAAGTGAGCTACAGGATCAAATAAGACCACTGTTGCCTAAGACAATATCATTGGTCATATTTTGAGTTTGTAGAGACCTGAAAATTAGTGAGGTCCCAGAAAAGGGGGAATATTTTATATAGTGTCAGAGCAAAACTGAAAAAGTAAGAGGTATCAAACAAGTATGAAAACAGCTATATATGATTAAATATGCATCCATGGTTATGGTTTTCCTCCTCTTCATTGTATAAAATCTAAATCAGCGTTTATTCATTAGCACGTGAAACAGTTCAGCTGCCTTCCATGAATAGATTGACACAGCAATGTCAAGCCATGTTATGGTCCTCATTTGATCATGCCAGGGGAGGAGAACTCTATAATGAGTTCAACTCAAACTTAGACATCTGTCTTAAGCTGGGAGTAAGGCATGAAAGAATCTAACATGTTAAGATGACTTAGACAGAAGTTTCCTTTTGGGCCCAAAGCAGGGCTTCATTAAGGAAAATAGATTCTTTGCAAAGAGATGTACTTTCCTTCCTCGGTGAGGATTTTTGCTCTCAGAGGGTCCACCCACCTGACCTTCCTTAGAAGTTAGAAAGATTATGGAAATGCTGATACCTATCGGCATTCCATCCTTGGAAGCTTCTAACAAACATGTTAATTTTTTTGTTTGTTTGATGGACTTTTGATTGCTATTTGAGAACCATTAGGAACCTCTTATTAACTAGGAGTTCACTCCAGATTTCTAGATAAAACCATCCATTCTTATCTTCGTGGGAGCGAACACCTTGAAATGTTTTGTTATTTCCAGTCATTACTATAAGAATTTCACTATTAGCAGGGTAGATAAAAGTATACTCTACAAAATGTTGAAAGGGTTTTCAGTACAATTGACTGCCAAACATTAAAAAAAAAAAAAAAAAAATAGTTCATAGGGACAACATATGCAGGAGGTGAAGTTTACGACATACTAAAAAAAGGAAATCACTTGAAACACCAATCCAACCACTTACCAGCCATGATGTCTCATTCTGAAAGGTCGGCTTAATATCCAAATTCTCAGGCCGAACAAATTGCTGGACAAGAGACATCTTCTCAGAAAGTTGCTCATCTTGTTTTACATCATCTGGAAGTGAAGCAAACACACGGGTAAATAACTTTGTCATAACATACTTCTCCAATCCCTGTAGTTGAAAAAAAAAAAATGTAAATACATCAACCCCTGGTAAAGATTTTTCCTTTTATTAAAACAAATTGCCTAAAAATAAGAAAGGAAAGAAATTTAACGCATTAAGCATGTAAAAGAAAATCCCAAAGATATACGAGCAAAATAAGAAGTATCACTAGCTTACTTCACCGGCACTGTCCAGCTCCTCCTCCGAGCATCCAGCCCAAAGCGGATGAGCTCGAAAAGCAGCTTCCATGTTGGCAAAGAACGCCTGTACGGAAGCACTATCCCTTTCCGGATCAGGAGCATGGTTGGAGAACGAAACTATGAAACTGCAATATACGCCAAAACTCAGAAGTCAAAACCCAGAAATGATTGCGTTAAATTAAGCTTTATTTGGCAATAAATTTACAAAAAGAACAGATTCGAAACTGCGAATTTTACTTGAATTTAGAGCAATCAACTATTAAATCATCGACCAAATAAACAATCATTAATCACTTCCGATTAAGCACAAATCACCTTCTATCTTAAGTCTTCATATACATGTAAAGAAGAGCATTAGAACAAAAATAATAATTACAGATTGAGAGACCTTTTGATGGATTTGACGAAATCAGCAGCGGAAGGCTGGCGCATGCGCTCTAGAAAATCTTGCAATCCTAAGAAAACGTCGGCGTTCTCCATTTCTCTAATCACCGTCCGATTATTTGACAATTTCGGAGCTCACGTTGATTCGAGACGAGAGAGAGAGAGAGAGAGAGAGAGAGGGAGACAGAGGCCGAGAGAGTTTTTGCTTGGGGGAGAAAGTCTTCTAGAATGAGGAGCGCGTGATCGGAGGTGCAGGTGCAAGTGCAGTTGCAGACAACAGAAATTTTTAATTTTTAATAAAATGGTTTTTTTTTAATTAAAATTGGGATTTAAATTGCGCAAATTGCGCTGCGATGTGATTATTGTTGGGCTCTTGCCATTTCTGTTGGAATTTCCGAGTCTTATGGGTTATGGCCTGTTTGAGGAATATTAAATAATTGGGATGTGAATAATTAAGACACGTGGAAGATAGAATTTTTTTTTTTTGAATTTTAGTATTATATTTAATTTCGTATTTATATCTAATAAATATTTTAAATTTATTTTCATTTCCATTTCTATGAATATTTAATAGATACGAATAATCCCATACATATAGTTTTTAAAAATAAATAAAAATAAATTTTTTTAATTTTTTAATTTGTATATTTAAATAATTTTTTATAAATAATTTTTAATATATTTTTAATAAAAATATATTAATTTTAATTATCTAAAATAATAATTTATATTATTTAATAAAAACTTATTTACTAATTATTTGTAAATATATATATATATAAGATATGGGTATGAACAAGTGCTATATTATATGTTCTTATATTCATATTTAATAAAAATTTAAAATCATATACATCATTATCTCTATACTCATAATGTAATACTTATTTTCATATCCATTCGAGTAAAAAATCAAATTTCGATGGATAAAATTAACATTTATATCAAACAATCACTAAATTAAGCTTTTTTTTTTTTATTACTTAAATACAATAATTTTGAACACCATATATTGATATAAAAAAAAATCACAAAAGTAATAAATTTAAAATTTTAATAAAATCATATATAAATTTTTAAAAAAATTATATTTCGATACATATCATGATATAAAAACATGTTTTTCGTATATTTAACAAAAGAAAATAAATATGAATATATAAATTATCTGTTTTTTTTTTCTTTTAATTTTTTCTTTTAAAAAGTAACAAGAAGGCAAAACTTTACGTTTGAATTCCAAAGCTAAAAATATTTAAAAACTGTAGCAGCATCAACATTTTACTAGCTTCTATGAAAGTGGCCATACATTATCTTTTGGCGTTTGGACCACCATTTTACAACACTCTTACGTATCACATTTAATTTCTATGCAAAATGAGAAAAATGGAAAAACTATAACAATTTTTGTATATAAATACTATCATATCATATCCTCTTCAACCCAAAAAAAATGAATTGGAAGATATGTTGAATGCTACTATAAACTTTTCCGATCAAACAGCTCCTATCTACCACGTGAATAATGTCTTCGCCTTCATTTTTCGTATTATGTTGAGGAAATGTGTTTGCACTCTGCAGATATGTATGGAAACCAGATGCACCGTTACTGCCTCTGCTCGATCATCAACCACACGTGTTTAATCTTATTTGTCCAAAGAAAACTTTCCCATTTTAGAATAAAGTGCTCCAAACCGCAGCATCCCCTTCACCACACCTTTCATGAACAATTTTAATCTTCTCCACTGATTTGCAGATTCCGCTGCAGCTCCAATCAAATGATGCAACACAAATGTTGCCGGCTTGTGCCTTCCACTCACAATCTGTGTACAGGAAACGAACACAGTTAGAAGGAGGACCAAACTAGAAATGAATGTTACGCACTAATGAAATCCAAATGAGTGCTCTGAATTTTCGAAGTTTAACACCTTATTCTTGACACTTTCTTTGCAGAGGAAAACTAATAAGTTGAAACAACTTGAGGATGCCCATGGTTTGCACACTTTGATATGCTTAAGAATAACTTAAAGAACTCGAAAAAATAGAAAAGATTATCCCTAGATTTTGACAACAAGAAGTGCCCTCGAGTGCAACCGCAACCCATCTGATCATCAGGTGGACTGGCATCATTACATAAACATGAATCCATCCTTTTTCCATCTTCCATTTATTGGTCCTCATGATAGTTTGAAGTACTTAAAAATTATATGAAGTTTGGCATAAGATTAAATTAATTATATTCTTCCAGAACATTACCTGGTGGAGTCCCACAGCACATATTCCTATCATCTATGTGCTCAACCTCAAGGCCAATAAACCACGAGCCAAGGGACACATCTTCATTAGCATACTTATGCAATATAGGCCTGTAATCAGTCAGAATCACTCTAAATATTAGCTGTGCCCTTTAAGACAGAATACTATCAGTGCAGAAGACCAAAGGTGCAAATTTACAACATCAAAACAATATACAAATTCATCAGTCTGATTTAGCCTTATAGATCAAGTAGATAAATTTGATCAGCATTTTAATGCTCTGGGGAATTTTATTTGAATATACACTTATTTAAGGACTTGAATGATGCCCAATTTTAACAGAATTTATGAAAGATAACAAAAGATTTTCAATGTTTTGAGTAACACTATGCTTGAAGTAAAAAAGGTGGCAACTTGATTAACTGGGAGAAAAAAAAAAATGAGAGAAAAATGAAGTCAAAGGAGGGGATGATAGTAAAGGCACTGCCAAATGCACACACATACAAGAAACCATGAAGATGAAATCAGATCCCCCAATAAGGCAAAGCAATATATAAACCAAAAACAGACTACTTTCATGCAAAAATCAAAGTTCTCACTGATTTATGGAGATGTAGGTTGCCAGATCCCTTGAAATTGCATATATCTGCCCAGTTGCATGTCGAAAGTATTTGTTCCCCTCCTCTCCAAATTTCCAGTACTCTGGTTCATGGTACTTGACATTCCTAAAGAACAAAAAGGAATCAATAAAAGTTATGTTACAAATTTGCAGAAGGGAGCAAAGAAAATTTGACAGTAATATTATCAACAATAAAAAGATCACCAGGATATTACTTTTGAGAAAGTACAGGTCCAGATTTCATGCACCCTATATAGACTCTGGGCTTGGAACGGTGACGGCCAAGAGTTGCAGCTAGCATACCTATGGGAAAACATGCATAAGAAATTCAATTTACAAAACAATCAAATTTCTTCTTCACCATTATGTTGGGTGATAAAATGCTTTCAATAACAAAATGGAGAGGAAATAGGAGCCACTACCAAGATTAACATGGACATCATCATCCACCTTGACGTAGAACTCAGCATCCCATTTTGCAACTGCAGTAGAAAAGAACATTTTTGTTTTTGCTGATAATTCATGATATCCTTCAACATGCTCCTGCATTATAAGATTGAAACCAGTTATTGATAAGAAATATGTTATAAGAATATCCAAAATTATTGTGGGAGTGCTGTCTAACCAGTCTAAGGAAGTCCTTATGCTGAGCATCCTCTGAATCAATAGCTCTATCTAAAATGCTGTTGGATGTTGCACTGGGTCAAACAATGCAGATATAACTTATATCAGTTCAAATTATGTACTGAAGCAAGTATATTTCTCGCACGTTCATCACATTTTAACAAGCACCATTTGCTTAATGTTACCAATTACTCCATACCTACTTCAAATTCCCAGGGTTTTAGCCAAGAAAGATGCATATTAATCAAAATATTCTGAAATTCAAACCAAAGTTGTATCTAACAAAAGATTTGCTTTAAATATGTCTGCACCGAAAAGGAAGAGAAAAATGACTTACCTGTGGCCAATCATGAAACGGATGATAATCCCCTTCTCGCGCTCCAACTGAAAAAGCTTTTCCCCTATTCAAACATAAACATAAGAATTCATTGCAGATATTAAATACTAACAAACTAATCAAATATAAAAACCTCAAAAAGACTATGGAAACTACAAAACCTTGTGGCATCCAAGTCTCTCTGACAGAATCACGCCGCCTCCTACTACTAAAAGCAGTGTTAATTCCAATGACCGTGAAAACTTTCTTCCTCTGCGGGCCATCACGAGCCAAGGTTGAGACAGCACTGGAGGCATCCAAGTCCTCCATTTCCTGAGAACTACGTGATGCAGCTAACTGCATCTGAAGCATTGCAACTGACTTGTCTAAAGATCTGTGACGCCTCGTCAAATATCGTAATCACAAAGAAATTATTAGATAAGACTTTCCCAAAAAAAAAATAATAATAATAAATTTTAACTAAAACAATAAGAATCCAATTTTATACTCACTGAATTGCTTCGTGGGTTTTCAAAACTTCACCCATTACGTCATTATCTTGAGCAAGCTTCTGTAACATAGTAAAACTTTCTTTTAGAAACAGAAAATTTGTTTGAAAAAAAAATTACAAGAAGATAACAGAAACATACTTTCTTAGTATCGCAATTCTCGGAGACATTCTGCAACTCCTGCTCACGTCGATGTTGTAAGGCGAGCTGACCGTTGGATTCCGGTGGAACCCACAGCCTGTAACCAAAATCCAATGGCTATCAATATATCAAAAATAAACTTCACTCCAACAATTAAAGACCCAAACCAAGAAAAAAAAAAAGCACTGACCCCGTTTCATCAATCAATTCACAACAAAAGAAAAAGGAATCGGCAAATAAAAAACATTCAAAGAAAGAGAAAGACCTGTTACTGACGAGAATTCCGAGACTGAAGAAGGAGATGCAGATAAACGGGATCCATTTAAGGGAGATTTTCTTGGGGCTACGTTGCTTCATGGCCGAGAGAAGAGAGGGAAATGAGAAGGAGCGAGGCGGAGCTGTAGAATCAGCGAAATGGAATCCAAGTACGAAGAACTTTCAACTTATTCTGAGTTTTGTGATTGTGTATGTGAAGCCGTTTTATAGAGAATAACGAATTCTAATGAATATTACACCCGTTGGAAAGTCAAAAGAACAGAAACAGAATAGTTAGGCCACAAAGGAATTGCCGCTTTAATGTTTAGGCGTTTTGTCGTGTTTTGGTCACGTCCATGCCAATCACGCCACCTGTCTGAACCAAATACAGTATCTGGGCGGTGCGTTACCCGACTTGTTTTTTATTGGATTTTAAACGATTCCTAAATGTTTCACTTTTTCTGTCTGAAAAAGGACGGAAACCAGTCTTTCCATTGTTTTATTTTTATTTGGTTTAAGGGTCGAAAAAACCCCATGAACAAAAAATTATTTATCGATTAAATTTTTTATATTTTATTATAATTAATAAAATTTTTAAATATTCTTTTCTTTTAATTGAATTCTTATATATTTATTTTCATTCAATTAAACTCTCGATTATAATAAAATAATTAATCATTTTTTAATAAAGTCTGATAAAAATAAATTTTTTAAAATTTAATTGATTAAAAAAAATAAAAACTTAGATAATTATTGAATTTTAATTCAAAAACTTATTTGACATTTTCACTTTTCTGGTTTTAAGTATCGTGTTCCAAACATTAAGACATTGCTTTTATTTCCTTTTAAGAGGTATTACTACACATTTAAGGAAATTTTTTTATTGGAGTTCAATTTGTCATACACTAATAATATAATTTTTTTTAATTTTATAAATAAAATTAAAAAATTATCACATATCTTTTTTTAACATACATGTTTCATTTTATTAATCTTAATAATAAGGTTTAAAATTTTCACTATCGTGATAATTTTTTATTAAAATAGATATATCCCTTTAAAAATTTTTCATAACATTATATCCCATATTTGTTAAATTATTAATTTAACTATATAGATACTCTAAAGATGTTTAATAATTAATAATAGCTAACTAAAAGAAGCACCAAAATTTTTCTTTAAATTTACTCAAGTACCACTTGACTTATTATCTTCAAGCGGCGTAATTATCTATCTTTAATTGCTATACCTAAACCTTTATAAATGAATTAATGTAACATATTTAAGTGACGTCCTTTTGACTTTATAACGTAATAATATCATATTAATCTTATGTTATGCCCTGATATATACCACCTGAGCTAGCAATAAAGAAAATGTCATATTAAACTTAATTTTTACGCGTATATTTTAAACTTTGCTTGTACGTATTTTTTTTTATAATTTTATTTTTGAAATATTTTTTACAAAAATCGAATCGTAATTGATAAGAAAAAAATTATCATCTCTACTCGTCTTTAATTGTTTATATTGTAATATTATAGGAAAATATGGTAAAAAAATTTGTTAATTTTAATGAAATGTACCCTAAGTTTTCAATATGACTTAAACCTACCTTTTGTACAAACAGTAATACTCGGTAGTATGGTAGATAGTATCATGTTGAATAATTAACAACTTATTTCTCCATTAATTTGTTGTTATTTATACCAACATTTTAATCGATGACATGATACTTGCTGATTTTATTGTAGTTTTTTAACAAAACAAAAATTTTCTTATATGAGTTTAGAATGAAAAAAATTTTGATATTTAGTAAATTAATAAATATAATCTTCAAGATTTAATATCCATTGTATCTTTAAATCTAAAATACTTTATCAGTGTAAAAAATCACAAATTAAATAAGATAATGATTGGTATCATTTTAAAAAATATCATGATAATTTAATTATCGTTATGATTTTATTATTAAAATGATCTTATCACTTGTTATTTCGAATCATTCTGTTTATTTAAGAATTATTAATTTTTTGGAATTAAATGATCATTGTATTTGGTATTATTGAAAATCAAACACTATTTTGTTTGAAAATACTAAAATAACTATACATATTATAATATTTTGAAAATACTAAAGTTAATGGTTTAAATATTATTTAAAGATAATAATTTATAAAATATTAGTAATATTTTATTTACTTGATAATAAAATATAATTAAATTATTAAATTAAAAAATATAATTATTGAGAGGTAAACTAGTTTTTATAATATAAATTATGCAAAAAAAATTGAGTTAGAAATAAATTAATTTATTAAAATCAAAAGATTATATTATATATATTAAAAATATAAAAAATAAATTATTTTTGAACTTGTTATAATAAATATTAATTTAAAAAATAAAAAATTATAATTTAAAATAATTACAATTAATTTTGAAAAAAAATTAAATTTTTAATTCACAAATTAAATATATCATATTAACTATTATTAATTTTATGTATCTTTTCACTCCAGTGATAAAATTTTTTCACTCATTTATATGAGAATTAGATCATTCTCAAAGATATTAATCTAATCATTTTTAGTGATTAAAAATTTACTATCACGTAAAATCGTTAAATGATTTTCAAATATGAGGTGATATAATCACCATATGTATATTACAATGATTTTTTGAATAATAATTTCATATAAAACACTACATAAAAGTGAAATTAAGTTACAATCTTAAATAATTTAAGACACCAAAAAGGAAAAAGCACCCCTAAAGTGATTTATCTATATTATATATAATAGATTAATTGAGTTTGATGTTGTGAAATTGATATAAGTTCAGTCAATAAATTTATTAAAAAATAATAGTAAAAATATAAAATCAATGGAATTCATGTTTTTCAATTTTATATAATAAAGTTTTTAAAAAATTACTTATTTTTTAATTAAAAAATACTTATCTTTTTCTTCTTCTAAAACTTTTTTTTTTCACATACATGAGGAAACTTCCTTTAACTTTCTTAAAAGAAACAATTATACCACCAGGAAACTTGAGCAAAGTGACATGATTAAAGACTTTGTCAACTTGGAGAAATTATAAAAGTTTTCTTAAAGATGTAAATTTTATTCATATCTAATAAAAAATTTGAATTTTTTACCCGAATGGAGATAAGAATGAATGTTATATTATAGGTATAAAAAGAAAACGTATAATTTTAAATTTTTATTAGGTACGAGATGAAAATGAGTAATGTAGCATTCAATCTATACCCATACTTTATATATATTTATATATCTAGTAAATAGATTTTTTATTAAATAATATAAATTATTATTTTATATTAATTAAAATTAATATATTTTTATTAAAAAATATATATTAATATATTTTTATAAAAAAATTATCTAAATATACAAGATAAAAATAAACAAGCCAAAAAAATAAATATTAATTTTTATTTTTTAAAAAAGTTATAGGGTCTGAAATTATCTATCCTCGTTAAATACTCACAAAGATGAAATAAAGTTAAATTTAAAATATTCATTAAATATAAATATAAAAATAAATATAATATAAAAAATTTAAGATAAAAATAAAAAATACTCTATTCTCTTTGTACCCTACCCATTAACATTCCTGGTACTCATGTTGAAAAGTCCCGCCTACCTTTCATAAATTAGCTCGTTGCTTTCAAAGTAGTTATGGGTCGATTTTCCTTTTGCAAAAACAAAATTAAACGCCGGATAAATATTATTATTATTGGAATAAACTTCATCACTAGTATATAAATTTTCTTGTAAAGTTTCATCTTCATTCGTAATTTACAAAAAAAATCAATCTTTTCATTTGCTACTTTTGTATTTGATCATAATCCATACATATATCAATATATGATTAAAATTTAAACAAAATTTATCACATTTATATCCATCAAAATGTCATGTGATGAATTATATTTATATTTGATTTAAATTTTTATACTAAATGTTCAAGTATAATTTATTGAAAATTAATTCAATAATTGATTAATTAATTAAATTAAATCAATTTTTTAGATTAATTCGATTAAAACTTAATTATAAAAACCTTACTTTTTGAGATTGAAAAGCAATCACTAATCTTCATGTTTCATTTTAGATGTTAAATAACTTACTGTATAAACCAAGGCAAAGGTCCAAGTTTTTGCATAGCTTATCTTTGACAGTGAGACAAACTTGATATGATCTTTTTCACTTACAAAGCTTAAAAGCAGATTTTCTAGTGATTAGATCAGATTCAGGTAACTTTACATAATATTTTTCACCTAATTGTGGTTGTTTTGGTCCAGAGTTGGGACAAGAGTCTTCTCTTATTGCTTAATCTTTCATAGGGAATTAGGGTTTTGTCTTGGTTTTGTTTCTTTCTTCCTTTCTGATTTGTCATCCTTAAGTTTAAATCTTGTTTCTCAAAGGGTTAACATATTTCAACATAGTGCTTTTAAAACTTTTGACAATATGAAGAAAAAGAAGGCTTCTTCCTTTCTGTATATAACCATGACCCTGGATCAGCAGAATGAATAAAATCTTGCGCAAAAAAGGGTTGCTTTTTGAACCATTTCTGATCAAAGTTAGGTTCATGTGAAAATTTTTTCATGGTTCTTTTACACGTTATAGACTTGCCCCTCTCCTCAGTTATTCATGCCACAACTCATGGACCTGACTTATAGAAGAATTAAGATATTGTTCATTTTACCGTGATGTCAGACTAGGCGAAATAATCTTCTTTCAGTTTATAAAAAAAAAAAAATTTACGTAATTTTGAGGAGCATTCGATTTACTAATATGTGTATCAATTTATATAAAAAAATTTGATGAATGATATGTAAATTTAATATAAATTATTTTTAAATTTAAAATTTATTTTAATTTTGAATCGAGATAATTTTCGATCTTTCATTAATTATTTTAATTTTTTTATATCTAAATCTAAAAAAAAATAGAAGCTAAATGTACGTTAAAATCTAGTAATTCATATTTAGATCTAAAAAACAAAATAATTGAATTTCCCAAACATCAAATTTGAATTTTATATAACAAATTTTGATTTGCCATTTAATTTAACAGTAGCAAATCACCTCTTGGCGACGAAGAAAGCAAGAAAAAGGGTACCATAAGAAAGTAGAACGCAGATCGTAGACAAAGCATCAAGAGAAGCTTTTCTTGGAGTCCAAGTATCATGTATATCTTTTTCCCTAATTAAAATAAAATATCTCTTACTTTCAGCCAGCTCATTAAGCAAATTTCAATTACTTAGCCATATATCATCGCATGGGTGCCACCTAAGCTATGTTATGATGATTTTTCTTCCGTCTTTGATTTCCAATAACACCCATGATCTTTCTTTTAATAATTTGATAATTTTTTTTAATTTGTGGAAAAAAATTATTTTTTAATGCTCTTCCATTCTCATCTATATCTATGTAATAAAATAATCTTAATATATTTATCAAATAACAAGTAATGAGTTATTTACTTTAAGTTAAAATACATACGACAATTTGATTAGTGAAAAAAATATTAAACAACTTTTAATGGCTTCCCTCTAGTGATGATAGGTACTCTTTTCTTAAAGGTAAATTATTAAGTTAGTAAGGCGATGAATTTTGTTTAACATATTTGTTATTGTTGAGTTTCGAATTGATAGATAATATTTTTAAAATTATATAAAAAATAATAATTAAAAGTAAAGGTAAGAGGTGTCTTTTGTTTTTATTTTTCGATGTTTAAATTAGAAATCAAAATTAAAAAGATTAAAGAGAAAAAAAATAGGAAAATAAAAAAATTTTGATTAACTTAATAATATTTTGATGATTTTATTTATAGATAAAAAATGAGAGACTTATGAGATAAAAAGTGACGTAATCAAATTAAAAATGGCACTGAACATGTTAAATAGGTCTAATATGTTAAATCGATCCAAAAATCAAAATTTTTTTTAATTGTCTTTCGACAATTTCTTATGAGAAAAATGACTAATTTACCTTTTAAACTTAAAAAATACTCCAACAATTTTTTTAGATTAATTTAAATGTATTTACGTAAAACTTAATAAATTTATAAAGAATTATATTTTCTAAATTTTTTAATCTCAAGTTAAATATTCAATTTTGATTTAATAGGAATGTTAAAAAAAAAAAACTTCAATCTCAATAATTGTATATTAAAAATTCAAAATAATATTCTATAATAATGATATTATAGATTTTAATATTAATAAAATAAAAAAGGTATTATAAAATATTAACATGGGCATATGAAAAAGTTAAGAATTACTACAAACATATAAAATATAAAATATAACTTTTTTTATAGAAAAAATACAAAGACATCAGAAAAATTAAGAGTTAGAAACATTATCATGTATAAAATTCCTTTTTAACCCATACATTCTAACAATAATAGCACTTGTAAAATTCTTTTTTTTCTTTAAACGAAAATTGGTTAACCATATCAATCACATTTAATTTTTGTGTTCTTGCAAAGTCATACAATTGTTTATGATATTAAATGCTAAATTTAAGGCGGTTTTCAATTTTTTTTTTTTTTATTTTGTGCTTTAGAATCATACATTCAAATCAATAGTGGAAATTATAAATTTCATAAGATAATCCAAAATAGATGGGCCACCATTATAGAATGACCCATTAGCTTATAATTTGTATATTTATTTTAAAAATTTTAATCTATTTTAAAATAATTTTATCCTATTATGTATTTAATTGAAAAAATATTATGCATCTAAATTTTTTAAATTCATAATTTTTAAATATTAATTTCAATGACATGTCAATTAATTTAAGGAATAGTCTACTTTACTTACAATTTTTTTATTTAATATTTAAAGATAAATATTCATAATTTGGTATTTTTTATATGAACATGATCGAATAAATTTTTTTTTGAAAAATGTTATTCAACTTATGAATCTCAATTAATTGAATTTTAGTCTAATTTTGAAGCGCTTATTTTATTTTTTGAGACATAAATCTTATACCAATTACTAAATCAAAATAGTTTGGCATTTATCCAAAACAAAAAATAAATATATCTGGCAAGAAAAAAAAATCGTAAATAGAGAATGGGATTAAGGGCAATAATGTAATAAAGTAAGTCGGTTTGAGAATAATTAATTTTCGAAAATTCAAGAAGCCGATTGCTGAGTTTGCCCTAGCGTTTCAGTTTTCCCTGACTTGCCATATATAAGGCCGCGTGCTACTCTCCTTATTCTCAAAATCCCCACATTCATTTACCAGTACATTCCACAAAGCTCCAGCCTCGGCTTCTCTTCCCAATCCATCAAGTCAGCCTTTTTTTCCTCATCTCGTCAAAGGTATGATTCTTCAGTATCCAAATCTAGATGAATCTGTTCGATTTAATTTACTACTCTTCCATTGTTTGATTTTAATCTTTCATTTCTTTGCCCGGTTGTTAGATTTATATTTTCTGGTGTTGAATCGTTGTAGATCTGTTTATGTAATTTTTTTCTGTTTTAAGAGCTTATTTGTTTTGATTGATCTTCGAATTTGGATTATTTTCGATGATCGGATAGATTAATTATATTCTAAACTTTTTCTTTAATTTTTGTGGATACGGGTTTTCGTATGTAGATGATTACGATGCAGATATAAAATCTATTTTTTTTTCTTTTAACTTTTCAATTATTTAAACGTTGAATAGAATCGTTAGATTATTTATTCCGAGTTGCAGAACTTGATAATTATTTATTAATTTTCATTAATATTTCCAAATCTTTATTTATTATTATTATTATTATTATTATTTTTTGTATGACTTGGAGGTTTTAGTATTGGGATCTTATTTATTCTTAATTCGACCTTAATATAATGAATTCTTTTTTTTTTCCTTTCATTTCAACGGTTTGGTTCTTATGGCGAAACTTAAAAAAAAAAGGAATTAAATCTTGGTTTTGATAATGTTGATATAATCGATTAATAGATATCCTGCATTTGGATGATCTAATATTGGAATCTATAGGCGATTAAGAAATGGATTTTTTTTTTTTTTAATTCTGATGCTTTATAGACATTTGAAAGTTAACATATGTTTAGTTTTCAAGTTTTTTTTTTATATGTCTATATATGATATTGAAAATTGTATTGTTATGATTCAATATGTTATTTTACTATAACTTTTTATTTCGTTGATTCAGTGTTTTTCTTGCTGAACTAATGCCACCTGTTCTATTTATTGATATTGATGACTTTCTACCAGTTATTTATATATATTTTAACCTTTTCCTGGATTAACTCTTTTATTGTCTTTCAGGAAGTTGGCAGTTAAGTCTGCTGTGTCTGCAGTTTGTCAAAGTGGAAGTTGTTTCTTTTGAATCTTCTTTTATGTCTGAACGGGCCTCTCTCTTTTTGTCATCAATCGGATTGCTTGGAGAGTACTGTCCCTCATCTAGAAAAAAGAATAGAAGTTCCTCTTCTGAAGTTATCTGCATGCATTTTGAGGCCAATAACAAACGGTGTCCGGGTTGCCGCTATATGCGAACTCTTCCAAGTGCAAGGAAGCAGTCTAGTAAAGAATTTCTCACCACGATTGGAAACACCAGTATCTGATCTGTCCTTTCTGAGTAACTCTCTCCCACAGTTTGATCAAGATGGCTTTGCAAAATATTGGTGCTTCAAACAGTGATGATGCCTTTTATAGGTATAAGATGCCCAAAATGATAACTAAGATTGAAGGGAGAGGAAATGGCATCAAGACTAACGTGGTTAACATGGTTGAGATTGCAAAGGCTTTGGCTAGACCTGCTTCTTACACTACAAAGTATTTTGGTTATGAACTGGGAGCCCAATCCAAGTTTGATGAGAAGACTGGAACTTCACTTGTAAATGGGGCCCATGATACTGCCAAGCTTGCAGGACTTCTTGAGAACTTCATTAAGAAGTATGTGCAGTGCTATGGTTGTGGGAATCCTGAAACTGATATAGTCATTACTAAGACACAGATGATTACCCTGAAATGTGCTGCATGTGGGTTTGTTTCTGATGTTGACATGAGGGATAAGCTTACAACTTTCATTCTTAAGAATCCCCCTGAGGCAAAGAAGTCATCAAAAGACAAGAAGGCAATGAGGAGGGCTGAAAAGGAAAGACTCAAGGAGGGTGAGGCTGCTGATGAAGAGCTGAAGAAGATTAAAAAGGAGGTAAAGAAGAAAGGTTCCTCTACCACTTCAAAGCTTGCTGCTTCCAAAGGTGTAGTAACCAAGAAGAAAAGCAAACATTCTGATGAGGATCACTCCCCCGCACACAGCCAGTCTGATGAGAATGAACAGTTGTCCAATGATGATGATGATGATGTCCAGTGGCAAACAGATACTTCCCTGGAGGCTGCTCGACAGCGTATCCAAGAGCAGTTGAGTGCTGTTACTGCAGATATGGTGATGCTTTCTACTGATGAAGAGAAGAAAAAGTCTGTGAAGAATTCTCCGGAGCATGTGGTTAAGGTACATGAGAATGGTGTCATTTCCCATGAGAAACTTGTTGATGAGATAAAGGAATACCTCAAGAAGGGGTCCTCTGCAACTCAGCTTAAATCCTTCCTAGGTTCGCTCTCAGGAACCTCCCAAGAAGTCATGGATGCGCTATTTACAGCACTCTTTTATGATATTGGGAAGGGGTTTGCAAAGGAAGTTACCAAACAGAAGAACTACTTGGCAGCAGCAACCCAAGAAGAGGGATGGCAGATGGTGCTCCTCTGTTCTATCGAATCTTTTTGTGGCAAGGGTAGGCCCGAGGCAGCGAAGGAGGTGGCTTTGGTTCTTAAAGTCCTGTATGACAATGACATTTTGGAAGAAGAGATCATTATGGAGTGGTACGAGAAGGGTGTAGCTGGTAGCAGTAAGAGTTGTCAGATTCGGAAGAATGTCAAGCCCTTCGTTGAGTGGCTTCAGAATGCTGAGTCCGAGTCAGAAGAGGAGTGATTCTGAAGCTCCTGGTATAGTTGCATTTATGATGCTCTTATAGCAGATGGACTACTACTTTTAGTAACATAAGTTTCTTTGCCGTGGCTATATCGGCAACAGTTGAGTTCTTTAAGTAAGGAACAGTGAGCTATCGCCTATACGCTCTCTGTTTGTTGTGTTGTGTTGTGATTACTGGGTTTATTGTTTTCTGTGTGAGTCTGGTGTCTTAATTTGCTTCATCCTACTATTGTCTGTTTGTGCTTAAAAATTGAGTTGAAGTTTGCTACTTTATCTTAGCGTTTCTTTTGTTTTCTTTCAAGTTTGAATGCTGAAAGAATGTCCCAAACGAGGTAGACAAGAAAAGCTAATAGGCTTGTCCGATACCTAAGTCTAATCCTCAATAGGCACTGGTATGGTGCAAACTGGTGGTAGGGCCTAGGGGTACCAGTTGGTATGAAAGTGGGGAATGTTTAGATCAAAAGATCAAATCATTAATTTGTCTATGAAGAATATTATTGTAACATGGTATGTTAAAACACTTTACTGTATAATTTATCAAAATTTTGTTAAGACGTGCTCATTAGGATGTCAATTAATAGAATGTTCAACAAATAATTTGTGAATAGATTTAATTTTTATATATTTATGTTTGTTCATTAAATTTAATAAAAATTTTAAATAATATTTTAAAATTTATTAATTAAACTAATATAATAAAATTTATTTATATTTAATTTAGTAACATCTCTAACATTAATCAATTTTATTGTCAGAAAAAATTAAAAAAAAAAAGCAACACAATTTGTGGTGAGAAGAATTGGGTATTTATGTAAATTCATCTGAAGGAAATGTGAGAAAATTATCATTTAGCAGAAAAATAAAAATTTAAAAATAAATAGGGGAGGGGGTAAAACTGTAAAGAGGAATTGTGAATGTGAGAAAATTATCATTAAGCAGAAAAATTTAAAATTAAAAAGTTCTTCATAGGCAAGATAATTATCCTCTTTTTTGTTGATACAGCTAAATGATGTTCTTCAAAAAAAAAAAAAAACCAATCACTGTCAGATGAGAAAGATGAAAGGATAAAATTACCATAAAATATGACAAAAAAATCACTACTACAGTAACAATTTGACGGTCCAGATTATGATCATGTAATGGCTATTTTTGTGTGTTTAAATTATTTTTAATATAAAAAAAGGATAAAAAAATTCAATGTCGGCGCACAGTTAATGCAAATCGTCACAGCAAGGCATCAAATCTGGTCGCTGCAATCTGTCTTTCTCTCTCTTTCCCTCCGAAATTCCCCTTAACGGCCTCCCCCCACATCAATTTCCTCTCTTTTCTCTCCCAACCCAACCAAAACAATCTCAAAAATTTCCTAACCGTCGATTGGTTGACTTCCTCACTTCCCCAATCATCATCAAGGGTATTTTCGTACATTAACCGAAAGACAGTTCATGTTTATTTCCAGTTACAACACTAGTACTACTATTTTACCACACTAGTACCGCTACATAATTCAATTACTTTTTATTCTAAAGCGATTGTAATCCACGTTCTCGAGAAGTAGCGTGACAAGAGTGACGTGGAGACGGTTATGTCCGTTGTGGGCTAAAACTCTAAATTTCTAACCAATCAAATTTGCCCTTTTTCTCTGCCTTTCTTCGAATACTAACAAAATTTAGCTTTCGTTGCCGCTTCTCTGCCCCCTGAGACTGAACTCTCTCTTTCCTACCTTACCTCAGACACACCAAAAAAACACTATAAAACCAGAAAATAAACCAACAAGGACTAAGACTCTGCCCTTTTCCAAAACACCCTACTCTCCCCTTTTTTTAATCCCTTTTTAATTCCCTCTTTTTTTTCTTCTCTAAACCATAAGCCTCCTGATGCCGCCTCTACGGCCTCCTCATGCGGAGGTTTGCCATGTCGATTCCAGGATCTGGCGAGCTAGCGCTGGCTCTTCCGTTCAAATCCCCACTGTTAATTCTAGGGTTTACTACTTCCCTCAAGGCCACGTGGAACAAGCCTGCGGTTCCACTGCTTTACTCTCTTCTCTCGTACTCTCTACACCTCTTATCCATTGCGTTATCTCCGACGTTCATTGCCTCGCCGATACGAAAACCGATGAAGCCTTCGCGAAACTCCTCCTCGTCCCTGTCGAACCTTCTAGAATTCCCAATCGGTTTCTAAACATTAATTGTGAAGTTGAAGATTCTGATAAGGTCGTGTCGTTTGCCAAGATTTTAACGCCGTCCGATGCAAACAATGGCGGTGGCTTCTCCGTCCCGCGTTTTTGTGCTGACTCTATTTTCCCACCGCTTGACTACAATGCAGACCCGCCGGTTCAGACGCTTTCTGTCACCGACGTTCGTGGCCGCGTTTGGGAGTTTCGCCACATTTACAGAGGAACGCCACGTCGGCATCTGCTCACTACGGGATGGAGCAAGTTCATTAATCAAAAGAAGCTCATCGCTGGCGATTCTGTTGTCTTCATGAGGGACCGTAATTGGAAAATGTATATTGGAGTCCGGCGAGCGATGAAGGGAGGAGAAGGCGGCGGGGATTCTGGGAGGTGGAGAGAGCCAAGTGATGTTGGAGTAATGAAAGGGGAAGGAAGGGGGAGGATGACGGCGGAGGCAGTTGCAGAAGCTGCTGAGACGGCAGCGAAGGGGCTGCCATTCGAGGTTGTTTACTATCCTCGGGCCGGTTGGGCTGATTTCGTGGTGAGGGCGGAATTGGTAGAGGCTGGACTCAATTTATTCTGGGCTCGTGGCACCAGAGTGAAGATGGCTGTTGAGACGGAGGATTCCTCGCGAATGACGTGGTTTCAAGGGACAGTTGTGTCTGCCGCTGTACCTGATTCTGGCCCCTGGATTGGCTCTCCTTGGCGAATGCTTCAGGTAAAACTGCTTTGGCTCAATTGTTAGAATTGTGGTTATTAAATTGAATGTGTTTTACTGTTAACTTCAATATTAACAATTTAATCCCGTATGGATTACTGTTAACTTCAATATTAACAATTTAATTCCGTATTTAATCAATAAGTATGTACTAAGTTTTCAACATTGTTAAATAAATTAGGGGCAGTTAAAAGTGGATCAGTGCGAAATGCTTATACATAATAAGTACTGATGATATATGATAGACTGGAGGAATTGCGGTTGAAATGAGATTACACATTTGGTAGCTGGCTGCATTTTAATTTCGTGTATATCTATTTTTGCATACCCTAAAATCAGTGCCCCATATTAGGCTTCGAATCATTACTCTAAAATTTTAATGAGCTTGGAGAAACAGAAACTGCGAAACTGCCAAACAAATCTTGGAGTTACTCTCCATAGGAAGTTGGCCAAGGTTGCGGTGGTGCAATTCAGATTATGGATTTGTGGGATTTCTTTAGAATTTGATATAGATTAGGAATTATTTTGCACCATTTTTCATTTTTTCTTCTAGGCGTCTTTGGATTTTGAGTGGCTTCTTAGATAGTGGTTTCTCATTCAAGGTAAGATGGGTGTTCGTATTTTCTTTTGTTTATTGCATTTTGGCAAGGCATTTGTAAATCATCAAAATTCTTATATTTGACTTGATTTGACTGTGGGTAGATCTAAAATTCTAGTACTTTATCTTTATATTTTTTTAAAAGAATAAAGTGTTTATCTATTCAATTTTGAGTCACTTAACTAACAAGGAATATGCAGTTTAGTCATGTTAACTTCAAATCCCATCAAATTGTACTTTCCTAAGTTTTTTATTTGATGCTTAGGTGAAATGTATCTTGTGATACTCCTAACTATGTCATCCTATGTTCTTAGTAGAGAATAGGTGATCTTTCGGTGCTTTAGTAGAGGTCTGGTTTAATATTCTCTTTACCCATGTGTCTATGACTGGTAATAATGGGAGAATAGTTTCTTCTTTGCATTATGTTTTTCTTATTTCAGGGGCAGCATTTTGGGGGTTGGGTTTGTGGTAGGATATGGTTTCTTTAATCTACATTTAAGTTTTTGAGAGGTGTTAAGATAAAGTTTTCATCCATTTTGCTACTTAGAATTTCTCCCCCTTTACACTTGGTAACTCACTATTTCATTATCTTTATATCATTAGGTTGCATGGCATGAACCTGAAGTTCTCCAGAATGCACGGAGAGTGAGCCCATGGCAAGTTGAAATTGTTTCTTCCTCACCGCTTCATTCCTCATTCCCCTCGGCCAAAAAGTTCAAGTTTTCTCAGGATTCTGGGCTGACTAATGCAGAGGGAGAAATCTTCTTCCCTATGATAGGTTTAACTAATTCAACAATGGGGTATATGAATCCATCACTATTGAATTACAATTCTTTTCCTGCAGGCATGCAGGGAGCCAGGCAAAATCATTTTCACTTGCAAAGTCTAACAAACTCTATGAGTGAGAATACCCCAATGATGTACACCGATAATTTCTCTGGCAACTATATGGTGCCCAAGTTGAATACGATATCCACTGAGCTCAACATTGGCAGTTCACAGTCTGATGACTTGTCACTGGGTAGCAAGAGCAGCATGGTTTCCTTTGACACAGAACCTACTGAAAATGGGGGCTGCAACTCGAGCAAAGTAGGCGTTCGTTCGTTTCAATTGTTTGGCAAGATAATCCATATGAAAGAGCCTGTCGGAAGCAGATTTGATGATGTTGGTTGTATGGAAGATGATGGTGATAAAAGATATGATGAAGCAACGAGTCTAAAGAACTCATTAGATCTTTCATTGACTTACGGCTATTCGAAGCTGCTTGACAGACTAGATGTCCAATGGCAAAGAGTCTCAGATTTCAAAGTTTCTCCTTGTGAATGAAATCCATGTCTACATCATCCAGATGAGTAACAGTTTCGGTATGGTTTCTCTGATTGGATTTCACCAGTTTGTCATGCTACTACTGCAATTTGATACTTAAGTGCGATGTTTTTATTGTCGAAGTAACAGCGATTTGTTTGCTTTTTGTAAATAATTGATTTTACGTGATATGCTTTCCTTTTGTATGACCTGGAGCATCTTGTACGTCTAAAAATGCTCTATTTTGTGTTGTTATGTTGCTGTTTCATAGATCATGCTCTTAGGATGTATTTGGTATACAAGATTATGATAAGATAGGATAAAATAATATTATAAATAAGATTAGATTAAATAATATCATCTAATCTTGTGTTTGATATGCGCAAAGATTAGGATATGATAATTTATTTATTGGTCAAAATTATCCTTATTCAAAATTTATATAATTTAAATTATTGATGTAATTTTTAAAGGTATAATAAACATACAAGTTTAATCTTATAGATTAAAAATAATCCTCTCCATTTTGAGAAAATTGAATCATTTTATATAAAGAAGATATTAATTTTCCTTATAATCCTAGTTTTTCTTTAAATATAGACCAAACATAATACATAATGATTATTATTCTATCCTATCTATCATCTCATACAACAAACATAACCTTAGGTTCATGTCATCCATTTGATATGCTTGACCATGTTTAAACTTGTACATGGATAATTAGGATTTTGAAGGTTGGGATAAAGGTTGTGATCAAGTTTGACCAGACTCAAACCTTCATCTTCTTAAAAAAAACACTGGAATACATAAATATTGTTTATTCTTGCTGGCCGCTGCCTACTGTCCGTCAAGAATGAAGCATCAAAACAAGAAATTTCCCGATTTGCAAATGACGAGTCTGCCACTAATTTGGGTGTAAACTGGTACTATTATAAAATTTTGATGCATGGATTTATAAATATATATATATATATATATGTCCTTTTCTTGTTCAGTACTGGGTTGAGATGCTCTTGTTTTCTTTTTGAGCCTTCCATCACCCATGGTGATTTGTTCTGCTTAAATCTTTGTTTTGCAGGTATAATTTTAGGCTGGCAGGAAGCTGAGCTGATACCTAATATGATTTTGTCAGTAGTAGTTTACATATATGCTGAGTTTTTTGTTTTAGTAGTCTGTGCTGTTGGAGACTTTTGACTGTTGTTGACATGAATCATTTTATTACACTGTATATGTACCGTTCATTTGATTTGAGTTGCATTGAACTCTGATGATTGGAGGAAATTCGATGACTGGCTCAGTTCCAGGTTTCATATTTTCTTGGTTTGGTTTCTGCTGATACGATTTTCCTAACCCAAATCTTTGAGTTTGATGGCAATTATTTTGTCTTTAGTTACGGGGAGCGTTTTGGTCGCTCTCGTAAGTATAATCTAAGCTTTCTTTCTGTAACAGCCATTTCAACTTCCAAGGGAGCATAAAAAAGATGAATTTGGTCAATGGGGAGAATGTAGATTTAGATAAGCTTCTTCAAGCTAAAGCACATGTTTGGGAACATATATGTTCATATTCATAAACTCCATGTCACTAAACAGTGCTGTTCAGCTAGAAATACCAAATATCATATGCATGACTGCATCCACGGCCAACCCATGACTCTTTCAGAGTTGGCTTCTGCTTTTACCTATCCATCCTACAAAAGTTCATCGTCTCATCTTCTTCTTAAGGACAACCCCTTTAGTGCAAGACCACTCTTGCTAGCAATGCTTGACCCAGTTTTAGTGAAACCTGGGCATTATATGAGCACTTGGTTCGAAAATGATGATCCCTCGCCTTTCAGTACAGCGTCTAGCGTGGAAGGATTTTTTGGGATTAGTCAGACCAGGTTGAACCATTCCTTTAACGCAGCCATGGCTTGTCCAAAAGGGTCAGGAACGAAACGAACAAGAATAATAGAGTAAGCTCTTTATTGATGCTGGCTTTAGCCAATATAAGATATATATGACATTTTCGTCCTAAGGTCAGTACTCCTTTTGACATGCAGATGGAGGCTCTTTGTTGATGCCGGTCATTCTAAATATTCTGAAAGTGTTTTTGGTTGAAATATCATAATTAGCAAGACTCAATGGACGACAAGAAAGGTAAAAGAAGTAGCATTTTACATATAATTCTTTTTATTATAATTTTATAATTATATAAAAAATTACCGCTTATAATTATATATGATTCTAAGTAATATTATAGTAGATTTTACTTAATTATAAATTTTATTTAATTAATTGTAATTCAATTATTATAAATGATATGCTTTTTAAAAAGAAGCATTTAATCCAGGTAACACTCGGACAGAAAAGAAACGTTCCTGTCTTTATTCTGATTCTGGGCTGGGCTACAATTTGTTGGGCCAATCAGCTCATATTAACTGAAATTTGGAAGGAAAAAAACAAAAACAAAAAACAAATTTTTTCGTTTTTTACAAAGATGAAAACCAAATGGGCCCCCATTCCAAGCTGTGGACCAATCCATCGTCTTTCCCAGAAAGGGAAAAACAAGCTTGAGCGGACGTAGCCGTCATTCAGGCTACATTTGCTAACAGTTAAGACGAAGGAAAACTTTCTTTGTAATCCAGTTTCGCCACGTGTAATATAACCGGGACAGGCCCGTATGCCCTACCTGCTATTCCCGGTCAAGAAATCAACCAGGCCCAAAATCTGATCCAGGTTCATTCACCACGTCTTCGTCTGCCACCAGTTACCAAAGGGGACCCTTTTAACGATCACCTTCGGCCCTTTCCACAGCACATTCCCATTTTTCAAGGTTTTCAATTGACAAAAAATATAAAAGAGAAAACACCAAAAAATTTTAAATATTTTTACTATGGAAACCTCTGTATTTGCTTCCACGTCGAATCAGCCAAGGCTTCGTTTTTTCCGCTGTAATTGCTTTAAGGGCCGTTGTTTCTGTTGCTTTTACTCATACCATTAGAGCTGTGAGCTCTTCCCTCGAGCCCCCGAAAAAGTTTCCCCAAACACTTCAAATTTCAAAGTTTCCCCTTTTTAATTAGGGTTTCAATGGATATATCTCATGCTCAATCGGGTCTATCTCTGGGTTTCACTAAAAATTCCATTGTAGACGATTCTATTTCGCTTCGAATCAACACCAGCATTCGCTGCCCATCGAATCCGTTCCCGCTTGTTCCCTTACAGTTCTTCGAGCAAAAAGAGGACGGTGCCCCTCCCTTCGAGAACAGCGTGCACAAAAATCACATCAAAGAAGATGGAGAAATTAGGATTTTAGGGCAATCTATTGGTGGGAAAAGACAAAGGGATCCTAAACCTGTTTCAAACCCATGTAAACTGTTTGCTCCTGATCCCGGTCTGGACCAAAGACGAACCGCGGTCCGGTCATGGGGAAACCAACGGCTAGAAGACGCGGATCCAGAATTAAGTGAAATCATGAACGAGGAAAAGCAAAGGCAATTCTTAGGAATTGAGCTTATTGCTTCAGAAAACTTTGTGTGCCAAGCTGTAATGGAAGCTTTAGGAAGCCATTTAACAAACAAATACTCTGAAGGAATGCCTGGAGCGAGGTACTATACGGGCAATTATTTCATTGATAAAATCGAAACCCTATGTCAAGAACGTGCGTTGGCAGCTTTTAACCTTGATTCCGAGAAATGGGGAGTCAATGTGCAGCCTTATTCATGTACTTCCGCGAATTTTGCTGTTTATACGGGACTTTTGTTGCCTGGTGATCGGATCATGGGGTTGGATTCGCCATCCGGAGGGCACATGAGTCATGGATGGTATATGCCGGGTGGGAAGAAAGTATCTGCTGCTTCCATATTTTTTGAGAGTTTTCCTTACAAGGTTCATCCTCAAACAGGGTATATCGATTATAATAAGCTTGAGGAAAAGGCGCTTGATTATCGGCCCAAGATTGTTATTTGTGGTGGGAGTTCTTATCCTAGGGAGTGGGATTATGCGAGGTTTAGACAAATTGCGGATAGATGTGGAGCGGTTTTGATGTGCGATATGGCTCATATTAGTGGTCTTGTGGCAGCTAAGGTTTGAAATTGTCTTGTTTTGATTAGTTATTAGTTTTGTGTTTTGATTCTAACATAAAGTTTTTTTTGCTCTGTGTTGACGTTTCTCTCAATTTTTGGCACTGTATTTGATTTCTTGCAATTCATTTAGATAGTAATAGGCTAGAGTTGATACTTATCTAATCTATAAAAGTATTCACTGCTTTGATACCACTTACATTAACTTACAAGTAGCATTGCTGTTGGTAAATAATCAATTAGTGTTACTGTTTTCCTGCCAAATATGCATGCAATTCACACACAACTTTTGATCTCATGCAACTTAACTGGACTGAAACATACATGCTAACATTTACATTTAACAAAGACCAGGAAAAAAAAACCCCTTTACTTACCCTTTAGAGAGAAAGCTTAAGCTTTATTTGGTGGAAACCAAATCATGTCAGCTTGTGAATTCGTATGCCCAAACAGCATTTGTAACTTATGTCTTATTGAAGTTGAGCCCATGTTGAACCTGTCTATTAAGTTGTGTGAGATAGATTGGTTTATCATCTAATTATCATGAACTGTCCGACTTTATAAGCCACAATGGATCTCTATGATTTTCATATTTTACCCTCTCCTTCCCTAATAACTTTGAGTTTATCTGACTTGGTATATGTCAACTCAAACACATATGCTTTGAGTTTATATGCATATAAATGCACATAGACCTTATCCTTTGTTCTTGTTAGTCAGGGAAATGGATGTTTCCTTCCTTCCTTGTTTTCATTTCTCCTTTTGGTTGAATGAGTGTACTCATTTCAGAAAAAAGGGTGGGTTTTTTGGAGACTGGTAATGATAGAATTTATATTTTGACTGCTATTGTGATAATATAGTAAATCATATGATTTTGATAGTCAGTGCCCAGTTGGCTTTATGCTGATTGCATTTAGGGGAGCTCTGCTCGTTTGAATACTTATCTGTTGCTAGCTCATCCTTGATGGTTATGAAATTCAAAGTTATAGATTGTTGATTTTCTACAAGGTGTTTTGCCTTTCAACAGTTCTCAAATCTAATTTGTTAGGGTTATATGGGTTCAAAATAACAGGAAGGATTGTGTGAATTTCAGACTTGAACTAGCAGAAATGTGTGCTGGGTTTTGGGTTGAACTGTCGACCACCACCCACAGAGGCACCAACCCAACCCCCCCAACCCCGAAAAGAAAATCAAATCCCTTCTACATGCTTCAATCCTTGAAAGAAATATAATAGCTTTGACATGTAATGGCTCTTCATGTTGATGAAATCTTTCAGTATTTGCCTTTTCATGCAATGCAATTTTGTGTTTTTCTTTCCACTTACCAGCATGTTCACTCTTGTCCATTGCAGGAATGTGCTAGTCCATTTGACTACTGTGATATTGTTACTTCAACAACTCACAAAAGTCTACGGGGCCCAAGGGGAGGTATAATCTTTTATAAGAGGGGTGCAAAATCAAGAACACAGGGCATGTCTCTTGGTAATAGTGATTGTGGTGACCAGCATGATTTTGAGGAAAAGATAAATTTTGCTGTTTTTGCATCATTACAAGGGGGACCTCACAATAATCACATTGCCGCTCTTGCTATAGCCTTGAAGCAAGCGGCTACACCAGCGTACAAAGCATATATGCAACAGGTGAAGAAAAATGCTCAGGCTTTAGCTTCTGCTCTGCTGAGAAGAAAATGCAAGTTGGTTACTGGGGGCACTGACAACCATTTGTTGCTTTGGGATCTCTCTACTCTAGGCTTAACAGGTTCCCTAATCTTGCCTGCTCAATATCACAAATTTTGTGTCTTTTCATGCTGAGGAAATATGTGCTAACATCTCGAATTTCTTTTTGGTTGGAATTAAGTTATTCCTTCTTGTGATTTTTCTTGATTATGTTAACATTGTAGTTTTTTTCCTTTGTGACCAATTTTTCACCCTAAACTCCTTAATGGCTTTCTTCAACTTTTTTTTCCTTTTTTTCTAGTTAGTCTCTTTTTGGATTTCGAAGCTACTTTCTTTCCTTGTGATTTCTTTCCTAGCAGTTTATTATAATAAATTTTACGAGTCTCATTCAAAGCTATGTTTTTTTTGCCATTATTCACGGCTATATTTCAAAAGGGGAAAGCATATGATGAAGTGGTTTTTTCCATGTAGAAAGTATGAATAGGTTAATTCTTATGAATAAAATCTAGAAAAGCCAATAATTAACTGTAATACAAGATTCTGACTAGTGAAAATAGAAGTTGATGGTTCTGTTTAAAGGCTGTCAATTTTCTTGAGAATCATAAAAGAAGTGAGCCAGTTGCTTTCAGACAAGTTTTTCTTCTGTCTACATCTCACCAGCCCATCTATTTGACAAGCTAAAAAGATTGTTTAATATTTGTTCCATATATTTCACTAAGGATCTGAAGTTTAACCAGTTTGATTAATCACGTAATTAATTACTATGACAAACAACCTAATATGTGCAATTATTTGTACACAGAGTACATTTCCTGCATATTAATAAATGTGCTTCCTTACACCCTTTCTATAAATAACTCTTTTCTTTTTGTTTCCCAGGTAAATGGTATGAGAAAGTTTGTGAGATGTGCCGCATCACTCTGAATAAAACTGCTATATTTGGTGATAATGGTGCTATTTCTCCTGGGGGAGTGAGAATTGGTAAGCAGAATTCTTGTTTTTTCAGTTAAAGAAATTTCTATTGCTTTTTGACAGCTTCATAAAAGGTCACAATACATCATTCCTTATTTTTTGTTAGGCAAAGCACGTTTTCTAGGTTTGTTTGCAGATTCCTTTTTTTTTTTTGGTTTGACAGTCACTGAAATGAGCCATTTGGTAAAATAATGTGCTGTGCTAATATTAATCAGTTCTTTCAAGTGCCTTAATACGTTCTGTATACGCTAGTAACATATTTAGAAATGACTAATTCTTGTAGTAGTTACAGTGGTATTATAACCACAAAGGTTATTTGAATTACAAAGGTGTTAAGAAAACATGTTGTGTTTTTGGCTTGTGCTTCTTGCCAGCTAACTAGCAATGAGTTTATTGGAGCCTAAAACATTTTTTGACATTCATATGATCATTAATATTTCTTCTTATGGAGTGACTCTATTATTCATGTAGTTGTCTACTTCTAAAAACATCAAAAATAGCATAAGCAAATTCACTACAGGTTCCTAGTGTTTTAAATATGGATGTTTTATACTTTATTTAACCCACTATATCATGTATTTAGGTCATTTATTGTGGTTCACTTACTATGTTCTTTTATTTTATTGTCACCAAATTGTTGACTTACAATTTTCCATTTTCCATTTTCCATTTTCCATTTCCATTAATGTCTTAATTTTCCTAATTTTCTCTCAGGTACGCCTGCTATGACATCGAGAGGTTGTTTAGAGTCTGATTTTGAGACAATTGCTGACTTTCTTTATAGAGCCGCTCAGATCACGAGTGCTGTGCAGAGAGATCATGGTAAATTGCGGAAAGAGTTTCTCAATGGTCTTTACAATAATAAAGATGTTGTTGGTCTCCGGAATCAGGTCGTGGCATTTGCCTGCCAGTTTGCAATGCCAGGATTTGATACTTGAAAGATTCATAAGATGGCCTGCATGCAACTTGGCATCATTTTCTTGCTTCTCTGGCTACCTTCACCTTTTCTTGGTAATCCAATAATTCTAGCCCATCCATGTTTTCCCATTGAACCTGTGTAAATTACAGAAAAATAAATCAACAGTTCTGGATATGTTTCAAAAAATTTACAGATATCAATTTGCTGAACCAGCCGTCTTTCTCTTTTGTAATTTTGTAAGAAGTTATATAAAGTCATTTATGATGCTTTCAGTCAGGCTAGTTCCCATAATTGGTCTTTTTTTTTTTTTTTCTAATGACTGAGACCAAAGTAAGGCAGTGAAAGTGTATAGCTCCATATGGCAAAAAAACTTGGCAACAAATCCTGCCAAACTTGTAATATTCAGCCTACCGAATTGGTTGACATAGCACTGTTGAGTTGCTGCTGTTTGTTCTGGATAATTCAAACAAGGAAAACAACTACTTTAACTATCCTGTTGCTTTTAATGTCTTTTCTTTTTAATAATATTTCATACTTTTTTCCTGCAGACCATGAAATTGTCTCTGCATTGACTTGCAATAGCTCCTGTTGTTCCAGGTATCTTATTTTTTTATTCTTGTTGTTAGGCTAGTTTTAGTAACCGGTTTAAAGAGGAAACAAAAGCTGAAAACTTTATAAAAAAAAAAAGGAAATAAAGTGAAGAAACATGATTTGGGTGATAATGTGGGGCTTGGTGTGTTATTAAATGGGTAATGATACGTACTACGTAGCCTATAGAACAGTTCAATAAACATAATTTTTCTGCCGCTGCTGCTACTACTGCCAAACGGCTGGCTTTTTATTTATTCACTACTTTGATTTTTGTCTGTCATGTATCTTCCTCCATTATTTTATGCTTTTTTTTATAATTTACTCAGCCTCCTCTCATGGAACCCTTGAAGGGAGGCAAGGCATGAATTTCCGGCTGGGACAAAAAGCATGAGATACGGTAACAAGTGAGAAAGTAAACCCCCCCCCCCCACCCCCCCAATAAATAATATTTTTCTTTAGTTCTACAATTCCACAGACCCCCAAAAGGTGAAGGAACTGGCGACAGAATAAAAATAAATTGGGGAGAAAAAAAAGAGACAGAGAGAGAATCAGAAGGGACATTTCGGGAAGAGGTGATATGGTTAGAAGCTTTCTTCATCAAAACTTTATTGCTTTCAAAGTTGAAAACCGAATCAGACAAAAGCTTCCAACGATCAAAGAAGCTCAGCTGCCGCTGCTGCTTTTGCTTTTGAAATTAAAGCTACCCAGGAATCTCACAGTCCTCCCCTATACTCCTTACCTCCCCCCTTCCTGTTTCATCATTTTTGTCACCTCTAGAATGATAAGTCATTTGCTATAACAACTAAAGAGCACCTCTTTTACTCTCGTCTGTAGAAAGGAACGAAACAAATAAGAAAAAAAAATTAATCTGATGATTAGAATACATATCAATCATATGTTTTATTTTATAATTCAATCAGACGAAAGCTTTAATCTTTGTACCGTAAGATCAAGAGGGAAAGCCACTTTCAAAATAAATAAAATACCTACTAAGTATTTTAACAACAATTCAGGGTTTGACTCATATTCTCAGTTAAAAAAATAACAAGAAGCTTCTATGCCCTTTTTTAGGGTAAAAAACAACATATAATGCTGGTTTGCCCTGCATGGAAATTAGTCCTAACATTCTTTTTTTTTTTTTTTGTCTTTACTGTTTATATTTTTAAGATTGTTGAAGCCCTGAATCACTCAATTTTGTCTCCCCGTCCCCTGCATGTATTTCTCTTGGCTTTGGGGAAAACAAACTACTATCTCCACAACAGAAACAAACAACAAAGAAATTTTTTTAAAGAAAAAAATGGGAAAATTAGAAGGAAGACAAGGGTTAAAAGGTACAACAACCCCCAACAACTGATAATTCTACCTAGTTTTTTTTGTTTTTTACTTTTTATTTTCAACCGTCCTACTGTCTCTCATCTCTCTCCTTTCGCTACCTATGACTGCAAAAGTCCAAAAGCTTCTTCCTCCCTTCAACAATCTCGTCAAAGAAATCATCGAGTTGCCCAACTATATTCTCAGCACCAGATCTCAATACTCCAAAACACCCTTTAAGATTCTCAACTCTATCCCTTATCCCCACCTCTGTTTCCCACTCCAGCACCCCTCCTTGTCCACACCTGCTCTCTAGTTCCCCTCTCAGCTCTTCCATAGCCAACTTTGATCTCCTAAACTCATAAAGCAATATGCCTGGCCTCCCATTCATCTGGTTGATCTCTGCTGCCACTCTTTGCTGCAATCTTGCTGTTGAGATCATGAAAGCTGATCCAAAAACAAGATACCCTTCGTATCCTCCTCTTAAGAAACTTGATTCTGGCCAGCAATAAACCAGCCCGTACAGCAAGATCATTAAAAGCAATGAGCTGACATTCCTCATTGCATATAAAACTCCTCGGAAACCATTGAACCCATTCAGCTTTGATTCGATAGAAACCTTCTCATCAAACCTTAATGAAAGTGGTTGGATTCTTGTTTCTATAAACGCCCTGTTCTCTTCTTCCAATCCCACAGCTTCTCTACGGCACCCTGAAATTGCCCGGATGACCTATTGTCAATAGTTAAAAAAAAAAAAATCAGATCATAAATTCAATGCTTAACAACTAAAAAAAAAGTCTCAACTTGGATAGTAAAGTTGTAAGGTTTGGGAACTTAATAACCTGTCTGAAGAGTTGGGGACTAAGATGGCGATGATTATCAAGAGAAGAAGTGATATTAAATCCAGCAGAGAAATAATTTTCCATGCCAGAGATGCCCGATTTAAGGACATGACAAGCTTCCCAAAGTTTGGAACTTTCATCCATGTATTCCTCAAGCCACTTATCACCAACAGGAAGATGAAGTTTTTGGACAAGAAGAAGTAGCTGGGAATGGAAAGATCGGAGAAGGGAAAGAACCCTCTGAAGGAATTGGATTGACATGAAGTTATTAGAGAGATAGATACGCTCAAGATCATCTATGCCACGAGTAAGGAAGGTGTAGAATCCATTGACTGAGCTGTTGGAAGATGGATCCATTGTCAGAAAAAAAGTGGAGTTTTAAGAGTGGGAGTAAGGGCGAGGACAAAATGTTATAAAGAGAAGGGATATTTAAATGGATAGGAAATAGGCATCCAGAGAATAGCAAGGAGAATGAAGAGGGAGGAGAGCAGGGAAAGAGGAAAAGAAATGGAAATGGAATTAAGGGTATATGTTAGAAGCTCAGGTTTCTAAGGTTGAAAAGGATTGTTGGGATCAATGATGGGTGTTTCCTATAGAGGGGAAGGGATGATTGATTGGTAATATGCCATTTTCATTGTTTAATGGAATAGAAAGGAAAAATAAAAATTATTGAAAGGAAATTTGAGGATTAAAAGGGAAGTAAAATTACCAAAAAGGAAAAAGAGAAGAATCAAAGAAAAAAGCGAAAGAAAAGCTTGGACTAATGCCCCTTAAAAGACATGAATTTTTCATTGACTCCCTTCCCAATTTCTTCCTTTTCCTTTTCAGTTTGTTTTTCCCCAGAATATCCAGATTTCTAAAATTTATTTATTTAATATTCAAAGAGAGAGAAGAGGGGAAATGGGTATTTTGCAATTTGATTAATAAGTTTTTAAATACTCAGAATAGAATGAATGAAGTTTGTCATTGTTATAGGATGATAGACTCTGTTTGAGTTTATCGGCTTATAAAAAGTTTGATTGACTGAGATTCTATTGCCTTCTACTTTCTTCTCTTACTTTCTTCCCATTTTGGAATTCAGATGTTTGAATCGACTGCTCCCTTTGGCTGCTTTCCATCTTTGTTTTCTTTTTCCCCACTTTGGTCCTTCACTTCTAACCTATATATTATCAAAACATATATTTTGTGAAGTGTTGTAAGTGTTTTTTTACAAAATATAAATGTTTAAAATCATAAAACTCATGTAGTTTTATGTTAAAAAAAATAATGTTTTGGAAGTTAATAAA
The DNA here is from genome assembly GCF_002303985.1 of Durio zibethinus. The sequence goes on along the minus strand of NW_019167949.1, from coordinate 4,683,258 downwards.
TAGACTCTAAAATAAAAAATAAATAACAAGACTCAAATGTTATTTAAAGGGAATTCGAAAAATCAAATAATAAAAAGCAATTTGTATATAAATTTACTTTTAAGTATCCTAATGCCATAAGGTTAATAGTAAAATATTTTACATAAATTTCACATTTTGTGTGATAATTTCTTAAAGACATTTGAATGTATGATGGTCAGACATTCAAATGATTTTACTTGTAAGTCAAAATTTTTATTCGATGAATATAATATTTAATTTTAAATGTAATAATTTTTCACTTAAAACATATTTATTAAAAAAATAATTTTAACATCAATTAAAATTTATAAATAATTTCATTAATATTTATTTTAGAACATTTTTACATCCAATCTTCCAAAATCATTTCATTTTCTCACTCTTTATTTTTAATTCATGGCTCACATGTATTGGAAATATTGCATTAATCATACCCCAAATACAACATCTTCATCCTCCATTCTATTGAAATTTGTGGGATTTATTTTTCCTAGATACATCTTTTCTTTGATTGTTTTTAAAGAAAGAGGAAATCAAATGATGAGGTTCCTTGTATTTGTGTCCAATTGTTTAACCTTCTACTATGCAAAATCAGTCTTTTTAGGCCAATACTACTTTTATTCCCATCACTTTTTCTTCTCTGGACAAAATGGAAGATTTTGTATATATCTTCAAATTTATAACCCAATCAACACCGTTGCTTTCACCAGCTTTAGGAGCCATCAAACGGTTGATCCTAAATTAAAAAAGATTTTGTCGATTTATTTACTTTTATTATCGTTTAATATACAATGTTTTGGGACCCAAAATTTGTTACATCTGACAAATTGTTAATGATTAAATTGTTCCTACTTGTTCATCAAAAGCAATAGAATGTTCAAGGGGATGATGTTTTATCATAATTTTATTAAGCAAATTAAAAAAAAAAAAAAGGGGGCTTTAATTTTCTTTGTGATATGAATGTTCATTTTTTTTTCTAGAGAGGGGGGTGGGGGCAAGAAATCTTATAATATTGGGTTATGTTTGAAATAATAATAGGGAGAAATTGGTGGTGAGTAGGGTGGTCTTAGGATTTTGGAGAATGGGACATGTTAAAAAAGGATGTTGGTCTTTTTGAGATTTTCATTGGAAAGTGAAGAAGAGGAAGAAGCCAAAGAACTTTTTGTTCAAGGGCATTGATTCAACAGCCCTCCCCCTTAATTATCTTTGATCTATGACTAGGAGCGCACCCTTTTAAGCATGGAGTATAAAATAAGATCTCCCTATCTAATTAGATCTTATTATTATTTTTTTTTTCATTAATTAAAAAATTTGTTATATTTGTATCTATTTTTCTTATACATAATTTACGAAAAGATCGAGCTTTTCAATCATAAAAAATTAATCTAATTGATTGCAAGAAAACTATTTTTTTATATCAGTAAGTATTTGATTTTTATGTAAAATATTTCGAGAATAAAATTAAAATCAAAGTTCTCTAATTTAAAGTGTCTTTTGGAGAGAAATGTTGATTAGCTCTTAAAGTAGCATTAGTTATGAAGATTTTATTTTATTTTTTATGTCTAAAGTAATTTGAACTATAATTGAAGTTTCACCCTTTTTACAACTTAAATTTTAAGTTACTCATTTGGTAGAGACAAAAAGCTCATGTATTGTTTAAGAAAAGCTTTTTACATAATTTTTGCTTCAAATCAACCCCTCAGTAAAGCACCCAAGTTTATCTTATGAAGCAGTTTTATCAACTATTTATATTGATTTAATTATGTGTTGGTATGTTCACTCTTTTAGGGTTATTGAGATTACAAGCTAAGCTTTGATTAGTCTACTTCTCAACACCAATTTCTTTTTCTTTTTTTTTTTTGGTTACGTAAAATCTAGGAGTAGATAAGCTATTTAATCTTCTAGATCAAGACAAAATATTTCATATCTAACAGCTTAAAACAGATGATTGTAGGTCATGCATTCAAGATAATCTCAACAAGTGGTAACCGACAGAACTCGAACTTAAGACCTTTTCGTCAGTGAGGATGAGCTTTAATTGATTGAACAAATAATTTCGATTCTATACAATTGGTTACCTTTTTCTTTTTTTTTTTGAAACTTAATAAAACTTACAAATTAAATTAAAGATATTAATGTAATTATGCTAATAAATAATTCCAATACAAATTAATTAAAACTTAAAATTGCATTAATTCTTTGGGAAGGTGAGCTAGATAAGAGGATCATGAATTATTTTCATTTAATTAATACAAATTTGACTTGAAAAAGAGGTTTAATGTCATATTTCACATTTACCATTTAAAAAATGACATAAATTTGAGTGATCAAAATTAAATTTTTGACAATTTTAATTATTAAAAAATAATTTTTGTCTGGTATTTTATTAGGGCAAGTCAACATTAGAATTTACGTTAACAATATTCTTTTTAATTAGATAATTTCATTTTTCATTTTGTTTTAAAACAAGGATTAAAACCCTCACTTTGTCTTTGAGATTTATCTAATAAATATGTAACTTTTTCAAATGAGCAAAACAATTTAAAATTCTCATTGTATTACATTTACAAATGCTTTACCATCTTAAAAAATATAGACAAAATAAAAAATTTATTAAATAAAAAAATAGATATATATAACTCAAATATAAAACGATAAATCAAATCCCAAAAGTATATAAATAAATTTAATATTGCATTAAGTTTTATCAAAATAAATCTATCTATTTAAATATAAAAAATTCTCAAATCCTTGGCTTTAAATTTCAATACCTAAACTACCCTTTCACAATAAATTTATTCCAAATACACATGTAAACCTACTAGATGATGCCTTTTGGTGAAGGGCAATTCTTGATATTTAGTTGTTAGCAATAATTAGACTTGAAATATGGTTTATTTGAATGAATGATGGGATTGTTTTTGATAAATTTAAAAATAATTGTAGAGATGAGATTAATTATTATAACGATGTGATTAAAATTAATGATAAAAATATGTATTTGGATGTAAATATAACATTGACGGTTAAGTAAATTATAATAAAAAAAATAATTATTAAAAATATTAAATTAAAATATATATGCAATAACAAAATTGGATTATTTAATATTGAATTAAGTTTTATCAAAATAAATCTATATATTTAAATAAAAAAACTCTCAAATCCTTAATTTTAAATTTCAATACCTAAACTACCCTTTCACCATAAATTTATTCCAAATACACATGTAAACCTACTAGATGATGCCTTTTGGTGAAGGGCAATTCTTGATATTAAGTTGTTAGCAATACTTAGAGTTGAATTAAGATTCATTTGAATAGACGGTAAGATTAATTTTAATAATATTAAAATTAATTGTAAAAGTGAAATTAGTTATTATAGTGATGAAACTAAAATTAGTGATGAAAATATGCGTTTGGATGTAAATGCAACGATGACAGTTAAGTGAATTTTAATAAAAAAAAAACTATTAAAAATATTAAATTAAAATGTATATGTAATAAAAAAATAAATTATTTAAAATTTATAAAATTAATAAATTATTTAAAAATTTATAATAATTAAATTATTAAGTAATAAAATTTATTTATTATATTAATTAAGAAAATTATTTTATAATTTTTAAATAACAAATCAAAATAAAAAAAAAATTTAAGACATTTTTGGTATAGTAATAAAACTTACCAATAAAATAAAAAAAAAAAAAAATTTCACTGGCCAATCACCAACTGGACCAAAAATGGGCAGTTGATGACTGACCAATTTTTAAACGCGCTGTGCATCCATTTGGATGCAAAAGTTGATATTTGCACGTCTTTTGATCGCTATCTTATCATCGCTGAGGATGAGATGCAATCCAAAAACAACGTTAGTTGATAATTAATGACATTTTTATAAGTCCTTTCATTTTTTTTTTTTTTTGGAATTAAAACTATTTATATTCATAAAATAGAAAAAAAATTAATGGTTTAATAATATAAAAACATCAAAGTCAACATTTCTTAATCTCTGTACTGTAGACAGGAAATTAAGAAGAATGGAATATTACTTACAAGTGAGTGAAGTAATACTTATCATTGTTTTTATATCTAAATGGATAAGCACATCCATAAATGCAAACATGATTCAGCCTTATAAGTAGAAGGCTTTTCACATGTGAATGCCATTAAACTCTATTTGGATCCCAGCTCAAAATTATGATCAAACTTCCCAAATTTGCCAAGAAAACAAGGCATCTTATGAGAATCCAAAACTTGCTCAGCAAATTAGGGGAGCTCTGGGTTTAGGATCTGATGGAGAGGTTGGTGGGTGACAAGTAGAGAAGACAAAAAACCTGAAATCGATGAGTTTTGATCCGATTTAATTTTTTATGGTTGATTTTTTTTTTTAAATCGAGTATTGGATCGGGTCGGGTTGGGGTCGGGTTTTAGACAAACCCGACCTTACTCGATCTGATATATATAAAAATAATTTTTTAATTATATATATTTTTATATATATTTAATTTTATATTTATATTAAAAATAATATTTTATTAATTTCGGATCGAATTGAATCGAATATAATTTTATATAATGTCAGATCGGGTTCGAGTATAAAAATAATAAAAAATTATCAAATCGAATTCGAGTTTTACATATTTAAAATCGAATCGAATTTGAAGCGAGTAAAAACTTGTCTCGACTCGACTGTTGCTATCCCTAGTGACAAGTTGATTGCTCTTCTTTAGTAAAACATGGACTTCCCAATGAAAATATAGAACCTGGCCTTGCCAAAAAAAAAGTCGAACAGAGTTTTTGAATTTCATAAACAAATTTATAAATTTTAAGTCAGTGTACGAGATAATAAAACTTATAAATAATAAGATATGCACAAATAAAAGTTTAAGTTCTCATATAAATCGATCCATGAATGATACTAAAAAGTAAATGCATCACACGGATAGATTTGTTAAACTACATTTCAATCATCACATAAAGAAATTACCCTAGAAATCACATTATATAGGGGAATGTTTCATTTTCTTCTTAATGATCTCAGATGGATACAACTGGATGGTCCAGAGCCTCTAACGAATGAAAATGATACAAGGAATAATTGTTCAATATTTGGGAATTCGAAGATGGGCTAGGAAGAAGAAAATTTAAAGAGTAATTGGCAAAGAACAGAAAGAAAAAATGGGGGGCAATCAGTTGAGGAAATGAAGCCAATTATGACTAGTCTTGGCAAGTTGCCGTCAGGTTAGCTCAACTCAATTAAGTTTGGGTTTTTTCCATGGGACCACTTAGACACTTTCTTTTTCAATCTTCAATATTGATGTGTTCGTGCGTGCGTGTGCGTGTGTTTTTTTAATTAAGATTAAGAAATGGGTTTTTATTAAGATTAAAACCCTGCTTTCGTTTCAAGAAAAAGTGATTTTTCCCAAAACCTGCTGTGAACGATGATGCATATGTGGGAGCCCACCTCACTTCAGTTTTATTATGCTTGCTTTATGAAGTGAATGTGACTAGAACTTTGATCTGGTCCAGATTCATAACTTTGGAGTTAGCATTAGTTTTGTTTTTTTTTTTCCTTTTAAGAAGAATAATATCAAGAGGAAAGTTCTTGAAACTATAATCTGATCCGAAACTAATTAAAGTAAGCAAATAGTAATTTTTTGCATAAATAAAAAGATTACAAGTGTTCAAACCCAAATCTCACATTTTTCAAGATTTTTTTTTTTAAGAAAATTACTAGAGTTACATGCGTAATTTTTTATTTAAAAAATTTCGAAATAAATAAAATTTTTAAAATTTTAAATTAAAATAAAATATATCTATTTGATAATTTAAAAAATAATAATTATAAATTATGAATTTAAAATGATTATAATAAAACGATCGTACTAATTAGAGTTAATTTCTTGTTAATACATTTACATCTTTTTACAAATAGGAAACAGAGACATCAATTATATTGTTTTTTATACAATAATTACTTGAATGAATTCAACTTATTTATCAATTTAAAAAAAAAATTATCTTTGGTGCAAAAGATAATAATTTTTAAGTAATAAATCATTTTAATTAAAATAATTTTGAATTCAAATCTCTTAAACAATGTTATAAAATTGAAACAATTTAATATGGAAAAATTAGGTGATTTTTCTAATTTTATTTATTTATTTATTTTTTTGAGAAACAAAAGGCCTCAATTGGGAAAGCAAAGGTTTGACAAGTCTCATTGTTGTACAAACATAGTACATGAAGTAAGGATTTGAGTAAACTCAACATGAAGACATGACAATAACTTGAGCAAACAACCCGGACGGAATTGAATGATAAACCAATCTTTTTCTCTGCAAACTCTGAACTACACTGTGGCCATCCCTTTGATTCAATTGGCATTTCACCATCAACAATAATTTAGGTAAATTTTCTTCCCTATTTTAAATGTGCCCAAATTGTTTTCCTGGAAGAGACCTAAATAATGGAACTCTTTAGTCACATTCAGAAAAAAAAAAAAAATCATCAATCATTTCTAAAATTAATGAAAACTACATTTACATAAAAATTAGACAAAAAATTTTAAGATTAGATTTTTTTTAACATAAAAGAAGTTGTAGAATAAAGAAAAAAAATTACAAATGTTAAAATCTAAATATTAGTTTTATCAAGATGTCATATTTTAAAATTAATTACATGAATTAATTAAAATTTGAATATTAAGATTAGATTTTGACTTGTTAATATGTAAATATATGTACTAGAGATTGACTATAAAAAAGAATTTAGAAAATTTTCATTCTGTCGATAAAAATGAAAAATTTTTTTACATCGATTCTTTGTTGTATTGTAAAAATATACGCCATCAACTATTTGATTTAATAATTAAAAAGTTTTTAAAAGAATATAAAAATTTTAATTTCGAATCAAAACCTTCTACTTCCTTCTCATGAGATATACTTATATATATATATATATAATACATTATTATTAAAATTTTATAACATCATCAACAAGATTAAAAAGTTAAAATATTTTTTTAAAAAATATATTTTAAAAAATTAATAAATTAAAAAGACATAATAATAGAATATTTTAATTTCGTTTATAAATTTAAAATTTCACTAACTATATAAAATAACAATTTAAAAAAAATTAACCTTTCTCTATAAATGGTGAATTTTTTACCTTATAAATTGTTTAGAAATTAATGCAAAGAGAAATGAGTTTGAACTTGGAAGGATAGCATTGTCTTGATGCAAAGAAAGAAAAAGAAAGTGCTCAAAATTATGAGAAACAGAAGGCAATTAAGTTGCTGACTCTGTTTTTTAAAAGAGAAAAAGAGAATAAAAAAAAAAAAAAGGGGAGGTTGGTAAAAGTGCTATTACCTAAAACATTTAGAGGGCAGGTGTCAACCCAAAAACCACACAACTGGATTCATAATCATAATTCATATGCTGAACATTTCTAAGGTAGGAGGTTTCTTTGCCCTTGGGCCATCCTTTTGAAATTTTTACAATCAAAATTTCAAGTGCTAGTCTCAGAGTCCTCTTGAAGCCTGTTTAGTAATTTCCTGAATCATAATTATTAAGTTTGATGATCCAAGTATACAACATGTAAACTGTGGTTTCCTTTTTTAGTTTGAAAATGTTTATGCATTTTTTTTGTAAAGTTTATTTTTTTGAGATGGGATGAAGATAAATTATATATGATCGATTTTAAAATTTAATTTAATTGATTTATATAATTATTTTTTAAAAAATGAGATTTAATAGATTTAAAATTTAAATTTCAAGGTTTGTAATTTTTTTCATCTTTGTATTGTGATTTTTTTATTAAAAAAATTATACAAAGTCCAACCACCATGGAATTTTTTTTTTGGTTTTCTTATTTAACTTATCTCTTTATGTCATGTTAATAAAATTAAATCATGGGTAATCTTTGTTTATCTAAAGTAATAAAGAAAAAAATTTAGAAGTATTTATTTCTAAAATAGATATTTAGCATTAAGTATATTATTAGTTAATACATACCAAAAAATTTGAACATAAAATCTTCATTTTCTGTGGTTATAACAAAATAAAAAATCCTTAATCATGTGAGGTGCAAGTGTGAACAACTTTTTCCAAGAAGGAAAGTGGGCCACAAATACATCATATTGACATGACCAAAGAGCATGGAGTTTCAATATGGGTTTTCAAGCCAATGCTTGAGATTGCGTAGGAAATTTGTCTTTGTTCTACTATTGGCATAAACGGCATAAATCTAGACAAACAAAATATAGTTGGTAAATTACAATATGAAATTCACATTTCTTCTGATCTGTTCTCCATCAAACATGTGCCCATGAGTGTGGATGTCTGCAAAATTGGATTTAAACAAAGGTGAGGAAGAGGGAAAGTGAGGGTTATTCCAAGCCTAAGATGCACATTCTCACATGTAGAGAGTAAGGATAGCAAAAATGAGTTCAACCAATTAGCATGACTTTGGTAAAGAATAAAAAGTCGGGGCCAGGGAGATGAAATGATCATATGAGTTGAGAAGAAAGGATCCAATTACCAAAATTTAAGGCCAATTGGCTCAATTCTTTTAGGGGAATAGATTCTATACCCTAGTTTCTCCTCTTTGACCAACATTGATTGATGGTGAGGGAGAGAGGAGAGTTTTTCTTTCCTTCCCTTTTCTTTTTGGTTCAACTAGCCAAAAACTCCACTTCAGGATTCCTTACCAGTACATCGTACATTTTAGCCCTTGTCATCCCCTAAAAGAGGGCGCACTCTAAAATTCTAGCTTCCTTGAACCATCAACTAAACATCTATAGCAATGTATTGTTAGTAGTAGTTTCGATTTAGTAGGAATTTTTTTTTTTTTTGCAATTCCAAATTGATTGAGGAACTTAGCTCATCATCTGCTAAGTGGGTACAAGCCACATGTTTTAAATTTAATGGTTGGAACCCTCAATGTGGTGCTTAAAGTCCTGTGGAAGATGTTAGCCATAATAAAATTTTGATAGCTGGCATGTTTGCTGATCCTGACCAGGAGTGTGCAATTCACCAACTCAACCTCCTTAAAAACAAAACCTTGGGACTCAAAGTCATTCTTCTGCAGGCGATGAATTACTCAAGGCAATAAAACATTCCACCATATATTTTCAGGGATAAAGATGGAATGACATGTTTTGTTTGTGTCCCAGATTTAGACACATAGCAGAAGGGGTTTTTAAGTGGGCCAAAATAGTTAATCACGATGTAATAGGTTGCTGCTTACCATGCAATTTAACTTGAGCTGATGCTTATCTCACTTTTCGGGAATCCCCGCAAGTCATTCTCAAATAAAAAATGAAAGTGCCGTCAGTTAAAGTCAGAAGAAACAGTAAATCTTAGCCCATTGTAAGGGACACACTGTTTCTGGTCTTTTTCTTGAGCTGTTATGTGACAAATGGCCTCCCATGAATGTTTTTTCATGGCTGAAAGTTCCCGTTGGCATCAATGACAGGCCAGGTGTAAGATGCAGAAAGGGAAAAAAAGGACATTAGTACTACTAAAGGCTGCTGGGTTTGATTAAAATGTATGTTCAAGAATTAGTGGACTATATGTAATTATTGTTTTAAGTTGGAGCTGAGGGACTATCGTCCAAGATTTATGGTTTCGGCCTAACAAGCCATGGTCCAATAAGTCATGAATTCTAAGCCGAAATTCCGTCCAAAACCAAAAAGTGGGTCTCTTTATCATTGAGTATATACAGAAAAAAGCCGCAGTATTGAATTCATCGAGATTTTAAAATAGGGGAAAAAATGCAAACAAAAGAAAGGGAAGAAAAAGCAGCAGAGTTATTTTTCTTGGCCTAGGGCTAGGCGATTGAAAATTGTGCAGAGGCAAAACTTTGGAGCCAATAAAAAATAATATGGGGTAAGCTAAGGCTATAGCCCCATATTATTATGAAAGTGTTAAACCAAAACTGAAAATCCTATGTTTAAAAGCATTGCGGCTTGGTGGCCTAATTAATGGCATAGTTAGGGGAAGCTTAGGGCGGCCATTGTAGTTCAAAGCTGCATGTAATCATGTTCTTTGAAAACCCAGAAAGAAAGTTAAAAAAAAGAAGAATCTAATGTTTAAAATTTGGTCTGTGCAGTACATCATCATATAGTAACAGAAAAACTTCTATGGATTTAAGCTTCATTTTGGCTGATAATTGTGGTTTCTTTTTCAAACTACTGTTTTTAATTTATAATAATATGATAAGAGAAAGCATTTATTTATCTGGTACTATGATTTTAAATGCTTTTGTAGATTAGAATATTAGATGTTAATGACATAAGAGCATGCAGGATTCTGTAAAGAAGCATAGGGGAAACAAAGAAAACAAAGAAAAGGAGAGAGTTTGGAGTTCGTAGATCCGTACCTAACGAAGTGACCACTGACCAGACTGTTTCAAACAATGCCTGCTTGTAAGCTGATTTACCAAAGAAAATTGATCTTTGTGGTTGGAAAATCAGCAACCAGCCAGACAGTGTTTCTTTGAGTATTTGATATAGGTTTTTTGATTGAATTTCTTTGTTCAACTTCGCTGTGTTTGGCAAATAAGCAACCAACCCAATCATATGGTTAAACATAAGCAATTAAATACAAAAAAATTATAGGAGTGAAGCGAATGAGAGCACGTTGGTGGGACTTGAACCCAATCATGTGATCAGATGCCTTATCAATTAGCACACAGGCGCCAACGAAGTTTCACCCCTAAATTTTTTTTTTAATATCAAAAGGGAATCAGAAAACTTCAATTATTTCTTCTGCAATGAGGTTGTTCTGATAGTTGTTAACATATAATCAGGACCATTTTAAAGTTTCAAGAATGAACTTACCCTTCCTGTAGTTAGAAAACTGGATCATTACTGTTAATTGCATGATAATCTTTGGGTTGAACCATGAATTACAACATTGAATATATATACTCATTCTACTAGCCTTTTGTAATGTTGGGGAGCCATGCAGGTTGAATAATGAATATCAAGTGATGATTTGAATAACACTTTTTTTTAAACCTTGATCTTGATCTTGTTCTTGTGTCTCGTTCTACAGATTAAACCGTGCAATATTCCTAGCATGTTTGAACTTCTGTCCACAACTTTCACGACAACAAATTTTATTGGGGGAAAAAGGCTGAAAACCATATTTGAGATCCCTGCTTTATCTTTTTCTCTAGTAATGTTATTTCCCTCTTACTAAGCACAGTGTAATGATTTGTTCATAATCATTGTGAAAAGAGTTAAAATGCCAATTTTCAAGAAAAAAAAGGCATATGCAATAGTATGAAGGCAAAGAAAGAAAATTCTTTAGTTGCAGCATTCCCATTAACAGATCAACATCTACGAATTCTATTACTGAATGAAGCACCACATGTTCAGAAAACTGGTAGAAGCAATGAATATGCTTGTCAATGGTATGAATTCTATCAATCAATCTAAAAAAGTTTGATCATTTATAGCCGTTTTGACGTGTAATGAACATTGTCTTGAAAACACACTGGATATTCCAGCCGTATGTTCCATCAACCAATTAGGTCATTTGCCTCAATTGAGTCCATATTTTGTTGGTACTTCTTTTGAGTTCATCAGCATATCATGGCGCACAAGTCTGTTATCCTTGCTTGTGAAATGTTGGTGAAAGGGAAGACCCTGAAGTTTCCGTTACGCAAACAGGTCAGTGTCAACTCTGAGTTGCTATTCATGATCTGCAATTATCATGTCAAGACATTAGTATAGACCATTGAGCGAAGCAGTTGCATGGGGACAAGTCAGAATGCAGTTTAAAGGACACAAATTCTTAAGCATGCTTCAACCGCTTGTAATTTAAAGTCCATTACTAACAGAAAGTTTTTTTTTTTCACACTTCTAATTCTTGTATTCTAGTTGTTTCACACTCGTTGTAAGCAAGCAGAGCTATCTGTTATTACATGTAAATGCAACCTACGTTGTGCAGAAGATGCTTCAATGGAGATGATAAGACATTCTGATAAAAAAATGTTGTATTATTATACTTGAAGTCCAATATGGTGAAGATGTGGTAACCTTTAATGGTGACAATAGAAATTAGTTTTTGTAGTTTTCATATCTTCATGTTATATGGATTAAAAAGGAGAATTTCACTGTGGGTTTAGATAATTTGTCCACCATGACAAGAGGAATAGTAATCATCACGAAATGAAGCCAAGCAAGAATCAAATATATACCTCACATGCATTTGTTCTGTCATTACAGTTCCACATTTTGCAAGGGATACAGTCAACGAATCTACACCATCCGCAATAGTGATTTATGTCAATGCCTAGGAGTACTGCTACAAGACATCCAACAAGTCTGCAAAAAAGAAGCGAGTTCTATATGATCTAATGCGTTGTGAAATATAAACAATAAAAGCATTCAGCTTGACATTTAGGTGAAGAAAACTTACAGAATTAGAAACAATAGAAGATAAACACTCCTCAGAATGGGCCTATCCAGCTTCAGTTTGATGGAACTTTTGACACCATATTCAAAAAGCCCTGCTTTGTTTTTAGACATTTGCCTGACCTGAGGGGTGCACAAAAGCACAAATCCGAGTAGAAGTCCTGATATAAAGGCTCCAGTATTTGCAAAATTGTCAATGTATGGTAGCAGACCAAGGAGGAAATTGATCGCAAAAACTGTAAAAAGCACTGCTAGAGCTGCACACTGAAGTCAACCACAAAATATCAGGGAACTACAAGGACGACTGGATATAGATATAAGCGAGTAAAAAGAGAGTTAAGCACCTTGCTTGAGTAAACTTTCCAGTTCCGAACAAGCCCAGAAAGCATAGCTCCAAGTAATCCAAACAAAGAACCAGAGGAAGCAACCACAGGACTATTTCGAACAAAAAGGGAACATACCAAGCTACCAAAAAATGCAGATAGTAGGTAGATTACCCCAATCCTCACTGTCAAACAGAAATTAAAAACAATAAGCTTTAGCCAATTCACTTGATCAATACAAAGTAACGGTTTTACTTATATCAGAGAGAAGTGCTCTTACAAGGCCCATAGTCTCTTTCTAGGTGGATTCCAACAAAGATCATACAGCTGATATTGATGGCAAAGTGTATGAGCCCAGCATGTAACCAGGGGCACACAAAGAGACGCCAAGTTTGATGGTTCTGAGCCAAAAATGCCCTTCGAAGTGCCCCAACTTTATCTAGCCTGGCAATAGTACAAGCATGATTTCAGCAAGAAAACTAAGGCCAATAAACTTGGGATGTGTTGGGTGCACAAGATTATGATAAGATAGGATGGGATAAGATGATATTATGAATATGATTATATTAAATAATGTCCTTCTATCTTGGTTTTTTGATGTGTGCAAAGATTACGATAGGATAATTTATTTGTTGATCAAAATTATCATTTCTAAAAGTTTATATAATTGATAGAATTTTTAAGGATATAATAGGACATGTAAGTTCAATCTCATAGATTAAAAATAATTTTCTCCACTTTGGAAGGATTCAATCATCCTATGCCAATCCTATCCATTTCTTTAGATACAAACCAAAATTGATAATAGGCTATCCTATCCATCATCCTATGCACGAAACATGGTCTTAAAGTACAACCAGAAGCGGAACCTCATTTTCTTTTTCCTGAAACAGCAATTCAACGAAAATTGTTTTGAAATGACACAGAAAAAGGTCACAAAAGCCAAAAACTTTTAGTAAGTTACTAACGGCAATCAAATTAGAACACGTCAAGATTCAAAGAGCAACAAGAGAATTAAAACACAAGAACAAAGAAAAAACCAAGGAAAAAAGGAAGTGAAATGAACTGACGTGGAAGCAGAGGGACCAAGCAGGGGATTCTCAGAGAGAGGCTGAAAGAAGACACTGCCAAGCGGTAAATAGTTGAAGAGCGTGGTGGTTATAAAAGCCAGGAGATGGAGGATGACGAAGAATGAGATGAGCCATGTGTCTGATGCCCTCTGGCGGTATCGTGACTTGAAGAACGGAAACTTCCCTTCTGGATGATTATTGTTTTCGGGGTTGTTGAAGCATGAGGATGGCGCTGGTTCTTGGCCTTGGGGCTTGATTTCGATCTGGGTATGGAGCTTATTGGCTGGGGTTTCTTCTTCCATTGAGAGAGAACCACAGAAAACGAAAAAAGGTTGAGTGAATTGGGAGGTTATTGCGGTCACTTGTGAAAAGCCAATTAAGATTCAACTGTTTTTGTTACAGAAGTGGAAGGGAATGAGGTTTTTCTCTCTCTGGACGGTTACGTTTGGCGGGAATTTTCATTGCCCAGAAATTATTTCGAAATTAATTTTATAATTATAAATAATAAATGAAGCCACAGCACAATGTGTGGATCCGTGGCGCAATGGTAGCGCGTCTGACTCCAGATCAGAAGGTTGCGTGTTCGATTCACGTCGGGTTCAAATCCCGCTTTTTTCAATGTGGGTTTCATTTTTTTATGCGGAGAGGGGCTTTCTTGGAGCGGGCAAAATTTTTCATATTTGGGCTCCAGAAAAAGCCAACCGAAATAAAGACCTAAACCAAGATAAAGTAATAATAGTAACTTAACATTAGAGATTTGGCACGGCTTGTTAAAAATAAAAATTTTATTAAAAACTCTTCTCAACAATGTATAAAATAATAAATTTTTTTTTTTATAAATACTTGTATTAAGTTTTTTTAATTAAATTTTTATTAAAATTATATAAATAATATTCATTAGAATATTTTTTTAAAAGTGTTAACCAAAAATTCTTTTTAATATTTTTTTAAGGAAAATTCCTTTTAATTTCAAGTATTACCAAAAATGGAAAATCTACATTATTAAAATTTATTGTTTAAATTCGATTAAATTAATTCATACAATTATTTTTTAAAAAATATCATTTAATATATTACAATTCAAATTTTAACATATGTAAATGAATTTAATAATTTTGGATGATAAAACACAAAAAATATATAAAAATAATACAAGTTAAAATTTTGATAAAAAAATATATATTGATTTTAAAAAATTAAAAAGTAGATCTTATATTTAGATATTTTGATACAATAATTTTTATATTTTATATATATATTTATAAATGATCAATTCTATCAGAAATCTCTTTTTATATCTTTTGACTGTATCCTTTTTTTATAGTAAAAATAAATTGTTTAATGAGTAATAAAAAGAATTCAAATTTAAGGGATTTTTAACTTCAGTCCAAAATTTTCACCTGACTTCAGCAGAAAAGGATAGAAATTACTTAAATTAAATATATTATCCATTCTACTGTCACACTTGAAAATTTGCTGACTGTGACCGACAAAGTTGTCGTGATTGCAAATTTATTATTTTTTTGAAATAATTTATTTATTATGTAATGAAATTAAAGCCGCTAATACTGATTTATTCAATTTAAAAATCCACAGCTTTGTGCTCCATAAAAATAGCGAGATTGGTTAACATTTAATTGGAGGGACTGTAATAAATTTTTATTGAATACTCCTTCAAATTTCTCCCCACTTCTTTTATATTTAAACAATTACTAAAAAGTCATTTTCCCGATAAATTTCATTCATAATTCCTATCTTTTATTTTAGTTTCACTTTGATCATTGATTTTTTAATTTTTTCCATTTGCATATTTAAAAAAAAAAAGAAAATTATCTAGAGAAAAAGAAGTTACTCGATGACTTGAATGGATAATTTTTCTAAATACATATAAATGTAAAATAAAAAAATAAATTTTTTAAACAATTTTTGTTAATTGAATTGATGTCATCTGATGTGAATTTAATTTTGAGTTTTAAAAATAGTATATATATACGATAATTTATTCATATTTATTATGTGTATATAATTTTAAATTAATTTAATATTTTATTACTATAAAATAATATAATAATAAAATAGTTTAATTAAGTAAAAGTTTAATATGCATAATTTACGTGAATACAACGCAAAAGTCAAGGATTAGATCAACTGATTATAACAAATTTAAATCAATATAGAACTAAATTAATTTTATATTAATATAAGTGAATTTTTTAAAAATTTAAAATTTCTTAATATTACGCCAATAAAAATAAAGAAACTTGGGGGGAAAAAATTAGGTGCGGTGGAGGTTGGCTGCTTTCTCAATCACATTCTAGGATTCTCCCATCTACAAATCATTTCAGTGGCGCAAGCAGACGGCTATTAAAATTCCTTGCCACTTTTTTTTTTTTTAAATATTTTTTTCACAAAACATTAGTTGGTTGAATCTCTGATCCTCCTATTTATAAGCAAACGCCGTTGCCAATGTTTACTCAAATATACGCTCAGCACTCGCTTTCCTTTCACCTCTTATTCCTCGATTTTTCTTATTTTTAAGGTCAATTTCTCTCCCAAAATATTTTTTGCCTCCTTTTATATTAATTTAAAATTGAAATTTCGATTAAGTTCAATTCAGTTATGGTTTCCTTTTGCATCTTCTTATTGATTTTTTTTGTTCTTAATTTTATCTTAGGGGAATTGAAATGGATTCCTCAGCTCTTCACGAGGAGATCGACTCGTTCTTCGATTCAGCTCCTCCACTCAAAGATTGCGCTAAAATCACTGACAAATTGAATCAATTCATCGAATTAAATTCTCCATCATCAGGTAGAAAACCTCCAAACTAATCGACTAATTATACGCATTTTGCTACCGTATTCATGTATACGTATACTTATACGTATACGTATATATATCCCGTGTAATTTTTAGGAGAAGGAAAAAGGAGGAGCGTTGTGTGCGTGACATCTGGTGGAACTACGGTTCCTCTAGAGCAGCGGTGTGTTCGATACATTGACAATTTTAGTTCAGGGAACAGAGGAGCGGCTTCCACAGAGTAAGCAATGTAAAGGAATTTTGGATAAGTTGATATATTTAATTGAAGGGTGGATTTTTTTTGTTAACTGGTTGGGACTTTTTTGCAGGTATTTTATAAAGGCTGGATACGCGGTTATATTTTTGTATAGAAGGTGAATTTCGTGTTTGTTTATTTTATTTTTTTTATATTAGTAGGTTATGTTGGTTTGTGTTTAGATTCTAGCGGATAATTCTATTGGTTCTTAATTTGTTTGTGTGCAGGGGAACCTGCCAGCCATATTGCGGGTCCCTTCCTGAAGATCCTTTGCTGGAATGTTTTGAGTTCGTTGATGATTTTGATATTCAAGGTTTGAGTGATTATCTCTACCCCAATTTATAATTTTTTTTTTTGGGGGGGGGGGGTATATTCAAGGTTCGTTGATGTTTGATATTGGTCAATGACTTGAATGCATTAAATTGGCTATCTTGGGTTAGGACTTAGTATAGGTTCTTTCATATCATATGGATTATTAAATACTTTTATCAAAGAATTTTAGAAGGGGGAGGGTGTTAATCATATTAAGAGAATTGGAGTTGTTTATTTCATGCCAGCTTTTCTATGTGTTAAGACATTAATCTGTCAACTTTTATCTGAAATATGTGTAATAAATTGTTGGTGTTTCCTACTGAGGTTATTGTGTTATGTCTAATATTTCAGTGCGGCAACCACATTCTGAAGCAGTGAAGGGGGCCATTAGGGATCATCATGCTGTATGGGCTGTCGATATGACTAATCATTCAGTCTTCTAATTTTCATCTCTGACCTTAGTGTTGCTTTTGGCTCTTTTAGTTCATGATTGCAAGTCTAATCAGCATTACAGTTAGCCTTTTTGCACTTTGTTGCAGGCTGTAGCAGGTGGTCTCCTTTTGAAACTACCCTTTACAACCATATTTGAGTATCTTCAGGTTGGCTTCACTGTGTCTTTATATAACTCCTTGAGGTTCTTAGTAGTGACTCATTGCCAGTGAAACAATGTTCCTTGGGTTTAACCTTTGCCTTCTGTGTCCTTGACATATTGAGATTACTTTTGGGCGTCTTTGTACCTTTGGAAACTCATAATATGTTTTTTGTGGATGAAGCTTCAATTGTATGGTTAAGCATACTTGTAACTTTGGCCTGCATTATATGCTTTTTCATTGGTGAGCTACCGTTTTGGTTAAAATAGCTTTAGCTTAACGATCTCCCATCTTTGCTTTTGGCGAAGAGAACTATTATAATAGCCTTGGCAGAAAAGGGCCATGGCCCCTCTATATTAATGAATATATGACTTGGAGAGAGATCTTATGAAGAAAATTTTAGGAGAAACTGTGAGGCGGCATACGTTTTCTCCATATTTGGTAATTATATAGTTTTCAGGGTCATATTAGATAATGGCTTTTAATTGTACTTTTTGTGATTAATCTGAGAATATCATAAATTCATCCTTTACATAAACTATCTCTTATACCCTGAATGGTTTTTCTTGCATGAGCAGATGTTAAGGATCATTGCATTATCAATGAGAAGCCTTGGGCCTTGTGCAATGTTTTATCTGGCTGCTGCGGTTTCCGACTTTTATGTTCCATGGAAGGGCATGGTAATGGTTCTATATAATGGAATTATCTTCTTTGTAGACTGAAATATTATTGTCATTTGAATAATCTTTTATCCATCCCTCTATTGTTTGGCAAAAAGACTGATTAATTGCATAGGCAGAACACAAGATTCAGTCAGCATCTGGTCCTTTGGACATGCGACTTATGCAAGTGCCAAAGATGCTCTCAGTGCTGAGGACGGAATGGACTCCCAAGGCTTTCTGCATATCTTTCAAGGTCAGACACGGTGGTAAACTTACTTTATTGTTTGCTTTGGAAGTTTAGGACTGATTGAAAGTGATTGTTGAAATGAATGTTTCCTTAGTATGAAGTACCATGAGTTGATTGGCTCTAATTTATCTGGTTTTGCTCAACAGCTTGAGACAGATTCAAAGATTCTCCTAGAGAAGGCCAGTATGGCTCTTAAAAAGTACAAAATGCATGCAGTTGTGGCCAATGAGCTGTTGACCCGGAAAGAGGAGGTCACAGTTGTCACAAATAATGGGAATATTTCAGTTCACCGCAATAAGACTCGGACTGATTCTGATGTGGAGGATCCCCTGGTTGAACTCCTTGTGGACAGACATTCAGCCTACATTAAAGATTCTAGCACATGATCGGATTGACTCGGTTATCCATATCATATTTCCTCCGTCTCTCCACATCTATGAGCAATTCATAAGCAGCTTGAATCTTAATGAAACCTTTCCTCAGCAGTTTCACCTTCTTCAAGAGCCCTCTTATACCGCAAAGTACCATTTGCAGCTACTACACAAAGGAGCTACTGGATAAAGGACACATAGCATTAGCATAGAATTTGAACAAGCGTCTGTACGCAGTCTTAATCGTTTCTTCATCAGCATCCCCTTCTAACTCTGTTGTTTAGAAATCAAAATTCCAAAATATTTTATCAATTAGCAAATAACCAAAATAAAAAAGGAATGGAGCTTTTCTCATTAAGCTAATACGCATAAGGGTAAAATTAATTGCCCAGAATTTCATAGGCAGATTTTGATCGGATGCCCTAACGACAGTTCTCCTTTGATTGACCCGAAACAAAGGGTCCTTCATGCTCAAATCTCTTGACAAATTGAACCAAGGAGAGAAAAACGATGGCCTAAAATTAGGACTTCGAAAGGAAACCCTAATTCTTGATCGAGCTCTATGGTGCCTACTACAAGTCTACAACACATTTAACAAAGAAAAGACCGTGTGCAGTCTACAAATTTTCCGCATATTGCTCTTTTTCTCTTTTTTAGGGGGTTGATTATCAGTTTGAATTATTAAAATTAAAATTAAAGAAAATAAGAAAAAAAAGATTTAAGAATATTGAAATTTTAGGGTTTTTTGGGGGGTGAAATTGGGGATTTTGCATGGGCTGAGTTTGAAAACCGAAAGAGGAGAGAAGACGTGAAGGAAGTGAAGAGGTTCGAACATTTTGAATCTGACTGAATCTTTTTTTTTTTCATAAAATAAATTCAGTTTTTTCAATTGTTGCTTTTTTCTGCCTAAATTTCTTTTCATTTTCCTTTTCGTTCATAAAATAATTCAATCTCTTCCATTAATTTACTTTTTTATTTAAAATAAATGTAATTAAAATTTGATTGAACTATACAAATTACCATAAAATAATTCTTATCTCCTCGACTCTATATTTTTCAACTCCTTTTGTCACTTCTAGCCCTTTTTTTAACTTATTTCATATGATGTTTGAATCCGAAATTTCAACTCCTTTTGTGCTAATTAATAGGTATTTTCGCCCTTTTTTAACATTTAAATTAAAAAATTAGGCAAAATTAATTTTAATTGATTTTTGCACAACTTTTAGACAATTCTTAGTGTCCTTTTTGTACTCCATTTGTTTTCAGCTCATGGGTTATGGCCGATCTTTCTCTTTAAAAAAAAAAAAAATCAACTGGCTAAAATCCTATAGAGGGTTTGAACTTTGGGGTGATGGTTGAGCCACAGTTCACCTTGGTCCAAACCCAGGTTGCAGAAGGTTCAAACAGAGGATTATTTCTGGCTAATGTTTCACCTTTAGCAAAAAAAAAAAAAAAAAAGAAAAACAATCCCATTTCTCTTCGTTTCAGATGGTATAATGTTTGCAAATTTCAATGCATCAAATATGCTAAATATGTTGTCCCACTTAACTTCAATAACCCAAAAATGCCAAAAATAATGCAATCACAAGCTTGCTAGTATAATTCTTCTGGCTTCCAATATGTATGGTAGCATACAATACCAGTAAATCTAACTTTAATGACCTAAAGTTCTTCCTGGTACACAGTATAAGGATTCATATTTACAGATTTTATGCTCCAGATTTTTCTTTGAAACAATATAAGCAGATATATATATATATATATATATATATTGAAGTTCATACAACAAGGCCTCCAAAAATCCGTTTGCTTACCAGTTGAGGAACACATTTCTGATGACTACAGCCTAGATTGGTGGTTCTCGAAGTTATATGTTCAGAGACTAGGCAGGTTCGCGAGGACGGGCAGACCAGAGTGAACTGAGAGCACGTAGACGATGAAAGTATTCCCCCAAGGCAAGTAAACCTCGAGCTGCTTGATGGGTTGTTAGGATTCGAGCCATCTGTTGCAAAGTCTGTTGGCGAAGGTGATCAGCCTGTTTTGGGGAACAGCACATGCAAAACCAAGTAAATAAATGTAAATTTTAGGGTAATATACTGGAGGATTATTCAACAATCTAAATGTGGACTCAGTTTTTAAAAAGTTAAAATGGTTAATTAGCATTCTGTGGAGCATATACCGGGTGCCTAGCGACTACTATAAGACTGTGAGGATGGATGAACTCCATATTGAAAATAGATGTTGATGGAAAGGAATGAATAGGTTCAGAGCAATCCATAACAACTTGATGTAATGATGTCCAATAAAAAAAATTTTTTTTTTTTAATAAATAAAAGGAACAATAACTTCGATGATGAAAAGTAATGTCATACCTGGTTTACAAAGCCCTCAAGGGCTTCCAATTTATCTATTGCAGCAGCCATCAGGACTCTGTAGTTTCCTGAACTCAAATCAGCTGCTACACTCTGTGCCAGATTCTGCTGGAGTTTATCTACTCCTTGGGAAAGAGCATCTTCAGCTTGCTGAGAAGATTGTCGAAGGTTACAGACCTCGAAATGTTGTTGATCAGTCAAGGGTTCAATTTGTGACAAGACAACCTGTACAAACAGAAATTATAATTCATTAGTAGAAAAGTTTTTTAACGATTGCTGCATCAGCCCTACAACAGTTTTTTATAAGAAGTTATTAACCTCAGTAGGCGGCTCATATATGGCATCCCCAGGAATAGACAAAAGGGTCTCAAGATGATAAGGTAAAGCTTATCTAATTATAACCCCTTTTAAAGTTCAAAAACCATGCAAAAGAAATTAATGACTTGAAAATATCCAAATAAAACTTCAAATAGTTAAGGATATATGTACTTGTCTCAACTTTACTCATTACTCTTACTAATGCAATTAAGTAAAATGAGAAGCAACAGTTGATCTCTGAGTGATGAAATAAAATGCACTAGTTTCTGCAACCGATTCGCACAATTTCTTTAGGATTTGGACATGCTGCTCAGAAGAAAATATTTCCTACATGGACAGTTCTCCATGGTTCTACTCTCCAACCTGCAGTCTAGATATCTTATGAGAGAATTTGGAATGAATTACTAATTGAAGAGAAAGACCAGAAAGAAAAATTGAGTTGAATCTCTTTACACACTATTGGTATAGCCTAAACTTATTCAGCTGGCAGGAACATCCGGATCCCTATCCATGCATTTACAATTAGTTATATGATAACGCAATAGTAGACTTGCTAAATAATAATGAACCATAATTAACAATGAAGCATGCTCAAAAAATTCAACGATAGAGGGACAATCAACACAGTTGGCAACCAATAACGGATTGCCAGATTTTTTTTTTTTAAAGTTATGAGATTAAGCATTACATTTAAAAGCTCTGATGGTCGGAACCCTCCAATCCAGTGGAAAAAACGCTCAGCTGAAGTTCTCCAGATGCCTGAGATCAAATAAAAGACATCCACCTTTGCAGCATCTGCTTTCATGCGGAACAGATTGCAATAGTGGTTCAAGCCATTTTCGACCAGTATGCATAGCTCTATATCAGTAATGTGTGCCTGGAGTGCACTTCTAAGTTCACAAATCTGTTTATTTTGCTCTTCAACCCAGTGTCCATATTCCATCTCAAATGTAGTAATCCCTGCAAAATTCACATGAAACTATTCTAAAGAAGAAACCAAGATGCGTGCACTTTACATTTACATGAGAAAAATGTGATATCACTAGAGAAACTTTTACCCATAATTGATTACTAACTGATGTAGCAAAAGGTACATGTCTAGTTTCTTGAAAGTTATATCAAATAAATCATACATAAAAATAACGAAATTACATTAACAGAAGTGTTTTGTATTGTGAGACCTTCAAATATCATTTTCTAGTGAAAAAGAACACTATGCTAATGATATGTTCAATAAAAATGGATTCTTATAGTCCTATTCACAAGTCCTATCTTTCCATAAGATTCTGAGAAATTCTGATCAGAATATAGAAATCATACAGAGAAATAGAATTTCTTCAAATAATCTAACCGCATGACTACTAATTCCTCTGCCAAGTTTCTAAAAGATTCACATCTAAGAGCCAAAGGTGGGAAAAGTAAAGAAACAGAATAAAAGAAAAAGAGGCTTCTTTTCAGTAGCAGGGAAGGGATTCTATTAAACTCGAATTTGGATAGAGAAAGGAAGAGCATCTGCTATGTGGCAGCAGAAACCATTATCATTTACTAGCAATTTGAAATATCAAAGAGCAAAAAGTTTTAAAGATATTATAGTGCTGTGCCTCCCCATTAAGTCATGAAGACTCATACTAATAATACAATTTTTGTTTGAGATCATAAATAGATTACTTATCCACATTCCAATCATGCAATATCATTATGGGGAATGTTATAATACCAAATGAATGAAAACTATCGAAAATTTATTTTAAAACTTATAGGTTAGAGTCTTACATAGCATTGTTTTTACAAACTAATAAACAAGCAAGTATACTAACTTCCATTCATGACATTAGTGAAGAAAACCATAGAACTATAATAATCAGTAACATATCTTACAATCACTAACAAGATGACAAAATCTTGCTCATCATAAAACTAATATATTGCAGTGAATTAAGATACTGGGAAGCTAAATATTCTGTGTTCCAATCCATAAAGCAAATAATTATAACTGAAGCAGATTAGGTCACAAACCTGAGTTTATGGTTCCAGACAGTCCAAAAAACCCAGTATCTGAAGTACCACTTATGCATATGCCCTGCATTAAGGCATTGCCCAATTGATTACATATGCCACATTTAGAAATCTAATTAAAAAAGATATGCTTATTCTTGGAAAATAGAGAAATGCATTGTTGATAAAAGGCAAAAACATACTGGGAGAAAGGGGGAGAGAGAGAGTTTTCACTTCACCTGCTGCCTAGCTCTTTCAAGCTCTTGCTCCAATTGAGCTAGTTTCAAACGACTGGATTCTAATTGTTGAACATAGGCCTATAAGATAAAATTAAATCATAAATACTTGTATAAGTCCAAAGAATGAAATAATTACCATAAGCAAATATTTTATATGGAATGAATTTTCTGTCTACCTTTTTCCGGAGACGACTTTTACGAGCAGCTTCTCGATTTTGTGCCAGGCGTCTCTGTATCTGCACAGTTATGTGTCTTTAAAAAAAAGATAAATACAATTGAAACAAGCAGGAGATCCAGAAGTACTAATAGATTTAGAATGTAAAACAGCTTTTTTACATGGCTGCAGAACAGGAACTACACTGTTGCTGAAAAACTCGATACCAAAAGCATTTTCTACTTCAGAACAACATACTCAAATGATTTTTTAATACTTTCTTTTCAAAAAATAGTCTATAATACTTTAGCCATGGGAACAGAATTTATTTATGTCATAAAGGCTAGTCAAGGGTAAATAGTCTATAAATGCTCATGTCAGACCTTAAAATTAAAATGCTTTGAAGCATATCAGAAGCACAAATGCTACATATGACATAAAGGCTAGTTGTGGATAAATAGTGGATAAAAAGCTATCATTTGTTAGATGTTCTTGAAGGGAGGATGGAATTTTGGGGAGGAAGAGACAGAGCAGATGCTTCAAACTCATCACCTTATCAGAGGGCTTGTTTGTTTCTTGATCACTTCTTGAAAGTTCAACTTGCTCACAAGATATATGTTCAGCCTATGATTTAAATCAGAATAATTTAGTTATAGCCTGCAACCGGAAGAAAAAGCTTAAGCAACCAAGCAAGAAATAAACGTGCAACTTCACCTTGTTATCTAGCCTAACATCCACCTGTACAATTGTGGACGATCCTGTATTTGGACTATCGTCACCATTGAAGGTGTCTCCCCACCTGCTTATCTGGTGGAATTGCTCATATATTGCCATACTTCTGGTAAGTTCAGTTGATGGATAGCTCATACTCTATCAAGCAACTGGAACAGAGAACCAAAAAAAGACAAACAGCTGATTGATTGTCTTTAGCACCAGAAGAATGCAGAACAAAATTTCCATGGGACTTGTCTTCTAAACTAGCTGTTAAGTTGTGTGTAGCCCAATTACTACCCTGCATATGCTAGCAAATACAATGATGGACAAATTTTATATTATAATAATAATAATAATAATAATAATAATATCAAGGGTATTTTGAGTTTTTTGCACATGTAACTTGGTCGGCCTAATTCTGCTTGTTTAAGGGTTTATTACCGCGCTTGTAATCTCCCTTTTTTTGTTTTTCATAGAGACATAACTCTCTTGTTGAGAACGAACCACTCTAAGTCTTGTGTGTTCAATTTTTTCTTTGCATTTGTTTTATTATAACAAATAGGGTTTTAATTCTAACAGTAGCAACCAGATCTTGGGCCAAGGATGCAGATTCATAGATTTCAACAATGCTCACACAGTTTCCTTACCTCTGTCTATGGATAGATCTCCATTGCTCATAAAAAATACAGTGATAAAAATGCCTGAAAAAGAATATGCAACAAAAATCACCTCAATATTAGCAAAATTGGGGCAAAAGTGCCAAGAACTACCAAGCAAAACCAGCAATGGTAAGATTAGCAGAAGCAATATAACAAACAAACTAAGGAACAGGAAAGTGAGCGGCATGTGGAAGTGGGCATAATCAGTTTTTTTTTTTTTTTTGGAACAAAAGAGGAACTTAATCAATTGAGTTATGTTAAGAGCTCCCTCCCTTCCTAGTATTCATTACAATTAAGCTGTGTCTGATTAAGGTTTCAGGTTTCTCCAAAGGCAATAACAGTGACCAGAAAAAGAAATTCCTATCACTTTTAAAAGAATATCTGTAACTAGAAATCAGCTGCTGGAAACATAGCAAAGTTATAAACAAGATGTTCCCTCTTCCCTTCTGAACATCAGAACAGAGAAAGCCTTATTTAACATTTTCAAGCCTTAAGAATTCCCTTTACATGAAAATTTGAATTTTGAATATAGAAAAAACTGTAGATCAACATTATTGCATTTCCAGAACCAAAAGAAGGAATCAAAGCCACTAAAATATGAATCTAGTCTTCCTCAAATATTGCCGACAGAGAAACCTATATGCCTAAATCCTCCTCCAACTAAAAAGAAAGACCAATAGAGAGCAACTTGATCAACTAATAATCAGATAGAGAGAGTCATGTAAACATTAGTTCACTTCACAATCATGAACTAAAATACAAGATTACCAGCTCGACTTTTACATTCAGCTCATGCTCTTGGTTTTAAAAGCAAGTCACTAGACTCAGCTCATGCTCTTAATTGCGGCAAAATTACATGTTCCAATCATCCACCAAGTAAACCAAAGTTCCTACTTAGCCATCATATATTAACCGAGAATCCAAAGACAAGAACATGGTCGGCAAAAACTCAAACAGCAACCCAACAGACCACAAACTTACTCAAGTAACGTGATCAAACAAGGAAAAGAAAATTTTTTTTGAATTTTTAAAAATTTTCAACTTCCTCATAAGCCACCCCAAAAAAAAAAGATTGAAAATTGAGAAACTTTACTACTGACCTTATGGATCAAGTGAACTTCCGAAACCCAAAGTCCTTCAATAAAAAGAAAGGCCAAACGAACACTCGAAAAAACTCTGATGTTTCTGTAAAAACAGCACCTTTCAGCACTCCTTGAAAGCAAACAGAAGATCAAACGCAACCCACAAACAAAAATACTTAATAAATAGTGAGAAAAAGGGAAAGGAAAATCTATAAGATATATTTTTCTAAAACGCCACAGTCAAAGGTTAACGTCTGAGTGTTCCCACTTAAAGCAACACAAATATAAATAAGCAAAAGAAAATGCTTCAGCTTTGAAAAAACAAAAAAAGAGGAAAGAAAAATGCGCAAAACTTTTTATCCTACGCACCCCACACTCCCTTAACCTACGCGACTCATTACCTCAATTGGTGTCACACACACTTTAACGCCCACAACTGACGTCATTTTCCGGGCAAAAATAATAACGAACCTTCGCACCTCAAGCATCTTCTGGTTGTCGCCCATTGGTGTCACACGTGGTCGAAAATGAGTGGATAGTGAGCTCCATGGTTGGTCAAGATAGCAGACAGCCACTCACTTTCTTGTACACTTTTCCTTTTTTCTTTCATGTACTTATTATTTCCAATAATACATTTCCATTTTCACATACTTTGATCCTATCCTGCCACTCAAAACATTAATAATCAGGGAAAACAAAAACAAAGAGGATGTGTCTGATTCTAACAAAAGTCCAAAGTGTTTCCTTCTCCAGGGTGTGGGAAGTGAGAGTTTGGTAGTGTGTAGGAGACCCCACGAGTATAATGAGCGAGAGGTCACCGTGCACGTCTATATTTGCTTCTTATTTAGTTTTCTTTCCCATTTTTTAGACCTCACCAGGTGGTCGTTTCGGGGTTTTCTTTTACTTAGAAATATAGTTAATATTTTAATAGTTTTTAACATTTTTTCTTTTTGAAAATGTTAGGTCTCAAACAAGATCTTTAGAAGACTGACCCCATTCATATAAATAACCCTAATATCGGATATATAGTCTATTTTGTGAAGCGTCAAAATTTAATATATATATATATATGAGGAAATATATATATTTATCCGTTTGATCATTTATTGGAAAAAATAAGAGTAAGAACAATATACAGCTAAAATGCTTAGGTCAAAAATTGCCCATACTAATTGATGATAAATATAAAGTTGGATAAGATTGTAATCCAAATGAAAACAAGTTCATTGGGTTAGAATGAAAACTAGCCAAGGGGTCTATCATGAAGAACACAATAATTTTGAGATAAAAAAGAGCTCATTCTTTTTCTTTTTTTCTTTTTTTTTTTTTTGGAGGCTGTGGGACTACCCATCATCGAAATCATCTCTCAGTAACCAGCAATTTACACGTGTATCCGCCATTGCTGTCACTCTTTTATGCTCTCACTTTCAACATGTAATGACCCACATTAATTATACGTTGCAAACATGTGGATTTACTTTTCTCCAAATGGCTAGGTATGGAACTCCTTTTTCCTTTGCCTCTCCTTGCTCCAAGGGGCCGAACAATGAAAAGGACTGCCATCCATGCATGCTTGTGGAGAAGAGGTAGCTTCAGGGAGGAAAACCCATTTTCCGACTAACAGAAAGCAAATAATACAAGGGTTTTCTAGCCCATTCCAAAGCTGTAGCAAAAGCAGGGAACCTCGTCTGAATTGCGTTTGCATTTCGTGTAAAGTTGTTGATGTTGAAACCTTGCAATTATGAGTAGGTCATGCACTTCTAGCCCCCTTATTATTCACTCTTTCTCATCAGTTCTTTACTTTTTTATCCATTAATGAAGATATATGTATCTTACTCTTCTTTCCACTCATCTTTTGGGCTGTTTAAGATATGCTTGACCAAAAAAGTACTATATTAGATAATGATATACTTGAGATATAGGTTTTGACTTTAACTATATCATGTACTATAATTAATCATAAATGAGACAAAGATGTTCATTATGAATCACAAGTCAAAAATTTTTTTATACCTAATTAAAAAATCACTTAATTTAAAAGTTTAACATGATTAATCACAAAATTATCTAATTACTTATTATCAAAGCTATATTTGAACCACCTTAAATAGTTGTATTATATATGATTAAGGGTCTACTTGGAAAACCTCCAACCGGGTTCCCAAATGAACCATAAGTGGCTTCCTATATATAGCACTTCAATGTTTGAACCTTAATTAGTGGAATTTAGATTGTGAAAATCTATTTGCTTACATATTTTTTTTATCTATTTTTAAAATATGGAATATTTGTCATTGGAGCTTTTCGTATTTGAAGTATATTCTAATTTAGATTCTATTACATACATATATACATACATATATATAAATATGAAGATACCAAACTCAAGTGAAGAAACATATTAATGATGTGTCAATTTGCGCAAGGCGGCCTTAATAAACAAAGAAAACATAACACAATGAAAATAGATTTTCCAAGTGGCCATGCATGAGACCAAGTATTTGTTAATGCATGCTTTTTTATACATGATTGCCACTAAGTAGATGAGCACTGAGACGTGGAATATGGTTTTCTTACTTATAAAAATTTCAACATCATTATCGTTGATAATTAATTAAGATATTACCAACTAATCAAAGCACCTTTTGAACAAAATGAGTTCCTAAATGTAGGAAGTTAGTGCAGGGGGAGAGATAGAGAGAATCTGTGTCAACAGATCAGGTAAAGACATCCATCGTAGAAATTAGGTCATGTAGGAAGTGACTTCACTTTTTCTTAATGCTTTGAGGTGGGAAGTTTTGGATTCTTTCTTTCCTTTTTTTTTTTTCTCTGATCAGCAAATGGCATCCCTTTTACTATACCTCACATTACTCGTGGAATCTAAGTGCTCTCTTTTATACATTATTGCTTGACAAACATAAGATAGCTTTAAAAAAATTGATGAATTGATTGTCCTTTGAAGCAATTTGATAAAAAAATATGCTTTTTAATTGTGTTTGCACAAGTTTATGCTCTACAATTTGTTAATAGGCCAAAAACAAAAAAAAAAATCACTAAGTACACACAAAGTACTATATCAAAACCTTAGCATGCTTAGTTAGAAATTTTTTTTTTATAAACAAGATCGTAATTTAAAAATAAAAAATGGGATTACAGATATTATAATTTAAAATTTAAATTTATTAAATATCATTAAAAATAATTATATAAATCAATCGAATTAAATTTCAATTTTACAAATGACACAAAAAAACTTGGCACATGCATAGCTGAAGGATTCTTCAAATCCATAATGTACCCAAGTAGCAATAACAAAGTCATTATTAGGGGAAAAAGACAAAAAAATGAATGACAATATTTATTAACACCAAGAAAGGGAAAAAGAGAAGAACATATTAACAAACAGTCACCTTGTCACCATCTTGCAAGCGACCTTACATTAGCACCTTTTTCTTTCCAACTTGATTACACTCATAATATATCACATATATAGATAGATTCACCTTGAAATATTATATTTAATATATATATATATATATTTTTTTTTTAAGTTTTGATTAAGAATATATAGCTTACAATTAAATTAAATGCTCAGGTGCAAAAGCATGCTAATTAATTGCTTGAAATGGGAACTTTATAAAAACAAATTGACTTATAATTTTTGTTTATGCTTTTGAAAAAGGGGAAATGATAATAATATGATATACACTAAGAATTAAAGTTGTGCACAACTTTGCTGTGATCACAAAGCAATCTTTTGTGCTTGCATGACAAAAGCAACATTTGATGTAACTTGTTCTTTAATATCAGTGATTAGACGACAGGATAGCATAGTTCTCCACTTGAGAGGTCTTCTTTTTCGCCATTTTCCATTTTAATAAGTAAAAATTAATGAAATGTTTTAAAACCTTTTTAAAAGCTCATCGCTTCATAATTTCAATTCTTCTTTCAGTACAATTCAGCCTGCAATTGCGTTTTCGAATTGAGCTCCCAATGCCCAAAAAGGTAGCTAAATAATGCAATTATGATAAAAAAAAAAAAAAAAAGACTGTTGGATACCATACAATGAAACAATTTCAAAAAAAATTCTCTTCGAAGAGGTTGGGAATCACATTTTTCTTCTACTTCAGCCAACAAAAAGTTTGGCATAGATAGACTTCAATGGTATTACTTAATTAGTAATTTATTTGGATGGACAATAAAATTAATTTTGATAAAATTAAAAATAATTATAAAAATTATCGTAATTGTGATCGAAAAAAATATTTTCACCAGATTTTTCTGATCCAATAAAAATTTTATACTACATTTGATGAAACTCACCTTATTAATTTTAACATTTAAATTTCACCAAAAGTTTTTGAAACTTAACTGCATCTCATTGAAAGTGTAATTACATTCAAATCCACCCTAAAGCAATATATATATATATATATATATATAAACCACTAATTCTAGTCTCAAAGAAAATTATGTTCATAATGAATATCAATAAATCAAAATAAAGTACCTGAACCTTTTTTTTTTTCCTGTTTGATGTGAAAAAAGTACAGAATACAAGTGGCTGGCTAAACAAATCATTCTACAAGATATCAAGTATAAAGAAAACAATGCTGCAATATGACATATTCACAGGCATGGGGAAAGTAATCAATAATTATATGTTTGGTTTGATTCTGCACTTGGGTTTTTTTTTTTTCCTTCTTTCAATATTTTTTTTCATGTGCGTTGGATGTCTTCATAGAAAGTGTCCTATACTAAATTTGGTGGCTTGAAAACAAGGAAAGATTTGAAACCAGTGGAATTGCTTTTAAAATTTTCTCTCTCCCTGGTCAAGTGGTCTGGCTTAAAAATCAAGAAAGTGCAAATGTAAAGCAGCAAAGCCACTGGGAATGGTGGGTGTGGATTTTGCTGCTTATCATCGATGAAGGCTTTAGCTATAGTACTGAGAATTTGTGGATTGTCACCTTCTTATAGGGCAGCCCTCGAGCATTGGTGTGGTAAAAGTCCAACCAAAAAAATTATCGGGATTCGTCAAACTGATCAAATGCCGTTCTGTCCTTGGGGCAAATTTGAAGTGCCTTCTGTCAATCTTCTGGTTAGAATCTGAAATAGAATATACGTACGTCCAAAAAAAAAAAAAAAAGCTAAGAGACCTGCTTTGTATGAACGCTTGGTGCATTTACTTTTGTTCCGAATTTTTGGGGCCAAGAAGATCTATGAATTTGTCACTCTTTTCATTTTCGCTTCTTAAAAAAAAAATAATCGAGAAAAATAATTTTCTTTCATTCATGACTCTTATATATGATGATTCCACTCACGTATCAATGCCCGAATTTAACATTTTAAATTTTATTATATAAATATATCAAATTAAATTATATATTAACTAAATATGTGTTTTTTTTTTTTTTAACAAAACGTGTCACAGATCTATATTCAGGCAATTTTTGAATAAAATATGAACATTTTTCTAAAGATTGTATATTAAGGCAATTATTGTAATGTCTCTTGCTAATGACTTGAATTCAAACTATGATCGTGAATCTGTTATTTAAAATTTCGTATTCAATTCATTAAATATTATTTATTTTAATTCAAAATTCTTATGATTTTATCTTACAAAAACATATTTCATAAATTTGAGATTGAATTTCAATTTATATATCATAATAAAATTTTAAAATATCCAGATATAAAATTAAAATGTCACACGTTGTAAATATAAAATTTGAGAATTTGACTAAATTTAGGATATGATCCCATATCGTTTTGCTTAATTTAAACTATTCGTATCATTTATATTGTGCTAATGGAAATATTGTTGCCTTAAATCCTGAAAGAATCCAACCAAATAGGTGATT
The DNA here is from genome assembly GCF_002303985.1 of Durio zibethinus. Next base: position 4,650,781 of record NW_019167949.1, on the reverse strand, counting down.
TAATCTTGAACTGGCCTTGGCTGACAACAAAAGTAAAGCAATCTTTACTTGAGTTAGTCTATAAGAAGTGGGCTTAGAACCCAGAAACTAATGTCGGGGTAAAATCATCAGCTTTGTGCCATAGCAAGATGTCAACAGCTGATTGGCTCTCAAGAGAAAGCTCCTTCCTTTTCTGTTGCCTACCATTGATGAAACTAACAAAACTGAGAGGTATAAAACCAGGTGTAACTTGTTGTCGGAACAATTTTGAAGAAATAGATCAATCTAATCATGGCTTAATTTCAAATTGAAGCTCACTATCGAGAAAATGCCGATTCTTGAGCACAGATGTAGGATCGTGTTTTGTTTTTGAGGTATATATCTCTTAAAAAGCTGCATGCAGGAAGGAAAATTTTATGTTAGATTTTGTGTTTGCAAGTAAAAAATATATAGTTTTGAGCATCTATTAATCACTGTTTTAACAGTAAGTGTAGATGCTCTTGTCCTCAAATACAAATCTTCTGGCGACGTACCAGTTCAGCTTCATTTTACCATTTTTGACCATGGCTTAGGCCATTTTTAATCATCATAAGCTACTCTAGTTATTCATTCTTTCCTTTTCTTGAAATTTAAAGTGGACATTTTGCACTTTCCTTCCATCTACTGCCATTGAAAGCTGCAGCTTCTGGCAGCAAAACAGTATTCCTAGAATATAAAAGAAAAATACTGCAAAAAAAAAAAAGGATTTAATCTTTTTGGTTTTAATTCTTATAGTTCATTATCTCTTGTATGTTTGATCAATTCTCACATAGTTATTAGTGCATGTTTGCCATTAAAGTGCAACTGAATTATCCCAAATTTTTATGGATATCCCATGATTTTGTTGTGACTCATGATTATCAACCCAAATTTATAATTCTTTATTTCCCTTGGTTTGATTTTACTAATTGAAAAAGAATCTATCAAAATAATTTTTTTTAAAATTTTGTGTGAGAAAAAAATCTGACTACAAACATATATATATTAGCATTATTGGAACAAAGGATAACATAGGTGGAAACATGATATTCTCAATGAGGTTCATGACTCAAAAAATAATACTATTTGAAACAGACTATATAGCATATTTCTTGAAACTGCTTAGATGGACCGTCAAAGTAGAGCATATTTTAAGCATGAAAATGGAGGAAAATTGGAAACAAAAAAAAAAGGAAAAAAAAAAATCAATCTTAGTCTTAGAGGGAATCCTGAGAAAGTGAGAATACTTGGCTTCACTATGAATAAAATAAACAAACATGCATAGATAGGAGGAGGAATCGAATTAAGCTTAGGTGAGGAGTGGGTCAGATTGAGGAAGAATATATAGAATAATATCTTCAGAATAAATGCCAATGTCACATTTCTATATTTCATGTCTAGCTATTCCTTATAGATATATGTATATATATACGTTTTGCATCTCTTACTAAAAAACAAAACAGAAGAGATGAAAGAAGCATATATGAATTAAAAGTGAGAAAGAAAGAAAATTAAAAATTAATTTGAAATTATAATATTTGATTTTATTTAAAATTATTTATTTATTTTGAATTAAATTTAAATATTAAATATATATAATAGATTTGAATTAGATTTAGGATCAATAAGTAAAAAATAAAAAAAATTAAATCATATTAAATTATATATTTTTATTAATTTTTATATATTTTAAATTTTTATAAAAAAAATAATTATTTTATACTTAAATATACTTAAATATATTAAAAATTATATTAAAATAATATATAAAAAATCAAAAAGTTAAAAATCGATGAACTGAATTAAACAGGTAAAATTCGTTTAAGATCCAATCGAATTATATGAAATTCGATTCAGATTTCGATTGAATTTTAAAAATATATAATTTTATATATTATTAAAAAATTAAATTTAATTCAATTTAATTTAAACCGATATCACTCTTAATATAAATTATTAAATTTTTTCTTAAACCATTTGAAATAAAAAAAATTATCTCATGGACGGTTGGTGAAGACATACTAGAAAAAAAAAAAAGAGAATAAAAAACGCAAATAAGGGGAAAAAAAGCCAACAAGAATCGTATCTGTATGGAATCCCATTCCCAAGCAACCAAATACTAATAAATGAATTAACGAAGAATTTGATTTCTCAAGTCTTTCTCTCTCTTTTTCAAGGTAATTAAATTAAAAGTTTTAAAAATTATTTTTTAATTTGAATAATATAAATACTTGTATTAAAAAAATAATAATAATAAAATAAAAATAATTCTTTTAAATTTTATATTTTAAATCTCAAACATAATACAATTACGATCCACAAATTTTTTGTTTTTAAAATTATTAAAAATTGATTTTTTATTGCTTTACCAATAAATTTAACTACGTTAAAATTTTTTATTTTTTTAAAAATACAAATATAGGTTTAGATTTTTTTTTTCCTCTGCTCTTTACAATCTTTCTTCCTTCCCGCTTCAAATTTTCAACTGTACTGCCCCACGTGTTCAGCTACCTTAACATTGACTCAAAACTTTGGCTTAAAACAAAATTTCTCTCCCTTGTTCTCCTTCCTTCTCCACACGATCATAATCAAACGGCTAGCATTGAAGCAAAGACCTCACCTGACCCTTGTTAATGTTTTAGCAAAAGGAAGCCTTGGATCTATATCATCCCTTGTTCTTTTCAATTTCAAGTACCCTTTTTTTTTTTTTTCTAATTAAGCAAGTGCCCCCTGCATTTGTCTTCCCTTTAGAAACTTCTCATTTCCTTTTTCCTTCCTGTGCTTCCCTCCCCAACTGTTAACTTTATCTTGTTTTCTTAATTTTCCTCACCTTTCCCGGAAAATTTCCAAAACACCCTGTAATTTTCTGGTATACGTTTTTTTTTGTCGTTTTCTTTTAACTAACGTTAACTGTTTCCGGCAAGACATATCCTTGTTTTCTGTCTTATTATATTTTAGTGGTTTTGTATAAAAAACCCATTTGTTTCTTTTTTGGAACAAAACTGTGGGGATCTAACGGTTGACATAACGGTTATCAGATCTAACAGTCATATGATTGATGTTCTTTTGTTGTCCCTCCGCAGTGTGCCGTACCAATGGAGACCAAAAAAGGTTACTTAGAGTTGATATTTAAGCAGGGTTTGCTAACATGCGCTGGGGGAACCGTACTTACTCTACTCGCATCCTCAGCTTTGCTTCAGGCTCTGCTTTTTGCACCTCAAGTAAGAGTTTGCTTAATTTCTTAATATTAACGTTTACTTTTATCCCTGTAATTTAGATTGTAATATTTTTTGGTTGCTAATTTGCGCCGTCGTTGGTGGAGTACCATGTTCGGAACTGAAATGGAAATATAGATTCGGTTTACGTAAAGTTTTGTTGAGTTCCGGGGCTTTGGTTTTTTACTTATGTTGAGTTATCATGTATGTATGTATGTATGTATGTATGTATGTATGAAGATTATTGGGCTTGTGTTTACATAGCATGGTTCAAAGGCCCATATCATATATAGTCATTAGTCATCAAGGAAGAAGAAGAAAATTTTAATGAATCCAACGTGGTGCACTGGCTCAAAAAAAAAAAAAAAAAACCCAGTAAAAAAACAAAGGGTTATTTGTTGTTTTGTGTCACTTGCTTTCCATTTTTCTTGGTTTTTATGCATTTGCTAAGCTTAAATTGGTTTAATAGTTTCAGGATCTGCTTGAGCTATTGATAGCAACCCAAGGCGAAAACCAAGAAAGTTATTTAGGTGTCGGACATGAATCTGAAGCAGTTGACGCTGAGGGAGATGGAGATGAAGACAATGATGATGGTGATGGTGGATATGGAGAAGGCGATGAAGGCGGCCATTTTGATGGTGAAGAGGGAGGAGCTGATCATGGGAACGATCCTAATGATGCAAATGGCAACTCCAAGAAGGGAACTGAAGGAGGGGATAATGGAGCAGGGGAAGAAAATCAAGAAGAGGAAAATGACGATGATGATGATGAGCCGGAGGAGAATGACAATGGTGATGAAGACAACGAAGGCGGTGAAGAGGAAGAGAAAGATGTTGTAGAAGATGAAGAGCATGAAGATGAAGAAGATGAAGAAGATGAAGAAAATGAAGAAGATGAAGAGGATGAAGAAGAGCCGGTTCAGCCACCAAAGAAGAGAAAGAAGTAATTATAGAATTAAGAGAGTTCTTTTTTTTTTGTTGGTTCAATAATTCAAACTTATTTCTTTAACCACAACTTGTAACGTAATTATGAAGGGCAACAGTTCATGACTTCAATTTTAGTTCATATGCACGTTAAGAGAATTTTCAAACCTTTTTAATTTTGGGTTAATTGGATAAATAAATCTCGTTTAGGTGATTAATTTTATTCAAATAATTACTATTTAATCCAATACAATGTAGTCTTAATAATAATAATAATAATAACTTTATAATATAATAATATATTAACAATGTAATTTTGTTAAACAAATTTTTTTTCTACTATCTTTTTCCATTCGAAATAGGAAAAAGAAGGCCTCAAATCTACCTATAAATATAACTACATATACATCAATTTTATTAAAATTTTTCATTATAATTTTAATTTCATTAACAAAAGTAACAAAAATAAAAATACTTTACAAAATATTTTAGTGTCAATGTAATGTTAAATTTTGTTCCTATACTTTAAATTTCATTGATTTTTAAATAAAAATAAAATATTTCATGAGATATTTTTTAATATAAATAATAAAGTTTCATCAATTTTATTATTTGTATCTAAAAATTAATAAAATTAAAAATAAAAATAATAAAATTTAAAGAAATGAAAATACAATAAAATCTAATATTGCACCAAACTAACCTTAATTAGTAAAAAAAATACTATGTTAGATTTTTTTTTTTGTTTGAAACCTTTCAATATTTAATAATCATTTTAAATTTTGATTAATTCAAAATCAAATCAAATTTTATAACAAAGATAATTTTTTTAAAATTTATTTTTTTTATTCATAAAATTTGAAATTGATACTTTATTTAAATAAAATTAAATTTTTTATTACTCAAATCAATAAATGACGATTAATGCGATGGATTTGATTCATTATTGAGTAAACTCTTAATATATATATATATATATATATATATATATATCCAAAAACAGGATGGAACTGCCTGCATATAGGCAGGTGCAACTGAGCCGATCTGGACAGGGTCCCACTCAAAGAAGTCTACACTCCTAAGGAAAAGTGAGGAACAAAGCATGCTACATCTTTGCTGACGCAGGCAGGCATGCCAACTTCAGTTTGTTCTGAAATTGTATTTTTATTTTATTTTATTTCATATTTTTTAAAATTATTTTTAAAATTTCTATTTAATTTTTAAAATTTTGGATTATAAATTAGAAGGCTTTTAAAATTTTTGAATTTATATATTCAAACATTTTAAAAATTTCTGTCACATATTGTTTAATCAAGAAAAAAATTAAAGACTCACCTATATAATATCAATTTATAAATAAATTTATAATTATTTAAAATATATTGTACTTTTTATTTACAATATTACGAGAATTCTGCAATATAACAGATTCTTTTCTTAAACTTTAAATGTAATTTGTTAAAAATCAAAATCGGTGAATTATAAAATTTATTAAACATGCGTGTTCAAAAATTTTAAAATTAAAATAATTAAATAATATTATTTAAAAGCAACCAAGCTGTTTAACACGTATTCGCTGACGCCACCACCTCAAAGGTCAAGGAAAGTTTGAATCCAAACGGGCCTCAGAATCAACACCACAAAAGAAGAATTTAACAATTTCACCGTTCTTTCGATTCCTTAGCCTCCAAGCAAAATTCAAACACTATGCCGCCTGTCCCTACATGGAAGTTTCGCCTTTTTTAATTCCCCACAGCGGCCTATAAATTTCCGAGCAAAGCTCCTTCAAGGAACCAGTTCATTTCATCCTAAATTGTGTGCTTTCAAAGACAAGGCTAGCCAATCTCAAATAAATTTTCTAGTACAAGTTTTGATATATCAGTTTTGGCAATGGCAACGACCGGTATAGCAGAAGCTTACGTGATGCGATCTTTACATAAGGAGAAAATGAAGAAAAGGGAGAAGGAATTACAGGCAAAGAGCGATGATAAGGTTTTTGATGAAAAGAAAATCCCTGCTGCTGGTTGTTTCTTCTGGGTGTCTAGGAAAACCCATTCTGCCAAGGTTTCTTCTGCTGATTCTGCAGAAAAACCTATTTAAAATACCAAATATGGGATGGCAAAAGTTGTCCTGGGGACCATTTTTGTTTTTTCTTTTGATTATGGGCTTGGTCTTAGTTGGATGTTTTATGTTTGATTGATTTGATTTTTCGGTTCTTTAACCTTGTAGCTTGATATTATGGCCAAAGAAAAGGCCTTTTGGCTTGATAAAGTAGGCAGATTAGGCAAAGCTTTGCATTTGGGCGGTGAAACTGATGAGTCTGTACTCTTCTGATTCTTATTTGTACCAAAAAAAAGAAACATAGAAACAAGAAGAAAATGTATATACTTGCAAAAGTTTTGTTTACTAGTATTGATTTTATTCAATTTTTTGGGTTTATCATGAAGGGTTTTTATATTTTCTCAACTTCTAATTGATTCTAAGTAAATTTGTTATTTATATGAAATTTAATGAATTTATAAAAAATTATCTACGACAAAGATTATCCAAGGACTTGTTTGGTGGCGCTTTACCTGGTCCCTGTATGCTTATTCAAAGCATGCATCTTCATTCACATTTAATTTGCTTTTTCTTTCCCCTTAAAAAAAATTTTGAAAACCATTTGCAGTCATGTATAATGCATCCAATGAGCTAAAATAAAACATTGACTGGGAAATATCTCACAGCCATTCGCTTGGTATATATTCTCATAGGTGGAATCCCTGCAAAATTATCAATCCTCTTTCACTACTGTTCATATCTATTGGTTGTGCTTTCCTCTGGACTTTCCTTTTACTGCTTTGATTTCTCCCTTTTTGAGCCTCATTGATTCATGATATGTAAAACGAGTTTGTGCTGAAAATTTGAATTGTATCATGCATTGCTGTTTGGGGATATTGACATTAATTAGGACAAAGGGTACTTTAAACTCTAGCTGAGCAAATGAAACGTCGAAGAACTTGGCATAATATTCTCTTTTGGTCCAGCTCTTTCTTGAAACAGGACAATGATGAGGAAGCAGTGTTCAAAAGGTTCAGAGACATCAATGAGCTAATCAAAGACATGCTGAAGATAAAGGGAAGATATGGAGCTGTAGAAATTGAACTAAAAGAGATGCATGAGCGATACTCTCAGCTAAGCCTTCAATTTACAGAGACTGAAGGAGAGAATGAAGACTCTCAAGAATTTCGGGCATCCAAGAAATCCCTAAGCTTGAATCGTTCCTCATAGGCCTCTCTTGGGGACACCATTCCTGAGCCAAATGAACAAACTTGGCCCTGGATGTCCTGTTTGCTATGTCCCAGAAATGACCACTTCACAGGTTTAAGTTAATGCTTGTCATTAAACTATCAAAATTCACAAGAAATTTGAGCTATAGCAGGGTTCAAGTTTTTCAAGTTTGGTACAAAATGTTAAAAATATATATATATATTTATATTTATATATATAGTTTCCTGTCTTTGGTTGACAGAATCATTTTTATTTCATTACTAGAAGCATCAATTCAACCTTTGTGTCCCACACCTTTCTCTTGATCTCTGCTTTCATTTTTCTTCATCACCAGCCTTGGGTTTTCTTTTCTTCATCCACACTTCACTTTGTCTCGTCTTTCTGATTCCAAAAACACGTGGTCATCCACTATCATGCAGGTGACAAAAAGGAATTTACATTTTCAAGAGCAGTCTAATTAAAAAATAATGAAATCAATAATTTCTTCTTTAAATTTCTTTTTTTAATCTTTTTTGGTCCATCAACTAAGCTTCAAATTCAACACTGTTCCTTTGTTTTTGGCCCTTTCTTTCACAAGCAACAAAGGAAATGCAAGATTTTCCAGTAAAGCAAACCGCACAACCTTTTTTTTTTTTTTACATATTTCTGCTGCCACCAGAATTGGTAATCAACCCTGAAACATGTGTAATGTTGAAGGATTGCAATCTCAACAAATAAGTATAACAGGAATGCTTGAAGTAACCGGCGTCAGTAGAATAAGCATCAGTAAACTGATTAGGCAGCTACAAGATTGTGCATGAACAGCTGCTTTTCTTTGGAGAATCATTCTGTTGTTTCTCTGTGGATAAGATGTGGGGAGTTAGTACTTCTTAAGTAGGGATATGACATACTGATCATAGACAAGACTTACTACATGAAACGGACTTCATAATGCAAATATAGTACCAAAAAAACATACACCAGAACCCTACTTTTCCAGACGAGTTAATAGCTATAGCATGCTAATAGACAGGAGCAAGGATACAGCTTCAATGAGAGAAAGGACAGTATAGGAAAACAAACATGGAACCCTATGTTTTGTTCACCTATATGGAAAAACTTGGTGGAACTTTTGGCTCGCAGGGGAGATGGAAATGGAATAGGCTTCAGTTGCAAAGGTTACTTATGTAATGATTAACTTCTGAAAATATATTGAAGAAAGAAAAGATGAATATTTTGACTGTTACTATTTTTTTTATTACGAAGGAGGTCGTAGTCTGAGGATAGGAAAAGGAGAGGTAGGTGTTGGGATTTGAACTCTAGACATATTGAATGACGCCTCTTAGGGGTGACTCCATGAACCAAGTTAAGTTCCGGGTTCACTATTACTATTATTTACTCCTAAGAAAATGTTCACATGGAAAGCAGCATGCAATATTGGTGATTTGGTTGGTTACTAGTAACTACCATTGATTATACAGGTAGCTCAATCTGTGCCTATTCAGTTATATTTATGCACAAGATTAAAAATGCATAATGTGCATTAGCCCTCAAATCCCTTCCATATGTAAGGAATCAAATGCAATGGCTGTGGATTACCATTCTTTTTGTCTGACAAAGGAAGACGCAGAACGACATGCATTGTGATTACACCTCCCGGACATTCACCAACCGGGAGTCTGGACTCAGCAAGTGTTCTGTTGTTTTCAAGTATCTTTCCAGCATTAATTAGCTTCACATCCTGTATTGTCTTTGGGCAATTTTCTTTGTCTGAGAAACAGAGAAAAGTATTCCATATGAAAACAGAAGCCGATTGTATATCAAAGAACAATGTTATAACAACAAAACAACACAACAATTCAGATATAAGTCTCGGTATAGGAGGATTAAAAGCAACATACTACCTCAATGTACTATAAACTTTGCTTGTGTTCATTATAGAGAAGCAAAACTGAAGGAAAATAAATGAGAAGTGAAATAAGTGTAACGAAAGGCATGATTTAATGGCAGGGTGAGGTTGTGCTTGAACTTGTCAGCCTCAGGAAAATAATAACAATGTTTCTGATAAGCTTGTAGACTGACTTTCCTCTTTAGAGAACAAATATAAATCCAACAAAATAAATCAGTGATGCTTTGTTATTCAGGAAATCAGTATGTTATTGGTCTAAATTCATGTGCCTTTGAGTTTTTGTTGCAGGGATCCTAGAGTACAAAAGGTTAAAGAAAAAAACGAACCATCACCCATTATCTGTCACCTAAGAAGAACAGTAGCTATAGTTAAATCATGCCAGTTGGAAAAGAGTAGAAGAACCAAAAGACTCTTCATGAACTCAACTAATTTGAAGGCATAAAGAAAAAAAAAATCACCTTGACTCTTGATACAGAAAACTTCGATTTTGAAACAATTAATAACAAGACAAAGACACTTTACATACAAGATATAGTAATGAGAAAAAGGCTAAAAAAAGCACAAAATTCATTATGCATACAATTAAGCAGGTAAAAATGAAAAATTAACCTTTAGGCCACTGAGCAAGTATTTTCTCCTTGAGAGATGCTACAGTTGTAGATGAACTATACTTGCTTGGACCAATGTCACTTCCATCTGCAAGCCTGAATTTGAGCTCCACTAAGTCTTCTCCAGCCATAGATGAAATTTCTCACCAATATTCCACCTCAAACTCTCATGCTAATCTCTAAAAAAAGCAGCTTCTTTCTCAATCAGATTGAAATAACTGTTCACTGTAAAGCCTTTCTTTTTCTGTGCAGAAGATGTTTAACAATAAACAAAAGACTGAAAGTTTGCTTCTTGTAAAGTAAAACCAACATTACAAAAGAAACCATCAAAACAGATAACTTTTTTTTTGCAAAATTCACTGCAAACAATAATCCCGTGAAAATTGAAGAGACTTAAAACTCCAAGAAAAAAAAACAGTACTTTAAGTGGTTTGGCATCAACCTAAGAGCTGGAACTGAATGGAAATGTAGAATAACAGGTCAGAGAATGAAGAGGGAGAGAAACCTTTGCAACTTGATGTAGAAAGAAATTTTTACCTGAATCTAACAGAAAAGCTAATGATATAGAAAGTGACACTTTTACATTGTCATCTGTAAATAACCCCACTTGGTTATACTCCAGTAAATGAAAATATATGTAATCTATTCATTAATCTGGTGAATACAAAAACCATCTGTTTGAATGGGATGACATGTTTTAATTTTTAACTAAAATTCAATTAATTTGACTTAGTTATTGAATTTTTTTAATTAGAATTAGATTTTGTATAACATGCAACTTTGTGGAATATAAAACAAGTCAATTTCTTGTAACAAGTTCAAGACAAGAAAAACTCATATTTCTTGAATTGAAGGGCATTTTAGAAACATGGCACAGCAGAAAATTTGAACAGTTTCATGAAAATGAATGGAGATGTGAAAAGTTCTTGAGTTCCCTTTAAGAAGTTGACCTAACAGCTTAGCCAAAGTTGGAAGTGATGAGTGGAAAATTTCCTTTTCTCCATCTCTCACTCTCTCTTTTTTATTTTTTTATCATCTTAAGACTTAAATCATCCCATGTCTGATATTTTTGCAGAAATTCCCACCATTATGAAAAGTAAAACCTATCAAGAAATTTCACTATTCAAACAAAAGTAATGGGGGCAATAGAACTTTTATTATTGGAAGAACTATTATTGTCATATTGATCAACTTGCTGTTTCTGATGGTGACATTAGAGCATCAGCAATTATTTATCAGCAAGCCTTATCTGACTACCTTACAAGGACCACCAACAGTGGAATAAGAAACCTCAGGTTGGCACAAATATTCATTTTGATTTACTGCTTGGTTTTAAGGTCTAGAACATAACAACTTCATGCAAATTCTGCAGCAATTGATGGGCAAGATAAAAGTAACGAAGACAACTGTATATTTGATTCTTCCAGGGAAACAGAATCATACTCCAAAAAACAGATGGCTAAACTAATAATATAAGAATGAAGAATCATTATCATTAAAGTTGCATGGTGGAGAATCTAACACCATTTGATGTTCATCCAATATTTTACCCTTTTAATGTCTAGACAAGACTTATGCAGATGCTTGGTTGACAGATTCTTTTGGAGCAGTTTGGAACTTTGGCCACGCCTACAACCCTCACTTCACTTTGTGGATCAAAGTTATGAAAAGCCAACCACCAATTATGTTAATAATAAGATGAATAACAATGAAAATTTCCTAGGCCAGCAAGTCAGACCAAATCATGCCGTCCAAATTGTGATCAATTCAGCTTGAATCTGTCAATGACAGAGCTCAGAACAGCCAAAAGCACAGCCCGGAAAGCAATCAACTTCCTTTCAGATTATCTATAAATAAACTACCATCCAGGTTAACATCAGAACTAACTAGATCTGGATCAGGATGCCACTTGCCAAGAGAGAGGCTGAGTAATTAGATTCCTGGCAAGATAGAAATCCTCCCCTCCCCAACAATGGAAAGATAATGAAATTGCAGTCAAATTAATTAGATGGAAGAAATTCAATGTCAAATCCTTTATCTTCCATGTTGGTTTTTATTCCATCACCAGATTTTTCCAGCTAATTGTCCCCACCATCATTGCTTTTCAATTTTTTGGAAGTTCCACTAGCAATTCCATCAAGCTTCAACCATATTACTCTTGCACTTATAGACTAATGATACTCTCCATTACCAGACAAATTAGTTTATGACTTCACATACCATCAACAACTTGCAAACAAGCAGCAGAAAGAACATTATAATTTGTAATTATGTACAAACTGGTAATGAAATCACGAGGATTATCGATATTACATGAGACAATGTTGTACATTTGCTAGCTGCAAAGCATAGAGGTCCACCACTAAGAAAAAGAAGACTCGATGGAACTACGAAAATCAGGAGAATATACTTCCACTAATAATGTTTCACTAGCATAATCAAGAGAATGAGACCTAGATTCTTTCTTTAGCCTTGGCACAAAAATTCAACACCCCCCAAAGAAAAAACAATTAAAAATGACAATAGCATGGCTAGGAATTAGAAGTGAATTCTTGTCTTTTATACACAAACTATGAAAAGAGTTACACATGATCCATGATCTGGGCTGAAATTAGGGAAAAGTTCATTGTAGACCCGCCACAGGTCATGAGCTTCTGAATCTGAATTTCAACATTGATAGTCAAAAAATTAGTAACCTGATATTTCTCCTTCGTTTTTCCATCAGTGAATATAGCTCGTAGTTCTTCCTCCTTAACAACTATCACTCAGTAAAAAATTTTGCTGCTGCATGTATATTTTAAGTAGCTTCTGTAAAAAAATTTACTGTAACCTGATATTCTATGTAGCAGCCGCATGTTCCAACCAGGAATTAAAGTTTTCCAGGACAGAAAGTCGACTCAAAGTTGCTTCAACCGTTTGATTTCCCAAATGCCGAGTCTTTCTAGATTGGGAATCCACTAGAAAGAATTAATGGAGCTCACTTTTAACTGATTTGACACCATTCCAGCACTAAAGATTTAGTTGTTTAGAAACCATAAGAACAAATGCTAACATTATCAGAAGTGATAAAAGATTCCAAAAATGAATAATATAATAAGAAAAAGTTAATGCTTCAGAATCACTATAATTTTTAACTCCTAATTATATAATGCCCTTGTTCTAGCGTTGGGGATTCAACAGTAGGAAAGAGTTATTAATATAATTGGTGTAGGTTACTGTACAATGTAAATATTTCATCACGGAGCATTTTAAGAGCAGGCTAAGATTCTGTGAAAAAGATATGCTTTTGGTAAGTCTTAGTGGAATTAGTATACTTAATTACTTTGTATAATTGGAATTATGTTAAGGGAGACTACAACCATTCTAAATTTCTAACATGTAATATAAGATAAGGAACAAGATCACAAGTGTTAAAATTTGATATTAAACTTATTAGATATTATTTTTTAAAATAATTATATGAATCAATTGAATTAAATATAAAAAAAGTTCTTATTACCTATTTCTTTTAACCATAAACAATTCTTCACTCTGTTTAAGATCAACAAGAGCAACAGTATGAAGTACAAATTACATTTAATTGGGATAAGATACATGAACCCACTAGTACCTTTATTTGAGACATCCAACGTGGTTCAATGAATCAAAAACAGAATAGTTATTAACAATTTAGGTTACTTTTAGAGCAACCATGAGCAAGAAAAGGTTCAACGGATTAAACAACAATCATGGCTTATTTTGTTAGCTTCATGAGTGGGAAAAAAAAAGAAAGAAATTGAGGACACATAGAGGTGTTTGTTGCACTGTTTGATCTAAATCAGGGAACCAATCAATTGGGAAACAGTGGGACACCTGCTGGAGTAGAAAGTTAGAAACCACAAAAGTAACAGATCACAAAGAAAGTACATCAAATCAATTGGCAATGAAGCAGTAGACTTTGCTATATAACTCTTTTATTTGATTTTCATTTTTGTTAAGTGTGTCACAAATATGCATTACAAAGATAATAATCAATTAATGATGATCTTGTATTTGTAAATTAAATCACTAAATGCTCAAAACCTAATAAAGAGGATTTACTGATATTATATTATTCTCCTTTAAATTGCTATAATGCCACCTTTTATTACACATTGAAAGGTATGTGGATCGTTGTTTATATCACCAATCCATAGATTCTAAGGACATCCGATGAGATCACCAACAATGAGCCATGAACAATTGACAAACTTGATGATGATCTTCTGGACAGGGTAGATTTATAATTTTGAACAATTCATAGAGACTGTAAAATTTGCTGAACCTGAATTCACTGAACTCACTTCTATAGATTCCAGGCAATAAACATTTTAGAATTGCACTCTAACATGTTGCTTGATATACCTAAATGTCAAGAACCTGACAACTGACAAGTTCAGCAGACCCAAAATCTCTGGTGGCAATAACCTTCCAGATTACTGTTTCAGATTCAGCCACTGAATCAGGAAATTTCTGTAAGGAACCACCTGAAAGAGAAGTTGAGTTTGATGGCAAAGGACTGAAATTATCCTGGGGATCAGCCTGTAGAACAGCAATGTCATGATTGGCATCTCTCGTGATGACATGAAGCCTTCCATGAAATCCAGCAAGTAAATATGGAGATTCTAAATTTGAAAAATCATTAATAGGGACATTTCCAATGACAACTTTCCAAGCATCTTCTTTTTGATCATACACCTTTATTTTACTACTATTCAAAGGGCTGGAAAGATCACAAGCATATAATTCACCATCTACCACAACACTCAACTTTGTACCTGCCTGCCGTGCAGGCCAACCTTCCCCCATGCCACTTGGCATATCAGCCCATGAATTTGTTTCAGGATCATAAATCTCACCCCCAGCATCAAGAAATAAAGGCCATGAATATAAACTCTGAGCTACATATAACCTTCCCATGTATGAAGTCATCCCAGTGGCAATAGGCTTCAGCATATCAGCCAAAAACGCATTAGGTAACATATGAGCTGTTGAACATGGCATACTTGGAACTTGGGACCACGTACCGGTATGGGGATCAAAAACTTCAGCAGATTGAAGAGGAGTCAACCCACTTCGGCCTAGACTAACCCCTCCTACAACATATAGCTTATTATCTAAAATGCTTGTCTTACAGTAGGCCCGACCTATTGACATGGAAGTCACTTCGGTCCATGCATTTAGAAGTGGATCGAATCGCCAGACGTTTCTCATGGTAGAATCTCTTGAGAATCCCCCTAGCACATACAGGCTTCCATCAACAGCACCAATGGCACAACCACAAAATTGCATGTGATTTGATCCATCCTTATGCCCAAGCCAGCCTCTTATAAATTCAGCAATTTTAATTCTATATTCCACAATGTTCCATAAACTCTTCCTAGATTCTTCTTCAAAAATGACATTTGGAATTGATGGCAGCCTCTGCCACTTCCTTGACAAAGGGTCCAAAGCATGCCATAGAAGTTTTTCCCCTTCAACTTTAGTTAGCACATATAACCACTCCTCTGTCATTCCAAGTTCTTTTCTCAATTTAAATAGTTGAGGGCTCATAACAGTTGCCTTCCACTTCTGCGATACCAGCCTCAGATTAAAGTAGTGAATTCTAGGAATTCGAGCAAGGATCTGCATTGATAACTCATCAGGAAGACTAGGAATCAGTCTTGATCTATCTTCATGGAAGCATGAGGACATCTTCAGTTTCTTGCTGCTTTCACTCGGTGAGACCTCATTGTAGTCATTTATTGAACTCCTTGCAGCAGCCAAGCTCAGAATAGCCCCCATTAAGAAATTCTCAGATTAAGCAATGTTTGAACAAATTCCTGGGTACCGCACCTTTTTTTAGTCAATGAAATTAGTCCAAGCGCTGCAATATTACTGTCATTGTACTTTCATTGATCAATGAAAATGTTACCAATGAAAGAATTGATGAAAAATATACAATAGCAATTTGAGTAACTCAAGTAGTCAGGAGCAAGAAGAAGATGGAAGTAACTCCAGTAGGCAATTTGAACAATTTTAATTCAACTATTCCCCCAACCCCCCCGCCCCACTGAAAAGGAAAAGAAAAGACAGACAATATAATTCAACTACAGCAACATTCGATTAGAGAATTCACCAAAACCAATTTCAGATCATCCTTCCTGCCATTATATTTAAAGCAAATAACAACAACAACACTACTTTGATTAAAATTCCAGAATCCTACAACATGATGAAAATTTGCTCAGATCATGCTTAACCACATCGAGTGTAAAGAAAACATTGTACAAATAAACACCTATTTCCCAATATATTCACCAAATAAAATAAAGAAATAAGCCAAATAACCCCTTCCCAAATTGTATTCCTCCATCAAAACAAAGAACTAAGTTAAACAGCTCTTAAAAATCGATTTTCAATCAACCCAATAAATTATCATAACAGCCAAAACTTTCAGAAGCACACAAATTCTCTCAAACTTAACCATTCCACTGTATCATCAACAAATAAATAGAAGAAAGGAAAACAGAAAAATTAAAAAAAAAACACACACACACAATCAAATAAAATGCAAGATTAAAAAAAAAAAAAAAACCCCATTCCAAAAGTTAGCAGAATTGATCCAGAAACTACATATTTTCGCATGCATTATTCAGATCTTTAACTGAAAAATAAAATAAAAAGTCAGGGTAAGTGAAAAAAAATTACCTGATACCCAACAAAAGCTACCATCCAAATTAGCTATTGAGACTATCTATCTGATCAAAAGCGATTTTTCTAATTGTTTGCAATTGTAATGACAATTCAAGTTTGGCTGCTTGACGTAATACAGCACCGAAAATTTTGATAAAATACGTGTAAGGTTGGTTGGGATAATGACACGTCGGCAAAACAATGCCCACGTGTATCGTAGCCGTCTAGATTTTTATTTTTATGCCTTTTCACGTAGAATTGTTTGGTCAACCGGCAAATCATATTTGATCTGATGAGTTTCCTGGTACATGCATTCGAGTCTTCGCTGTTGTTGACGTTTAATGTAAATGCGTGGAAAGCGGAAATTGTCGCTGTTTGCATTTCCGGTAAAAGGTTTCCTCGGTTCAGCCCATAACATTTTTTGGGCTAATCAGGAACAAAAATAGGTCCTGTTTTTTTATTAACAGCGAGAGAAAAGGAGCTAGAGCCTGGATTTGTGGATGAAGGCGTAATTTTTGTCTATGGGTCATGTACAAGCCCCGTTAGCCCATATGCAAAAGAGAAATTACAAATAATGCTGTCCAACCCAAAGTACATTCAATTGGTAACTTTCTCTTTTGCCCATTAAAGTTTGAGAGATAATTTATTCCGAGAGTAAATTGTCTTATAGCCAGGATTTAATCTACTTCACCAAACAAGCTACATCATAGGCAGTTTTAGTAGACTAGTAGTCATCGATGGAAAAATATTGGAGAATGTCGAAGGAGCTGAATTGCCTTCTTCCTCGATAGCATCGGAAAATATTGAACTCGATTCTGATATAATCCTACCCGAATACGTCAAACACTTGCCTGGATCTCCATATTTTTCATTCCCATGGCAGAATTTAGGCACTGAAAAAGCTGATGATGAAATCGTGATTAACCCTTGGCACACGTAGCCATTATCTTCATTATCATCATCATAGGTAGCAGCTTTAGTTTGATCTTCATCATATTCTTCAACCTTCTCTAATTCATCTCCTTGCAAGGTTTTCTAGCTCTAGCTCCTCCTCCTCCTCATCATTTTCCTCGCAAATCGCATGGCAAAGTGTCATCCAAAGGCACAAGTTCGAGACTAAGCGAACCATTTTCTCTGTAGGCTTGAAAATAGTCATGATGCTTCACTTTCTCTTCTTTAAGAATGAGCCTCCCATTACTGTAATGTCGCGCTAAAATCAAAGGCATGTTACCAGGCAAATTCCCCGTTCTTGCCAGTAAAGGAATGGGGGCTGGATATTCTCCTGTAATCGCACGCCCTCGCTTGCTCTTACCATGATTATAACCATTTGCTTTCTGATCCATTTCTGGCATTTTCAATGCATTAGGACTCATGAAACTCCACTTTCAGTCGCGAGCATATCATCCATCGCAGGGGGCCAAGAAGAGTATGATGAAGAGTGAGTGCTTAAGGATCGAAACAAGGGTTGGAAATCTGAGGCGAAGAGTGATGATGATAGAGGTAACGACTGTGGGATGGTGAAGGAATGGATGATGAGAGGATTCAGCTAGTGAGTTGGACTCTGAATTTGAGGGATACTTTCCTGTGCATATATTAGGGTTTTGAGACCTGGTAGCTGGAGATATTGTTTATAGACAGAGGCAGTGCATTGATCTTTTTGGATTTGCGTGGGAGAGGGGAAACCTGGATGTGCCTGATTCGATAGAGGGATAAAACTATAGATTTAGTTCTTGAAATCAACCCATCTTCATGTAAGGATCCCATGCTTGCATGCATTTTCTCTCTGATTAGCTAGTGGAAATTAGTACTGACAATATTGACACATCCACTATCGTCTTTCTGTTATTTTTCTCTTATCTTATTATTTTGGAAAATGAATTCCAAAACATCTTTTTAACATAAAACGTATACATGTATTGCTGCCTTACAAACCTTTTTATGAGATGAAGAGAAGAGGTTGTAAGGGAGAGCATAAGAACGGTTTTAATTTCTTCACGAGGGGGTCGTACGTGTTCCAAGTGAACAATAATGTAAAGTAAATAAAAATTCGTAGTACATTGTAATAGCCCACTTGTGCAAGCTGATGTTTAGCTTTTGTGACAGCTTAGACTCTTCAGTACTATTCGAACCTCCGGAGGTTGTCTTCTTTTTGTTGGTTTCAATGATGAAGAAGAAAATCAAACAATGACCATTATTACAAATGACATTATTCATCTCTATATGCATATAATTGCCAATGTGTTTTTACTTTTGATAATTTCGAACAGGACAAATTCAAACTTCTATTACTTTTTTCTTTTAAAAGTATTTAAAAAGACTCTTGTTTGTAGTCCTGCTCCTGCACCCCTGTGATTTTAGACAATGATAATTGCATTTCGGACACTGATATTCGACGGATAAATTCTATGTATAGAGATGAGATTGTCAAAGTTGAGGAGCTTGAAAAATATCTTGGATTCTCTTTCGCAGGTGATGAAAAATCATTATCTAAAAGTTGGATGTAAATGAAGCGAAGGGAACGGGATGCTAATGATTAACTGTTAATGTGCTATTGATGTATATTGGAGGTTCTACTCCATTTTAAGTTATGATAGGCTCCATATCGGCTTTCATTACTGTCAGCATCTTATTGTTGCAAGCATAAGCATGGCATTAATCTAAACTTTCTACGGTTGGTTCTTGGAGGTTCTGTGGTCGGCTTTTGCTTCGATTTTCCTGGCTTGGACTGCTGTGCTGTCTCCTCTTTTTTCTGTCAGATCTTTGTGTAATTTGCTTGTTCTTGGGTGTGGTATCTAGCTTGGGTGTCTTTGCATGGTTTACAATAAGGGGATATCTTGGTTGTTCTAATAGGGTTGTAATGGAACTTTGGATTTCCTCTTTGTACAATTAGTTTTTTTAATTATCTGGTTGTTTTGATAAATTCTGGCTTAGAAACAAAAATAGAAAAGCAGGGACTTCTCATAGTTTTTAAACAACTAAAATACCATTATATAATTTCACAGGTAAAATAACTTGGTTCCAATTAATGCATGCGTTAGTTTATAATTTGTCTTTTGTCTTCAAAAAGTTATGACATGAACCAAATAAGTACAAAAATTAAAGGTTGTTTATCAATATTGAATACCATTGAAGAAAGATTTGAGCATAGGTATATGAGATCATCAAATATTAGTCATTGAATGTCAATAGAATATTTGAAAAAGAAAACATAAGCTAAATTTTACACAAGGAGAAAGTATTACAGAAAAATAAAACAAACCCAGTTCCTTTACAATACAATTCAAGTTGCATTATATATCATGCAAAGGAACAATATAATAAATGCAAAGTGTTACTCATCGAAGTTGCAAGCTAGTCATGTCATCCAAATTTTATCATTAAGACTACTGGGAATTAGAATCATCACAGGTCTGGCTTTACTAACAGAGACTACCAGTGATTCATTTCATTTGATTTGATACAAGGGGGGGCCTGTTCGACTCTTTTATTGTTCAATTGGACAATGCTGAACTGTTCTTATTAACCATTTATAATACAATATTATTACTACCCTTGAAAAATTGTAACACTTCACACCATTTGTTGCGTTTGGTTGGACAATCTGAGATTTAAAGATACAGTTTACTTATTTTCCCACTTAATGCATTGGGAAGTTAAACTTCATGCTAGCATACGTAAAATGGTTATCAATCAATGATTGATTAATTAGTCTAGTGACCGATCATGGCAGATGGCAAAGTTTAGTAAGTAAATTCATCGATATGAAACAAAGGGGTTGACTTGTGACATTGGTAGACGCACCAGCCTGCTGCCAAAAATGACAGTGAAAGGTTGGAAGGTTTTGCAGTGAAGTGCCAAGGCAGAGCCCTGCAAGCCCTGCCGATCATGAGAACTGACACAGTAATAGAAATTGGGAGGTAAGCTGTACTTCATATACTTTGCTAATACGTGCATAACATCATGATGATGATGATTAGTCTACTTGGGTCCCCTTTGGAAATTGTTCCCCTGGCTGGCCTGGCCAGGCTGGGCCTCAAGTACTTTTGATTGATTTTCGATTCTTCTGTCTACCGCCGGTGCCACACCCTTCTGCACAATTTTTCTTTGAGGGGCGTGGCCATCATGGAACCCAACTTGTTTTTTGTCTTTCATATGCTTGGAGAAAAAATATCTGATCAGGTAGTGCAATACCATATAGCATGTACTCCCAGTTCCTGGTGACCACTTGAATTCGTCCCTTTTTCTTTTTAGAATTACTTCTTTGATATTTCTAATAGCTACCTTCTAGAGATGATCTATGGATGATGATGCTTTGGGAACACTAATTTCTCTTTTTCTACAATCTTTTCATTTGGCATTTGCCTCTTAGCTCTCATCAGCTGCATGCAACTCATTTTTTCTATAGAAGTTTGAGGATCATGAGTAATCAATCAGGTTCCTATTGTTTTCTTTCAAGAAACCTGCATGATTTTTGAGCTTTCATTTGAATGTATGTTTATATAATAATATTCCTAATAACTTGCATAAACCTACCTATGCTTAATATATAACCTTTGAAATTAGTAGGACTTTCCATACTATATATACATTGAATGCTTAACTCTTACTCTTTAATCCAGTTCAGCCATTTTAATCATAATCTTGTACACCTACTTAAAATTCATTAATGAGTATATATATGTCCCTACCATATTATCCATTTCAAAATTAAAATATGATACATATAATTTTATTCGCAAAAAATACTTGTGATTATCATCATAAATCCAAATAAAAATAATGTCCCAAATCAGTGTAAATTGCAAGCCAAAATGGTGGTAAATAAGCAAACCAAATTAAAAGAGAATGACAGAAGACAAAAGTTTAGCAATGGTGGTGCCACACACTCTTAACCCTTTCAAGATTGGATGGAGTAAGCATTGATAATCTAAATGAGTTGGGTAGAGCTAAAATTCGGCAAAACGTTAGAAACAAATGCATAATTGCCAATATGTCATAATACTATAACCCATTCCCCATCAAAATATGGTACTCTTCCATGTACCATGTTATGTTGCTGGAAATGGTAGTTACATAAAAGGGATTTCGGCATTTGGCATTGACATTGAAAAATCTAGGACATGAGAATGGCCAATAGATAAACCCAAAGGGGAAAAAAAATAACACCCATAAAAATTCATCACTAACAAATGAAAGATCTATTGTGCAAAAACCAAAGTAAACGAAACCCTAACAAAGAAAATACCCTTTGAAACCTCTACCACTGACCTTACAAAAGGCATGAAAAGGACAACTCACTCTCATCACATCAACGAAGAAGGCCACCCCAAAAGGGGAAAATTGGGGGAAAGGTAAAAAAGAGAAAATAGAAGGAAAAATAGAAGGAATCTAAGACTAAAGCTACTCAACCATACGCATTTCCATTTATCTTATGAAAGTGACACCTCATTTTTTTTCTCCTTTTGAGAAGGTTTTGCTACCTAATTAACTGTGCACTGGCCTGATTGCTGGCACTGGCAACTTGATAAAACATGTAGGACTTGGTCTTACACTGCAGTAGTTCAAGCATATTCCTCCATTTGCTGCAATAACATTCTCAATTGGAGTCTCAGCAATTGAACATTTCAGTATTGAATCTTCAATCAAAGGAATGTCGTTGTCTTTAAGCAAAGTTTCAACAATATTAATCTTGTGATCATCCTCGGCATTGTTAATATTGTTGCTGTCGTTGTCAAAACCATTGACTTGAGCCTCTTCGACCTTTGCTTCTTCATGATGAATCTCATGATCCTCAATATCATCAATCTCATCGTTGTCATCCGAGGGCACAAGATGCAATGTTAAACGACCATTGGATCGGTGAGCCCGGAAATATTCATGGTGTCTCACCTTCTCCTCTCTAAGAATCAACCGCCCATCACTAGTGTAATACCTTTTCAACACCCAAGGCATATGAGAAGGCAGATTCTCGGTGCGAACAAGCCACGTTAATGGCGGAGGAAACTCTCTCTTCATCATCCTCCTACACCGTTGTTCTCGCTTCCCACGACTTCGACTGCAAACCCCAGAATACTCATTATCTTTCTTAACACCAAGGCAAACCTCTTTGTTATTTTCCAGATCAAAGCAACTCTCCATGCCAATATAATCACCAATCAAAGAAGAAGCCGATAGGGAAACGACGCTTGAACTCATCATGCAAGAATTGCAATGCTTTTCAGTTTGGCTCTTCTTTGGACATATGGTTAAGGCTTCGAGACCAAGCATATCAAAACGAGTAAGGGATTTTGGATTTGGGTTTTTTTCAAGGTAACAAAACTACAAGTGCATGAAGAGAAATTGTGAGAGAAAAGGGCTATTACGAATTAGGTTATAAATAGAGGGAAGAGGAGTATTCATTGAGAGAGGGAAAGATGGAAAGAGATGACAGCTAATATCTGTGACGTCAAGCTTGGGTTTTATATGTGGCATCGACCCTGTTTTTTTCAAAAGAAAAAAAGAAAAAGAAAATATCATCAATTTTACAATGTGAAACATTGAAAAACTCTAACCAGTAAGAAAGACAAGAAATGAAGGCATCTGGTTTTCTTTTGGATGTATTTGAAATAGATTCATTGTGCACGCATGATCTCAATAAATTTTGCACCTCTTCCTGAGTTTTAATTTCAGTTTCATTCTAATAAACAATTCAAAAAAGAAATCTGACGTAAAGAAGTAATCATATGATATATGTACTCAATATATAATTAAAGAAAAAAAAATCAGTTTTGATAGGCAAAATATAAAAGAAATAAAAGAATAATGTGGAAAAAATGAAAAAAAAAAAAAGCAAAAACAAAGAATCTTATGATGCGCGTCCAGAAGGCTTGACGGTCAAGAAACCAGCACATATCTGTCATGCAAATGAAATCCAGGAAAACAATGCTAATGCCTTAAAACTTAAAAGTTTTAACTCAAATTTTTTTATCAAATTCTTTGTTTTTCAAGCAACCCAAGCAAAAAAAATATAATAATTAATCAACGAAATTGTAGTATTTTATGTTTGCTGATCATCGGGGAAATTGAAAAGGTTTCAGTGAGGAACGAGACAGAGAAAGAGAACATACCAATAATAAACCCAAATCCAATCACATTTGAACTCCTTCAAAACCCTAAAAAAACCCAGATTCAAGAAAGGTAAAAACAAATGAAAATGAATGTGAAAAACGGCTAAAAAAGTATGTAAAATCACTTGCCTGAGAGAAAGAAGCAGAGACGATGGATGAATATAGAAGAAGACAACTCAGAAAGAGAGGATTTATAAGGTGACAACTCAAAAGGAGAGGATTCATAAGCTAAGACAGAGAAGCAACCAGCAAACGCATCCTTCCGATTGACAGATAAAACGTGTCGTTCGTTTTTCATGC
The DNA here is from genome assembly GCF_002303985.1 of Durio zibethinus. The sequence continues at coordinate 4,626,781 of NW_019167949.1, read as the reverse complement.
TTTTTTTTTTAATAGAAAAAGAAATTAAAAAATAAATAAATGAGTGTAAAATCTCCTTTTCTTGGAAAAAAAAATGCCTAATTTTAGGCGAGGTTCAAGGGATTAGGGTTGTTCATCGAAGGGATATCTCCCAATTCCGAAATAGTAACGATTTAGCCATTAAATGTGCTGATTTTTATTTTTTTTTTTAGAAATTAATATTGACTTTCATTATTTATAATTTTTCTCGTCACATCTTCCTTATATACTTAATAATCCAAAGTAAAATATCAATTAGGTTTTATCCTTATAATGGTAAGTTCGAAAAACTATTAAATTCTAATAAATCAACCTTTCAAGAATATTGGCCAATTTTGAAAATTTTAAGTACTAGATATTTAATATAAAAATTATTCGGTATGTTACATAATGTTTAATAATTTTCTTCTTAATTATCAATTTTTTTTATAAAATACAGATATGATTTTATAATTATTTTTAATTTATTAAAAGTAAAAAAAGGAAGAAATATATAATTAATAAAATTAAATAATTCTTTTTAAATAAGATTGACTTAATATATTAAGTAGCTAATTAAATGCTACTTAGCATTTCAAAACTCTTTCATTAAAAGTCTTCTATTAAATAATTTTTAAAGTATCCAATGTATTAAAAATATATAAAACTATTAAAAATTTTAAATTTCAATAATGGTTTGAAAATTTTTCAATTGTTTATCAAACACAACTTTAATTCTTTTTTATTTTTAATTTACCTTACTTTGAATTTATCGAATTTAGCTACCACTATATGCTTGGACTTGTTATCATACATTTGCAAGTAATTATTAAATTTAATTTTTCATGTATTTTCAAAAAAATAAAGGTCAAGTGGGTTTTTTTTTAATTGTGAGAAAAAAAACATTAAATCCAATCAATTCTTTAAACAGAAAGATATATGCATTGTAATCAGTCAAATGCTCGGGGTGGAAATGTAGGAGTGGCATTCTTTCAATTGGACCTTTTTGATGTCATAATACATAGACAAATAAAAAGAAAATGGAAATGAAGGATTAATTAGAACCTAACTTATTATAATTAGAATAGTTTTTTGATTCAATAGAATTTAGCAGAAATTAATATGAGTAGGTTTAATCAAATTTTATATTAATTTTTGATTTATTCTTTATTATACAATTTGATATATGTTAAAATAATTTGTTTGTAATTGTAATTGTAAATTTTAATTATAATTGTAATATGAAATATAATTTATTTAATGATTTAATGTTATGTTTGATGCATAGGATTACTGATAAAATATGATAATAATCATTTTATATTATGTTTGATTTGTATTTAAAGAGAGGGATATGGATTGCAATGAAAATTAATATCCTCTTAGTATAGAATTATTTAATCCTCCCTAAGTGGAGATGATTATTTTCATTCTATAAGATTAAATTTATATGTCCAATTATATATTTAAAAATTATATGAATAATTTAAATTGTATAAACTTTAAAAAAAGATAATTTTGACAAAAAAATAAATTATCATATCCTAATCTTTATATACATCAAACACAAAATAAGATGAAGTTATTTAATCTAATATTATCTTATCTTATCATTTTATATCATATCTTATGTACCAAATATGACCTAAAATGGCTAAAGAAAGTGATCGACCCATTAGCACTAGTCCCAAATTATTAGTAGATATAATGGGCTAGCTAGTAAAATTCTAGTTTTAGCTTTTAGGCTATATACATTTCTAGTTGTTAGGCATTGGAGTAGTAAGTCATATTTGGTATATAAAATGATGGATAAAATAGAATGACAATCATCTTATATTATATTTTATTTGTACTTAAAGAAAGGGATAGGATTACAATGACAATTATCATCTTTTTAGTATATGAGGATTCAATCTTCTCAAAGTAAAGAGAATTATTTTTAATCCATGTAATTGAACTTATATGCCCTACTATACCCTTAAAATACATTAATAATTTAAATTGTGTAAGTTTCAAGGAAGAATAATTTTTACTAATAAATAAATTATTATTTCTTAATCATTGCACACATAAAAAATAAGATATGATAACATTATTTAATCTAATCCTATTTATAATATCATCTTATATTATCTTATCATAATCTTGTGTACCAAATATGACTTAAGATATCAAGATTGCAAAGATAATTAACTATACATAAATAAATCCAAACTTTTTAAAATAGGCTTTGAATGAATGGATCATCTCAACGTTTCATATGAATATAATGAATAACACAAAAGTAATAAAAAAAACATAAAAACATACAAGTTTTAAATTTTAATAAAATAAAATAATATATTTTAGATTTTCGATGTAAATATAAATTATGATAAATAATTTTTATGTAAAATATAATATGAATATATAAATTATTAATATTTAATATAATATAAATTATTAAATCTAATTTCAAATATATATATATATAAATATTAAAAGTTGTTTCACAATAATTCTTTACTGTTATCATTGTTCCAAAAGGGGAAAAAAGTGATATTATTTAGGTTTAATATTAAAATATACCCTTAACCTTTTATATAAAACATATTTAAGCCCTCAACATTTTATTACTTGCAAATTAGTCCATATTTTTATATTTTTATATAAATAAATCTATAAAATTTTAAATTATTGTAACAAAGTAAAATTTTGTTAAGTTAAACTAACTATCATTACTATTAGATACATATTATCCAACAAAGATGACGATGTGTAATAGTCGGTCCACATTGATAGATTACAAGGCATTTAAGAAAAAAAATCATAAAAAAACCTTAGTAAAAAAAAGTAATTGGTTAAAAAAGAAATTGATAAGTAAATATGAGATTGGGAAAGGAAGAAGTTCTTGATCTAAATGCTACTTAAATTTTTAAAGAAGGATTTTGATTGATTTTAGGTTTTGTCTTGATTGAGATAGAGTATTAGGAGTGTTGCAATTTAGGGTTTTAAAAAAACATTTGGATTACTAGGGTTTTTAAAGAAGGATTTTGATTGATTTTAGGTTTTGTTTTGACTGAGTTGAAGTTTTGGGAATATTGCAAATTAGGATTTTATGGAGAAGGGGCTAATGTTGGTTGAAACTTGCAAAACGTGTGTGAAACATATGCTATTAAAGATTTTTTGGGAACTAATAGAAAGGCAAAGATTTGCTAGTAGAAATGCTTGAGTCAAATGTTTTTGTATAAATATTATATTTTTGTTGATTTAGTATGTGAAATTTATGTCTAATTTTATATTTAAGAAGTTTTTTATGTGTTACATCAGTTTTGACATGTGTGGTTGAGTGGTTTTATATGTCATTGATTAGGTTGTGTTGTTAAGATTTTTAAGCCCTCTATTGTTATTTGGTCGCATATGTTACTGTCTGGTCGCATGTGTTATTGCTTGGGTTTTATATTGTTAGATTGTTATGCTTAAATGTTGTTGAGTGGTCCCACATGGATTGTTAAGCCATATGTTAAGTTGTATCTACTTTTGTTTACCTTATTGACTTATATTACCTTTTTTCTTTTGGCAGCATGTGGAGAACTATCAATCTAAAAATCTTTCATGCATAATTTTGTGCATGACCCTAATATAAGATATACCAATTATGAGGTCAATGACGTTGAATATGATATTGATGAAATTTATTATCTTTATTTGGTTAAGCTAATAAAGATAGAAAATTATGCTAACATTGGTAATATTTTCTTTAAAACTCCTAATGAAAATATGAACGATTGGTGAAACTTCAGATGTTGGAAAGAATGAAGGTGAAGATACTAATGTTGAAGATAGTAGTGGTGAAGGTAATGTTCATGAAAATGACAAGTCAGTTGATAATGACTTGTTATATGATGTGACATGTTTAGCAGATAATGATGAGAAGGTTAGAGAAATAAGGGAGATTGTTAGGCAATGTTGTAGTATGAAAAATAAATGAAGAAAAAGAAATGATAATGAGGCGAGGCCTAGTAATGATAATGAGGCTAGGCCTAATGCACCAAACCAAACAACTAAGGTAAGACCTAGTATTGAAAAAAAAAAAAAAAGAGTAAAGAAATTTTAAAAAAGAAGCAAAATAGGCCAGTTCCATCTTTTAATGTTGAAAGTGATCATAGCATAGATGGATATGCAATAAAGTATCCTAAATCTTCTAAGCCTTCAAGTTATGAATCTAAGAAAAATGATGATGGTGAAGAAGTTGAATCATTACTAAGAAAAACTAATTTTTCTTCCTACGATCCAAAATCTTTTATCTTTGATCTTGAATTAGGTCTATTATTTAAAGATGTCACTTAGTTTAAAAAAGTTATGATGGATTATGATGTTCACACTACGAGGGATATTTGGTTTATTAAGAATAAACCTAGAAGAGTGAATGTTTTATGTGCTAGTATATGCCTTTTTCAATGCAATACCAGCTATGAAGATAAATTGAAATGCTTTCAAGTGAAGACATTATGCAATATCCATAGATGTAATTGTAAGTACAAGCTACTGATATTAAATGCAAAGTGGTTGTTTAAAAAACTTTAAGATAAGATAAGGAAAGAACCATACTTGAAGCATACTGAGCTACACACTCATATTAAATAAGAGTTAAAGTGTTTTGTGTCTATTGATAAAGTTAGAAGGGCAAAGCTAATGACATTGGCTAGTATGCAAAATATTTTTTCCAATGAGTTTTCTAAATTGAGAAATTAAACTGATAAGCACCTCAATCAAAATCCTAGTAGCACTATTATAATAAAAATAGAGAGGATTGTTCCTACTTCACCATCATATTTTTAGAAGATTTATTTCTATTTTACTACCTTTAATGAATGATTTAAAACAAGATGTAGGAAAATTATAGTTTTAGATGGTTGTTTTCTCAAGGGTTTAGTAAAAAAAGAGATATTAATTGTTATAGTTAAGGATGCAAATAATTAGATGTATCATGTTGCTTGGGTTGTGGTAAAGAATGAAAAATTGGATTTATAAAGGTGATTTTTGGACTAAAAACTTATTTTGATATAACCAGTAATAAACCTTGGACTATTATTAGTAATCCACAAAAGGTATAATTTTGTACCTTATTTACTTAATTAGATTTTATTTTTAAAGTCTATTAACTATAATTACTTTTCACTAATTGTGTTATCTTCGTTGTTTTGTAAGGACTTACAAATGTTATAGAAGAAATGTTCCTTAATATTGAGCATAAGAGGTGTGCTTAGCATATACATGCAAATTTGAATTGGAGCCATCGAGGCAAAATAATGAAGAAACATTTCTAAATGTGTGCAAATGCTTTAATAGAAAGATAATTTGAAGATATGTGAGAGCTATTGCACAAAAAAGATAACTTTAGATCAGCAAAGGAAGACTTGTTCAAATATCCTCAAAATATTGGTATAAGGTTTTCTTTAGAACAAATGTTAGGTGTGATGTGTGCCACAACAACTTATGTGAAACATTTAATGACACTTTGGTCAAAGTTATACATAAGCCTATTATCACGATGTTTGAGGAGATTATAGTGGCTATGATGATAATGATAAGTGAGAAAATAAAGTTTTTAGTAAAATGGGTGAAGAATCATGGCACACTGGTCATGGCAAAATTGACCAAGAATTTGGAAGAAGTAACTCAGTGGCATGTTGTTTTTAAATGGCAATGATGGATATAAAGTTAAATGTGGTAGGATGCAATTCATAGTCAATCTTACCAAAAGAACATGTGCCTGCAAATCATGGATCTAACTACTATCCATGTTGTCATGCTATTTGTGCAAGTTTTTATGATGGTGATTAGCCTAAAGAGTAAATCCATGACTATTGTTCAAAGGAAAGATTTGTATTGACTTATGAACATATTTTACAGTTTATCAATCGTGAAAATCAATGGCCAAAAAGTGAGTTAAAAGTTATGTAGCCTCCTTTGGTTAGAAGAATGCTAGGCTTGCCACAAAAGAATGGAATTTCAAAGTATGGTGAGTCTAAAGCTAGATATAAACTATCTATAAAGGGCATGATTATGACTTACTAGCTTTGTAAACAACCAGAACACAGCAAAGCTAGCTACCTTTAAAAAAGCAACTTTGTTGGTACATCTAGCTCAGTAAGTTGTTGTTTTTAATACATTTTATTTATTCATATGCAAACTTGACTTAGTTCTTCTCCAACTATTGCAATGGTTTATTATTTGTTCTTAGGTTTCAAAATAGTCAAGTGGTTTAGCAAAAGGAAGAGGCAGAGGTAGAGGTAAAGAAAAGGGAAAAGGTAAGGGTTCAGGACCAACTGAATCAATAAGAGGAAAAAATAGGAAAACATCTTTTTAGTAGAGTAGTGCTGCAACTTGTTTATGAAAAATTGTGCAAATCATGGTTTAGAAGAGGTAAAAATTATTACTAACATTGTCTTGCTTTTAGTGTTTTTAAATTCTATATTTATATTTATATTAGTTGTAAGACTAGCCCAAAAAAAATTAAGTAGTGTGCAAATGATGCTCAATATGACTGCAAGAATAATGTTATGATTAGATTTATCTTTTATTTGGTTGGATTAGATTTATTTTTTATTTGCTAGATAAGATAAGGTTTTCTTGATCTGTACCAGAAACAAGGATGCCTAAATTCTATATATGATTTAGACATCTCATATGTCTCTCTAGGCATATTTTTAGCTTATGTGGTAGTTTATACCTCTTGCATGACTATTAGATGTAGCTATTTTTCATTCACAGTTTTGCTTCAGTATTACTTTTGTGATCTAGCTTTTGCCTTGAAGTTAAATGTATCTAATATTTATTGAATAGCTTTTTGCTTATTCAAAAATGTTATTCTTGGTATTAAATGTGAATGAAATTGTATGAAGTATGATTGGTATAAATAAGGCATATGTATTAACTATTTATTTGTGATCCATAAATGTATATATAAACAAAAAAGTGTTGATGTAGAATAAATATGAAAGTGTTACTCAATAGCAAGCATTACATGCAATAGGCTAAGGGAAAAGAAAGCAACAAAATAGGCCACCATACTTATTTGGCATTGGTTTATATATTGACTTAGATGCAAGAAATTCAATTCTAAATGTAAGTACACTGAACTTTTCAAATTGATAGCTATTTGTGTTTTTAAAAATAAACTAATTTTTTACTTTTTTTTTTTTTACTCTATCTTTCCTATATAGCTTAGGATACCAAGTGAAACTTTAATTGATGAAAGAAACATAAGTGGAGATCATATGTTAACAACAAGAAAAATTGAATATGAATGTTTATATTAGTTAATTCCATAACATTTCTTTTGTTGAATTTATTATATGGCAATTTAAATTGTTAATTGCCTTTTGCCAAATATAATTGCAAATTTATGGTTTAATGTGGATTAATTGAATGATGTTATATATAACTTACTTTTAGACTTACTTTCAGTTTATGACATTTTGTTAAATGGTGTTGTATATAGATGTTAGTGAAATGAATATTTTTTATTATAGATTTTTACCTATTTTATTTCTTGTTTTTGTTTTGTTTTCTTCTTTTATTTACAAGCCTGATAGTGATATTTATTTTTTTCTTATTTATTTTTTTTTATTTTTGTTGTATAATACACAAGCAAGTCTAAATGGAGAATAATATTACTTGTTCTTTTCCTATTTGTTTACTCTTTTATTTCTTTTATATGATACATGAATAGGTTTGAATGTTAAAAGATATTAATTGTTTTTCTCTTGTTTATTTCTTTTTTTTTTTATTGTATTTCAATTTTTGTCTACAAGTGCAATATTATTTATTTATTTATTTTTTTACAAAATGTCATATCTGTAATTCACTTAAATATCATTTATCATGTCATTATATCAATTAGTTAGTTTGATTTAATGAAAATTTATTTAATTATATTAATTTAAAAATTTTATAGATTTATTTACATAAAAAAATAGACTAATTCACATATAATCAAACTTTAAAAATTTAAATCATTGAGAGCATATTTCAATATTAAACCTTTTATTTATTAGCAATAAATCGAGTCAAAAGATTTTTTTGGCCAATATCTAAATCATGCACCATTATCAAAAGGGTCCAGGTTCGTAAGTCGTAATCGCATCATTTTTTCTGGCCTTTTCAAAAAGCTTACTAATAAAACAACCCCACGTGCCGCTACCCACCGTCCATTCCCACTTTTCGACACGTATTCAAACATGACGCGCCCCATGTTTCTCTCCTTCATTGGATCCTTCTCTTTAAAAAAAACATGAAAATTTTATTATTATTATTCAAATTCCCTAATCATCCTTTTTCTTATAAAACAGCCCTTTGCCTTTCACGTGAACACACCCTCTAAAACGTCACCGTTCTAGCCTCCTAGTCTATGCGCACTACGCACCCTTCCACCATTCAAATAAGTGAAATAACCAAGCCGGCTCCACTCAACTCTGCAAAACTCAATAACTCTTAAAAGCTTTACGATAGTCGTATGGAGAAAAACGCGGTGGTTTTGGTTCTGAGCGTTTGGCTTTTAGTTGGAGGTTCGGAGGCGGGCACATTTTCGTCGAAGTTGATCCACAGGTTCTCCGACGAGGCGAAGGTGCTTTGGACTGCTCGAAACGGCAATGTGGCTAACGGTGTCGTTTCTTGGCCGAAGAGGAATAGCTTGGAGTACTTGGAGTTGCTGATAGAGAACGATTTGAAGAGGCAGAGGATGAAGCTAGGCTCTCAGGATCCGTTGCTGTTTCCTTCTCAAGGAAGCGAAACCCTCTTCTTCGGAAACGAGTTTGACTGGTCAGCTTTTTTGAAGTTTCTTTTTACTCTCTTTTTTTTTTTTCAACTTATTTTCCGTTTGTCTCTCGGGAAAAGTAAAGAGAAAAAGGAGTGGAAAAGTTTCACTTCTTTATTTATTTATTTTTTGTTTTGCAGTTTATTTTGCTTTCTAATTTTTGTAGTCAATAATTTGATTCGTATTTTTAAAAAAAATTTCAGGTTACATTACACATGGATAGACATAGGGACACCGAATGTTTCATTCCTCGTAGCATTGGATGCGGGGAGCGATCTGCTGTGGGTCCCATGTGATTGCATACAATGCGCTCCTTTGTCTGCAAGTTACTATAATTCATTGGTAATTTATCAATGTATTGCCATTTGTTTTATTACTACTTCTCCCCTGTTTAGCTTAGAATGTTTACTTGCTAATAATTTCTAAGGCTGTTTTGCTATTGTTTCAGCTTTTCAACTGCTTTGCATGCTTGGGGTTCTTGCTTCTCATTGGCCAATGAATTGGGTGTTTGTATTATGATTACTGGTTTGATCCTATTAAATATACATATGAGGTTTAATAATGACTGCCGAAGATTCATTTCAAAAGCAAATAATAGCTGTTTTTCTTGTTAATATGAATTTAACTATGAGTTTGTGGTGGTGGTGGTGGTAGAATAGGATAGGAGAGCGGTGATGACTTTTAACTTCATTGTAATTCAAAATATTGGTTATGGAAGATTGGATAAACTTGCTTATAAGCTTGGTTAAAGATGAAACAAATTGGTAAATGAATTTTGCTATTAAATTTGCTTAAGTTAACAGGACATTCTACCTATTAACCATAAGTTGGCGGCTGTGTTAGTTTTGTTTGAAGTGGTGGTGGTGGTGGTGGTAGGCGGGGAGTGAAACTTTCACTGGAAAGTAGTAATATTTCTTTTGGACTACACATTAGTGGGATAGTTAACGTTGTTGCTTCCATGATTGCGGACTAGTTATGCTAAGAATTGGTAACCGGTTCCCGGTTTAGCATTTTAATTCCAATGATTGATTGGCAGGTGCTCCCACGTATTTGGGGCATCTATTGTGCAGGATAAAGATCTGAGCGAGTATAACCCATCTTTGTCAAGCAGTAGCAAAAACCTGTCTTGTAGCCATCAGTTATGCGAGTCAAGTTCATACTGCAAACGGCCGAATGATCCCTGCCCTTACATTATTGAATATGATTCGGATAATACCTCAAGTTCTGGATATCTGGTTGAAGATAAATTACATTTGAAGTCATTTACTGACCATGCAGCGGAGAGTTTGGTTCAGGCTTCGGTCATAGTTGGGTGTGTTTTGATTGTTCTTGATGTCATTTGATCTTTTCTTTTTTTGGCCAAAGACATATGTGATCTGATACGGCCAAATTTGTCTGGCTCATGCTTTTGTTAATGATGTTACTTGCTTCTTTGTTCACTTTATCTCAATTCAGCTGTGGGAGGAAGCAAACTGGTGGCTATCTGGATGGAGCTGCTCCTGATGGCCTAATGGGATTGGGACCTGGAAACATTTCAGTTCCAAGTTTGCTGGCAAAAGCAGGATTGATTCAGAATTCTTTCTCAATTTGTTTTGATGAGAATGGTTCTGGAAGAATTTATTTTGGTGATAAAGGGCTTGCGTCCCAACAATCTACTCCATTCTTACCAATAGGAGGAAAATAGTATGCCATCTATGTGACCCTTCTATATGTTCTTTTTGTTTTCTTATTAGCTAAGACTTTCTTTTATCTGGTGTTATGTTTGCTACTATTTATTGGTGGTGGAAGTTCAGCAATTTTCTTGCCAATAATTGTTTCAGTGAAACATACTTTGTACGAGTAGAGCATTTATGTGTCGGGAACTCTTGTCTTGAGAGATCCGGATTCTTAGCACTGGTGGATAGTGGCACATCTTTCACATTTCTTCCTCCTGAAATCTATGATAAAGTTGTTCTGGAGGTTCATCATTTTGTCCTTGTCGTTGTTATAGAAATTATTGTGTTTATTTTTTTATGGCCTGAAATTATTGTTCCTTTTGTTACAGTTTGATAAACAAGTAGATGCGAGAAGGATTAGCTACCAAGAAGATCTTTGGAAGTACTGTTATAATGTCAGGTTGGATGTTTGACATTGTTTGAGAGGTTTGGAGGCCTTTTTCTTTTTCTTTTTACTGATTGACTGCTGTTTCTTTCCTTTGAGCAGTTCACAGGAGCCTTTCAAAATTCCTAGCATGAGACTTAAATTTGCTATGAACCAAAGCTTTGAAATTCATAACCATATTTATTCCTATACTGATATTGAGGTTAGTCTCCTTTTCTTGCTTATATTAAATGTGAACTTAAATTTGTGACTGTTTAAAAGAATATAGTTTGCAGAATAAGTTAAATCAGAAGTCAATATGAATTTAGGTATAGAGTACAAGCTACTTGCATAGATTTGTCCGACATAAATTGTGCATGTGTCAAATTTTGTTACAATTCCTTTGTATGAGGGATATGTCCCCTTTCTGAGTTTGTACTTCTTCCTTATGATTATTATACGATGGGAACAGAAAACTTACTTAAACTTCTTTTTGATGCAGAATAACAAACGTTAAGTGTAACAGAATTTCCCCTAGACGCTTCCTATTACTTCTTACCTTTTAGAAAAAATTTTTTCTTACTTCCAGATTTGTTTTACTGTAATTAGGGTGGTTTTTCTCTAAAATCTCCTTGGACATTATCGACAAATTCATCTAATTCATGTTGCTGCCATTCATTTATTATTATCTTTCAGATTTTTGGTTTCCAAGCACACTCTAGGGTCTGGGCTAGTCCTAACATTCTAAGTTTTGAAGGAAGCATAAATTGTCTTGACATTGTTGTGCAGGGTTTTACAGTGTTCTGTTTAACTGTATTACGTGGAAGCGATGACTTTGGTATCATTGGACGTGAGTCTACTCTCTGTCTTTCCATATGCACCTGTATTTCTTTATGGCTTTGCTATCTTCATGCCTCTGTGTGTGTATTTTTAATGACACTGGATCAACAAATGTGTTGCAGAAAACTTCATGACAGGCCATCGCATTGTTTTTGATCGAGAAAATCTGAAGTTGGGTTGGTCACATTCCAACTGTAAGTAATAGAGTAGATCTTTCCACCCTTTCTATTAGCTATTTCATTTGTCCTTTTCTTTTTTAATGGCTTCTTGTTTATCTTGGGTTTACATGTCTAGATCTAGATTGAAGAATTTCTTTGTTACTAGGCATAAGAGTTGAAATTAGTGAGATTTCATCAATCATGTTCTGGAAGAGAAATCGGCTTTCCCTCCCTTGTAGTTTTTAAGATACTAAAGCTCTTGTAATGACCAAAGCAGCATCTTGTGGAGCAATACATTCTTCTTCTCGTCCAATGATTGATGAATAAACTCCTGATCAATTCTCTGCCCTCATATCCTTTCTTGCTTGTAAACCACTTGTACCATGCCCCACTCCAATCTCTGCAGGATAAACAAATGATTGCGGGGCTTGTTCTTTGGCATTAAAAATAGAGGGTTATAGTCAGTTCTAGTCAGGATGGATCGTGCACTTAATTGTACTACAACTGATTATTGATGAGTAATGCCCATGTTATATCTATTTAATTTATTATTTGGAAAAAATGGTGGCCTACTACTAAGTGACTTATTTTTATGATGTTTGTCATTTTCTGCATTAAGGTTATTAACGTATCTCAGTCTCAGAAAATATTGAACAGAAATTTCATATTAGAGGTGTTATTTGTTACTGGAAAATTAAGTTGGAATAGGATTTATGGCAGACATTGTAAAATATCAGTAACGATCCCACATTTTTCATTCATCTAAGAAATTGATGGTGCTAAGTAACAGACTTGAATTGTGGATACATATACATGTATTTATATACATAAACATATACATAAATATATATATTTCTGTATAATGTTACATTTTAAAGGTAGCAATAACTTTAATTATACAGGAGCAGTGCAAATCATTGCTTTTTGTGATTCCTGTATTTTAATATTTTTTATACTTTCCTATTTTACATTATTTCCTCAATAATCATGTGTTGATCATATTTTCTGGTAAGAAGCAACATTAGAGTTTGTCTACAGTTTTCCCTCTTAAGCTCTCAATATGCTGAAGCAAGTAAATGTTCTTTGTTCAACTTCATTATTATGTCCTGAAGTAATCCCAAATTGCATCGGCAGGTCAAGATGTGAGTGACAGATCAAGCGAACATCTCACGCCATCTCCCAATGGTGAATCTCCAATACAACTGCCGACCAATGAGCAACAGAGCACCAATAATACACCAGCAGTTGCTCCGACAGTTGCAGGAAGGGCTTCCACAAAACCTTCTGTGGCTTCACCACTGCAAATTCCCACCGTTCTTTGCCTACTGAGTTCATTGCTACTGCTAAGGTGTTTACTTTAACCATTAGTATTTCTCTCTTGTAAATCCTCCCAATTCTTGTCAGCTTTACCAAATTGCGAACATTGTTCACTTTTTTTTTTCTTCTTTTAAATTTATCAAGCGGGGTTGGTAGTAAGAGCAATATTTTGTTCAGGTAAATCTACTTCAGGCTTATGTTTGCTTTCATTAGTATTAGTTTACTGATGCTGAGTGTACACGTAATTGCTGCGAAATTCTTCTGATCCAATCCATCTTTGTCTTTTTGGAATTTGTTTTTAGTTGAGGTTGTAGGTTTAAAGTTGTATTAAAATGAAAAAATCTAGTAAATTTAATCCATGATATGGGGAGTTGTTTTTAATATCTTGTAAAATCTTTTCTTTTGAATAGAGTATTTAATAATCGTCCAGGAGCATGTTTTGTCTCCAAATATGACCAAACAATCGTCAAAAAAAAAAAAAGTTTAGGATGTGGGCCGACTCTTCCAGGGTTAGGCAAATCGTAGATTTTAAAGAAAATTTATATTATATTTACAGATTGTTCATTAAGATAAATTATTAAAAATTATTATAGCAAAAATCGAATTTAAACCTATTCAATTCTTACAAATTTAACCACGGATTGATAATACAGGAAATAATAATTTGAGGTTGGCATTATCGACTCTGTTTCTTGTCAAAAGCAGATGTGGTCCCTTTGATTTTAACATTAAACTTACTCCCAAAAAGCTGGCTATGGATAACCCATAGTGTAATTATCAAAATTAATGCAGGAAAAGAAAAGGAAATTGAGCATGGTGACTTTGAAATGGTGTTACCACCGAAGAACACTATCAGAAACCCTGACCCATTTCTTTTCTTTGGTAACCGGAACAGAGTAATAATCAGACAAGAGAAATGAAATTATGAATCTTTCATGTCAGCTTCAGCATGTCTGAGCTACTGTCCTTCCTCCACAAAATCGAGCTTTTAAATGGTAAGGAATTGTGGAAAAAGCTGCCAAGAAAATAAAGTTGTAAAGACAAATGGTAAGGTTGGATTATAGGTGTGGATAAAAACAGAAAATTTGTCCTTTTTCATTATCGACTTCTATGAGACTGTCATTTCAATTATTGAATTTTCTTGCAGTGTGGGTCCTTCTAGTTCATCATACCAAAATGAAAGGCCACCATTTCTCAATTATTGGGGGTAATATGGGGAAAAATTGGACTTATTTTGGCTTCATCTGACAGACAATGGTAATATCGTGTACTTGTTATATTAATTTCGCTTTTTTCATTAAAATCTTGACTCCTAGGATCTTAGAAAGTCATCCCATTATAAATATGATTAAGATTTTTTTATAAAGTTGAAATAAAAATAAATAGATATTAAGATTTATATTTTATATTTTTAAATATTAATTTTTATACTATTTTTTTTTTGGCCTCTAGATAGCCTTTGGTGGTGGCATGTGTTCTAGGGACATGCTCTCCCTGACCTTCTCAACACAAGGAAAACTACTAAGGGATGTTTAAAGTTTTACAAATAATATCAAAATGACATGAATAACTACATCCACTTAATCAAGACAGGAATTGTATAAAGGTTTGATTTCAAAAAAAATGATTTTATTTTAAAGAGAATCAATGTAAAAGATTGATCATACAAATAATCTACTGTCATACTTAAAAAAATCAATTATTTTAGATTCTTAAAAAAAGTAGTTGATCGTCATTGGTACGAATTCAGTTACTTTGATAAACAAATGCTAAACTTAGATTTCATATAAAATAATAATCAATTATCATCTTTAAGTAATCAACTGCTATAGTTAGAAATCAGTGAAATCGAATCAAATTTTAATACAAACTATTGTTATTATTTGATAATTTTTAAAAAAATAGTTTGAGATTATAACAGTCAACTATTAACAAAAAGGAGTCAATTGCTCTATAAGAAATCATAATTGGAACTTTTTTGAAAATTAAAAGGAATCAATTGCTTATTCCTATATGGAGCAGTGAATTGCTCATGCGTCAAACACTTTTTTAAAATTGAAAAAAATCTATTGCTTTAAGGAGGAGTCGAATGCCCTGTTTTGAATAGTATTTTTGAAATTGGAATTATAAAGGAGCAGTCGATTACCTTCTTGGTGGAGTTGATTGCTTTACGAGAAAAATTATAATTTCTTGAAATATAAAAAATGATTTATCTTGGAATAAAAAAATCAATCAATTTAATAAACCAATTTGTCTTTAATTATTCAAAAATAAATCTTTTCAATAAAAATTACAACTTTAAATTAAATCCCTATAAATGGAAATTGTTATGAGTTTATTTAACATAATTTGAATGTACTTTTCTTCTTGTCTTTAACATTATTTGCTACAGAAAATCTTGTTAAAGACAAAATATTTTCATTTTTTATCAAAGAGTGTTTAGTGATTTGGTTTTTTTAATGCAAAGTAAATCAAACATAGATTTCATTGTATCTTAAATGCTATTTTATTCAACCTCTTTTACAAATTATAATTGGTAGAGACAAAATAAATCTTAAGAAAATTGACATTTGCAACATATCTTGAAACCATTTTTATTTGTAATTGAAAGTTCCATTTGTTTTATTCAACTTGCAAAAAAGAAAGGCTAAAAGAAAATCTCAAGTTCAAACATGAAGTACATATTGTTTTATATTTTTTGAGCCTTGTATTTGTTGGGATATGGTTCACATGTGAGTAAAAATTCTTACATCATTAAGAAATCTGAATGAGATATCTTATATATGCATGAAAAACTCAAGAACCTAATAGTTTACGTTTTTTGACTCAAGTGATGTCTAATATGGTTCACATGTGAGTAAAAAATCTTACATCATTAAGAAATCTGAATAAGATATCTTATATATGCATGAAGAACCCAAGAACCTAATAGTTTACGTTTTTTGGCTCAAGTGATGTCTAATATGTATGTATAAGCTTTCTGGTATGCTCTCATAGGCTCTAAATGTGGTTTATCTCCTTAACAAGTAGTATCAGAACAAAGTTTATTTTAAGATATCGATATAAAAGCAAACTAAGACAAAAGTAAATTTTGTTTGAGATCATATAGGGTGATACATATTCCATGATAAAATTGACAGCATCAAATTATTCAATTTGAAAATCTATGATGAAAGATCATTTATATTGTAAAAATTTGTATGAGCTGGTATTAGGTGATTCGACTAAATCAACAGATATGAAAGATAAAAGCTAGAAGAAGTTAGGCAAAAAAATGCTGGCTATAATAAAAAAAATGGGTTGATATCAGCGTATTCCATATGTAACGCAAGAGACAGATACCCACACTATTTGAGAAAAATTTGATAGCATTGTGTGAGAGAAAAATAGGTATGAATAAAGTTATACTTGTTAAAAAGCTTGTAAATTTACAATACATGGATGGACGATCTATTACAGAACATTTGAGTGATTTTTGAAATATATTTAATTGGATGACTACTATGAAACTTAAAATGGATGATGAAATAAAGGCGTTATTTTTTTGGTTCATTGTCAGACAACTGGAATACCCTAGTTGTGACTGTTCTTAATTCAACTCTTGATTACAATGTGACATTAAAGATGATAAAAGATAATATGCTTAATGAAGAAGTAAGGCAAAAAGATGTAAACCTTGAGAATCAAGCTCTGGTCATAGAGAATAGGGGTGAAAACATTGATAAAGATCAGAACTCAAAATATTGTAGTAAGTCTAAACATAGATCCATGTCCAAAGATAAAATGAAATGTTTTCATTATGGTAAAGCAAGTCATATAAAACAACACTGTAAAATTTTAAAGCAAGAACGAAAAGATGAGAAAGATAAGAGTTCAAATGATAGCAATGTTACAACAATAAATTCAAATAGTGATTCAGTTACTTTAATTTATACACATAGTGATTGTAATCATGTTGGTGATCTCAACATTGAGTGGATAGTTGACACAAGAGAAGCATATCATTATGTTCCTAAGAGCGACTTGTTTATAACTTACAAAGTAAGAAATTTTGGTTGCACCAAGATGAAAAACAAGAATGTGTCACAGATTGTTAAGATTGATGATATTGTTGTACAAACTAGTATGGACTGTATGTTGACTTTGAGAGATGTCAATACATTTCGAATATGAGAATGAACTTACTTACTATTAATATCCTTGATAAGGAAAGAGATGATAGTCAATTAAAAAATGGGCAGTGAAAGCTTCTCAAAGGATCTATGATAGTTGTAAAAGAAAAACTATGTTGCACAATGTATAAGACATTGGATGCAATTAAACGATAACCAGATAAATATCGTTGAAGATGATGTTTCAACAAACTTGTGGTACATGAGACTAGCACACATGAGTGAGAAAGGGTTAAAAGTTTTAGCAAGACAGTCTTTTATTCTCTTGACTAAAAATATGTCTCTCGATTCATGTGATCATTGTTTGTTTGGTAAGTATTGTGGAGTTTCTTTTCGTAAGAGTTCTCAGAGGAAAAAAATAGAATTAATTTATTCAAACGTATGTGATCCCATTGAGATTGACTCATTAGGTAATAATAGATATTTTATTATTTTTATTGATGATGCTTCACGTAAGACTTAGATGTATATATTGAAAAATAAAAGCCATGTATTATAGTATTTTTAAAAATTTTATGCCATGATGAAAATGATGACAGGATTACCCTTAAAGTGTATTCAGATTGATAATAATGGAAATACACATCCAAAGCTTTAAAGAGTACTGTTTAAAGTATGAGATGACAGAACTTGAAACACCATAGCATAATAGTGTAGCTGAAAGGATAAACTGTACCATTATGAAAAAAAATTAGATATTTGTTAAGGATGACAAAATTACCAAAGCTATTCTGGGGTGAAGCAATCTACATAACTTGTTATTTGTTTAACAAATCACCATCAGTTCTTTGGGCTTTAACATTCCAAAAAGAGTGTGGATAAGAAAAGATGGTTTATACTCTCATTTAAAAATTTTTAGGTATAAAGCATTCATGCATGTGCCGAAAGAGTAGAGGTCAAAGCTTGATAGTAAAGCTACATAGTGTGTATTTATAGGATATGATGATAAGAATTTGGTTACAGAGTATAGGAATCCAGTGAAAAAAAAGATAATCAGAAGCAAAGATATGATCTTTCATGAAAAAAACATAACAGGCCTTAAAAAAAATAAGAAAACTACACGGATTACTGTTGAGTGTGATGTTGTAAAACCGACAAAGGTTTCACAAGAAAAAGCCACAGATGATGAAAATGAGCAAAAAATAAAACTTAAGGATATGAATAAATCAGCCACAATTAATGATGAGCTAGATGCAATCAATTTTCAGTAAGCGAAGCAATCTGTTAGAGAGATAACCACACTTAGAGCCTATGAGAGTATACCAGAATGTTCATACATACATATTGAACACCGCTTGAGCTCAAAAGCTTAAGCTATTAGGTTCTTGGGTTCTTCATGCATATATAGGTCATCTCATTTAGATTTTCTAATGATGTGAAATTTTTTACTCACATATGAACCATATCCCAACAATTTCTCTCGTTCACTTGTGAGTTCTAATCAAGTCTCACATCGGTTCTTCCATGCGAGTAAGTCCTATCAACACCTCATTTGGGCTAGGCAACCTCCTCCTTTGGGTCAAGCAACCTCACATTTTTAGTGTGCTTTTAGGCCAAGTTCCAACATTCAATCTAGTTGCCCGGTTTGTCTTAGTGATCCATTAACTTACATTCTAGGTTGACTCAACATCGTCCACTTGGATGTTTTGCTTTATATATATTATCATAGACTTGCTACATCTAAGTCGAACTTTTTAATACCGATGTTTGAGCACATGGAGTTGATGGATGTGGTCAACCTCTAGTCTGCCAACAATCTCCCCCCAGCAACACCATTGGGACTCAAACTTACCGTAACCTTAGCTCTGATACCATTTGTTAGACCTGAAGCAATAAACACAACAATGTAGAAGCAATATATTGCAATAAACCCACAACAATAGATAATAATCAACAATAAAAAATACAAAAAAAATAAAAGCACACTAAGATTTTTGTGAAAAATCTTTCAGTGTAAAGAAAAAAATCACGGACCACCAGAAAAAACTTCACTATCAAATAATAGATATAAAAAGTTCTTCTCTAACTAAAACTAAAGCTAATCAACAACTAAAGAGAGACAATCGAAAAAATTTCACTAAATAAGCGACTCAATAAATACACACTAAATTTATTCTTAGAGAGCTTCAAACATGATCTTCACTGTTTAGAATGTAGAACTTTGAATTATAAACCTACTGATAAAATTTCAGCTCAATCAATCACGCATTGACTTTCATTCAACTAATTCTTTTTTTTTATTTTTTCTCTATTTTTTTGGTTTTTTTTTCTTGGTTTACGACATCAATTTAAAATAATTTTTTTTTATTAAGTAACTAAGGTTTCGTGTAAAAAAAAAAAAAAAGACCAAAGCCTATAATCTTTTGATTTGATTAGTTCATACCCAATTATATGAGAGTACCTTATTTTCTTAAAAGTATTATCTAACATAAAGTACATAAAACAAAATTTTGCACCATTAAGTGAGGAAAGCTTCCTCGCAAGATGCAGATATGCTACTGGTTAACAGGCTAAGGATTAACAATAATAATTTAGTGACCTTGGGAGACAACTTCACTTTCAAGAACTCGAATTTATGGCCATGGTTTACTGATTGAAATTGCATGACAATCTGGGCCTTATCCCAACAACTTCGAAAGGAAGAAATTGATCAGGATAATGCTACTCCATAATTCGTTTAAAAAATTATAGGAAATGTATGGACGCCTTCATTTTCACACGGAGGGGGAGCTTTTTCGCTTTAGAGTTGGATTAAGAAAGGTAGTAATTTAAATGCTCACCCTTCAAAGCTCGCTGCCATGTGAGAGGACAGTGAAATCCATTTTCAGTTTTGTTTATTCTTTCCTTTATGTTTTTTATCCTTTTACGCTTAGTTGTTGACTATTTTTTCTACAATCCCACCGCCCAATCAAACCCCCAATCAACCATGCAATTTCATAAGTGGACAATTGCTAGTGACCGGATTGTGTAATTTCTCTGCAACGTGGCCATGGATCATCCCCTAGGAATCTTCTAAGTCCACTTGTCACTCCAGATCTTCTCACAATTGGCAGCTGTCACAAACCCATATCTTGAGCATTAAAAAATTTAATTTCGTTGAAAAATTAAACACCTAAAATTTTTCTTAATCTTTTTTTTTTCAACTTTTGATGCATCTCTTTCTAGCTTTAGTGGTTGGTCTCTTTAATAAAAATGTTTATCGATAAAGTGTGAAACTTTTATTATTAGTAGTTAAAGTTTAAATCCTTTTAATTTCAAATAAAAAACGTTTACTGGTTTACTCTCTTCTTAATTAATAACCCATTTTGGAGACAAATCAAACATTTACTTGAACCCCTTTAATCCATTTTCAGGCTTTCACACACCTGTTTCTCAGAAAACGTAACGAGATATGGCCGATAAAAGAAGAGGTTTACTATTAAGGATTTGATTTTTGATCCTATATAAATATATATATATATATATATATAATAAAATCAACTAAACGGTGAACGTTAAAGAGAAGACATTTGAAGCATTTCACTTTTGTGTATGTTCCTCTATAAGAGCAAAGAGTCAACGGAAGGGAGAGAGAATCTGATGTGTGTCCCAAAGGAAATTTCATGGAGTTTCTAAGAAGAACCCCCTTTCCAATATCTTATACTAGTAAAATTAAAGCAAAATTCCCCTAATTATATTAAGATTTTTTTTTAACTTATCTTTTAAAGCCTTTTACTTTTGTCACGCTTGACACTATAAATCCATACAAGCTAGCCATGGCCATGACGACCAAGAGTGAGTAGCTTCTTACTTCCGCCCTAGCCTTTACGCTTCTCTCTTTGCATTTATTTTATGTCCATTTGAGACGAAACAAGTGTGAAGTAGTCATTTTCTTCAACCTAAGACAGACCTATCTTAGTTCTTTGGATCAAAATCATTCAAACCCTTCCGACCCTTGCCTTCTCAAAGTCAACTCAAAATGGGAGTCGATGGCACCTTGGAATACATCTCTGATTTGCTTAGCGTCGTGAAGAAGAAAAAGAAGAAGCAAACTCAAACTGTAGCTCTTAAAATCAGGATGGACTGTGAAGGTTGTGCCCGTAAGGTCAAGAAAGTCCTCTCCGGAGTAAAAGGTAATAAACCAAACTATCACTTATATCATATGATTGATGAACAAAAATGTTTAGTCCAATGATAGTTTGGGTTCGAATTTCTTGAACTCAAACTAAATATAGTAAAATTTTTTTTATGTTTTGCTTGGAAGTTTTCAAAAATTTTTTTATAGGGGCTAAGTCTGTGGAGGTGGACTTGAAGCAACAAAAAGCAACCGTGACGGGTAACGTGGAGGCAAAGAAAGTCCTGGCCGCGGCTCAGTCGACGAAGAAGAAGGTGGAGTTGTGGCCTTATGTGCCGTACACTATGGTGGCGAATCCTTACGTGGCTCAAGCTTATGACAAGAAGGCACCTCCCAATCATGTCAGGGCGGTTCCTGTCACTTCCACCATCACTGAAACCATCATGGACGACAGCTACACCAACATGTTCAGTGATGAAAACCCTAATGCTTGCTCCATCATGTAAACAAGAAGAAATTAATAATAATAATAATAATACTAATAATAATAATAATTAGAGGATTGTACAGTTTTACAACATTTGCAACATAATCTTGCTGTTTATTTGATGCCTCTGTGTGCTTATCCTTTTGCACGAGGGCAACAGGTTTTTTTTTTTTTCTAGTTTTTTTTCCCCTGTTCATTGAAACTTATCATTCACCAATAAGGAAGAATTATGAGAAAATAAATTGGAGCCGGACATGTTTGGCAAAGCTGGCAAGATTTGATTATGGAAACCACACTGGGATTTACGAAATAGGTTTTCTTTATTGGTTATTTGCTATTTTCATATCCTGTTTGCAGAAATATGGTATACTTAGATAATAATATAAATAACCTTTCTTTGATCCATTACTATTCGATATATATTGCATGTAATTAATTATGAAATTTTTCTTTTTGTTTTTTTATTTTGGCTAAAAATTAAATTTTAAATAATTCATTAGATTGTTGGCAACGAAAGTCTAAATTTTTTAATACATATATTTTATATATTATGAATATAATACTAAGTTCTTTATTTCTTTCAAAAAGAGTGACACATTCATCCCTAATTTTTTTAGAGGAAACGGATTATTCTATTTCAATTGCATAATTTGAAAGATTTTTAGTGTACCAAAAAATTTATAGTTTTTTTTTTTTTTAAATTGATAATTAAAACACGTGAATATGTAAGTATAATTGCTAATTATAAGGAGATGTTCAATTATACGCTTCTTTTTGTGCAAGTGGCAAGTACAAATTAAGTCATATATTTCGTGTTTCTATTTAAAACCCATTTCCACCATTCCACTTTAGGCATATCCTTATAAAAGTTATTTCAAAACTTTGCGTAGGTTCTCAAAAATTTTCCTTTAAAGATGAGATTTAATCAATTAATTTTGGTACACATATAGAGACCATTTGAGTTTGCGATATAATCTTCTTTTATCTTATAAATACTTCAATTTAATGTAATATCTACTAATTGAAATCTTAAGTTTTAACTGCTTAAACATCATATCGTATATAATAGTACTTAAGAACTTCGCTAACTCAATTCTAATCAAGTAAGATTTCATTAATTTCTATACATAATAAATCTGAAATGAAATTTATTAACTAAGTTGGTAATTGATGTTCTTCTATTTGCAAATTATATTTGTATTTTAATAAACTGTCATGTTATCACACCAAGTTTCCAGTCTTATGTAAAAATTATAGTGATTAAAATATTTAAGGGGATATCAAAAACTTTATTTTGAATCAAATCTTCTCTCTTTCTCTTATTTATATTAAAATTTTACTCTCACGATGTAAAAAAAAAATAGATAAAATGACTTCTATGCATTGCATTTAATAGTAATTCGTAGTGGAATTAGGTTGGGTAACTTGAAGAGCACGTATCATCTCTTAAAAATTATTACACATACGGATAAATTTCTAAAGAGATAAAAGCTGAAAAGCAAGCAGGATTAGGAATTTCCCCAAAGAATATTATAAATTAACCGTAGCCCAATTGCCTCCTAGAACACCGGAATTCAAGCACAAGGAATGAATTTCAGGACCGACCAGGTTGACAATTTTGAGATTCATAAATTCACCTCCATCCGGTCATATCCAAAATATTTTACTGCTCCTTGTCGCGGGATATACTAAGGATATAGTATTAAATTTCACCGACTTATTGAGTAATAGGTTGAATTTGTAACCATATGACTGTTATACTAAACAGTAATTAAATAATGAATGTCATGAGATTCCACAAAGTTAGTTGCTGCTTGAGCACAATGCTGCATCTGCATGTGTTTAAGACTTGAAATACTTTTTTTTTTTTTTTAAATTCTCGGTTAATGGTTTGAAATTTTTAACTTATAGAGAAGTGTTAATGGTTTTTGCAGAAATAATTTTGTAGCTTTATGCTTCATTTGGATCATTGGATGGGTTCAACTCACCTGTCATTGTTCACTTGGGCCCCTAAAACATCATTGAATCCTTAGATAAAACCTTATTATATATGGTTATATAGCATGTAGAATGATTTATTTTTTTTTATAAGATAGTTATTCTTGAATAGAGCTTTTCTTTTACCAAATGCACTACCTTTAACCCATTTTACCATAAAATTTTTTTTTTTTATGTTATTCAAGGGATATAAAGTAAGAATCAATTATATTAACCAATCAATCAATACCATAACATGGAAACAATCCCTTGCATGCTTTTTGCTGCCAACTGGCAATTAGGAGATTGACATTTGGCAGATTGTGATTGGTTCAGTGTTAATATTTGGGCTGAATTTGGACTTAATAGTATGATGGATATGGGATGTGTATCAGTTTTTGAGCTTTTGGACTGGGCTTTAAATTTGTTCCTAACAATTTTAAAAATGGGTATTTGTGTTTAAATTTTTTGAATGAAAATTATTATTTTTATCATATAATTTAATTTAATATTAATTTTTTGCAAACGAATTAAAAAAAAATTGACTCAACGGAAAGCGGGGAATCATTAATTCCTAGTGTTGGATTAAACTGTGCTTTTAAGCTGATACGCCCATTCATCTTCGTTGGGCCAAAGTGCAAAATACTTATCGTTGGGTTTTAGGAAGACGAAAGCCATTACAAGTCTTTTTTTTTTTTTTGGGTCATATTTGATATATAATATTATTAATAAAATAAAATAATAATTATTTTATATTATATTCGATTTATATCTAAAGAAAGAGATAAAAATTGTAAGGAGAATTAATATTCTCTTTGCATAGAATTATTCATTTCTCTCAAAGTAGAGAAGATTATTTTTAATCTATAAGATTAAATTTATATGTTCAAGTATACCCTTAAAAATTATATCAATAATTTAAATTATATAAACTTTAAATAAAAATAATTTTGACAAATAAATAAATTAGTATATTTTAATTTTTATATACATCAAATATAAAATAAAATAATATTATTTAATCTTATCTTATTGTAATTTTGTGAACTAAACATGATCTTTAATCACTAGATTAAGAAATTGAAGATTATAAGACGAATGATTTTAAGACTAGAGGCATGACATGAACATTGACATGCACGAACATGGTTTATATATTATAAAGGCTGAATAACACCAAAATTCGCCGTGACCAACAACCTCAAACACTAAGGTTAATCATTGCAAAGCGGAAAAAAAATGTGCCACCTTTTAATCAGCCATTGAATTATTTCCTTTCAATCTATGACCCCTTCCCTCTCTATAAATCCTTTAATATCTCACTCTTAAATCTCTCCTCTCCCATCCATTTTTAACCATTTCCCCCTCCCTCTCTCTTTCTCTCACACATCTAACCACACCCTTCTTTTCAGGCATCTCTTGTCCATGCATTGACAATATATAGGCAAATAGCAATTCATCATCTCTTAGATTTTCTTGTTCTAAAAATAATAAAACTAGAGTGTCTTTTGATTCCAAATTTTCAAAAAAAAAAAAATTTTTTTTTCCATTTTTACATATAAAATATTTAGGTGACAGAAGATCAAGAGATGGGGCGTGTTAAACTGGAGATTAAGAGAATAGAAAACAACACCAATCGGCAGGTTACCTTTTCCAAGCGTAGGAATGGGTTGATTAAGAAGGCTTATGAACTTTCCATCCTTTGTGACATTGATATTGCTCTTATCATGTTCTCTCCTTCAGGCCGAATTAGCCATTTTTCTGGCGGGAGAAGGTGACATTGATATTGCTCTTATCCTGCCTTCTTCATGTTCTATCAGATATGTTGGCTATTACCATTTCTTCATGTTCCACAAATTTTTGTTTATTTATAACTATATATACTTCGCTAGATTTTCTTGAAAATGATTACTCTTCAATAATATTTGAATGATCTCCACACCAATTCATGAAATACTATTATCAAGTAATTCCATTTTTTTTAGTTATTTGTTAAATTAGATATTGCGATTTTTTTAAGAAATATAGACAATGCACTACAACAAATAATACTTCTTTTCCTTCATTAATTATTTTTTAAAAAAAAGTTAATGAACGCCTGAATTGCTTGTAGTTGAGTTCTAATTAATTAGCAGAGACAAACTCACCTACACATATTTGCTTTCCAAAACAATAACATTAACTATTAGTATTGAAAATAATCCCAATGGAACAAGATTTCAATTAATTAATTCATGAATCATTTTTAAAAGATGAAATCCAACAATTTTATTTTAAATCTCATGATTTATTATTTTTTATTCATATGTTGCGACCTCTTTTATAAAAAAAAAAATTTCTCAATCCACTTGAGGCTAAGTGCATGTGAGAAAAAATTCATGCATGCTGATGCTCTAATAAACTCAATTAATTAGCTTTTTTTTCACATAACTTTTAACTGTTAAAAGCCTGTAAGTAGGACCTTTGACTGCACTATTGAACACCTTGTCTTCTCAAAGATAGGATAGAAAGTAGTAGCTCATGTTAGCTTACATTTTTCATGTTTTCCGTTTTCAAATTTGTTGAACTATAAGCATGTAGAAAATTTTTTTTCCCAAGGAAAATTAGTACAAGTCTTTAACCTTTTCCATCAAAACCAGGATCGAGGATGTCTTTACGCGATACATTAATCTCCCAGATCGAGAAAGGGAACAGTAATGCTCTTAACCATTTTATAGTATTATACTTATTCTGCTGGTTGTTTTCCATTTGACATGTTGATTTGGTAACATCTCCATCAATTTATCTGTTGCAGTGCTCTAATTTTCCTGAACAAATCAGACATCCGTATGTCCTTAAAACCCTTTTTTCTTTCAGTTCAATTTTTTCTTAAAACTAGTAATTCACTGTTTTTTTTTATGAAAATGACTCACCTTATAATACTTATTCAATGTTTCTGTCGCAGTGACATCCAAAACAAAGAGGTAAGAAAATGACTCACCTTATAATATGGTGTCAAATTTTCTTCATCTGCTTTTATAGAAAAAAAATTTAAGAGAGGGGAGAAAAAGGAGGGAAATGCATGGAGAAAGATAATATGTTCCATGAAAATGAAAATTATGAAATGTCTCTTCATGGAATTCTTGTATTTTGTATTTATGCAGTATTTGCTCAGGATTCTCCAGCAGCTAAGAAGTGAAAATGATATTGCTCTTCAACTTGCCAAGTTTGTCTGCCTTCTTCTCTCTATCTTTGAGTTAATTTCCATTAATTTTTTATTTGTAGGATTTTTTTTAATTAAATTATCTAATGGAGAAAAGTTTTTCTTTTCTTTTCTTGGATTTGTTCCCCAAAACAGTCCAACATCTTGTAACTCTGATTTTAAGGTATCATAAACATTTCTGTCTCTTATAATCTTAATGTGTGTTTTCTTCTATGTTTTTTTTTTATTATTTTTATTTATGTTTGTTAATGTTTTCATTGCAGGAAATCCAACAGGAAATTGTTAGGTTACAGCAACAGCTTCAAATGGCAGAGGAACAGTTAAGGTATTTCAGAGTTTTTTTTTTAAAAAAAAAAACCTACAACTAAAAACAGAACTGAAGAAGATTAACATATCAAGTTTGGGTTAAGTTACCGATTCTTCAAATACAGGGCATATGAACCTGACCCTCTCAGGTTCACATCCATGGGGGAGCTTGAATCCTGTGAGAAACATCTTGTTGAAACATTAGCAAATGTTGTGCAAAGAAAGGTTGGAATTTCACTTTATTATTATTTTTTAGTTTCCGTAAAATTTTCTTCTTTCTGTTTTCTATACGAAATCCCCGTACCTTTGCTTTACAGGAATACATACTGAGCAACCATTTATCTTCTTATGATCCATCTCCTATACAGGTAATTTTTCTCGCGGTAAAACAAATGAAAACTTTGGTAACTTCAAATTTCAGACTTGAAATCAACAATGTGAAAATTATGAATTTTATTGGATTGAATTTGACAGCAAGGACTGCCTCCATCTTTCGAGAATGAGGTTGTGAATTGGCTGCCTGATAGTGGTCAAAACCAATCACAAATCTTTGATGCTTCAGCATCTTTAAATCCTCTCAGGTACAGTGCATTTTCAGTTCTAATTCTGTTATTCTTGCTTTTATTTGAGTCTGGAATAAGAAGTAAACCCACATCCCAATTTGTATACTATACTTATCAGTATATCTTGTAATAAATTTAGGGATCTTTCATCTACTGTCTACGATCCATTGCTGCAAGGAAGCATCTCAAACGTGGATCCACACAGCATAGGAGATCAGTGCCATGTCTCAAATCCAAGTGGCGAAAATTTCCCACTCTGGCCTCAGCCTTTTGCTTCTACAGGGCTACAATCCAGCCCCCTGCCACAAACCTTATATGCCCATCTTCAGGTTTCCTTTCTAATTGCTAAATGTTCATTAATTTCTTGCCAAATACAGATCATGTGAAAAGCTCCTTAATATATAAATACTTCAACTTATCAATATCTAATTATATTTGTTGGAATTAGCAGCATGGTATGGTGGGTCAGGAAATGCCAGAAATGATGCCAAATGATCAGCGGATGGAAATTCCAGGGAACAGTAGTTCACATGGTCAGAGAGCAGACAATGAAGGGTCAAATTATAATGAGAACAGAGTTCCTCAACTCAATGGGCAATGACGCAATGCCTTGGTTCCATTCCCTTGATGTGCTAACCTAAAACGACTTCACCTTAATTCCTGTTGTAATATTCTAAACCTAGGCTAAGCTTCCTTGAGATAGAAGCATCCTATGTAAATGTACCATTGAACACACCAATTTTTTTTCTTAAATATATTTTGCATATTATATTTTCTAGATATATAATTGAAAATTTTTTCATTCATTAAGATAATATAACAGTTGGTAGAATAATTATTTGATGAAAAAAATTGAATTCGAGATTTATTTAATTGATTCATGTAATCATTTCTTAAGTTTCATCTATCATGTCTAAAATTTAAATTCGGTATTTACATCTTTTTTGTTCTTATCTTTAAATTGTCAACTCCTTTGTAAAAAAGAAAGAAAACAAAACTATTAAATCTAAAAGGGTTTGTTTCAATTGCATATTTACTCCTATCTTTTTTGCCTTTAATTTTTAAATTTTACTACCAATACTAAGCTCAATTCAACTCAAAACATTATTCTATTATATACATAATAATATATTAGTTCTTTTTATTATAACGTTTCTAGTTAAAATTTTCAAACATCAAAATGGAAGGAAAAAAATCATTGCAAGGTT
The DNA here is from genome assembly GCF_002303985.1 of Durio zibethinus. Next base: position 4,597,621 of record NW_019167949.1, on the reverse strand, counting down.
ATTGCATCAATTTGCTGCCACGTATATTTGTTAATGTGTGCTTTAATTTATTCAATTATTATAGGGTAAATTGAAAATAAATAATCGTTATATACGGTTATATAAATAAGTTTATATTTAGTATATTGTCACATTCTAAAAATTATCGCTGAATCGGATGATGTCACTTCATTAATTAATAATTTTTTAAAATTAATTTTTTATATATTATTTTAAAGGTTAATATTTATTTATTAATGAATTGATATCGTTTGACTCATTAATAATATCAAATATAAAACCTATATAAAATAAAATCCTTCTTTCTATTTTTCAATATTATTAATAAAGATATGGTTAATGGCCGGGTGTTAAATGATTAAAAAAATGTCAATAAAAATCTAATTTTCTGCATGTTCAAATGCATTGATTAAATCATATGAAAATAGTTAAATAAATGGGTTAAATACACATTTGTTCTCTCAATTAAATCATTTCCATCACATTGGTTCTTAAAAAATAAAAATCAAGACAACCATATACGAATGCATATAATACATATCAACCATAATATTTAGAGCCACATTGTGATTGATTTCCACATTTATAATCTAATAAGATGAGATTTAAACCTAAAAGTTTAAAAAGGTTCTAATTTCTTTTTTACCATTGAGATAATTAAAACCTTCTAATCAAGAAATGATATGCTAAATTTGAAGAAAAGAAATATTAATAAAACTAAATTTACCTTTAATTACATGACAAATCTAAATAAATTAGGTATAATAACGAAGCTAGAATTAACATTGTTTGAATGAATGTCAAGATTAAGAAATTAAGATTAATTTTACTTGATAGAAATGATGGAAAAAGATAAAGATTAAAAATTTATTAATTTAATGGCGATATTGATTGTTAATGATTATAATTTCTCTCATAAAATTTACTTATTTTTTATCTTTTATTATTCATTCTTCTTAAGCCATTTATCCATGGGTGCACTTTTTGGAGGCTCGGTTCAAACTCTTTTACAAAAATCTAAAATATAAAGACTATAGCATATAAAAACTAGTGGACCAAACTCTTTTCTCTACCTAAATTAAACTAATGGTCAGAAAATTAGAGTGAAGATAATCAATAATAAACCTTAAGATTAATTCCTAGCTTTTGCCCTAAAAGATACTATTAATGGCCTCCTTCAAAATAACCATTTTCTGCCCCATCAATTAAAATTAAAATTTGAACCATAATTATCGACTGAGTATTTGTTTAAAAGGTAATGACATGTGATGCAGTTATGAAAGATTAACTTAGTTGTCTGGATTTTAAATCAATTCATGGTTAATGACTGATTAGTAGGATAAGAACATAGCAAATTATTTTGGACCTCCCGAAAACATTAGAGGGCTTTAATTTCTTTTCCAAAAAAGGAATATTCAAATTTAAGCTAAAATAAAGTTAGGATCGAAAAAAATCATACATTAATCTTCTGTTCATTTACAGTGGAAGGATTGTAATTATCATTTTTTTAGAATGTATAGAAAATAATTCAAATGTCATAATATAATATAATAATAAAATACTCAAAACGATACAAATAATTTTTTTGAATATAAAATAATTGAAAATTGTATTTAACCGATTTTAACGGTTAACATATAAAAAAAGGTTTTAATATCGTATTATGTTACACAATAATCATAAAAAGACAACAATAATTTAATGTTCAATTGGATTGGAGAGAGTAAAAGTTTTAGTATAACAAATGTTCTCTCGTTTATTCCAACTTTCTTATTGATGGTTATCAAAGACTTATTATAAAGAGAATGATAAAAGCGAGTCTTTCAAATTGGATAATTTATATAAATTATATGATTGATCTTCACAAACACGTGTAAATTTAAGAACTAAATATAAATAAAGAAAATAATTTGTATTAATTTTGAAAGAAATCGATCGTCAATCGCTAAGAAATACTAGTACGGAAAGAGAAAAGAAAGCTTAGAATACCCTAAACTTATTTTCGTTTAGAAGTTCAATAAATAATGCTCTTTTAAAATGTGTATATGTCATGCTAAGCACTTCAAAAGAGAGTAAATAAAGTATTTTAATCTCATATCATACATGAAAAAAAAGTTATTGAGATATAAAAAAGTTCACATCACTTTTTTTTTTTATAAGATATCTTTTATGAGATAAAACTTTGAAATCAAAATAAGATTAAAGTAAAAAAAGTGTGAACCATGACAATTAAATTGATTTGGGATATCGAATGAGTGTATGTCTGGGTTTTGGAATCAAACGAACTTTGAGGTTGAGTCTCAATCTATAATAAATAGTATCAGAACAGGTCATAATCTGTTCGACCCAAGAGCCTCGAAAAAGATAGGTAGGGTGGTCAGTCTCCGTAACGAAAGCTTCACGAAATTGGGTAGAGGGAGATAGGGTATTCTAATCCCATATCAGACATGAAAATAGGGTTACTGAGATATAAAAAGGTTTACAACACTTTTCTTTTATAAGATTTTTTTTATGGAACAAAACTATAAAATTAAAATGGGATTAAAATAGATAATACCTCATATCGACTTTAGATTGATTTAGGATGTCAGATGAATGTATACCCAAGTCCTCAAGTCGCATGAATTTAAAAGTTGAATCTCAATCCATGACATATATAACATAATATTATTTATTTATTTCTTCTATTAGGAACATCTTATAACTTTGCCGATGATTTATTATTATTTTTTTCTGAAATGAACTTTGCTGTTGCTGATGATTTTAGAATATACCATATTGTTTCTAAAATCGATGTTCTCTGTCCAAAATGCCCTCAAAGTAAAGAACTCTGCCAAATGACTTCAAAGTTCTAGAGTGGCTTCAAGCAAAAGTGGCAAAATTACAGGTCGAATGTGAAATTTTCCCTGCATAGCAAACACTTGCCGAAGCCCAACGTTTCTCTTCTCCTGTAAAAGCAAGCAACCTTCTCCAGTTGTGCACCACTCACTGCTCAGATAAGCCTCTCTCTTCTAGTTAGTTGGGTCTATTACATTTTCCGTTTTATTTATGGCTAAGCCATTGGTAACTGACGAGGAGAGGTCTCGTCAAGAGCAGCAGCGGCCAAATCATATGCGTAGGCTCTGCATCTTGCCTGACCTTGAATTGCTCTTTTTGCCTTCTAAACATAACTATTTTCATTTCTATTTTTCATTTTTTAAAAAACAAACCCTTTTTAGTTCTCCTTTAGATTTTTTTTTTTTTTTTTTGCATTGGTTTGATAATAAAAATACTTGCAGTGATGATGAAGCAGATGAAGAGAATGGAGATGATGGAGATTCTGACGATGAACTTGATTAATTCATAATTAACTCTTAATTCATACAGTTCCTTAAATCAAAATTAATTTAATTCTTCTGCTTATGGCTTTGCATGGTGCCATACGTGAAACAGAAACAGGATAAAACGAACCGTCTTGCTCAGATCTATATTAACCAGGAACTAGCAATTCTAATGAACCGTTTATTTCTCTACCCCACCAAATATTCCAATTATCCCTTTTTAATCTTTTTCACTTTTCGTCTATGTTATTTTACTTCTAATTATGACATGTTTCCTTTCTTTTTTGGATTTCTATTTCTTCCTAACTGATTCTCTTCAAGTAGGAAGGAGCTAATATTTTTAAACAAATAATTTGTTACTTGAGCCTGAAGCAAAAAAAAAAAAGGTTTTAACTCAAAACCCTCTTCGTTTTTTCATAGGAGCTTCGACGCGATATCCTTCTAATTTGGTGTAGAGCTGCAAATCTTGTAGAAGAAACTGGAGTCTGTCCTTCAAACCCTAAACCTACTATCCTAGCCTACTTCGCTCTAACAGGGAGATACGGCCGAGACCTTGATTGAAACCTTTCTGTCATTGGTTAAAAGTTAATCCACAACAAGGAAGAGAAACAACTTGATTGAAACATTAAAAAGGCCACGAAATCTTGCATTCATGGGCACATTTTCTTGGAGGCACTGTAACGTTCGCAAGGCTAGTTGGATATGTTTTCTAGGTGTCTATATTAGAGAAAAATTGCTATGCTGGATCTGATATTTTTCCTGATTTCTGGCATTAAATTCTTATTGTAATTAACTGATTCGGCATATTGTGATATATGCCTTGCTTGAAGTATATTAAACCCCTAACAGCTCTGGTGTTTGATGTGCAGTTTGGATGGCACTGAGATCAAGGCCGAAGAGGCCCTCTGCTGGGATTGTGTTAAAAAAGGGATAAGATAAGGGAAGAAGTTGTTGATTTCAGTTTGTCTCGGTTTAAAGTTTCTGTTCACTCAGTGTTTCGAATTCTTAGAACAGGATTTTAGATTACAAGGCAATCATTTCCTGGATAAATTAAGGTGTTGATCCTCTCTCTTTGTTTTGGTATAAAATGCATTTTAAGAGACAGCTATTTACAAATAAAAAGTCATTATTAGGTGAAGTTTCCTCCTATAAGTGACCATGGTTCTCTCTATTGAATGTTTCTTACTGCACATTGATAATATTCGAATGGCAATGTTCAATCTTTTATCAAGCCAAGCTACGATCCACATGATAAATAAATAAATAAGAAAAGAAAAGAAAAGAACCTTCATATTAAAAGCAATATCTGTCACTGCTGAAGTTTTAAGAAATAATAATGACCACTTAAAACCTCCAAAAGGAATCCGAAATCAATCCTCTAACTCTTATAACTAATAAAACATGATAAATTCACATTATGCAACGAAAATGAGTTAATCGATGTTATAATACCAAAGAGGAGGAATCCACTTACACTAATGTAACTTTTATATTTTTTTTAGATCATTGAATCAAAATTACTAAATTTAAAAAAAATTATTTTGATTCAAATAAATTATAAATTTAATTTTAATCATAATATCCAAAATAAGTATAAGAGTTACACTAATCTATACCTTACTATTAATTTGGGGTTTATTAAGTGTATTTGTAAATTTGGGATTTCAAACTCTCAAGTTTTTGTAAGGTGTCTTTGATTTTAACCATAACACAAATGGATCTTTAAATCTTGGGTTTGGGTCTTGGACATGGATAAAAAGAAAAATTTTATCTCCTATAAGTAAATTCCTACTCAATTCCAAAAACCCTTTATTAATTGATTGTAGAAAACATTATGCAGGGAAATGATGTTTACCCTCACGATTATGCCATATTTCTCAATTTTATATACGCATACCAGAGACAACTGCCCTAGGGATACATCTTAATCAAGGACATGAACCCTATGACATGACCCAATTTCAATTTGTTCAATACTCAAGAGTTGCTTTTGTCTTATCTCAAAAAAAAAAAAAAAAAAGAAAGCTGCTTTGTCTAGCCATTCTCCCAAACCTTTTGCCCTCTAGTTTGGCTTCTCTCTGGGCGTAAAGCAATTTTTGCAAACTTATTAGCTACAATATTAAAAAGGAAAATTAGCAAGGCCTCATGCCAGATGCAATTTTGCAGGACAGGTAAGTACACCTCAAGAATCAAAAGGAAGAAACTTCTAACGAACTGACAAGGTAATTGATTATTTACAGTTCATGAACTTACCTATATTAAAATTCAGGGACAAGGAGTATAACAAACATCTCATATTAATAAGGTTTAGAGTACACTTTATTCATATTACAATACCGTTGCAGTTAAGTGCATAACCTCTTCAAAAAAGAAAAGACAAGATCTACAATCCAGGTTTTTATACACAATTGTATCACCAAATGCTGTAACAAGCACATGACATAATGTTTCTGCTTAATTCCTTGGATTGTTCAGCTTCACTAATTAGGGTTTGAGAGGAAGAATTCCGATAGGTGTCAATGAAAACAGGTACAGCTTATATAAAAATCTATTTCATCACCTCTTCTTTCTTGCCTGAATCCTAGGTCTGCCTATATTGCTTTTTGATAATTGAAGTTAGGATTTGAACCCTGGTCACTAAAATGAAGAGTCCAGCACTCTACCAACAGCCTCGTCTATTCGTAGGACCGCCTATATTTCATCACCTCTTATTTCTTGCCCTGAGTCCTAGAATTGCCTATGTCTCATCACCTCTTATTTCTGGCCCTGAATCCTAGAACCACCTGCTAGCTGCCAATCAGCCTAATCCTGATACTCTAACCTCATTCATCTACCACCTGCTTTTTGTGTGTGTGGAAACCTTCATACTTTTGCAGAACAAGAAAATGAAATGAGATTTCTTTGAAACTAAAATGTGGTGCTTAGATCTGTTAGACATCTGATGGCAGTTGAAAACCATCGGATATGCTTGCCAAAAGCCATTCAACATTTCAAGTATGAATTAAGGAAACTAAGCAGCTGGCTTGCTGAATTAGCATTGGATCCAGAGGAAAGTTGTAACTATAAATTCCTACAAATGCATTAATATCATTTGTCATGATTAACTTCATATGAAGCTAGGAATGACGATCCAAAATACAATATCCCAAAACCAGAGTCTATAATGAACACAGCAATCAAAAGCTGTATCAGACAAAGAGTACCAAAAGAATTAATCAAAAAAATGGCAATAATCAATTAATACTGATAGTTTAAGTATTAACAAAGTTAGCACACCAAACCAAACAAAGGGAAAACGGTAAAATGACTTAAGATACACTATCAACGATGTAACCAAGAACCAGAAATACTTGTTTCTTTCCATAGGACCAATTTTGCCTTCTCTTGAAGAAACAGAGCCAAAAGACTTGAAATTTGAGCGTCATCAGAGCCTTTAAACACTATGTCCTGCTCAAATCAACATTACATGGTCTTTCCTTGAAACTAACCTTAATATTGAGAGTTATCAAACACCCAAGGCTCATGCAAGAAAAGCTCCCGTCCATTCATTTGCACCGTCCCGGCTGCTATATCTTCGGCACGTTTCCTAGCTGCCTCAGCTTTCTTAGCTGATGCATCTGCATCCTGAAAATCACATGAATTAAAAATTTAAAAAGCTGATTCATACAATCGGACAAACAATAAAAAAATTAAGGACATTGAACCTTTATTTTCCAAAGACTCTGGCCACCAAAAAGATTTCAGATTTCAATGGTAAATGGAAATAATTCATTGCTTAATTATATTAGCTTTGAGGGACAAATGCGATTTAATTGAAATTAAGTGAAAATTTAATAAGAAAGAGACAACTATATAAAACCCTAATTTACATAAATCGTTAGAAAGAAAAATCAACGAATAATATAAAAAAAAAAAGAGAGGGAGAGAAAAAGAGAGACCTTTTGGCGCTTCCAAGCGAGGAACTGGGATTCCGTAATTGGATTGGTCCTTGATTGTTCGTTCTCTTGCTTTTGTTCGTCTTCTGCTCCCATTTTTTCTTTTCTTTTCTCTTCTTTTTCTTCTCTCCAAAAACACAACCCAAAACTTGCGTTTAGTAACTTTAGTTGCTGAGAAGGGGTACGTTAGCTGGCTTCGTTTCAAACGACAGCGTTCCGTAAAATATATTACGTACGTACTTTGTGTTAATTTTTTTTTAATTTTTCAAACAATAATCTATTTAATTTTTTTACCAAAAATAAAAAATCTCTTTCTGTTTAAATTGATCAATGTATTAATTCAACTGAAAAACATAAGATTTTAATTTGATTTTTGTGAAAGCTATTTTGATAGTAAAAACATCAATAAATCATATGAATGCAAGAAAATATATTATTATTAAAAAAATTAGGGGCATGCATAGATTTACAGACCTAAGAAAAGTCATGTATGGGCAAGTTCACTGAACTTTATCATTTAAAAGAAAAAAAAATTATAATAAAATTTTCGTAATTAAACTTGCGAAAAAATCATTATCGAAACTTGTTCAACGAACGATCTGTAAATACATTAATAAAACATCAAAAGAACGAGGATGCCTCCGTATTCCGAGTTCCTTCTAGTTCCAGGCGGACGTGACGATCACTTCGTTCTACTTCCCAAATGAGTGAAACAATCGGCGTATTAGAATATTCAAAAGCCTACGTTATTAGCATATATGGGTAAAAATTAAAATTTGTTTAATTTTCTCCTGTTGTCGTAAAACCCGTCCAAATTCTACTTGTCAATATATTATATTATATTATATGCTTTTATTTCCTGCATTATTGAGTTCTTGATATCTTCTCTTGAACAAAATTTATCGATTAATTTTTTGAGCGGGCACCACCATCCTCAACGCCATCAAAGCCACGTACTGTCGATAAAAGCACCGAAGCAAAACTTTTTTAAAAAGAAATTCGACTATGCCACTTGGTTGTTGGTGAGGTTCCTTGTGCATAGACAAGAGGTGACAGCCAACACTTGACTATCCCTGATTCAGGTCCAAAAACAATCCAGAGTGTTTGTCAGGCTATCAATTGCGTTGTTGGGGGTCCCGTTGTAATTGAGCCATATCTTAACTCAATGGACGCCCTGGTGGCCGCATCGCTCCCAGGAAGTGAAGGCCAAGGTAAGCCTGATATTCTCTTCGGTGACTATGGATTCACCGGCAAACTGGCTCGTACATGGTTTTAAGAGACCAGATCAGCTTCCAATGAACTATGGAGATATCCCAATTAGGATCCACTATTTCCATTCGGTTTTGGACTTGAGACAAAGTCCCACCACACAACATATTAATAAGCAACATGAGTTAAAGCTGAGACAAGTCAATTTTCGAACGGGCAAAAATTCCTAATACCATAAAGTCACGAAGTTAAGGTTGTTATGGGTCAACTGTTAATGTAACGATCTATATTCAATGAATGGAAACTGATCATTTACAGTTTGCCAAAACTTTCTCAACAAAAATATGCAATGGCTCTCAGATTAATTCTTTTCATTTCTTCCAATACAAAAGTTTGATTTTGTTAATCAAAATTCTGCTAATTCCACTCGTTTCAAAAGACACAATTAGTGACTTCTTGCTTGGTCGAACATCTGCTGGATGTGATGTTTATTTATGAACGGAAGGAATTGCATGGAATCGAAAAGTGAGAAAGGCCACCTGTGGACGGTAATAGGTAATGCATAGTGAATATTCGTTTGTTGATTATGAATCCAATTCTGTGCATAGTTAAGACAAATACAGACAATCTTCTCCTATAAATGCACGTGGATATGCACATGCACCAAATGCATCGACAATCTTCTCCTATAAATGTGCTACTTCACTCAGCTTTAAAGTATCATCCATCTTCGAGAAAAGAATAGCAACAGATCTTGCAACTAGATGAAATGTGCTTCAACGTCAAAAGATAACTCACGGTAGAAGAACTGCAAGAGATACAAACTAGAAAGAAAGCAAAGCATAAGTAGAATGAGAGATGGAAGAGAGAAGAAAAGAAAGAGAACGAGCAGAAGAATAGTTATCAACTACGACATGAGATGAAGAGAAAAGAAGAAGAGCAGAAGAAGAGGATGAAGAAACAAGAAGAAGAACAGAAGAATAGTTATCACTTACAACAGGAGATGAAGAGAAAAGAAAGAGAGAGGAAAGAGAAACTTAGTCACAAGGTGAAGAAAACATGATCAATTGATCGTGAGTCCTGCAGTTTTCTTGAATTTTTTTTTTTTACTTCACTAGCCTCTAATCATTTTTTTTTTCTGATAAAATCGTTCATTCTATATACTCATTCGTTTTGCAAATTAAGCTAATATAGTATTTTTGGAATAAAAGAAAAAAAAATGCCTTGTTACTCTCCCACTATATTATTATTTCCTTATACATATATATATATATATATTTATTTAAAGTTATCAAACCAACAAATAATAAGTTTAATTGGTTAAAATCGTTTTTTTCAACGAAAAAATTTTAGATTTGAATCATGTCGATAATTTTTTGTATGAATTATTTTTAATACATGACTTACAGTCATTTATCTTAATTTATCAGATATCACATATATTATTTTAACATAAGAAATTGAGTAATCTATCTATTTCTAAATTTTTTCTTACAAAAAAAAAAGTTATCAAAATTGAAATCTTGCCACTTTTTTTTTTATTTGATAATGATGAATTGATTGCCAAAAGCTTATATTATAACTAAAGCTAATAATTAATTTGACGTATCAAATTAATCTAATAATTTTTTTGTCAACAAAAATTATTCTAATTTTTTTAAAACTAAATTTTGGGTTTTTATTTGTTTTGCTATATAAGATTTAATTTAATTATTATTCAAATCACGAGGCCATAATTTTTTTGGACCGAAATATATAAAAATGATCGGTCCGAAAATAGGATAGTAATATGCCAACTTAATAAGCATAAATATTTTTGAATAAAATTATTGTAAATTGGGACTTTTTGTGGATTAATTACTTAATGAGGATATCTTTTATATAATTAATGAAGAAATCTTAATATGTTACAAGCTAGATTTAATTATAAATAATAAGAATATTTTTTAATTAATGTGCCAAACAACTAATTAAAATGAGCTACTTACGGTTCTTTTTCTTTAAAAAAAAAAAATAAAATAAATATTGCATCCATGCACACCATGAAATAAGTAAGGAAATGGTTTCAATCCGACAAAACTTAGAGATGAAGCTTTCTAAATAAAGTAAGTGAAGTTCTTAATAAAAACAATTCAATTAAAATTTTAATAAAAATTTAAATAAATAATTTAATAGAATTCAATAAAAAGTCAATAATATATAAAAAAAACTATTAAAAATATCATTTATAATTCAAATTAATTAATACTTATTCTATAATAAAATTCTATCAAAATTTTTATTAAAAATAATTATCTAAAAATATATCAAATAAATTTATTTAAATTTTTTCAAAATATGTAATTCGATTCCTGTTTTAAATTTTAAAATTTATTTAATCATTTTTAATTAATAAAAAATTTCATAAATTTTACTAAAAATAATTATCTAAAAATATATCAATTAAAATTATTAAAAAATTTTAAATTTACACACTTAATTTATGTAATTCAATTTTTGCTTTAAATTTTAAATTTTATTAAATCATTTTTAATTAGTAAAATACTTTATAAATTTTACTTAAAAACTTTTATGTAATTCTTTCTCATTTCAATCTACCCAACCAAACATGTTATTACTTGGGTACAGTCAAGACGGCATTATCCCTCCAAACGTAGCGGTCACGTATGAAAAAAACAAAATCAACAAATTTCCTTTCCCTTGTCCTTTCCATTTCCTTCCTACTGTCGGTATGCACACAAAATTAACCCTTTTCTTACAACATATGATTCGTGTAGTCAATATTTATTGTCTATGTCTATGCTCCTTTAATAATTGGGGAGAAAATACAAGGAATTAATGTTTGTAAAAAAAAAAAAAAAATACTCCTTTCTAACAATTGGTACGACAAATTTTAATAAAACAAGATTTCTTCATATTTATTTGGAATATTTTATAGATTATGGATATTTTTGGTTAAAAAATTATAATTAGATAAAATAAAATAATATTATAAATAATATTATATTAAATAATATTATTTTATTTTATATTTGATATGTGTAAAAATTAAAATAAAATAATTTATTTATTAATTAAAATTTTATTTTTAAAATTTATATAACTTAAATTATTAATGTAGACATTAAATTATGTCCAAAATTTTCGGATAAATCAAATTGGCTCTCTATTTTTATTTTATAATTAAATATTAAAATGCAATAATATTAAATAATAATATGATAATAATTAATTAATCAAAAAAAAAAAAAAAAGACAGTGGTGCCATGCGCTGCCAAAACCCACCCGCTGCCAAGACCCACACTTGCCCCTGAGCACCCATTCCCTAGTCCTCACAAAAAACACCCCAACACCAGCCCCTTCAGAGAACAGACCTTACCACCAGGCATCAAATTAGAGCACTGGCCAACCCTCGTGCACGCCAAAGCCACGCACCAGGCTTTCCTCGGGGCACCAGCGCGCTCCAGGCACTACACCAGAAGACTCGGCCTTCCACCCAGCCAAAGCCTCGCCCAGGCACCCGCGACAGCCCCAGCCTTTCAAATGGGTTCCAGCCCCCGTCATCCTTCCACCTAGTCCTAGGCTCCCAACAACAAACCAGAAAAGCCACACAACCCTGCAGCACGAGAGGCACAATCCCAGGCCCCGGACACCCAGCGAAGATACCCCCAGAGCCCTCGGCACCCTTCATTCGCACCAACATCAAGCACCAAATTGCACCCTCACCAAAATCCCAACCAGTCTCGGACAGACACCGTCACAGGCACACCCGTGCAACCCAGCCCCAGGAACCAACAGCGCCCAAGCCACCTTGTAAAGAAAAAATAAATAGTCAGGTTCTACGAAACAAAAAACAACAAAAAGAAAATGTTTTCGTCAGAACTTCAAAACCCTATCTACGCTGGTTGAGGCTGCTTTCCACAAAAAGGAGGACGGATTTGAGCTCAAAAGGTTGAAAATAATTTTAAAGAATTTCAGGGAATTTTTTGGCTATCGGCGAGGATCATCGGCGACACTGCAACATCGGCCGGCACAGTGTTGACTATCGCAATCTGGGCAGAGGGGCAGCCAGCGAGGGGCTCTTCATTTCAGAGATTTTAGAGAGAGAGTTCAAAAAATGAATAAAAAATATTTTTTGGGGTTTTTGTAAAAAATCCAAAACGACGTCGATACAAAGCCCAAATCCGCGTTTTGACCCGACAATCAGGCCACTCCCCTCAGCACCAATCTTAGCCGATCCAGATGAATAGCCAGTGAATTGATTTCAAATCGGCTAGAACCTGTAAACTGCCCCAAACTGCCGTAAGTCAACCCAGATCAGGTGAATCAATCAGAACTGTTTCGTTGGTTCGATTCAAGTAAAAAACAACTTTTTTTAATTTTCTTTCTGAATTATTTTTTTATATTATTTTTATTATTATTAATATTTATGAGTATAAAATTATTTTTAAAAATTTGTTAGGATAAATATTTATTATTTTTATAATAATAATTAGTAAAAAAATAATAAAAAATAAAAAATATAATTAAAATTTTTGATAATTTCATTAAAATTTAAGATAAATTTTATAATAATAATAATAATAATGACGACGATGATGTTGACCATCGCAATCTGGGCGGAGGGGCAGCCAGGGGCCTACGTTTTAGGGAGAGTTCAAAAAATGAATAAAAAATTTTTTTGGGGTTTTAATAAAAAATATAAAACGACGTCGATTCAAAGCTCAGATCCGCGTTTTGACTCGACAACCAGATCACTCCCCTCAGCTCCAATCTTAGGCCGATCCAGATGAACAGTTGGTGAATTGATTTCAAATCGGTTAGAACCCTGTGAACTGCCCCAAACTGTCGTAAATCCACCCAGATCAAGTGAATCAATCAGGAACTGTTTCGTTGGTTCGATTCAAGTAAAAAACATTTTTTTTTATTTTCTTTCTAAATTATTTTTATATATTATTTTTGTTATTATTAATATTTATGAGTATAAAATTATTTTTAAAAATTTGTTAGGATAAATATTTATTATTTTTATAATAATAATTAGTGAAAACAAAAAGATAAATAAAAATAAATAATGAAAAATATAGTTAAAATCTTTGATAATTTCATTAAAATTTGATGATGATATTTTTTAAAATTTTGAAAAAAATAAGAAAATTAATAAAAAATTAGTAAAAATATAATAAAAAAATATTTTTATCTGATAATGAAATTTAAAATTATTTTAAGTAATGATACTTACATAATTTTTAGGTGAGAAGATTTTTTTAAAATATTATCAATGTATTGAAACATTTATTAAAAAAATTTAATATAATAAAAATTTTCTTTTTTTATCAATAAAGCAAAAATTAACTAAAAAGTTATTAAATAATAAAAATAAAATTAACTAATTTGTTAAAAATAAAATAAAAATGGGAAAAAAAATTTTTATCTAAAAACGATATTTTAAAAATATTTCAAGTAGTAATGCTTTACGAAATTTTTAGGTGAGAATATTTTTGAAAATATTATCAATATATTGAAATATTTATAGCAAATTTTTAATATGATAAAAATTTCTCTTTTCTTTAAAAGTTTAAATAAAAAATCAATAAATCAATAAAGTTTTTAAAAATAAAATAAAATATATGCATCAACATATTATTATTTGTATTACATGTATGATTTTGTTTTTACAAAATGTAAATACGAGCCATCGATGATGAGATCCTAAAATATTTCGATAAATAATACCTAAGAAATCTTTAGGTGAGAAAAAGTTCTTTTAATGTTATCAACGTATTAGAACATTTTAAGAATTATTTCAATAAAACGATTATAATTTATTTTTTTCGAACAAAACAATAATAATAAAAATCAAAATTTCAATAAACAAAAGAAATCCAAGAAATTATTTTCAAACACCAAAATTAAAATTATTTTTTTATCAAAATTAAAAGATAACATATAATTAATTAATATTACTTTAAACAGACGTTATAGAAGTACTAATTTTTCTCAACACGTAATCGATTTTCAAAACTATTTCACATACCTTAAAATTTTTTTTAATAAATTTTAATTAATTTTAATATTCTATTAAAAGGATACATTTTAATAAATGGTCAATTATAGTTAATAAAAAAAATTAGCAATGAATCCGAATTTTTTTTAAAATTTATCAAGCAGCTCAAAAATTGTTACGAAAATTTATATAATTTTTAAAAGTATAATAAGACATACATTTAATCTCGTAAGTTAAAAATAATTTTTAATATTTTGAAAGAATTGAATCATTTGATACAAAGAAAATAATTAATTTTCATTGTAATTTTATCTTTTTTTTATATACAAATTAAATATAATATAAAATAATTATCATTTTATCGTATCTATTATATTATATATCAATCATGACCTCAAATTATTTTTAATGAACGATTTGTCAAGTTTTTTTCCATTTTAAATAGGATTAGCTTGGTTAGGAGTCGAGTGAGTTATAGTCTTAATCAATTGTACCCCAAAAAAAAATGAGGAATTTTCAAGGAAGAAGAACACGAAATTATATATGGAGAGAGTATATAGTAATCAATGTATATTGTCTATATCCATTCTATTAATTTATTTTCAAGGAAGAACAACACGAAATTCATATAGAGAGAGAGAGAGTATATAATAATCAATGTCTATTGTCTATATCCATTCTGTTAATTTATTTATGAACCATTAGTAATAAGGGAGACAACACAAGGAAGATTTGTAAAAAAAAAAAAAAAAAAAATGCCCATCTTACATTTGATTATATATTTCTTTGATATACCTCATAAATTATAAATTATTATTACTTTTAATGAACAAAAAAAAAAAAAAACCCTTCTCCTATCCTATCTTACATTTGCATATATATTTCTTTGATATACCTCATAAATTATGCATTATTATTACTTTTAATGAACAGTCTTTTTTTTTTAAGTCGGTTAATTCTTTTAGGAGGAGAGTGAGTCAAGGTACTCTCGACCACAAAAAAATTGCATGAATCTTCGAGGAAAAACGCGAAATGTAATCATATATCAATGGATGTCGACATTCAGTGGACTAACAGTTCTTTTTTCTTTTTTTCTTTACTTTCAAGAAACAAATTAATGGTCTGGTCATTTATATATTCAGGTGGTCATCCACAAAGTACAAGAATGACATATCAATTCATCTTTGAAAAGATATGTTGCTAATTTTTCAACCCAAGCTGTCTATCAAGGTGATATTTGAACTGACGAAACAAGATCATCAGCAGAAAGCGAAGGAAAAGGCCAAAGAAGAGAAGAAAAAGAAGAAACGAGAAGAATGCGAGAGGAGGAAAGTGGAAGAGAAGAAGAGAAAAGAACAACAGAGAAAGAAGATGGAAGAGAGGAGAAAGACAGAAGAGAAAGTCAAGGAGATGAAGAAGAAACTGGAAGTGAAAGAGCAGAAGAAGAAACAAACCAAGCTGTCTATCAAGGTGATATCTGAACTGAAGAAACAAGATCAGCAGCAGAAAGAGAAGGAGGCCAAAGAAGAGAAGAGAAAGAAGAAGAAAAGAGAAGAATGCGAGAGAAGGAAAGTGGAAGAGAAAAAGAGAAAAGAACAAGAGAGAAAGATGGAAGAGAGGAGAAAGACAGAAGAGAAAGTCAAGGAGATGAAGAAGAAACTGGCAGTGAAAGAGCAGAAGAAACAAACCAAGCTGTCTATCAATATTACATTTCTATGAGTCTGCCAAGCATTTGTTAGGTTGAATTTCTGGTTGGCCTTTGAATCTGTAAGAACAAAATACTCAAATTCTCAACATGACAAAATATATCAATATTATATTTCAACTGGATGAAAGATGAATGCGGCATAGGCAACAATAGGAACATGTACCTGCTTAATTTATTGTCTATGACACAAAATGTCAGCCAAATCAGCAATAAAATATAGCACACTACCCTCAGAAGCCTAATGAATTTGCATTCACAAGCAGAATAATTTATAGTTTCCTACACGTTATTACAAAAACAATTAATGGTATATGCAAAGTTTCATGAGATCTGCAGCAAACCCATCAAACTGGCCTACCAATGCGAAATGAATCTAACACTATCAACTTGGACCAGCTAAATTTACAATTGCAAAAGCTACAAACTAGGCCGAGGAGTCTGCCATCACCTCAACTTCTCATGAAGCTTCATGTAGCTGACAGAATCATAAATAGTAGGTGAATTGTTGCAGAAGTTCCACGCCAGGTATGGTATCAAGTTAAGTAGCACAAGAGTGAGAAAATTGTAGGATCTTATTCGTATTAATTACCAGCTTCTTAATCAACCGATCACCTTACGAAGTTCATTAACAATTTCTTTTCTGCTTGATGGCTCCATCTGCATTGGATTAAAACAATCATCTAAAGGTTCCTAGATATATAGACAAAATGCTGTAAAAGCAAGAAAGGATAGTTGGATGGTTTACCTTGCTTAGAAGGGCTGCAAGACCCTGAGGTAGAGCTTGCATATCTGAAGCTGAATTGCCAATATTTGTAAGCTGAAGCAATACCTTTTGGACTCGCAGCTCTTGTAGCTTCTCACTGTAATTTCTCAGATCATCCTTCCATGAAAAGAAAGCTTCATCATTAACCCAAGCATCCTCTCTTCCCTTTGCAACATTGGAATCTAAAAACCATTTCTTGATAAAGTCTATTGCAGATTTATGAGACAGTTGTACACCAGCAGCATCTTTTACAATTTTGACCAGAGAACTCTCAGCCAGTCTCCGGCGCAGTCTTCTATAGAAGAAAGACCGTGACCGATCCCAGTCCACTACTTCTTTTATTACCCCTTTTGCAGCCATCCTCAGAGAAGTATCATGAAGTTCTGCAAATTTGGTGGCTATCTGGGTGTATACTGGCAAAAGCTGCTTCTCACGGGATCTTATTTGCAGCTGCAGAGAATCCACTTTTGCATGGGCTCCACTGCTCTTGGCTTCCTGAAGTTTGGCCTTCAGACTTATAAGTTGTTGATCAAGCCTGCCCATGCACTCTAGTAGCTCCTTCGTCCTAAACTTAATTTCAATCATTCCTTCAGGCTCAAGGACATTACCCTTAGCAGTGCGCTCAGCATACATTTCAATATGATCTGAATTGATCCGGCTGTCCACAACAACCCATGCCCCACCACGAAGCTCAGCCCATCATGGGAATGTACACAAAAACAGGTTGTTTGTATGTTCTAAGATTCTCAACGATGGTTGATCCAGCCTGAAGGATACCCTCAAAAAGATCCCTTTGCCCACCCGAAAAGCCTCTCCAATTGGCAAGAATGAAAAGTGGAAGCTCTTCCCTATTGAAATCCATTATTGCTTGAGCCGTCTTTGTAGCAGAATCTGGAAACCATACCTGTCCAGCTTGAGGGACAACCCTCTCATGGGAATCAAGTTGTCCGGGGTCAGCAGGGATAACCTGCATCACCGTCTGTGTCTCAACAGCAACTATTCCTACAGGGATTCCTCCAAGCTTTGCCCTTCCTGTCACAACTGTTCTTGCCCAACCTTCCAGTGTCTCCACAAAGCTATCCCTGTCGAAAATACCTCCCTTCCAGTTCCCACTGCCATCTAAAGCACCACAAATAGCGGCACGAGGATCACATGAATTTTCCGGGAGGTACTCCACAGGCCTTTCTGGAGGATCTGATGAATTTAAAATGGGAAGTGGACCACCTATATGAGGAGGAATGCAACTTAGCCAGTTTAAAATAGCTGACACCCCTTCGAGATCATCGGAGACAGTGAGATGGACAACCCCATTAGTTGCCATGATTTTAGGTCCACCAAGTTGCATGTGGGAGCTGTACACCTCACGACCAAGAAGTTTGTTCAATGCAGAGAAACCAGTCAAAATAATGGGTTGATCAAGTCTTTGTATGCATCGCATGCCAAGACGAGCAAGATAAGCACCAATTCCCACAGTTCTACCAGTCACAAATGTTAGGGTAAAGGTTTCCTTGTATGCTCTAGAGTATGCACCAGCAATGGCCCCACTACCTGTTAAGTTCTCAACCCCCAAACCATCCTCCTTACCAACAATAGTATCTATCACCCACCTGCTCTCTCCACACGCCAGCTTCATCTCATGTGCAATGACAGATGATCCAATCCGGGCATAATCCTCTGGAGTTAAGTAAACGTACTGAAAACCACGCTCGGGGCTGGATTCATCAGACCAACCAACTTTAAAGCAGGCTTTGA
Source organism: Durio zibethinus (assembly GCF_002303985.1). The sequence goes on along the minus strand of NW_019167949.1, from coordinate 4,578,927 downwards.
CTTCCTCAGCTACCCCGATACGGGCACCAGAGTTAGCAGCCAAATAAATTAGAGGCAGTTTCTTAGTGCAAGCAAGATCAGTTACAGCAAGAAAGAATGCATCCTCTCTTGGTCCAAAAGAACCAGCTTTGAAGGTCACATCATTCGCAACTATCAAAATTGTTCTTCCAGAAGGGTACTCAGGAGTAGACATTTCCATGCACCAGGCTACCATGCCAACATCATTGAGTCCAGGCTGGCGCTCAACAGGAACAAGGGGAGTACCCCAGTTGCCTTTTTGGTCAGCAAATACAAGCTCCATGACCTTAGGAAGAAGTTTTTCTTTGGATCTTTTAATACCTGGGAACTGGGATGCCCATGACCGTTGCAAGGCTGTCTCAAATGCCTGCAATTAGCATCATAGTCAGTAATATAGCTTTTATCAGCTATGGATTGTTGAGCATAAAAAAGGAAAAGAACAAGCAAAGTAGCCAATACGGCTGTATGCCCTTAGCACCGTGCTTACCAATGGGAAGTCATAGCAGTAAGTGGTATTGTTTTTCCTTGCCATTAGACGTTTGCGGTCAAGAACACCCAAAGGCTGATAGTGAGCATTAACTGGTGTACCATGCAGAGGACCGCTTACAGAGAGTGAATGGTATACAACTCTGTGTTTGCTAGTATCTTCTAGTTCTCGGTATATCTGAAAGAACGCAGCCATGTTATTTCATTTTACCAATATTCGTCCAAACTCCATTTTCGTTGAACTTCAGGTTTAGACTGGTTCTAGCTCGATACTTATTTATGGTTCACGCAGTATACAGCTAGATATCTTTTGGCTACATTTATGCACTCTGTTAATCGATTTAGGGAAAAAAGTGATATTTTTTTCTGAAACTACATATCTCAGTATGTAACTAAACCAGCAAAAGCACTACATAAAAAAAAAAAAAAAAAAACCCAAAAGACAAACAAGAAACACTTATTCCTCTCAATTTAACCATTTTTGGTTGTCATCAAGATTTGTCCAGTATGGTGTATGAAGTCTCTGCGAACTAAAAATGTTGCTGGTTGGAGAAAAAATTTTCCTTTTTTTTTTTTCTCACTTCCAGAGGAAAGCACTACAGCTAGATACTGGTGGAGAATTTTTGAAGCACTACCATTTACCAGATAGAAACTTACATGTATGGTGCAGGTCTGGCCAGTCACATTCGTCACCACAACTCTCCAAGCACCATTTGCTTGTCCAGAAGATGCCATCCAGAGCTTCACTTCCCACTCACAAACACCTAATTTATGCATTCTTACACCAATAAATGCATGAATATCCTCAGCCAGTTCTTCTAAGATTGACTCTACTGCAGCTTCTTCTTGTCCAGCATCTAGGTCAACTCTCCTGGTGAAATATCTCAAATGTAAGAAGATATATAATATGTTCACCGGCCATGCAGAAGGTAGAGGAGGAAAAAAAGAACAACAAAATTGAGAATACAGGCTTAATTACTTGGGATAAGGCACCAGATCGTTTATCTGTTGCTCTCGTAAGATACAAAGATACATATGTGCATGGTCAGATTTTAGAGTAGCATTGTGCACGTTAAGTTCCAACTCCTCCATTGCAGCCATTAAGGACCTCAAAATGCTCCTTGAAGTAAAAGACATAGCCCATTGACTACGCATCATGTCAACATCATGTCCCCGATAAGCTGTCAGCCCATCATCTGTCATGGGTTGCCTGACAAGCGTTCTGAGGAACATCCTCTGGATTGGCAGTGGCTTGTCCACAACAGTGTATAAGTGCCATTGACGGTCACGTGAAGGTGTATACTGTATATTCTGGTAACCTTTAAGCTTATCCTGGATTAAGAGTTTATAAATATTAGATCAAACGTGCATAGTAATTTTTTTCTCTTAGAAAACAAACAAAGGAGCAGAAGTTAAAAATAATAGACCAATTCCAGGAATATGGATAGAGGAGGTTCTAGATGACGCAAAAGAGGTTCTTCCTCGTAATAAAGCTTTTCGGTTGACCAATGAAATGAGTGCCTCATAGGTGTTCGCCCTTCATCTCTCTGTATGATACAGCTGATGACTCCAACACCTGCAGAACGTAGACTTGACCCTACCTCTTTATCTTTAAGTATTTTTGCTAACTTATTAATTCTCTCTTGAGCTTGATCCTCATCGCCACTGCAAAGAGCAAAAGTAGAATGCTGGATAAGAAAATCTATGATTCTGTACCTACATTCAGTTAGAAGCTTTTGTCTTCAGAAAACATTTTTATGAAAATAAAAAAAAGGATCAATCCAGTGTGGGATTATCAAAAGTTTGAATCTATATAAAACCAAAATTCATCCCATCCTAGTATTATCAGAGTGGATTAACATATATACACTTGCCTTTGGATTTTATTAAGTTGTATAATTTTATGTACTACAAATGACAATGAAAGCTCAACCTTACACAAGAAGAATTGTCAGTTCAGCTACAGATTTCAACACAAGCAAAAGTTCAGAAGACTATACCTATCCTGAAGTAAACTCATCTGATTGTTGATGCCCACCAGTGCAATATGCATCATATTACCAAAGGTAATTGGTTCTAGAGATCCATTTGAAGTTGCTTCATGAATGTTATGAGTTGTTTCCCTCAATGTTGCATTGATAATTGCAGGCAAAAATTGGAGAGATTTAATTATAACCATGGCTCCCCATTTCCTCTCACTACGTTTCTCAACTAATGGTTTATGAGACATTTGTTCTTCAGACACATTCTTTCTCTCAATATGCTCTTCTAAGAACTCCCAGGAAGCAATAAGACCAGATCTATGCCACTGCATCCGGACACTCCCCTTTACAAGATAGGGCTGATGAAAATTACAAACAGTTAAACGAGTACGTGATAGTTCCAAAACACCATAAGATAAAGGTTGTGAGTTAAGCCCTAATACCTGGTATAGCCTCCGAACATAAGTCTCAACAACCCGCCTCTGAAGGGTGTGATCACTATGATCAAACAGACCTACAAGAGCATCTTCAACAGCTAAAGGAACACCAACGAGATCCTCCATTCTTTCATTAATGGCACTTTTCCTCTTGGGAGTGTCCATAGTTTCGCCATCCTCAGTAAACATTTCTAATTCAGAAAGGTTTCTAGCAATGGTGGAGCGAAGTTCACTTAATTTGGTTTGTTCCAGTAATTGACTTGCCTTCAGTGCCAGCTACATACACAAATTCAAAAGTAAGCCTCCAAGAGAAACCATCAAATATCCTCCTCCAAGGCAGAATTAAGTGAATTTTGGAAAGCCAAAATGATGAATACAAAGAACAAGATATTAAAAAACTAATCATTGTAAACTTATTACTTAGTAAATGCTCAAATGAGTAACCTAGTGCAATAGCAAACCTCGGAATAACTTGTATGGTTTAGTGCAGAGAATCTGATTAGCTGATCTCTATATGCAGCAGGGTTGGGATATACCAGTTGTTCCAAGAGTCTGAGTATAAGTTTATTTTTACTCTTGACACCCTGGAAGCCAAAAAACTTGCATATCATAAGTACGGAATAATTTACAATAGGCAAAAAAAAATAACAAACAATACAAAACAAGCTGGTGTTACAAGTCTGATACCTGATGAGATAGCACAATGTCCACAACCTTCAAAAGATCTTTCTTATACTGTAGTCGAAGACGTTCAATCACATCAGCCTGTGATATCGCATTGAAAAGACTGGTTTAAACATGCAAACAAACTAACAAACATTCGAAAATATGAAGATGCAACTGGACTTAGAATTGCAAATATGATGTTCATGATTTATGCATCACATTGATGTCTTTAAGACTTTGAAAAAGGGCAAATTGGATTGATCTTGTCAATACAAATAATCATGACAAAGATATATACACTACTGTATTACATTATGATGAACGTGTGTTCCTTTAAGACAAAGTTACCTGGATGTTGTCACTGAATAACTCTTCAACAGATAGATACTCTTCAAAAAGGGACCGCACAATAACACGGGCATGGCTCTCTCTTCCACCCTCATAAGACTTCACAAGACTCATCAATGGCTCGATAAGCCTTTCCAGGGATCCTCTTTCTTTCTCAGGACAGGAGGATAGATGGGACTGCAACCAAAGTTGGTGCCCATAGTGTTTAACTTTCCAGAGGAACAAAAATAGAAACAAAAGGTGGACTTCAGAATAAGGATTTTGGGGTAAGAGGACTCACTTCTAGGACTCCTTTTAATAACTTGGCAGGAAAGTCAATATTCTGGGAGCTTGAAATCACTTCAAACCCCTTATACTTTGATTCCAGCTGATACAATGGCAATAGTAACAGTAAAATCAGATCAAAAGATACAAGTATAAAGCCACTATCCGGGGCACCAAAGCAGTGATAAAATCCAGATATATATTTACCTCGTTTTTAAGATTTTTGGGGAGCCTGGTTGCCAGAACAGACACACATTCTTGCCATTGGAGGAAAGGCAGCTCAGGACTGTCAAGACAATTTAGCAGGCTTTGAACTACCTGTAACACATGTCAAACCAATTGTTATCATGAGTCAAATTTCCAAAATATCCAAGAAAGGCTCAGACCTTGAAGCTGAGCCTTTGTTATGTGTTCTGTACGGGAAAAAGAATGATCTCCAAGACAAGCATTTATCCCTTCCTTGAACGTTTTAACTCTTTCTTTGTTCTTTTTATGGACATTATTAAGACCATTAGACCGTTTACAATCTTTGCTAATATCTTTTAATATTTAATTGTTCTTATGTTTAGTAAACATTGTTGAAAGCAAATAACTATAGTTTGAAATTAAATTTTATATTTTTCGGCAAACATTCTTAAAAGTATTGATAGATATTATAGCATATCAATTATTGAGATAAAAATTTTCATTTTGAGTTATATAGTTTCTTTTAAGTTTCAATATATATATATAACAGTTGCAAAAACTTGAAAGAGTTAAAAGTTAAAACATACACCTATTGTTTTATTGCTACTTAATTAAGCACGCTTCTTAAGTTTAGAAAGGGAAAACCACTAAGAAGAGGTTTGCTGGTTCCTGGTGCAATTTAATCCTTATGACGAGCTTACTATGGGGTAGAGAAATACTTACTTCATCAATATTATGCTCATAACCAGCAAGAATCATTCGGGCTGCATTTAAACTTGCCGCACATCTTTGATGAACTTTGCCAGAAATCGCAGTGGGAGGCCCCAGTACAGGGAAGCTCCCATGGAATGGTTCAGCTTTCCTAACAGCTGAAGGATCATCCAGATCAAGCCTAGCAATAAGCTCACCAGCCTACAGGATCAATGACTTCCTAAGTTTCACAAAAATATAACATTTATGTTTCTCATATAGAAAATGATTTACCTGCATTGCTTGACCTTCAGACATTTTGATTTGAATAACTCCTGAAGCAGGTGAAAGAAGAGGCATACACATTTTCATAACCTCAACCTCTGCATATGGTGTGTCAGCATCTACATGACTACCATCAGAAACCAAAAACCTCAACAGCTTGCATGGTGTTTCTGCCACTAATTTTGATGGGTCATGATCATTCTGGATAAAGAAAATTAACATAAATAACCTCACGGCTTAATCTTGCGGGTGAAAGGAAAAGGGTGGGGTTCTTCTTTCACTTTGAGCTGGAAGGAGGGAGTTAGAGCATATGAAAGAAAGGAGTAAGTGACACCTGTAGCAGGCAAGTCCTTCCATCAATTAAAAGGCGAGTACCAGCAGCTTCTTCCTCTGCATAAATGATATGACTGTTTCCATCCAACTGTAATAAATAGAAACTAAGCATTATGGAGAGCCAGAAAACAGAGAAAAACAGTTATAATCGCAAGCCAGCAATAAGAGGTTCTAATAACTGAAAAAGAAATAAACAACATAAGCAAAACATGTAAAACAATAATTCTGAATATTTTAGGGGAAAAATGTTTGCCTGCATCAATAAACCACCATCACGTAATGTATGTATCTCTGCCTCAATCTCTGAGTCATTCATTCTCAAACTATAACTTCCTGGTCCCCCCCTAACCAAGTCAATCTGGGAACATTTTTTTCAAAATGTTAACACAGAATTCTTCAACATGATAGCCAAAATCTCAAGAAGTTCTTGAGAATGATAAACAAGACCCTTAAAATGGTGGTAAAGTGACATTATCAAAAACTGATACCGTGTATTTGCCTCCTTCAATGTTCAAGGACACTTGAGAATGCACAAGTGATATGTGCTGCAATCAAGATCGACAGACTTCAGTATCTTAACAAAGATCCTCATAAAGAAAGGCAAATCGGGCTTAGCAGTGTACCTTAGGAGGGATTTGACCCTTTTCAAGATAACCAACATAATCTGAAACCATAGCCGCACTGCTGGCTGATGCTTTCTGAGATAAACAGAGTGTAAAACACTTTTTTTTTTTACCAGTAAAATGAATTCTAATATATGAGCACTTACATAGAGAGCTCCTCCAACAACTGAGAGATACCAAGGAGGCCTTTCTGCTCTAACTCGCATAGCAATTCTACTGTCCAACCAACCTGTGTGGATTTTATTTTCTCTGTAATCTGAAGCCTGTAAGCCATTTTAGCAGTTAGTAGTTGGTATTCGTAAAGTCATAAATTTCTATAAAAAAGGATGGTTCAAGTGATAAACCTACATGTAAAAGGTCAATTGTGTAATCAACATTTGTACGAATTTCTCCACGGATTTGAATTTCTTTCAAGCCAAGAACCATATTTGCTATAGCTAGCACTCTAGATTCCCCAAAAGCGAAGACATGTCCTGAGAAAAAATGATTTTTGTGACAAATAATTTATATGCATAGAGGATGTCTTCTCTAAATACATTCATAGAAAACAGAAATTTATTAGTGTAATACTTACCAAATTGAGAATCTGAAAATTCGTGAATGCCTCCTCCTGACTGCAAATTATTATTGCAATCATTATTTTTATAAGTTTAAGGTTCTATCAAGCAATAATTTTGCCCAAAAGTAAAGGTTTACCTTAACAGAGAAGTAAGCCCACACATTTGGCTTGCTTTTAAAACTCAACTCCTGTACAAAGTCATGTAACTCAGTACAATCATAAGAAATGAAAAGAAAAGGAAGTGAAAAAGAGAAATGAGATAGGTGAAGTACAATTTTTTAAGAACCTAGTTAGTCCAACCTGAACTTTTCCACTGGTAGGTTTAAAACCATCATCTGGATCCTCACTTGTCACACGCACAGCTACACAGTGACCTTTCGGCCCTGTTGACTCTGCCTTGTCAAAATCGAAACTAGTGGCAACAACAGATGTTTTTCTCCAAGAATCATAACCTCCACCATGTTCCATTCCATAGAATCGGCGTATTTCTAACCAAATGAAGCAAACAAACACAAATATCAATTACATGAATCAGATGACTAAGTAAACAAGGTCTGGAGAAATAACGGATGCTGACATCATACCAGGAATTTGCCAGAGAGGAATACCCATCCCGACTGCAACTTGGGCAGATGGTAGATTTACTTCAGCAATCCACTCAGTGACAGGGTGCTCCACCTATTGGAATTAATTTTTAAATATTGTCAATATAAAGAATATGCAGAGGGAAAATCTGTTTGCCATGTAAAATCACAAGATTCCTCCTAACAGGTTCACACCAAAACAAGGCAAGAAACCACCAATCATGTCGTAGAAATGTTAAATCTCCATATACTTTATGGTTGTAAACCGAATACTTTTTAAAATGGTCCAGTCAGCCCAATACTGTTTCTTAACTACCAGCTAGAATTTGTATTTTACATCACCTTCAAATGCAGATACGATTAATATATTGCACAACAGCACCAAGTGGATAAAACATATTGAAAAAGAGAGCACAAATATGATTACATGAATGCCAAAGCTTAATCCATATGACATGTTCTAGAGCTGAGGTAGAACCTTTATGTCATACCTGTAACCGAGGGTTGAGCTCTAGAAAGTAGTACTCGCCAGTGTCCATACTGTACAGATATTCAACAGTAGCCGCTCCAACATAATTGACACATTTAGCCAACCTTCTAGCTGCCTGCTCCAGCTTTTTGACTGTCTCCAATGGAGCTACAGTAATTGGACCTTCCTCAATAATCTATGTCACATAAAGGACCATAATGTTAGATCTTGTAGGGAAACTTTCCTCAAATATAATGCAACTTAAGCATAAACCTCCTTTTGGCTGAGGGGCCCATTTGTTCCAAAAACTAACATTCAATGTAGCCTCTAAGAAACTAAATTACCTTCTGGTGCCGCCTCTGAACACTACAGTCACGGCTATGCAAAGCTGCAACATTCCCATACTGATCACAGAGTAACTGAACCTCTAAATGCCGGCTCTAGTTAGGGAAAAATATTCCGTATGGTTTGTCAGAAAAAGATCTATACCCCTGCCACTTCATTGAAACCAATTGTAACAGATAATCTCACCTGTGAAGCAACTTTCATTATAAATATAGGTGAACCTGGAACTTCACCTTGCACTTGCTTGAATAGTGCCCTAACTTCATCGTCATTATGAACCTAGAAAGTCAACAGTACAAGGCATGCAAAAGTTCAGACCAATTCGGATAATATGAAACGTATTTAAATCAATCATACTTTTACCAAAATATGCACAGTAACTTTAAAGGGGGATTATCTTAAAGAATTGGATAGTTAATGGTTAGAAAATCAAACTATTCTCATGAATGAAGCAAACCTTTCTTATGCCTTTACCACCACCACCCCACGATGCCTTGATCATTGCAGGATAACCAACAACTTGACAACTTGCAATTGCTTCCTCTGTTGTATAAACGCATGCTTTACTATATATTTCATCTGGAATAGAAACTAGGCAACTTTCTGCAGGAATTTTCACCTGGAAAACAGTAAGGTAGCATTGTGCATGAGAAACTGCCATGGAAAAGGACAATTTTAAACATTCAACAGAAAGATAATTACATGAGAACCACTCCAAGGAAGGGTGGGCACATCTGCGGCCTGAGCAATCAATGATGAACCAATCTTATCTCCCAATGCTGCCATAGATGCAGCTGGTGGCCCAAGAAAAATGATTCCCTTCGCATTCAGTGCATCAGGCAGCTCAGGGTTTTCTGATGCATGACCCCAGCCAGGCCAAACAGCATCAACATGTGTTATCTCTGCCATCTAAGTAACCACATAATATAATTTGTCAAAAGATATAGAATTGCAGCATTTTTCATATAATTAACCATAACTATGTGGGGAATTAGCTCCAATGAGCCTTAAGTAGCAAGAATAAGAGCACCCTCTTCTAATTAATTTCTTTCCATGTCCTGGGACTATACAGTAATGTTGTGATGCACAGCTTCTAGACCACTTAACATGCAAACCTCTTTTACCAGCCATTAGCCACTGTGAACTCTTGTGTTTCAGAGCCATCTAGAGTAAAATTAATTAGTTACAGCAAGGACATACTAAGAGTGGTCAAATTCCTTTGTACTTAAAAAAAAAAGGCTTCTTGGAAGGGCAACACATCAACAAAAGAACAACTTGGAAGCAAGTAAATGTTACAGGAGTTTACTATACACACCTCTACAATAAGCTGCACATTGGCATAATTATTATTATTTGTCCCACCAGGAACTTCCACAAACTGATCCGCAATTCTAATATGCTCTGCATTGATTCTCATGTCCTCAGGAGTGGCCATGGCCACCAACAAGATTGCCTTTTCTGTACCAAATGTCTCATAAGCCCATGTCCTAATACTACGTATAAATTTGACGGCTGCCATTCCATTGTTTGCAATTAAAATACTATGAATCGGCTTCTTCCCTCCAAGTGCAAAACAGAATTCATCTACTTCACATATTGTAGCAGGGCTCCTTATTGGCAATACCCCACTTACATAACCATTGTTTCCACGCCCAACCCCAGCCATAGCTGACCTTCTTTGGGCTTCTGACATGCTGTATATCCAGAAATCAAACAACAAACAACGATGTGGATTCAAATATCAATTGATAATGCAATGAAATTGTACTCATTCAGTTTGTTTTTAACCAATTCAAGCGGATAACTATGGAATAATAGCAGTCTAATTCTGAACTGAGACTGTAAAAATTGATGTATTTCCTTAAATGGATCAATAGCTTAATCAAGAAACAACTTATGGATTGAACCCCAACCAAAATGAAATTCTAATAGAATTAGCAGAAAAGAATGAACCGTATCTGTACTAAAGCTCTGTTTGGATGCACATAACAGAATTTGATATGATTAATACTTCAAAGTTTTTCCTTAAACTCGTAGCTTACTTTAGTGAACATGGTATCAAAACAATTAGAGTTTAGTGCCAAAAATAATAGTTTACTCATTGGTGATTCCAATTCCAGTTCCAGGAACCAAACACGGCCTGGGAGTAAAGTTCCCCAGATGCGGGATCACAAAAACATTTGATTTAAACAAAAGCACTGCTTCAGAAAGCAAAAAATACTCATTAAAAACCCTCCAAAACTTCAAAATTATTGTTTTCAAATCTTTCTAAAACTGAAACCTCAATCAACAAAACTACAAACCCACCCTCGAAAAAAATAAATTCTCAAACTTCACAAAACAATAAAACAGATCCCAAAAAAAAAAAAATTCCCAACTAGAATTCCACTTCTTGGCTCAAAAAGAAAGAAAGAAAACCAATACCCAGTTCAGTAAACGACCCAAAAAAATGACAAACCTGACAAAAAGAACTTCAACCCGGGAAGGTTGGGATCAAAACAAAGTCTTTCAATTTGCTATAAAGGTATGAAGCATAATTCAATTTTTCTTTGGTGAATGAAAGCCGAAGAGAGAGGATCAAAAGAGAAAGCAAAAAAGAAATGTTAAATGTGTGTCTGAGTTTACATGCAACGCAATGTTAGGAAATCATTAATAGTTGCAGTTATGTGTTCGCAGAGAGTTAGGTTTGGGGTTAGCGGAAGGCGGGTCTTTTTCAAGAGGTTTTAACGGCCTTTTTAATACCTACACGTCGTACCTGCCCCTGCCACAACCCCCTCTGAAAGCTCCTTAGTCCTTAACCCTTTTTCTCTTTGAATTTTTTCATCGTAGATAGATTGGAGTCACTTCTAGCTACCCCATTCTTTTACCTTCCCTCTCCTTTTCACTACAACAATTGCTTTCGTTTTTGGAATTATTGTCCATTTTTTTGGGTTAACCAAAGTCTTCCTTTATTATAATAAGACAACAATATATGTATGTGTTGAACAGTTGAAGGATCTGTTACCAATTTTCATCTACCCCGATTGGAGTAGGCGTGCCTTGACTGCGCGTTGGGACTTTGGTGGTGTTGTCGACCAACCCTTCTCTTCTAGTACAATTTTCAGTATATTAGATTAGATTAGATGAGCTCACATTTCTTGTTTCGTATATAGAATAAAACTATTTCACTTTTACCTACAAACATAAGAAGAGAAATGAGGGATGACAGCTTTTTACCATTGACATGAATCAAACCCAGATCTTAGAAATTACTCCATGTTCAAGTTTTTTTTTTTTTTTGGTCATTTTGTCTCCGTTTTGAAGGTATGGTTAAATGAGAAAGGGGAAGGGGGATATTAATTTTGCATGGAGCTTCCGGTTGGTAGCTAGGTCCATCCATGCACTCCTTGTTCCCTATCACATCATTAATATCATATTCATCATTTTTCTTTACGCAAATTAAAATTTAAGGAAGAAAAATTGCTTCAAAAAAGTTAAATGGAAGAAAATGAATTGAGGTTGGCTGAGCTAATCATGGCGTAAACAGAATGATCATTTAGGATAGCATGCTTTAATTAATTAATTTAATGTAGGAACTAGTCGTCATTCGTATTATTTATGAAAGCCCAGGTTGTGAAAACAAAAAGGTTAAATATGGTTGAATAACTTCATGTAACATGGAATTCTATTTAATTGCTGATTGTTGAAATTTCTAACACGTTCACAGTTTCTTGAAAATGATGGTCTGATCAGTAGAGAAGTAGGAGATACAAAATGATTAGTGATTTTCACGTGATGAACTCGCAGTCATCTCTCTCTGCCTGTAATGTTTAGATGCTTCACAGTTCAAGTCTTGAAGATGTTCGAGTAGGAAACAATAAAGATTTTTGGTATGTATATGGCTTCCATTGATCTCTCTTCATACATTTTTGAGGTCTCATTTTGGCCCTGCGACTAAAGACTTCATTATTACACCCATAACAACACCTACGCTCTAACTTACATTTATTCATTGTGCTTTGCTGGAAGCCTGGAACCATCCATCACTCTTTGTTTAACAAATAATTTCTGAGAGTAAAAGGAATTCCATCTTGATTACTGAAACTGATAGCTCGACGTTTTGTCAACTAATCATGACACGAGTGTTGATCATGATACCTTGATTTGGGGTTGAGGGTTTCTTGTATCTTTTCTACCAAAATCATTTCTGAAATCTGGAATACAAAGAATTCTTGAGGATGTGAAAGCCCCGTCATTTCAGAGCTATGATATTAGCATTCAATAGCAGACAGCATAGCCAAATAAACCCCATCGCACCAGATTTTCTTTCGTTCAAACGTTCAATCCCTGACATTTCTTCATACTTTGCATCGCATGATGGACGGCTGGGCCCTGAGCATGACCATAATAGGAAACTGTCCTTTCTCTTTGATAATGACACATGCTCATAATACGAAACTGTCCTTTCTCTTTGATAATGACAAATGAGTCATAAGAATTTTGTCACCATTTTCGGCAAAATACTTTTAACAGCTAATTAAAAATATGCACATCTAAAATTATTATTGATATGCAAATGACCGGTTATTTTTTCAAATTAAAATCAAACTCATTACCCTATATGATTCAATATTGAATTTTATTATTATATTTTAACTTCATTATTATATTATTTTAGAAAAAAATTAAGAAAGTAAAAATGTTTCACAATAGATTTTTTTTTAAGGAAACAAAAATACTACAAAAACTCTTATTAACTTTTTAAATTCCTCAAATAAAATTTTATCTTTATATTGTACGTAATTGAGTCCTTAACATATTATTTTTATTGTAAGAAAATCACTAAAATCCGTTAAAAATAAGAGTTTACTTAAATTAAAATAATATTTTAGAGACTTAATTAGACAAAATTAATATTTTAATCATTTAATTAAATAAAAATAATAAATTAAAGGTTACAAAAAAATAAAAGCTTATTTTTTAAAATAAAATATATTTTTTAATATTTTAACCACGTTTTTAGTCTTTTACCATCCAAAGAAAGCATCCTTTGGGCCTGATTGTTTTTATAAATCCTAATGGGCTACTATTGACCACGCCTCACTGAGACATTTACTGGGCCTGAAGGATTTTACCCAAAGGTGATTGTCGGCTACTCGCTACTCGGTTATACTCCACAGTTTCCTGCTCAGGATTTCTCTCTTGAATCGAGCAATTATTTTGTTAGAAAGCATATTGTTTTAGTATTTTTTTTTTAATTAAACTTATTAATAAATCAAATTTATTCAATTAAAATATTTAAAATAGTATGTATTTATTCATGATTAGTTTCCACGGAATCATGTTTCTGAGATAAAAATATTAAGAAAATGACTTTAAATTTTAAGCCCACCAATAATATAACTTATATAAATGTAATTTTTTACATTTTTTTAAATTTTTAGATCAAAATTAAATTTCATCTAAATTTATCTTAATTGTCAACAAAATTAATAATGTTAACTTTTTTTTATCAAAATAAGAATTTAATCGAATGAAAATAAATATTGAAAAGATTGATTAATTGTAATAAATAAAATAAAAATTTTGATTATTTTTTTTAATCATAGTTCAAAAATTTTTTATATCCTTTAAGTTTATAAAAAAAATAAATAAATTATTAATTATTTAATATATATATAGATCATTTAATCATGTTTGTAAGATAAAAAATTAAGAAAATGACTTTAAATTTTAAGCCCACCAATAATATAACTTATATAAATGTAATTTTTTACATTTTTTTAAATTTTTAGATCAAAATTAAATTTATTACTCATTTGAAAAAAAAGAATATTTTTAAATTTTAATAATTTTTATTTAAGAATAAAAATTTTTTATTAGTGTAAGTGAATCCCTACTTAATATATTTTTATGTATTTAGTAAAAACTAATCTTAGTGATTGATGTATTTGGTAAAAATTATTTTTATCTACCGAAATATTAGGTAAGGATTAATCTTAGACATTGAAATATAATAGGTAAGGTTTAATCTTGATCATTGATGTGTTTGATAAAATTAAATCTTGACAATTAGATAGAATTTGAAGGTTATAAATAGGTGTTTAATTTGCCATTTGTTTCATTCACCAAGTAAATAAGTAGGTGAGGGAGAATGCAAGAGAAATAAATCTTTATTCTTGTAATTTTTTGGGGTTTTTTTTTTTTTTTAGTTTGTTTTCGGTTTTGTTGATATATGTCAATTAAAGGTAAGTGATAAATTTTTTGTGATTGTAATAAATTTTCACATAATAATTTTGTATTTAATGGCTTATAATTTTTCTCTTATTTTAAAGATTTCACAAAAATTTAATTTAATATCACAAATTTGGCAAATTTTCACATAATAAATTTTGTGTTTAACTGCTCTTAATTTTCACAAAAATATAATTTAATATAACAATTTAACAAATTTTCACATAATAAATTTTGTGTTTAACTACTCATAGTTTTCACACAAAAAAAATTATTGAATGTAAAAAATTTGGCTTTTTTTTTAATTTCTAATTTATAATTAAACCTCATACTCTATTATTTATCTGGTTAAATTATGCGCACTAATAACATGTCAACTAATTCAAGGAATAATCGATAACAATTTTAGAAGTTAATAAGAAGGGATAAGTAATCGAGGTTAACAGTCTAACAAAATATAATCACTTAGTGTTATTTTATTTATTAATTCCAAAATTTATCACTTAGATTGATAAAAAAAAATTTATATTCATTAAAATCAAAAAATATTTTATATCAAATAAATAAAAATTAATATAAAATAAAACTAAAACTAATATTAAGAACTTTCTGAGTTTAAAACCTAAAAGACAAACAAATTAGTCTAAATGATATAATACTAAGTACAGCCAATTAATCTAAAAAAAAAGTGAAGAAAATAAATTATAAAATATAAGAGAATGAAACCATAGTATACTGATGAGTACAAAGAAACAAGTTGATAGCAATGAGTTTCTTGACTGGCCGATGCTAGAGCATGGTTAGCAACTTTCTTCATAACGTGATCTAATAAACCTGGAGTGATACGTGCGTGTGAATTGAGAATTGAAAATTGAAAATTGTTAATTGCAAATGTAAGTGAACGCAAGATAAGCTATCAAAATGCAAAGGTCAATTGCAATTCTAACCATTATGAGCAAAAAAATTGAACTAAAAGGTGTGAACTGAGAACTAAAATAATAATAATAATAATAAGAAATGAATTACATCATGTGGTAAATTGCATCTAAATTTATCTTAGTTGTCAAAAAAATTAATAATGTTAACTTTTTTTATCAAAATAAGAATTAATAGAATGAAAATAAATATTGAAAAGATTGATTAATTGTAATAAAAAAATAAAAATTTTGATTTTTTTTTAATCATAGTTCAAAATTTTTTATATCCTTTAAGTTTATAAAAAAATAAATAAATTATTAATTATTAAATATATATATATATAGATCATTTAATCATGTTTGTAAAAGTCAAAACCTCTATCACTCATATCCAAGAATAATAATTTTTTAAAAAAATTTTAATTCATTTTCTTATATAATTTGGAAATCAAAATCAAGTCCAACAAAAAAAAAAAGAAATTAATCCAAAACCTAATCATTTAATTAAAGAATTGATTTTAATATTTAATTAACGAAAATTAAATAAAAGCTTTTTCTACTCTTACCAAAGATTATAGAGGAGCCAAACCAGAATGATAGAAATTCGAATAATGAAATTCCGCAGTCAAGGGTGAGACATGAGTAAAAAATAAAAGGTCATTTAAAAATAATTAATTTTTACCTTTTTTCCTGTAAATCTTATCTATCTCTAAGATTTATAGAGAGATTTCAAAGTAAAATCTCTAATCCTAACTTGAAATATCTCATTGACAACAAAAATTTTTTATTCCAAAATATATAGAAAGAGTAATTTTATTCATAGACAAGCATGAAAAATTGTCTTTCATAATGGAAGGAAAAGCGAAGAGAAACATTTTCATTCAAGCATGACGTATATGTAGCCACAGCATAGATGTAGGAAAAGCATATGAGTGGACATTTCCCAGCCTGTGGTGGCTCATTGTGGACCAGTGCCCCAGCTCACCTGTAATGATTTGGACATATAGGGACATCAACTGTCTTGGCATGGCCTTAGACTGCCTTATATATACGACATGGGCCCTATCATCGAATTTATGGACTTACATGTTGGATGGGGCCTCTTTTGTTTTAATGGAACCATTCAAAATTTTCAATAATTTTTTTATCTCTTTAATTAAAAAATTTATATATTTATCTCATATTTAATTTATATTGATATATTAAATACAAAATATATTTTTATTTTTTTAAATTCATATAATTTTTATCAAAATTTTAAGTACTTAAAAAAAAAGGTACCCAAAATTTAAGCTGTTAACTATCAAGGTTTCTTGGGAACTTGTTGACCTTGAGATGAGAGGGACCGTGCCCAATTGCCTATAAACAACAAAGGTTAACTAGCTTGAAAAGTATCAGAACCCAAATTTAAGGTGAAATTATAGGTTCAATAAACTTCAATGTTGCATTTCATGTCGGTTAGGTTTGGTCCGTGGCCATTAAAATTCCTACTCAATCATATTGTAGGGACAGATATGGGCCTTGGCATTATGAGAAGAGCCTGTCAGAAGAAAAAAAAAATTTAATGACACTTGAAACCTACAGTTAAATAAAAACATAGGTACATTCACGAAAGTTAGCTTTTGGCAAGGAAAGTGTATTTTTAAAATTCGATTTTTGCAAAAATTATTTTAAGAGTGAAATCAGGTGATATTAAAATATAAGAAGATCATTTTGATGAAACATTAAATTTAAATACATTTTCAATAATATAAAAAAAATAAAAAATACTTTACTTTTCTATTAAGGTAGGGTCCTCTCCATCCATCAAATTCATTATGGATTTATGGTTTTAAATATTGAACAATGAAAATCTTCTTTTAAGTCTCTGGGCAATAAACATTTTATTAAATCAGTGTCCCTTTTGCATCTTGTGAGATTACTTTTATTAGTGTTATATATATATATATATATATATATAAAGTTAATATAACAGAAGATTATCTTATTTTAAAGTATGTATATATTGTTAGATTTGATGATTCATATTTTTTTATAATAAAAATATTAAAATTTATATATTAATATCATATTTTATATTAAAATTATATCATAATTTGTATCAATATAAAAATATAAAATATATATTTTTAATTTTATTAAATTCATATATAATTATTACTAAAATTTTAAATTTTATTATTTTAAATTTTTTTATCATATTTATTTTATATTATCATATTATATTTTAAATTATCAAATTTATATAATATAAGTTTCAAAAATAACTTACAAATCATTCAAAATTATTAACAACGAAATCTAACTTAAATCTTACAAATAAAATATTGATCTTTATCCATTCAACAAACTTGAGTTGGTGCTACCTTCAATTATAAGAAGGAAATAATAAACTTGTAAAACGGTGAGCACTATCTCACAATCATGAAATGATTACTTCAATTAAGGCTTTGGTTGTGAAGTGGGGAGTCGACGAAAAACTTGGAATAACTCTTTCAAAACGGGAAAGGTCCACAGAGTGGTCCAAAATGGTGGGTCGTGGCCACACAAGTAGGTACCCGAAAACAACAAGGCAATGGGAGGGAAAAAAAAAACTAGGGTTTGACATTGACAATAAACCTTGCATATTGCCAGTGTTTAATGATTAGGTGTAAAAGTAACGTAAATGGTGTTGGCTTTTGAGGCCATCCATTGGACCCCGTCATTGTTTGGGAACAAAACAATAAAACTAGTGCGACGTGTAGCTAAGCGACAAGAAATTCAATTCCATGATTTTGGAATCCGAGTAATTTAATCACCAAGCCCCGAATTTAGAGACTTTATATATAGGCTAGGACTGGAGTGTTAGAATTTAGAAATTTATTATAAAAATTAATATTTTAGGGGTTGATAATTTTCCATTTTCTTTTTTTGTTTGAAAATTAGAAACAAAAATATATTTGATAACTTGCATTTTTAAACTGAAAATAAAGTTTTAAAAATTATTGAAAACAAAAATAATGATGTTTTCAGATTTTTTTTAAACAATTTCGGCACTGTTACACAGTACTATTCACCCATTCGGCTACAGTGCCACTGCAATACTATTAGCGTTCAAAATTTTCGCTCTTGCCTAGATTCGAGCCTCTTCCATTTAGAATACAAAAATTTTAATCATTTTTTTTACATGTTTTTATTTTTATATTTTTAAAATAAAAATATTATATTCAAACATCTTTTGTAATTTAATAAATTAAAAATAAAATAAAAATAAAACAAAACATAAAACATAAACACACACAACAATATCAAATAATCCCTTAATTCATTGGATGGTTTTCGTTGGCATTACATCTTGCATTTATCAAAATCAATAGTATCCGATGAATTTGAAGAAAGGGATTCAAATCCAACGTATCTATTTATCATTAAATAAAAAATTCATGTGCATTTGATTTTTATGATGTACAAATGTAGATTCTTGTTAAATATAAAAAGATAAAATTTTAATTTATTGAAGATTAATGAATTGGACAAATAAACAAATCTTCATTCACAAAATTCATTGGTATTAATTATTTTTGACAATGTTTGAATGTAGATGTAGGCATGGCAGGAGCGTTGGTAATAACAAAACAAAATTTTATTCCTAGTTTTCAAGCTAGGAGCTTTGGAAAGAGAATTCGTAGCCAGAGGACAAAGCTCGTGGGCTTGGTTGGCTCTGACCCCACTCCACAAATTATGAACGACTTGGAGTCAGAAACACCGCACAACTGATTTTTTTTTTTCTTTTATAAGTGAGTTGACGCCAGTTATCGGCGTTTGACTAAGACACATGCCCACTTGCCCAAGTGGTGTATTAATTTTAAAAACAGCTCCATTAGTGGCGGACTGATTTTTGAGGCCCATTCGTTCGTCAATATTGTTGAAAATTAAAAAAAAAATTTTTTTGATATTTTAAATTTTTCTCATAAATATTTTTTATTAATAAAATTAATAAATTAATTAATAATTATATTTATATATTATATGTAAATACTAAAAAAAAAAAATCTGAAATCCATGCTTCATTGTTTAGTTTAATGTAATTAAGCAATTGAGAATAAAGAAACTTTCACTAAAGGTTTTTGTGGGGAAGGTAGTCTGATTATTGTGCCATTGGTTTCCAGATTCTTAGCAGCAGGAGGAATTGGTGTAATTTGTGTCGACGACACACCCAAAAATCTGATACAGCAAAGCAAAACAAAAACCAAAGTACCAAACCCTATTCCCAAGCCTATGAGATGAGAAATTATATTACATTAATCTCCCAAATGTTGCCTTATTGGATAAAATTTATATGAAATTATCTAAATGAAGTTTGTGAATTTTTTTTTTATAAATAATTTAACAAAAATTTTAATAAAAAATTTAAATCGATAAATTAATAAATTTTAATGTGAAAATTAATAATATATAAAAAAATTATTTAAAATATTAATTATGATTCAAATTTGATTGATACTTATTTAACAGTAAAAATTTTATTAATATTTTTACTAAAAATATCTATTTAATAAATATATCAAATTTTATAATTTTTTTTCAAATTTTACATACTTAATTTATGTGACGAGATTTTTTAATCTGTTAATTTTAATTTTTAATTTTATTTACTTATTTTTAATAAAAAATTTCACAAATTGTACTTATAAAACTTTATACAAATATTTTCCAGTCTTGTTAAGGATTAATCAAATTGCCGCTCCATATAAAGTCTCTGAGCCTTTATCTTCAAGAAAAGAAAAGAACATACTTTCTAAGGTATCCTACATGTATTCGATAATAATGCAAGTAATGCAATGTTTTCAACTTACTACTTATAACAGTATTATTTTAGCAGCTAGAAATGCACACACACCAGCCAAACACATAAAATAAAAGCAGACGTATTGGTTTGCATGTATGAATGTGATTAAAAATACGAGAGTATCAAGTGATTTATATTTATAAGGGAAGAGAGTAAAGCAAAGGATATTCCATAGAAAGGATTAGACATTATTCGATAGCTTTTACTTCTCTTCCCCAAGTGGCCAATTTGATCTAACCATTGACCCTACAAAAGAAATTTAGCCATATCTTTTCTCACCTGTGGGTTCTACACTTTATGTGTAAATTTTATAATTTATTAATTTTAATAATAATTGCTATAGAACCCTACAAGCTCAACTTATGTAATTATATAGATCTCATGTTATGCATTGGTGTATAACTATTTGCATACGTTTAAAAAGAGGAAATAAAATAAATTTATGATCACTAAAGTTAAAAAGACATGCGATCACTTTTAAAAAGATAATATCTAATAAATTTGATTTTAATTTTAATATTTATAATTTATTTATCTTTAATTTACGACTTCCTTTATATATAAAAAATTTAAACATATAACACGCATGCAATCACCTACCAAATTGATTAAGAATTTGTGTGTGTTACAAGAAGAATTTAAAGTCGTATTTGTTATATTTTAATATATATATATATATATATATACATCTTTACGTACACTAGCAGATTCATTTTTTATAGGAAGATGTTCAGGAAGATATTCATGGATATATGTCAAATTTAAAAATTAACAAAATTTAAAAGAAAATTTTTTCTGGACATCTTTAAAAATTTTTTTTTGGGACACTTCTAAAGATTGAAATATAAGAAATTTAGAAAGAAAATTTGTTCATGACATTTTTTTATCGGTAAAATTAATAAATTTGTTCATAATTTTTTATATATATTATAAGTGAATATTTTAGAAAAAAATATTGAATCTACCGTTGCAAACAAATGCATATATACTTTTAAAAGATAAAATCTTAGAATCTCATTTAAAAGTTTAAATCTTTTTTGTAATTACCATTAAAGTTTAAGTAGTAGAAAAAACTTGGGAAAAAAAAGAAAATGAAGGAGTGCATGTATTGTAAAGAGTAGGTCATCTTTTTTTTTTTTTTCAAGTTAATTTATTTTTAAACTCTCACTATTTTATTACATATTTAATTAAATAAGTTATTACGTGTTTAATTTTTTTTAAATTTATAATTTTTAAATGTCAACTAATTTAAAAATTAATCTACGAAAATAACTTATCTGTAATTAGCAGAAAAAAAAAAAGGGTATGAATAGGAAGATGGCCCTTTTGGATCGATCCCAATTGCAACTTCATCGGAGAGCCAAAGGCTATATATAGCTAAGGTATCATTTTCCGTTTTTCACCTATCATTTCCCCATTTTAGTTCCCTATTTTTTCGTTCTCTTCGCAAAATTTAGAGAAGAAAATCCAGTGGAGTAGATTTCCTCCAAAAGAGTTAAAATTAAAAAAAAAAAACAAGCCATGTGGAGCCACCAGCTGGGCCCACGTGACAAAAAAATTTGTGGGGACAATTTCTAGTTAATTGGAGTGGTCCCACATTCACTGTCCTCGAAGCAATCAAACGGCTCCCCGTCCTACATTCCAACAAATGAGTCTCTTTCCTTTGTTTCATTTTCCTTCCTTTTGTTTATTATTATTATTTTTTCATTTTGTATTGTCCAATTTGGGACCCACGCCATGCAAAGCTGGCGTGGCCACAGATTCCCCTCTTCTCCCAAATTCCATGAGCACTACTCATAGCCGTGTCACATTAACAGAATAATCCTTTTTGGGGTATTATGAAAATTATGAACAAAATTTAATTTCACTTTTCTTTTTCTGTGAATTTATTTTCACTTCTTTAAATATGACCTCGGTAACTAATATTTTTACTTTTGTTGATGAAGTAAAAAATGTTTAGATTTTTTTATATAAAAGTGATTATATTTTTAAAAACGATTGAATGAATAAATTTTTTTGTATATTTAAGAAACTCTTAAAAAAATTATAATTACCAATGAGACCTTGATTGAATGGCAACGACGAAATTCTAAAATCTTAAAATTTTAGACTCAAGTTCATTGAATGTGAATTTGGTTATTTAATTAAATTATAATTTATTAATTAATTATTTCGTGATGTAATAATTGATTATATGAATATAATACTTGATTATAAATTAAATTATAAGTATAACTTAAAAAAAAAACTATAACCAGGTGTTTCCTGAATCATGATTCATGAATCAAACCTTAAAATCAAGAATCAATAAGAAAAAATCGAAAATTTTGAAGAATTTTTTCAAAACCAAATGAATTAAGTTTACAATGACAGCCATTCTTCTAAGACTGAAAAAAAGGACAATTAATGGAGATCAAAGAAATTTTGTGAATCTGTTATTTTGCTTCCATTGCTACCAAAAGATAACAAGTGATAAAAACACACAAGGACGAAGTGCAGATTTCAATTTCCTTTTCTATAAAGTTTTTTTTTTTTTTTATTCACATGAAATAACATGTCCAAAACTTGCCACATTAATTAGCATTACAAAGTTAACTTGCAATCCTTGCATAATATTAACTCCTAGTACGATGGAATTTGAGCTTGGTAAAATCCTTTTGGGCCACGGTGATTATTATCTATACTGCGGCAACTGTCTCGTCTTTGGTGGAGACGTCGGATCTGGTGGCGGAAGAGCCCGTGGCTTGCTTCTTGGATGCTGTCGAACATTTCTCTCTTTTTTCATCTTGGTTTATTTGATGTTGCCTGCACTCTAGGCTGCAAAATGCTCCATCACCCCTGCAACAAATAAATAACTTGCATCATGAGTCAATTGCAAAGTTAAAGCTGTAATAATTAATCAGGAAAGAGATCTATTTAACTTCGATTTTTCAACAAATTAAAGTATAAAATTCTGAATTTATTTAAATTCAAAGTTTAAATCGTTCGATTATACAATTATTTTTAAAAAAAAAGACATCCACAGAATTTGAGATTAAAGTTTCATATTTAAACTTATTCTAGATTTAGTTTATGATAAGCTAGTAACTAAAGAAGAATTATGGGATTCAATTGGCAATTACCATACAAGGTTTTAATTGTAAAGGAAGGGTGTTAATTTTGAAAAGCTGAAATTCCTTACAATTTGTAAGTTTCCAAAGAAGATTTCGAAAATATCAAAGAAATGAAGAGAAATTGAGAATAAGATGTATGATGCAGTAACAAATAAAGACAAGAATGGGGGAAGAGTCTGTGTAAGAAAATAACTTGAAATTCCTTCCTATGTCCAAACAAAAAAATCATTGGCAAAAAGAAAAATTAAAATGGAAAATAAAACAAAAACTCCCTATATCAAATTGTCTTTGAGAAAGAGAAATCCAAAGAAGCCTAAGAACAAAAAAAAAATTGAGTAATGAAAAAAAATATTTTAAACCAGACAATTAAAAGTTCCTGACAACAACAATCTAGACTTGGTCTAGAATTTTCTTTCTTATTAAAATTTTCTCAATTAATTTACCAAAAATATACCAATAAAAAAAGAAAAGAGAAAGGGGGAGATAGGAGGATCGCTTGAGGGAAAAAATTAATACCTATACATGTAGATATCACGGCCAGGAACAAGGCGACGTCTGCAAAGACCGCAAGACCTTAAGAAATGAGGGGTTTCCATAAATTCAACTGAGTGCTTTCTATGAACTCTGGGTGATACCGTCGCTAACAACCGTTGATCTAACCCTTCAAGGCTGCTACCACCACCATCACCAGCAACAGAAGCTGCTGCTGCACCACCACCACCATTAGCCTGCATCTGAGGACCCCCAAAGCCACCAAGAAGGCCAGCAGCAGCCAGCTGTTTCTGGTAGTTGTCAAAAAGTTTATGTGGACCAGACGATGGAGCTTCAGCGTTGCTTGTGTTTAGATCAAAAGTGATCTCTGTCATGCTTGTTGTTCTCTTCATTGGTGGCCTAGGCCTCTTCCCTAGCAACATCTTACTTATCTTCTTCTTCTTCCTTTTTTTTCCTCTACGGTACTCCTCGAAAGGTCTCCAAGGAAAAGCTTGACAGAGCTGAGAAAGTAAGAGAGAAACAATAGAGGAGTGAAGAAGAAAGGGAGATGGGGCAGATAAAAGAAGAACCAGAAACCGAGGAATTAATCTGAGCCGTTCATTCTTTTTGTTTTTCATTTCCTTTTCTTGTTTTGGGTGTTTGCGTCATACATGGAAAACCCAGGTCATACTATGTACTATTAAATTTAATAATACGTATTTCGCCAATGACAGCAGTCAATTTCTATTACTTTTAACTGCCAATTATTTGTTGACATGTCATTTTTCCTATTTGGTTGGGGCCTCCTCAAATCAGTAAAGTCATAAAATAATTTATTGCAGCAATGTTAGACAAAATGATTACCATATATAAGGAATGTAATCATTACATAGCCAATTAAGGAAGAAAACTTATTTTGAGAAAAGTAGTATTTTAATTTTCTTAGCAAAATTTACACTTAATTTTGTGAAATTTTAAGAAATTTTAACAGGAAGCAAAATCATATGCTCTGTACCAGCTGAAGTCTAACAAATGCTCTCTCTCCCAGTATATTGACTCTTCATTGAAATGGTCATTTGTTTCAACTTCCAATGCCAGAGAGGCTGCTGCTTTCTGCCCACAATATCATAATCTCTGGCCTCTGCTAGATATCTGTATGTTAGTTGTACACTGTCTATAATTTATTTCGAGAAAGTACGTCTCATGGACGCTGCAGGTGGGAAGTAAAATTCTTCATTATTTTAGTAGTAAATTGTGTTTTCACTTTTTAACTTATCCATGCCTTGTTTGCACTTTGCAGACTGTTTCCCTTCTGCCAATGTTACTTCCACCCAAGCCTGCTGGACCACCACGTCGGCCTGCTCTGTTCCGTCAAGTAAAACTTCGACCATATATCCTCCAAAACCCCTGCCATCCGCTCTCTTATGAGACAGGTCCTCCTATAGCTTCCATCACCGACTACAAACACAGGAAAGAAAAGAAGTAAAAAAAAAAAAAGAATTAAGACAAAACTCTCAATAGAAAAATATTAGACTCTAACAATATAACAATATTGATATAATTTTTTTAAAAGAATGCTTAGACAAAATTATACATTAATATTATGCAACTCAGTGATTTACAGCATCCGTGACAGTGACAAGAAATGCGTTCATGAAGTGGAAAGTTGGGGATCTGCGTAGGCTGGATTATGAGAACATTTTTCTTAAAGCATTTGGTTCTTTTATTGTGGAGAGAATATGCCAGACCCAGAAATTTGTAAAAGAAGTAGTGTATATTCTTGTAGCATATATATATATATATATAACTTTTTATCATGGTAGGATAACTGTTTTTGCTTCAAATCGAGATTTCCAGCACCTAGTTTTGAAGATATATAATATATATATATCAGTTTGGGGAAGCATATGAAATATTTAAATAAGATTTTGACTGGATATTTGGCTTCCAAAACACAGTTGAAATCTTCAACAGTAGTTTCACACTATATTTAATTTAGAGTTTGATATTATATGGAGTCCTTTCCACTCTTTCTTTCAAAAGGAAAATATTATTCTCAGCATTTGTAACATGGTTGGCATTGTTTTCTTTTAAAGTGAACCCACTTTTTCTTCAACATGATGACCTATGAAAGAGATGGAAAGTGACACAGAAAGAGGACATGAAACAAAATTATAAGAATCCACCCATCCTGGTTTTGTGAAGCACAATGAAATGTGAGCGTGCAAAGTGCCAACTCTGCCTCTCCCAAAATGCTGATTGTTTGTTGGTTTTTAAGTTTTTAAGTAAAAAGGGCTTCACTGCTTTGAGACCTGAGGGTTTAATTTAATCAAAGGTCAGAGTTTTCTGCAAGCACTAATTTAGTACTTCTTTTCCACTTTCTTCAAAGAAAATAGGAAAAGGCTGTACTAATGTATTTTGATATCTTAGCATGAAGATCTTCCTTGTCTCTCCCTGCCTACCAAGCACATAAATAGTCTTTATATGAAAGATCATACAATAAGAATTATTGCACTTAGTATTAATTGATTTTAAATTAATATCATTTTAAAATTTACAAAAACATTTTGAGGTTCAAACTAAAATGATGATTAAAAAAACATTTGTGAAAATTTTTTTTTTCTGAGATTCTAATTGCGGTAGAAGAATATGGATCAAAATGAAATTCAATGTACTACTCAAATTAGTTTTTAGGAATCCAAATATAAAGATAATAACGGTTCAATCTGATTCAGATTTAATTTGATTTTTTTAATATTATATACTATTATAAAAAATTAAAATTCGATCTAAATCTGAACTAAATCTTCATTTGAGTTGAACTAAATTAAATTAAAATTTATTGATTTAGTTTTATTTGATTTACCAGTTTTTAATTTTTTATATATTATTTTAATATAAAATTTAATATATTTAAATAAATTTTGATACAAAATTATTATTTTTATTTTATAAAAATTAAAAAAATATATAAAAATTAAAAAAATATAATTCGATTTAATTCGATTTTTTTTTTTAGTTTTTGATATCTCAATTTGAAATATGATCCAAACTTAATATATATATTTAATATATGAATTTAATTCAAATCAAATAAAAAAAATCCTTACTAAATTAAAATCTACGATTGCAATAAATTTTTGAAAATTTTTTTTTTAATGTAATGCCAAAAACTCACCCTTTGGTGAGCACATTACAAACATCATGTCTTGAAAGGCAGTAAACTTGGTCGGAATAAACTTGCTGAATATTAGGCTGACATGCAGCCTGCTAAGTGATAAAATGATTTGGACCGTTGAGCAAGAGAGAGATTGATTCATGGCTCAGTTAAAAGGAGGTTTTCCCGTTTTCTGTACATTTCCCAATTCTCTGCTACCATGCCTTTCCAATGCAGAAAAATATCTAATGGATGAATCAAAGATAATGATTGCTAGATGCAGCGATTACTTTGAACTGAGGAGTTTGCTTCTGGGGTTAGAACACATTTTAATTAGTGGTCCATATACTTGACTTGAGAAACAACACATGTGAACAGCTCAGTTGAAGTTGAGATATCAATATTTGTGTTACAAATTCTTGTTTGCTTAATAGTTTTGCCAGTGAAATTGTTAAGCAACTTGTGAGCTACGTTTACTCTGTCTCTAGCGGGCGATGATATGTTCGCAGGGCGTCGTCACTTGCTTCTACAACAATGATCAATTATTGTTTGGCACCCATCATTACAGAAATAAAAATCTACACATTTTCTTCGATATGTCTCTTCCTTTTTTTTTTTTTTAAACTTTTTAAAAACCTCTTTATCTTATATGCCACCCGATGTTATATCAAAATGTTAAAAAAATATATAATTTAAATTTTATAAAAATTATATATGAATTTGATAAAAATAAAAAAAATTATTTTCATATTTTATATGTATTAAACATAAAATAAATAAATAACTATTATCATATTTATCGGTTTTAACAATACGAGTAATTAACATTGAAGAAGAAAACCTTTACCATAATTACATGGTATTGTTTTAAGCTATGAATATAATCTCCAGTAGTAGGGCGCCCAAGAACAAAACAAGATATCTTCATTGAATCATAGAATGCAGGTCCTACAGTACTACTAGGGATATGTAGATGAAAAAATTTGACCAAAGGAAGGGAAAATCTAAGAGGTTACCGTGGGATGAGAAATAAATTTATGTTGTAAATTAATAAATGGTGTCTCCCACTGATATGGACATAGACGAAGAACCTATGATGCATTGATATATGCATAAAAGGTTAGGATGTCACTACATTTTTCTTCCATGGATTCCACTCAAAGCTTGATGATTATTGATTTTCATTTGTGAGGTGAAAAAAAAAATGCAGTTGTGCACACCCCTAATAACGGTGGACACTGATCACAAAAATTCATACAAAAGAAACAAAAAAGTCATTTAAAATTTGTTGAATTACATATGACACTAGTAACTAGACACATTTAACCAGGTTCATGTACAACTAAATTCATGAATAACTAAATATGAATAGATAATATGAAGAAGCAGCAATTAAAAAGACTCTCCTCCATCACTGTTAGCTTTTTTGCCAATTCATCCCTGTTGTTCACCGAATTGTTTCCAGGTTCTTAAATTTATTTTTGTGACTGACTTGTGAGAATTTCAAACTTTTCCATGTCAAGTGCTTCCATTTGGATCCAGCTACGCAGTTACTGTTCTTCCTGCTAAGCCTCAAGTTGGGCCCCTTTTGTGAATCCTAATTCTCTCACTTTTTTGGATTATAGCTCACAAGAAAAGGACTTGATGACCCAAAAACATTAAAACTAACCAGAAACAAAAACGAGCACACCCACAAAACGACATGAAACATGAATTAGTGTGCTAGCTCCAAGGTACAAATTAATAAATTATGGGGACATATTGTACTCTTTATAGTGCAATTATATACCATAGAAAGAGGACCATTTTCAGCTTAGACAAAGAAGAAAAGAACAGTTGGGACCAGAATATATAGACAAAAAAAATATGTATAGAATGGTGCATGTGAAATATTTTTATTGAAAGTTTTTTGAAGAAATTAATTAAAAATGATATAAAAAAAATCAAATAAGAAGCACGTACATGTGACACTATATCTATATAAAATACTTATGTTGATGTATTTATAATTTACATGTAAACAAAGGCTATGATACCTAGGGATGGGAATTCAACCCGACCCCGACGGGTTTCGACCCGATCCGACCCTATGAGATCGAGTTTTTTTTTTTTTGAATTTCGGGTTTCGGGTCGGATCGGGTAATGTTAAGAAATAATCGGGGTCGGGTCGGGGTTGGGTTTTATGCATACCCGACCCGATATTATTTAAAAAATTATTTTTTAATTAATTTTTTAATTATTTATTTATATATATTTATATAATAATATTTTTAAATATTTATATTTAAAAAATAATATTTTTATTAATTTCGGGTCGGGTCGAATCGGGTACGGATTATATAATATCGGGTTCGGATCGGGGTCGTGTATGAAAAAATAAAAAAAATTCGGGTCGGATCGGGGGTCGGGTTTATTGATGATAAAGTCGGGTCGGGTTCGGGGTGAGCAAAACCCACCCCGAACCCGACCCGATGTCAACCCTAATGATACCTATCAATTAATGGATTCAAAGCCCATGTACTCATGCTCACTGGATTTTGATGCCCCTTTTATGGAGCAGCAGAATCGGATTTTGTGATTTATTAATGTTTATATAATAGTAGTCCAGTCTCTTTCTGGGCCATAGACCAAACTCCGAAGGAAAAAAACCATCACTTTCCAGGCCTGTCTCTTTAGGAACTTGGCACTCGGCCTTAACCTTTAAGTAAAAAACCTGGATTCATTCGCCTGTTAACGGATGAACAAATGTGGACTGGCTCACGAGCGTGATTGGTGGTGGTAATCAATGAAAAATTATAATGCCGTCCCATCCCCAACTTTGCTTCCCTTGGCAACCTTCTCAAAGACACCATGTGACCAGCGGTAATTGCCAACTGCAACCAATCACGACCTCAGTTCTATCCTCTACTCTCTCCATGTCCACTCTCCCCTCAACTCTACCAATAATACCTCGCCACATCACCACACTAACCCCATCCATTAGCCAAAACACCCCTTAGGTCTTCAATATTACCAAATCAACACCATTGTTTTTACGTGGCAACCAAAAACAAGAAGTTTTACGCCTTATCCACCACACACGAAAATACTCTCTTAACGCGGCTTGGGTAAGTTCATTTATTTCAATGTTCACTTTTGTTTAATTTCCTTATGTCACTCCACTTTATCATCATTCCCTCTCTACCCTTTTTTATTTGTTGCTGAGAATTTGATCTCCAAACCGTCCTTTCCATTTCTTCATTTCTTTCTCAAGAAAAACCCAGAAAGGAGGTAGAAAAAATATGGCCAAAATATTGTTGCTCATTGCACTATGTGTGCTCCCAGCTCTGGTTAGTGCTACACGCATGGTGAAGAATCCATTGGTGGTGCAAGGACAAGTATACTGTGACCGTTGCCGTGCTGGTTTTGAAACCCCTAAAACTAGAAGCATGGCTGGTACTTTTCATTTCTGTCAGACTTCTGTGTTATCTATGTTCCTATGTCAGTTTTTGTGTGTTATGTTGGTGACATTGTTTGATCTGATGTCTTAGCTTTTGAACTGGTAGATCTGTGAAGTAGTTTCAGGTTTTTATGTTACATGAGTGCTAGTAAATAAGTAATGTATGAACCCTAAAATAATGGAAACAACCATGACTTGATGGACTGATGGTCGATTATAGTTTTTTTCACAAGGGAAAACCGCAAAGTTCAAATCTTGAAAAAACGGCAAAGAATAATTAGCCTAACAATATGAAAACTATAGGTTTTTAACTAGAATTTCAAGAACAGACCAAGAATCAGCCTTTGTTAATCAATTGGCGATTCAAAGGTGTAAATTTTAACAAAAAAAGGGGAAAGCTTTATGGTTCCAAAATGATAGCATTGCTCATAGTTTTATGAACCCAAAAATGTTGATTCATGGAGATGGAACATAGTGTTGTCGTTATCTGATTAAACTCCATTGGCTGTTGGTGTTGTGGAAACTGAATTTAGTTTCCACAAGATTGTTGCTTTGAATTTTGGTTTACTGGTAATGTGCTTTGTAGGTGCCAAGGTTAAGGTGGAATGCTCTGACAGGAAGACCGGCCAAGTTGTGTACAAGAGGGAGGGATACACCGATTCAACCGGACAATACAAGATTGTTGTGTCTGAGGATCACTTGGATGAGATCTGTGATGCTGCTCTTGTGAAGAGCTCCCAGCCCGAGTGTGCCAAAATGTCACCAGGTCGTGAACGTGCCCGTGTCATCTTGACCAACTTCAATGGCATTATATCCAGCACCCGTTATGCCAATGCCATGGGCTTCATGGTTGACGAGGCTGAAGCTGGCTGTGCTGAGATTATGAAGCTGTATCAGGAGGAAGATGAATAGAGTATGGTTTGGAGTTATTTTCAAGTCCGAATGACTAGTCAGCATATGAATATGATGTTGTCTGCTATTTGTTAATTGAATTGTTTCGTTACTTCTCTGTTTAGAGGACTTAATAACTTATTTTCTTTGAATTCTATTACTAGTATAAAAATATGCTACGGCTTCTATCTGATAAATATTTTGGGTAATTGGTGTTCTTTTTCCTTGATGAATCTACCTTAAAATAATATCCTTCTCTGCCAATGCATTTGATTTGAGCGAAAAGCAGAGAAGTCATTAGTTGTTTATTAAGTTCTGTTCTTAAGGATAAGTGTCAATGTGCCGCTGATTCTTGGGTTCGGTTTCTTAAGGTTGAGTCCCAAGCCTAGATGATATTCGCGTATGGCTCTAGCCTTGAAGATGTTCAAATTATGGGGTGGCTTGAGTGGACTAGCTAGATTAGCTACATACTGGAACCAAACGGGGCCTGCACCTGCCCCAGCCGAACCTATTGACAGCTCGAATGGTGCTAGCCAGGTTATATTTTAAGCCCATGCTTGATGGTGGCTTTGAGAGCATGGAATCGAATCCAACTAAAGGGAATGGAAATTGATTCCTTGATTAGCATAGAAAAATTTCTATTAGCATGGAAACAGAGGATTGCTATTCATGGTTGAATGTTGACGCCTATTTCCATATTTTCTTCGGTTGAGATTGGCAAAGAGAATCAAATGAATGAAAGAAAATGGTCATATCCAATGACCAAACAAACCACTGTACAGGATGGGCTGGAACCGATGTCAATTCAATGGGCTCTAAAATGTCAATTTGCGATTTTGGGCTTTGATATAATGTCAAAAATAAATAAACAATTTAAAAAAGGAGTGAAACTCAAGATAAGATAAATTTTTTTACAAGGTTAAAATACAAATGAGATATACATTAGCTGTACGCTTGAATTTAAATTAAACTAGTATAAGATTGAATCTACAATAAACTAGGAGATTCAATCTCAACATTTAATTAGAATAAAATTTAAAATCATATCTAGTACAATTTTTTTATTAAATCCAAATGAGATTAATTTAGTTTTTTGAATGATTTGGATAAATCAATAATTAACTTAATTTTTTTAATTGAGCATTTGAATCTTAGAAAAGGGTCAGGATTTACAAGGTAAAAGAAAATTATCCTGCCTTGGTAACCCAAGACTCCTTGATTCAATGAACCTTGAGAAAAAAAATTTATATACCAACTTCAATCGAAGCAGAGAACAATGCCTCGGCATATTCTTTCAGACGCCAGCAAAAATCATTAAAACTTGAAGTTTGTGCCGCATACCAAAAACATGAGATGACCACCCTTTTTTGACCTTGGAAGAGAAAGTCAGACCTCAAATTTTGAAGGAAGAGTTTGGTAGGTGTGGCTTGCATCACACATAAGCACGTGCAAGATTACCAAAGGAGAAGGTGGCAGAATGGCGAAAGGAGTTAGGTGGTTTCAACTTGAGGCCTTGAAGGGTTGTTAATAATTTCTTTCCTAAGGGCTGATTTGCAAAAGTAGCAAAATATTCGGTGTATTAGTATTTAAATTTAATTTTTTTTTCATAGTTTTTGTTGGTAAACTATTTATAAATTTTAAAAATAAATTGATAAAAATTTAATAAATTCATAAATTCTAATTAAATTAACAGTTTGTTCTAATTTTGAAAATGAGATGATTTTTTTACTTTAAAATTTTTTCATACAAAAAAAAATTTAGGCTGAGGTATAATATTTTTTAAAACTTTTAATCTATTTTTAAAATTAATTTTTATCCATTTAACTTACATAATGAAGATATTAACTTCTAAATTTTATTAAATTTGCAATTTGAAAAAAAAAACATATAAAAAAATCTAATAATTAATTTAATTGGTTATGGAATTATTGATGTTGCTTTCTATTTGTAGTCATATTTGGTGTAGATATGATCCAAATATTAAATTATCCACAGCTTGTTTTAAATCAAAGCCTTTGATACTTTCATATCTTGAAATTCAATCTCCAAAACTAAACAAATTGTATTAAAGAACTCCACGAATTGAGAACTAAATTGAGAAAATATTTTGTGGAAATAATGAACTGCTAATATGTTTTGAATCAAAGTTTGTCCATAATACAAATAATTCAAGAGTTTAAGAAATCAATAATTAGTCTAAAGATAATCATTAATTCTTATAATAATTTGAACTTTGACATTGTCCATAGTGAAAACAAAATAATAAAAACAAGTTGTATACCTCAAAGTAAAATTAAAAAAAAAAAAAAACAAAACAAAGAATGAGGCAAAACAAATCCATAAAAATCAAATAATTTAAAATAAGATATAATAGGAATATAATACGAAAATAAAATTTAAAAATAATAAGATATAAAAATTATAATGATAATTTTATATAAATTTTAAAAATAAAAATTTTATATTTTATATTTTTATATTGATACGAATTATAATATATAATTTAAATATAAAAATTAATATAAATATAAATATTAATATTTTACGGGAATCGTTATATCTTAAAAAACCCTATAAATTTCAGTTTTGTTACGAGAAAAAGGGTATTTGTCATTAAGCTGTTACAAACGTGACCATATCTGAAGAAAAAGAACAGAACAGAACAGCGACGACAACAACATCAACGGTTGTTCCTATTTAACCTGAGAGTTTGCATTTTTATATTATACTAAAACAACTCAAGAGTTTCCGATCTTTCAAATTTGTTTTTTTGTCTCTTCAGATTGACATGTAAAAGCTGCGAACGCTCAAATAAACTCTACCTACTCTCCTTCTCCGTCAGCTTTTCTTGCTTTTTTTTTCCGTGTAGTAAGAAAAACTTCCCTTATATTCGCATTTTTCTTTGCCTCGGTTTCTTCGCGGTTGGCCTGTATAAACTCGAGGTCAGTTTTTTCGTGTACCCAACAAGGTAAACACCCTCTTTTCCCTTCGTCCGGCATTTCATTTTTGGTTTCCGGGTTGTTGTCTTTTAAGGTTGGTTTCATCTTGTTCATCAATTTTGTCTCATTTTTTGGATTGGTGTTGTCCTGAAATTTTACTATTGTTTATTTGATTTATGGAAGAAAATCCCATGTGGGTAATGTTAAACTTGAGTCTTTGATTGGGTTACACATTTGATGCTTGGATCTGTCAGATTCTTTTCAATATAGGGTATTTGCTAATCAATGTTCTTATGATCGACTTCCTGACAGCCAAAAAATTTTGTTCTTATGATCGACTTCCTGGCAGCCAAAAAATTTGTCTTTTTTTTTTTTTTTTTGTTTTCTCTCAAAGGAATAACTTTCCTGGTTTTTACTGATGGGGTAGTGATCCTAGAGAGGTAGATTATGTTTCCTGAAGTTGTTGCCTCTCTTTTAATGTCGTTGGAGCTTGTTAATGATCTCAATCTGCCTTAAGTCTGCTTTTAACTATTGATTTAGAATGAATAGAAATCCTTAGAGGCATAATCATAAGTAACATTTATTTGCTCTAGAATTCTTTTGCCTTACGGCAATGGACGAGCAAATGCATTATTCTTGTGCGGAACATAAGTTTGTCAAAAATGAAGACTTTCTCCTGTATATTTCTGCTTCATTTGTCAAGTTATAGAAGGTGTTCTTAGATTAGCACTTGCTTGTCTTGAATTTTCAGAATGGCCAATACTATGTTGCACCAAACAGTTGGAACTCTTCAGCTTCTCAGCGATTCTGGAACTCATTGCAAAGTTGGGAATAATTCAGTAAGGTTGCTTCCCAAAGGTTTTAAGGTGGAAGTTGGGTTCTCAGAAAGAGGGACTTATAGTTCTGGACAGAGGAAATTCAGAGTTATTCAAGCCTCAGCTTCTCAAACCTCTGTTGCTGATCCTGTTTTATCTCCCTCAAATAATGGCACCCATGAATCTCGCAAGAAATCAAGTAAGCCATACCATCCTAGACATAGTTTCATATTTAATTAGTGAATAATAGACCGATTCACTATTTTTCTTCATTATTATAAGCTCAAACCAACAGCATCTGTTTAGACTTTATTCACTAGTTATTTTAGGTAACAGAAATCCTAATTTCTCAAAATTGCGGTGGCAGACTGCAAATGCACATTGATTCCAACTGATGCAAGTGATTTGGTATTTCCGTGTAACTTGGGGAACAAAGTTGGGTTCATTTTTGGAAATCTTCTGATTATTTTCCTGATATTCATTGCAGATGAAGCAGCTTTGATACTGATTCGCCACGGTGAGTCTTTATGGAATGAGAAGAACCTGTTTACAGGTTGTGTTGATGTGCCATTAACCAAGAAGGGAGTAGAAGAGGCAATTGAAGCTGGCAAAAGAATCAGCAACATACCTGTCGACATGATATATACATCGGCACTAATTCGTGCACAGATGACTGCTATGTTAGCCATGACTCAGCACCGCCGCAAGAAGGTAACTTGAGGAAAAATAAATATTATGGTAACTAAAGTTTAGGTGCTAATGACTGCTTGGTGATACTGAGCACCTGCTTTGTCATCATTGGTCATTAATAAACTCATTGACGGGGTTAAATGGCTTTGAAGTTATTTAGAATCCCTTATTTACTTACTAAAAGTCCAGGAGAGGTGATTTTATCATTCTTTGGTTTATTAGACTGAACATTGACCTGTTGGCAGGTGCCAATTATCATGCATGATGAGAGTGAGCAAGCAAGGGCATGGAGTCAAATATACAGTGAAGACACCATAAAGCAATCAATTCCTGTTATAGCAGCTTGGCAATTGAATGAAAGAATGTAGTCACTTTTTTTCCTCTGTATCAAGAAGAATGAAGTCATATTGTTCATGCTTTTCTGATTGTCCTCTTACCGGCTGTCTCAATTTTTCTCAATCCTCTTTCATAAATGATTCATGCACTATTCTCTCTGTGCAGGTATGGAGAATTGCAAGGTCTCAATAAACAGGAAACCGCAGATAGATTTGGGAAGGAAAAAGTTCACGAGTGGCGTAGAAGTTATGATATACCTCCACCCAATGGCGAGAGTTTGGAAATGTGTGCTCAAAGAGCTGTTGCATATTTTAAAGATAATGTAACTTCTATAGCTGGCTTTATCTGATAACTAATGATTTTGATATTTTATCATTTTGTCAATCTGTAAGGCCTTAGAAAACTTTACAGATTCAAGTTATTTTATATGATTTATTTAACACAACACAACGAATATATGGTTTGCAGATTGAACCCCAACTTCTATCTGGAAAGAATGTCATGATTGCTGCCCACGGGAATTCATTAAGGTCCATTATTATGTATCTCGACAAATTAACCTCCCAGGAGGTATGACCTTTTCTTTGTTCCATTCAGGATGTTTTTAATTTTCCTTGTACTCTTGTTTTATCATTAAGGCTATATTCATTCTTTATTCTTTATGAGATAGGTTATCAGTTTAGAACTATCAACTGGGATACCCATGCTTTACATTTTTAAGGAAGGGAAGTTCATTAGGAGGGGAAGTCCAGTAGCGCCAACAGAGGCTGGAGTCTATGCTTATACTAGGGTATGCAACTTCCTCTCAGCATTATTCTTCATCTGTTATGGACCTATGTACAAGCCCATTTACTTTTTCGCTTTTATATATATGCTTTTTTGCTTCATGAAGCATGAAATTGATAGTTCAATTCAGAGTTCTAAAGTAGTTAATAGACTTTGGGAATGTTTCAATAGTCCATGCTTTATAAATTTTGGAGCATGAGGAATAGCCTTGGCACTTCTATGCAGAAAGGAAGGTATTGTCTGTATCAATGTATAGATATGGCTATCACCATCTATAAATCATGAAAGCAGCTTGGTTCTTTTGAAACATCTTATAGCTGTTCAAACTGGTCATGCACGTTAAAAATTCTTCCATCATATGGTATGTTTTCGGGAATTGCCAACTCTGTTGTCTTTTAGGTAAAAACTTTTTGGGTCATAATATTATAATAACAATCATTATCCCTTTCTCTTCTTAACATGTATCGGATACTCTTTTGCTCGAAACTAGTAGCTTATGATGCTGAAGTAAAATTCTACTTGTTTCTTGAAAACATGATTATGCTTGGAAAAATCCTGATTGACATGGAAGGAGATTTTCTGGTTGAATTCTTAGGGTTCACATTAATCTGGAAATTATTCTTTTAATAGTCTGTCTTACCCTTGGTACTGTAGGTCTCAACCTGAAAAGGAAAAAGGAGAATACTTGCAGTAGAATTAATTATTACTCTCTATATCCTCTTGCTTTGAGGGACTTATTATAACTTTTTCACTTGGAATTATTAAGCTTAATCAAGAATACTAATACCTGTACCAACTGATTTTTTTGCAGAGGTTGGCTCAATACAGGCAGAAATTAGATGAGATGTTGCATTGACATTACCTTTAAGTATTAGGTAACATCAAATTTTCGGGCTTTTATTATCACTTTCTGTGTATTAGCCCACATTCCAACTCAAATAGTTTTCCATTTTTTTTTTCTGTTTTCCAGGGGCTTCTCTTTGCATTATCAGCTACATCTATGACTGTTTTGGTTATATAATGTTGGACCAATAGCTCAGAAGGTTAGCTACCGTCCCGGTTGATTTTCATGTGGATGCGCTAACCTACTAGTTCCAAGTCCCTGCCCATGTCGTTATAATTCTGGTTAGGTGTCTCTTTCAAAGATTGTAGGTGTGTCTCTTTCAAAGATTTTGAACATTCAAACCCTGTAACAGAAATACAGAAATAAGAAATTTTTTTGTCAGCGTTTACTGTGTTTAAAATTATTTCTGTCATTTGTCCTTTGTATTGAGAAAATATGGACTGAAAATTTGCTTTCTTATCGAATTCTTAGTATTTTCTGTCATTGTAACAAGTTGATTAAAAGCCAACAATTTTCGTTTAAAATCAACCTTATTGATGGTGACTGCTGGATGATAGCAAGAAGGAAACAAAGTCTAATGCCTCAATTCTAGTCATTGGGTTAAATACTTATCTAAGCAGTTAGA
Source organism: Durio zibethinus (assembly GCF_002303985.1). The sequence goes on along the minus strand of NW_019167949.1, from coordinate 4,540,588 downwards.
TACTTTTGTGTCCTCATATTGCATATTCTCTCAAAATATTTTCAAATGAAAACATGAAATTGATGCATTAAATCGGAGCAGATTTTGTTGCCATAGCCAAATAGGGATGGACGAGCCGAGACAAAGCTTAATTGATCATATGGTGCTTTCTGGATGTAGATGATATCTATATAGACGGATATATAACGTTTAATTCTTATATATATATTGTATAATGAAGTACTGCATGAGTGATATATAAGAATCCAAATCTATGGAACCACTCGTGTTATGGTCTTATGTTCTTCATGTAGCAGTCAGACCGAATGACCACTTTGCCAACTGCAAAGGGCTACAAGCCCACGTAACCCTTAAAACTGGCCAATAGTTTGGGCACAATGAGCTCTTAATATCTATGGTCCTGCTAGTGCAAGGCTAAGGCCCCTTCCAGAGAGTGAACTGGCCCTTGGGTGGGGTTGGGGCTATTTATTTAAGCCTTTGTTTCCCACGTGAAGGTGAAAACCAGTTGTACATTCAACAATCTGTTAGTAAAATATTACCTTTTTAAATTGAATAATCAAAATTTAAGATAATCTCAATATATATATATATATATATAAAAAGTAATTCGACAACCTTAGTAGCTTAATAATAACTAGGGATATGCATTATTGCATCCATATTTGAAGTAAATCTTTATGTCAAATATTAAAACATTAAGAATATGTTTGGTACATAAAATTATAATAAAATAAGATAAAATGATATTATAAATAAGATTATATTAAATAATATCATCCTATCTTGTGTTTGATATATACAAGGATTAAGATAAAATTATTTATTTATTAGTCAAGATTATCATTTCTCAAAGTTTATACAATTTAGATTATTGATATAATTTTTAAAGATATAATAAGATATTTAAGTTCAATCCCATAAATTAAAAATAATCTTCTACTTTGGGAGGATTGAATCATTCTATACCAATAAGATGATTAATCCTCCTTTTAACTTACCCCTTTTCTCTAAATACAAAATAAACATAATATAAGATGATTATCATCTTATCCTATCCATCATCCTATGTACCAAATATGAACTAAGTTCTTAGCCTATGCTGCAAAAACTTTCAAGCTAGTCAGTTCTAAAATAGATCAAAGAGTAAACTTGAAAAGGATAAAACAAAACAAGTTCTTATCAAATACATTAAATTAACTGAACGGGGAAATCCATTCGACAGAAAAGTTCAAAAGGTCAACGATACAAATTGAGGAGCTTTACTTCATATTTCTCAACTAAAACAGTAAAACAGTTAGCATGGCCGCAGACAGTCAGATCATCGTACCTTATTACCTCAACCACGACAGGTTCAAGCTTTGAGTGTCCTCTATCTCTCGTGAACTTCACTAGAGCCATTATCACTGCCCTCAGCAACCAAGACACTTTTATTGGGAGAGAGGCCTTTTGAATCTGAAACATGACTCGGGGAACCGCCTACCTTGCCATTGTCAGAAGCATCAGAATCAGAGTCTAGATTGATAGAATTCAAATCAATGGGAGATTTTGGCATGGGTTCTGGTGGAGCTGCTGATTGAGGATTTCCACTTGTCCAAAATGTGGGTATCCTCTTGTCGTCTTCCTTCATCCTCTCAGCATACTGGTTGATGTTGAAACCTGAATCATCATTTCCGCCAAATGCAGACTCCAGCTTCTCCACATCAAAAAGATCCTCCATTATTTTCTTGGTATTGAGATCATCAGAGTAAACAAATTTTACTTTGTTTTGAGTCTTGGGCTCTAGAAATGGTTTGACCACCTGCGAAGGAACAAACTCCCAAATATCAGTTTAACCACACAAATAAAGCATACACTAACATGATAACAACATAAGTGGATGTCCGTAATATAACACAACTACAGAACAAAACAAAACAAAAAATGGCATTGAACACCAACCAGAGATATCTCAAGGCCAGACATAATCAGTAATGTAAAATAAGGGGAGGGACATTGCAATGACAAGAGAATCAATACCAAAAAAAGCTTGCAAAGAGCTGGATCTATACGCTGGAGTAAATTTTAAATTGCAGATTTATATTGACATGAAAAACAATTTATATAGAAAAGCAACCAGAGTGCTGAAATGTTTCAACTAGCCTTGGCTGAAAACCAAAAGGAAACACATAACTTAAGGAATCATAAAAGTAGTAATCAGGATCCCTTCAAATCTGCAAAATCTCTGACTTAGAACCATGTATCCAAATTCCATATAAAAATATAAGCCATCGCACATGCTTAAACATAGATTACTGTGCACTGTGCATAATTATTTATGCATATTTCTGAGAGACATACTAAGAACCTCACGGATATAATTTTATGTTCTTAAAAAAAAGCAGGAGAAAAAGAAGAGGAAAGATGGTTAAACTGGGTTACCGCCCAGAATGGTTCGAAGAACTTGGGTGGATTGTATAATATTGCCACGCCTAGACGTTCTGGATAATGCTCTTGTAAAACATGTGCTGTTTCCCGTGTCACCTTCACTGATATATGTGACATGTTGAAACCATTGAAATCGATCAACCAGACCATCTGCTCCTGGTCTGGTGGAAGATTTAAAATTGCATTCTCCATACAATAAACCAAATACCTAATCTGTCCTTTTGTTGATTTTGAGTTCTGCAGTCAAAACAAACTTAATTAAGTTATCAAAGCTAACCAATTCGAAGCTAAGTAGTGTGCTTTTGAAACTTGAATCTCAATGGCTGATATGATCCCAAGAAAATGGAAAAAAAAAAAACAAGTTTTCTTTTTTCTTTTCACTCATAGTTGCTTCATGGTCAACTTTTACAATAATACAAACTTACTAATCCATAAGACAGTCAAACATGTCAACCGCCTAAATTACTAATGGCTTAAGAGGTAGTGGAAAATCCTATTATTGGGACAAAACGGGACACAGCCATGACCAAAAATCTTAAACTGATTGGGATATATCTTATATATACATCTTTTGTTTCTTTATTTTTTCTCTGATGTAGGATAATCTTCACACATGAACTCTAACACCTTTCACCCAAAATTGTTTCAACTTTTATGTAGTACTGGATTTACAAATTGCACAGATATAGAGGTACTGATGTCAGGTGGAACCTGGAAACTAGGTCTCATGACAAGAACTGTTCTTCCATGCTTGTCTATATAATTTGATCTGTAGATCTTCCCTGTCTCAGCTTCATGAGCAACCTCTTCCTACATAATACAAAAAGAACAACCTTGTAAAAACACCACATGGAAAAAGAAAAAAGTTTGACCTGAACCAGCTATTTATCACACAAAAGGACAATGGTTGACCTGCCAAGTGACCAGAGTTCAGCCCTAATAAGTATATTGGACTTGGGTTACTCTCTAAGGGTTAAATCCAGAGGACTTAAGTTCCTAATTCAATGAACCATTCTGAGTGCATGAAAACAAATGCAAAAGAATGCAACTGCTAAGAAAGATCATCAGGCCATTGATTGTCAATTTCCTAGTACCTCAAATTTCAAATAAAATGGAAAACCTGTTACAAGCATACGGAAAAGGTCAAAAATCCTGCAGCCATTTGGTACTTCCTATTCGAAACTACAGAGAATTCATAGGAGAACGAATTGTAGCATACCCAGCGAATCTCTTCTGGTTTGTATTCTGCTCTCCATTTTAAGGTTTCTTTCAGCATTTTAGTTGCCTTTTTGGCATTCCAGTTTCGTGCCCTTAAATATCTTGCGATGGCTGCATCAGAACAATAATTGGCCAACTTCTCAGGTAATGGTCCTATCAACCTTCTTATCTCACTAATCTGCAAATATCAAAAGGTTTGAAAGCTTTACTCTCCACAACATCCAAGTAGCTTTTGCTTGCTTCAACTCTCGAAATCTATGATAGGTCAGAAACTTGGAATAGGGGGATCATATAAACAGAAGATACCTTTGCCTGCTGCTCTTCAGTTGTTAGAGACTTCTCATAGCCATTTGAAGAGGATTTCTTTAAACCCGCACTCATAGTTTAATAGATGTCTCCTGTATGTTAACAGTGAAATACTGCAGAATTATATTATCATCAATCTGAGTGTCACAACATCTACATTTTGTGTTTCAATTCAAGTGCAAGCTTGTGTAAGAAAAGGCAGAACACCAAAACCATTATCTTATTTTCAGTAGAAAATGAGAAATTGCATAACTTCTCCCACTAAAGCTGAATAAAACTAATCGTATTGCACTTTTTGGTATACATGAAAAGTGAATTCAAAATTATCAAATATGTTGAGGCCTTAGCATATATTTATATGTCGCTTCACCATATAGGTTTGTCAATCCTGTCTTAAGTAACTATTCATAACAAAAGTTAGCATCAGACTGCTCTTTAGTACAGCTTTTCTACATCAGTTTCTTTTTTTTCCCTTTTACTTCCTTTAAGAAAACCATCTCTGTCAGAGTGTGAAATAGCTGATCAGATTGCAGTTCTCTTGCCAGAGATAGACAAATTGAACCATTTTTAGTTTATTTTCTTCTTTTCTTTCCCTTTTAATTGAATCCAGGAATTGTTCTGCAAGTTCTCCTTTGGATCATAGTAATTTCTACCATCATAGGAAACAAGATTATCGAAATTAGTGAATGATCTGTTTGATCAACCGACTTTAACCACACTTTACGTCAAAGTGGACTGCAACGATGTAAAACCAGATTACAAACCCAAAAACGTTGGGACGTTGTATGAGCTAAACAACTGCTATAGCAAGACATAACCACCTAGATATTACTATAGAATTCGATCCATATTAACATAAACTTTGCTTAATTACACCCCAACCCCTTTTTCTTCTGTTGGTCCAACAACACAACAAACCAAAGAAGAAAATAATTAATGTCGCAAAGAAGTCCGCATCTGGGATTGAAAAATTCAACTAAAACATTTCCAACCAAACATGGGCATAGGGTCCAAATCACATTAACTTCACTTTGGAGACAAATTTAACCCATAGATTGTTTTCCGAACGGCGTAATATAAATGAAAAAGAATAGAAAATTTCTGCAGTCCAAAGTAAACAAGATGTCAAGATCCAAAGACCAAAAAGTAAGATGTATTTATGGTAAAAACGAGCAACTAACCTGACAGATTCAAGGAATAATGGAATGAGGAATGGATCTTCAAAAGGCAAACCAAGAGAGACAACTTCGGGGGGTGCAAACTCAGATGGTAAAAATCATAGAGAAAGGGTCAACCCCTGAAAGGGTATCCCTTAAAAATAGGAATAGTGAGGTTGGATGATTGCTTGGATTGTTTTGATGGAATATTACTTGGATCAACCCATATGCAATCAAGAAACCGGGAAAATTGGGTTTCCTTTAACCCTCCCTTTTTTTTTTTTTTGGTTTTATTCTATGGTTTTGGCTGGTGCATTTGTTTTCTACCTTTTAGAGAATGGCTGTCCAAATTAGTAGAATTTTTATTATTTTTATGGTTTTGGACTTTGGCACACCAAAGTAGAATTTGGGGCCCTTTTCTCTGTCTTTATGGCTGGTGAATGTCAAAACTAATCTCTGAGATATAAATGAGGGCAGAATTGACCTTTTAGAGCGGGAAAATGTTTGGAAAACCAGATGGAGTCGAGGACACCATCATCATAAATGTTTTAAGAAAAAATGAAGATTAGAAAAATGGATTACGGATGCCTTTTGAAGACATTCGGATCCCATCGGATTCAGACCCCTGTTTTTAAATTTTTAGTTTCGCGTTCGAGTACTTCCTTTCTCTTATTCGGCAAGTTTGTTGAGAGGCTGATAAATTATCAAATTTCTGGGTTTCTTTTTTCATTTTTTTTTCTTTTGACAGCAGAGCTTAGAAGTTAGAACCTTCAGACAAATTCGTTGCACCCAGCAGCTTTTCTACCCATTCGGTAAGGAATACAAAGGCACGTGCCCGAAAAGTGAAAGGACAAATTGAGTTTTGAGTTTTTCGTATTGTTCAAACTTCTAAAATGATGGTAAACTAAAGCACGTGATGTGTTAATTACACTATACATTGATCATCCCAGATGGAGAAAATGAAGGGTGAATCATCATTTTAACGAGAGCAGAGGGGATGAGTCCCAAGAAAGAATTATATGATTCCACAGCTGAAGGTGTATGTACAAAGTTAACGTCACAATTGCATAACGGAAATTCTGTACTCTTCTTTCTTCCTTCTCTATACAGAATTTTGGAGGAAAGTCGGTATTCCTACCTCAGACAACAAAGAATATAAACAAGAACAAAAGAAAGAATATTCAGTTAACCGACCCGTATCTTGGAGACCTCAAAAATAAGTCACCTTAGTGTGCATCTGCATGTTCAAAGAATGCACGCTGGCAGCTTTCAACCGTGCTGATCCTACATAACCTGCAGAGCAGACCCCTTTGCTAGTCATCTTCGAGATTTTGCAAGAACTAGTAAATTTAATGAATGAACAAAGCATCTTTCGAATGTGATCGATCTAAATGAACACATTCCCGAACAGCAGAGCCAGCCAAGTCTTAAGGAGTGACACAAAATGCACAAAAAACTGGGATGACTGCCCAACCGTATCAATCAAAGGTTTCATCCAAGAAATGGCAGATTGGATAATTTGCTCAGTTATCAACCCAAGAGGGCAGAACGATCCTTGATGCCAGCATTCAATTCCTGGATTACACGTCATTAATTATACGTAAAACACCATAACGATCACATATGGAATTTTAGATAAAAATTTAAAATTTATTCAGTCCAATACTTTAGCCTAATGATTTATTTTTTACCTTTGAAGCCTGCCCCAAAATCATCCACCTCCTTGCAAGAATCGCAGGAATCAATATGGCAGAAAGATTTTCAACAAAGTACCCAGGCTTTGAGCAAAACTTCATTGGTGCCCCTTACAAAACCTCTCATCTTGTTCATCTTGGGGCAATTATTAGACACAAGTCTGGCACCAACTTGTCACGAATTGTGTATAATAGCTTAACAGAATATAATCTCAAGAGCTAATGCACTCAATCCTTGTGGAGCCAAGAGCTCTTCACAAACTTCAATCACAAGGATTACAAATAAAGTTATGCTCCAAGGCTCTTCGCTGCACACAAACAATTTTTAGAAAAATAATCAACCGCTAGGAATCTTTTTTCCCCACAGCACCAGCAGAATTTTGCTTCTTCTGTATACCATATTGCCAGGCATCTCTAGATTTATCACCCGACTGATCAAAATCATCCAAGGAAGTCTCCATTGGTGGCTTAAATGGCCAATAATTCCCATTCCTAGAAATTACTGATGTTCCTGACTTGTCCTCATCTTCTGATGGTGTTCCTGACCTGGAGTCCATGTGCATATCTAATGATCTGTGTCTTGGTCCAGCAGACCTTAAACCTCTCATATTAGAAGCCTTACCCTGTGATGCAGGGTAACCAAGTCCCCTTGGCCCTGAAAAATCTCTGGAGAGTAAGTCTTTAGGGAAGTCCTTGGGGAGAGAATCCATATCCATATAACAATTCCTGGCTTTGGCATCAGCAATTAAGGCTGCCCAGTCATCAGATTGCACCAGAGCATTGGCATTACCCATAACCTGTTCAAACAACAATGTCAAATCCAGAAAAAAGAAACACACACATACACCCACCCACAAACAACATCAAGCAGTTGGAGGAGGATCTGAGCAACAATGTAATAGCATAGAAGACTAGAAGAAATAACTCATACCCACAAAGCCCTTCTAGCACGAGTAAGAGCAACATTCATTCGACGAATGTCTGCAACAAAGCCCACACCATGACTAGAGGCCCGGACACAAGACATAATAATAACATCACGTTCCTGGCCCTGGAAAGCATCTACAGTATTAATATATAGATCCTTCCCTTCCTCTGATTTTATAACACTTTCAAACTCACGTTGTAGGCATTTTAGTTGCAGCTTGTATGGTGTGATTATACCCATGGTGATTTTGGGCACACCGAAAGATTTTAAAGTTTTCTGTAGATACTCATACAAGCGCAAACAAAACACTGCCTCATGCACATTTTGATACGATACAGATCCACCTCTATGGGACTCCCGGCCATGGGTAATATCATAGAATAAATAAGGTTTAAGTAAAGGGTCCTTGTAGTAAGCCTCGTCAGGTAAGTTAGAAACACTTTCACTATCAGTAAGACGTCCTTGGTAGAAGTACCTAGAAGGAAAATCCCTAATTTGGGGATGCATCCTATATTGCACAGACAACAACATAGTTGGGCATCCTGCTTGCTGGAACCTTTCAAAAAGGCTTCTACTGTATAAGAGGGTCCCAGCAGCCTTGCTAATGACTGTTGCAGGAAGCTGCTGGGGATCCCCAACAAGTACGCATCTTGCTGCACCAAGAGAAAGGGGAGGAAGAACTGCAACTTCACTGGCTTGAGCTGCCTCATCAATGACAACCATATCAAAACCATGCGTAAGGCGAGAGAACAACTTACGACCACTACTCGAAACTGTAGTGAAAACAATCTCAGCCTCATTGGCAAAGCTCGCCTCAAGGTTAGCACGGGCTTCTTCTAAGTTGAAGTTACTGCCAGCACGGAACCTAGCTTCTAAAATGAGAAGGCGAGACATCTCAACTAGAACCTTATCTCTGTTTTCAACAACTGCAGCCAGGTTCTGTAACAGTACATCTCGGTTCTGGTCCCGAGCAACAAGAATATCAGGGTCTACACCGACAGATCCTTGGGACCGAACAGCAGCAGCTGTGGCAGTAAGTTCCCTCTGAAGAGTAGCTATCTGCTGAGATAACATACCTTCCCGAGCCCTTAAAGTGTGCATATGTCCTAAAATTTCTTCACGACTCTTGAGTAGAAGTTGTTCAGTTCTCCGCTCAACAGAAACTGCCTGGGCAGCCCGTGTTTGAGAGTCTACCCCAACTCTGGCCACATCAGGACGGTAGATTTTCATCTCACCATCAATAAATCCTCGACCAAGAACTCGAGCAAGAAGCTCATCAGTTGCAGCATTAGAAGGAGCACAAACTAACATTCTGGGTTTTGGGCAGAGTTTTGGAAGGGTGCGGAAAAGATTCTGGTCCATGTTCTGAAGGACTTCATCAATCGAACCCATTGCAACATTGTCAGGATTGCTCTCATTAGCTTGCTTATAGCTCTCAGGTGCTAATTTCTTAAGCAAAGAGGTATAATAGTGTTGATATTGAACCAGATGGATCACATTTAGCATCCCCCAGACTGTATGTGTCTTACCCGTTCCAGGAGGCCCTTGAACAAGTGTAAAAGGCCACGGCTCCTGCCTCTTTGTTACCCCACTACTTGTTCCAGCAGCTGTATGCGTAGCTGCCCACTGGATTGCTGCAAGCTGAGGCCCATTAAAGGTCCTACGCAAATAATCAACAAAATTTGGCGTGAAGCATTCAGGCATAGCAGGAGTTTGCTGCTCATATTTTGGAAAGTGATCTGGACTTGGTTTAAGGATTGCAGTTTGCATCTGTGCATAAGAGAAACTTTGTTAACCCTGGCAAGATATATCAAGCAACACGAATTACATCTATCCACGTAAATCTTTAAAAATAATATTAAATAAGTACCTGGGAATTAAGACGACAAAATGCATGCAATGCCACATACTCACGCTGGGTAGTTGCAAGAGATCCAAGAACAGTTAGATACCAGATAGCCCTGGGTTGAAGTTTCCGCAGAATGTGATCTTCATCAACCTTGCTGTAAAAATTAATATGTTATTTTAACATTAAGAAAAACAAAAAAACAAAAGGGAAAAAATAATGCTTATGAAATTTGCCCAAGCTTATGGGATAATCAAAAGGAGTTAGGCTCCTTTCCACTATTTTTCTGTCCATTACTTTCCAAAATAACTTTAATCACCATTCACAAGTATGACTTTCACAATTCATAGGTAGGTCCTACAAATGTGAATGGTGTTGATAAGTGTCTCAAAAAATAATGGAGGGGAGCCAACCCAATCAATAGCAGCACAAAAGCCTAAGGATAAAAGTGCACTCAAAACTGCACAATATCAATAAAGAAGTGATATTTCTCTAATTACCCATTTGAATCATAGGAATCCCCAACATAAAAGTGAAGGATTGCACCAAGAGGCTCACGAGTATCAAGGGGTATGTGTCGCCTAACAGTACCAACCACACGTCCAGTAACCTCAGCCTCATCATCTTCCTCGATTGAAGACGTGTTGGTCCGTTTGGTTCTAACTACAAGATACAAGAAATAAACATTTCTAAGATGAATATGAATTTGAAATTTTCCAAAATAAAAAAAAAAGTCTTATTCCAGTATCATACCTGAGCCGGGCCTCGGGGCCGATAAAACTGCAACGTCACCCTCCTTAAATACCCACTTGCACTCATTAGCAGGAAGAACTATCACATCATACCATCCTAAACCAAAAAAAAAAAGGAAAATTTCTTCCAATTAATAAACTAGTGGAAATATTTACTCTCAATCCCAAAAATAATTGACCTTGTTTCTACACTAAAACCAAAAAGTTATCCAGAATCAAAATTCCAAACTAACATTGTCAAACTTACTAAACCCTGTTACCTGCAGTAACTACTTTATCAAATATGATATAGACTACAAAGATGTAGACTACGAATAGTAATCAGGCACTTTTACCTCTTTCTCGCCTTTCAATGTTTTTGATACGGACCATTATATGTATATCTCTTGAAGCTGATTCAGCTAACTCTTCCCATGTGCTGTAAAGTTGTGCACGGCATTCCTCAAAAAGCAAAGGCTCAAATACTCTGACATATTCTTCTACAGATTCAAACTGTCCGGGAACGCACTGGAGTTCAGTATCCTCTGATACATAAAGTGATAAAATTAATTGCCAAGCACACAGGCTAAAAGTCCAGATATAAATTTAATAAATCAACAGAAGGAAAAGATAAAAACAAACAACATAGAGATGAAAGAAAATCCAAGTTAACCCTCGAAACTAAGAACACTATCATGACACTGTGATTACTTCCATATTACCTGAAAAAATGAAATGCAATCTAGGAGCTGCCAACCAAATAAGTCAAAGAAAAAAAAGCAGGACCTTTCTTCAATTCCTTCAGAAAATCAGTCATGTCACTTAAGCAATCCATGAACAAATCTTCAAAAGGTCCCATGCCAGAAAAAAAGAAAGAAATATATTTTACAAAGCATTAACTAAATATACATTCTTTTATAGTATTGTATATCAATGGCTTCAGAAATCCAACGAAATGTTAGGGCTCAATTTAATAATATTCAATTTCTAAGGCTTAGCAAATAGTAGAAAATCAAGAATAAGTACCCAGAGAAATCTCCTAAAACATGCATGTGGCCAGCAATAAAAATTTCAATGGCTGTTTATTCAATTACAAAAATTTCCATTAAATACATAATTCCACTTCAAGGAGCAATAAGTAAACTAGGATACACCACAGATATGCCACATGAATAGTCTCTGCGATAAAAATTCTCTTCAGAAATAACCAGATCATGAGAACTATGCTAATAGATATTGCAGATAAATCAGTAAAAACAGTATAACTAAAAGCCAGCTTTCAGAATAAAAATATATATCTCATCACCTTCCATGTCCTCTGTGCGTTACCATTCTCATAGAGTAATAATTGAAGGGACATGGATAACTGGCATGAGAAAAATAATAAAAAAAAAAACTGTAAAAGCAAGCAGTAGGAAAAAAAAGGAATACGAATATCTGGAATCAAGAAGTTTAGTAGTCAAAAGCTATTTTTAAATCTGCAAAGATATACATGTTACCTGGGTGATGCCAAAACTTTTCATTGGTCACCTCTCGTATAAGACGTTCCACAGATGTGTCTTGATACGAGGTACTAGTAGCAGTTGTCTTTTTAGAAGGAAGATGTTTCTTGTTTACTATCTTTGCTTCCATAGAACTTTGGCTGATTGGAGCTGGCTTTCTATTAGAAAACTGTAAATTCTTAAGCTGCCTCGAATCTATAGGTTGTTTCCATGAACTCTGTCTTGGAATGAGTGGTAGATGAGCCTCTGAAAGATCAGTGTCACTATTTAACCTTCTAGGCCTGGCAAGGAGTCCAGAATTCGTATCACCATTACATTCAGATATAGGATCAAATGACTCCACTACAGGATTGCTTCCTTCATTACATGGTAAATCAACTTGCTTATTATCCTCATTTATTTGCTGACCTTGCTTTTCTCCAACACGTTCACCAGGTGGAGGAATAGTACGAATTTCTTTTACAGTACGAGTAACAACTGGCGTTGGAAAGTTCTGCCTTCTTGGAGTAGAAGTTTTTATAGGGCCAGCTTGTTTGACATCTTCCAAATTAAGAAACATGGTCTTCCTATTCCGTTTCTTTCCCAGCATTGCTTCTTTCTGTTGGTCTATCTTCCTCTTTCCTGGATTATTTGCACACTTAAGTGCATGACTAGCTTCAATACCTTTAACTTCTCTTTGTTTTGGCACTAAGATAGGTTCTTCTTGACCATTAATGAATATATCACCTTTACCATTGCCTTCTGAATTTTGGACACTATTGCCTTTCTGATTACTAAGATTTTGATCTAGTCTTAATGGAGAATGACTGTTTTCAGCAGCACTGACACTTTCAAGAGTGACACCTGAAGCACTAGAATCCATCACTTCCTGTAAACCTTGCTCTTGTGAAGTTTTAACCTCTTCATGCAGTCTATTATTTCCATATGCATCAGCAGAACCCTCAGCATCAGACCATTCACCTTCTTCTCTTTCCGCAGCTTGAGAATTTGCAAAACCCGAAACAAAGGAAGCTGCTACATGAGCTTTTGTCTCCCCACTGTTATTTGACTTCAAAGAAGATGATGCCAAATTGGGATCCTGATCTCCTGACCTCTTGGGTTCAACACTTACTTCAAGGCAAGGAGAAGCTTTAGGCCGAACAAAAGGCTGAAAACCCGAACCAGATGATGCATGTGAGAATGCATGGTTATTTAAAATTCGTTGCGAAGCTGCGGCTGTCACAAGCAAGTCAGAAACATGGGGATTTGTAGATGGAAGTGCCTTTTGTGGCTTTAAGCAGGTAGCGCTATCACTCTCCTCATCATCTTCGGCTGGGGGTTCATTAAGATCAAACAATAGTCTTCCTCGGGAGCCCATTTCATATATAAATACATACAAGCTGTATGACTATTCCAACAAAATCTATCGGGGTGTACTTGTGTTATCGTTTCAGCAAAAAATGCATATGTGATACCAAGCTGTACATATAGTAAAACATAATCAGTGTAACTAATAAACATAACTCTAAAAGCAAGGTAGCTTAAGCAAACAAAATACAATTAATTGAACACAAGTTTGCACATCTGGTAAGAAACAAGATGCTAGATTCGAGAAACAAGGGAATTTACTTGCTAAGCATCCATCTAAAAAGTATACAAACCTTGAATCATGAAACAAAAACCAAAAGACAACCAGTAAGACTGCCAAATCGACACATCCACTTGCATACACATACTTTTATTAATTAATAAACAGTTCCAAAAAAGAAAAAGAATCCCCACCAATGTACCATTATTATCTATTTACAAACAATATGCAACAAATCATTCAAAATAATGCCGAACAAAAAAAAATCACAACAGAACAAGGGCAACAAGATTACTTTCGAAGGGGCATTAAACTCAATCAATACCAATCAACAGTGTATAGTACTCAAATTGAGTAAATAATTTCACTTAATTGGATGCAATGAGAACATTACTAAAAAAACTGAATAACTTCACCCGCCCCCAATCATAACTAACTTAAAATTTAAAAAGAACTCCAAACGAAACTTAATTAGAATCATAAGATCCCCGAATTAGACCTAACCTAAGTTTAATCTCGATAAGCAGATAATAGTTTAACCGAATTAACCCTCATATCACCGCCAGATCGAAATCCCTAATCCAATAAAAAAAAACCTAGGGCTTTAAACAAGCAAAAAAAAAGAATCTAAACACTTACGTTCCATTTTCTTTCCTTTCAAATCCGCGAATTTTAGAAGATCCATAGCCTAAAATCTTTCGCAGATCAAAATAAGAAAACCTAATAACGTCTTAAAACACGTCAAAGATATGTTTATCCAAACAATGCATTAATCCAAAGGTCAAAGTCTCTGATCTTCGATTCAACAACGTCTAATTCCATTCCTCCAACAGTTTCTCGATATTCGAAATATATAAATCCCAAAAAAATAGAAAAAAAAAATCAGTTGAGACAGAAATTTCCCTTTTTATAATTTTATTTTTATTAATATTTTTCTTTTACCTCTAGAGAGCTGCAGAGAAAGTAGCGAGCCAAAGAAAGAGAGATTAATAGAGAGATTGAGAGAGAAAACGAGGGAGTGTTCCTTTTCTATTGGAAATGGAATGCAAAATCTGAAGGGAGAGAACGGGTTTATATAGGAAAAAACGAGCCCATTTAGCCGGTCGGTTTTTCTCCGTTCACGGTTTAATTATTTCCCCGTCATCATTTCATAAAAAATCAACAAAAAAATCCCACGCCTTTTGCCCTTTTTTCTTTTTTTTTTTATTTTATATTTTATTATTTATGCATCCGATGAAACTGAATTTACGCAAACCATCCTAAATAGAACCCGACATACTGGGGGATCCTAGGTATGAATTAGGGGTAATGTTGGGAATTAAAGAAAAGAGAGGATTGGTTGATTTAGCTGAGTGGCTTGATTTTCCGTGTAGGAAACTCACAGGGAAGAATCTTGTACTTTAGTGAGCTAGCGGACGCTGATATTACTTAAATTTTGCGGGGTCCAGGGCGATTCCACATGATCTTAGGGACAATAGTGCCTGGGGAGATATTAAGAAATTGACACGTGTTTCGTGACGAGAAACTGCCATTTTTGGTTTCTTGAGGGTTAATTTCGTCAATCCGAAGGCGGAACATAGGCAACCTAATGCAGTCCCACGTGCGTTCGAAGGCGGACGCGTGGCCATTCCTATCAAATGACAACGAGGACAAGTTTTTTCCGGTTTTTTCTCGTGTGCGAACGATGGTGTCCTTTATTTACGAAACTGCCACTACTGATTGGGTGGTGGGCGTACGTGAAGTTAGGCGCGTGGGAGAGTTGAGACTCTTTGCTCAATTAGAGGAAGTACAATTCATATTGATGTATGGTTTCTTTTCTCTATTCAGCTACCAATTTCTTTTTTTCTTTTTTTTAATTCATATTCATGAATGATTCATGAATATTTCAGCGAAAAATAAAATAATAAAATTATCAAAAAAAGATGATAATAAAAGTTTAATGGTCATGAATCATGACTCATCAGCCATGACTTTGGAAGTTGTAACAACAAAAAAAAAGTGACAATTTTTAATGCATGTCAATCGAAATGACTATTATATCCTAATACTCATGCCAAATGTTTAGAGAATCATTAGACTTTTTTATATCAAATCTTGACTATTAATAGTAAAAACTTTTACTTGCAACCATTGATTTACTTAAATGAAAAGTTTAAGATTCAAAATAATACATAATGTATGGAGATTTTATGCCTGTATTTGAAAAGCAAAATAAAAACTTAACTGTTTTGCAATAGAAAATTTTTAATAATAATAATAATTAATGCGTATGGCTGCTTAAATAACTTAGAGATTGAAATTAACAAATTAGTTGATGTTGATGGCTAAATTTTAATATCCACGCAAGCAAAGGATTGTAGATAGTTTTTTTTTTTTGTTAGCTTTAGTTGAATAAAGTTGAGTTAGATTCGATAAATTGGCATGCGATATTTGAATTGTTTGAGAGAATCTAATTTATTACTATCATCATAGTCTACTACTAAAATAAAATAAAAATTCACAAAAAAAAAATCAAATATTTCAACGGCTTCTAGAAGACTTGTTCTCTTACATATATATATATATATATATAATTTAATGGTAATGAAATAATAAATTCTTTTGAGGTAATGTATTAAAAATTAAATTTTAACTTAATTAATTCAGACGTAAATTTAAAAAAATGATATTTAATATATTTTAAATTAAAATTTCTATTAATCTTTTTAATCGTTGTACCAACAAATAATAAATTAAAGAAAAATTGCCTTTTTAAGTTTCAAAAAGGAATATAAATTATATGCATTTTCGTATTTTAGTATAAAGGCAAAAGAAATGAATATGTGCCAACCTATTTCTATTTTTGCAAGTGAATTGGAAATAAAAAGGGGGTATTTTGTAACTTTGCAAGTCGAAAGATTAGCAACTTTTGTCTAGTAGATGTCAACCAATAAGAAGAAGATACGCGTATTGAAATTCACAATATGTATGACAGAAAGAAAAAAAAAAACAATATGAACAATAAAAAAAGAAATTAAAGGTAAATTTGTAAATAAATTATTAATTTAAGTTAAATGGATATTTTCCTTTCATATTTGAAATTATTGATTTAAAAAAAATGAGCAAATTCATTTAATTTTTTATTTTGCTCTTATAAAATAATTTTTTCTTTCCCATTTTTTCTTCCTTGCCAAACACACTGTTAGTTAAAAAAAATTATAAAAGTAAAAAGTAAATAATTACGACACACACCCACTTAACAGTTAATTTTAACGCTAAAGTTAAAATTACAGTGCGTGCGTCGCGTGACAAAAATAACCGTAGTAAATCTCTCGTGCACGCTCTGTTTGGAAAGCGTCTATTTCATGTGTAGTATTTAAGAATTTTATTATATTTAACAAACAAACCTTTAGCTTAGCTTTGCAGGAGAATGACAAAAAACCCTAGCATTGCCATGCGAGTCGGGTTTGGAGTTGTCATTGACTCGAACGAGTTGACTAGGCCAGCATCATCCATATGATAGAACCAGTACAGTTTTCCGAGTCTTGAGCCTAAATTTAAGCCCTTAACTTCCCTACAATTTCAAGATATTTAAGTAAAAAATCAATCACATCAATGAAAAACAAGCTTATATAAAGAAAATTTACAGTCGGTTCTTATTTTTTACAATTTTTTCCATCTTATTAAACATGTGATATAATAAAAATATCTAATTTATTGTAACTTTTTTATTAGAATTTTGATTGAATTTTTACACGTTAATTAATTATTCGTATTTTGCAAATTCACGCATGAGTTGAGTGATCTTATTTATGAATTTATTAAATAATTAATTTTTTATAAATAGTTTGGTCAACAATAATGAGGTAAGTTGCGTTACTCTTTGTATAAGTTATTTTATTAAATTTTAATAAGGTTTTGGATTATATGGTGGAATGAAAAATTTTGTCAAAATCTCAGTGCTGTTTAAATTAATTGTACTTGTTATATTTTGATGGTCATTTCATTAAAAACTTTGATAGTTAAGCTTAACATTTGAAAATTCAACCAATCACATAAATATCTATAAAGGTATAAAAAAAAAGGTACCGAACAAGTAACACATTCACAATTTCATTTTCTTTGCATTTTTTCTAATCAAACCTTTTCCCTGATTCTCTTTCATTTCATCTTATTTCTTATGCTTCATTGATTTATCGAAAAGCTTTTCAAATTGCTACTTTCAATAATTTTTTACTGTTATCTATGTGACATATCACATTTGTTATCTTATTCAATCTCCAATATATTCCTCAACCATCGAACTAGAAATTACATTAAAAGTGCTAAATATTTGTTGATGCAATATAAATAGTGATTATTACATATATAGGTAGATATGATAATTTGTGTTATCATATAATATAAAATATTATATTTGTATAATGTTTTATATAAAATATATAATATAATTTTTTAATTTTATTAAACATATTTATGATTTTTGTAAAATTTTAAATCGTGTTTTTTCATATTTTTATTCATATTATTTATATATTATATTTTTGTGTTATGCTTTAAATTATTATATTTACATACAAATTAAGCAGCTAAGCTCCTATTTATTTTATAAGTTTATGAAATTTCGAACTGGACCAAAATTAAGAGAGTTGGTGAGATTAGCCTTTGGTAGCTAAGAAACATAGTCTCACCTTGGATCCCAACGTTTTGAGTTGACTTTAAAGTCTTTGAAATAACGTCTTGATTCTAATTATGATAAATTACAAATTTCTTCGTTTAAATTTGATGTCAATTTGGATTGATATTTGCATTATGAATTCTTGCAATATTCAACTTTTAGAAATTATACCCACAATCAAATTCTATGGAATTTTCAAATAAGATGATTGGACGAGTATAAATGTTCGAATTCGTAAATTTTGGTCAAAGTAATAAAAATATATTGAAATTTTGATATTAAAACATTTAAGGTCAACATATTATTTTTATAAAAGAAATTAAAAATTAAAGAAAGAGTTATAAATGCTAAATTTTAAATTTAAAAATATTATTTTTTAAAATTTATTATAATAATTATATAAAACAATTCAATTAAAATTCAAGTTTAATTATCCCACTTTATGAGTATATCTTATATATTCCATTTTTTTTTTAATTAAGTAGAGATACAAGAGCGAGAATATAATCCCTTCCATAAGTCCATAGAAAATTAAAGATAGAGATATAACTGTGTAGACCTAATTCGATTTGGTTTCAAAAGTTTATAAATAGAGTAATAATGGTTTGGATTGAACTTCATTCAATTTTTTTTGAATAATATATAATTTTTAAATTTTATTTGAATTAAATTTTTACATGATTTGATATGAATTAAATTTTATCAATTTAATTTTATAAAAAAATTAAAGATAAGTAGATAACAATTAATATTAGATTCGATTCGATTTCAAAAATTCATGAAAAATAAAAAATAAAGTAATAGCAGTTTGGATAAATTTTGATTTATTTTTTTAATAATATAAAATTTTATGATTTTTAGATTTAATTCGAATTAAACTTTCATACGATCTGATTCAAACTAAATTATATTCGGTTCATTGGTTTTAAATTTTATTTTTTTTTATTTTTTTATATTATTTTTATATTTTTTAATATATTTAAATAAATATATAAAAAATAATTTAAATTTTATAAAAATAAAAAAAATATAAAAACTAATAAAAATGTATAATTTGATTTAAATTAAATTTTTTATTAATCTTTTATTTTTAATTTAAAATTTAATTTTACCCTAATATAAATATTTAATATTTAAATTTAATTTCATCCTAATTAAAAAAATAAGCTCAATCCGACCAGTGTGAATTGGGCCAATTTTCCAACTAGTCATTCTTTTTAACTCACCCCTTTTGTGAATGTCGATAGAAAGTTGTAACTCACCAAGTATTACTGCTTATACAATGAGTTCAAAGGTCAACAACAATAAAAATGGCGAACCCCTATATGGCTATATAGTCATTCCTTAGAAAAAAAAAACCATTGAAAATGGTAGCAGTTGCCTGTAGGTCTTTGTTTCCTTCCTGTAATAATAATCTCTGCTTTCGTAGTATATGAAGAGTGGGTCTGATTTCCTTCTAGCGAACTGCTGCCAAACACCACCGACCATCCCCATGAACATGTCGGGAACGAAGATGCTTCGCCTGACGATCTTAAGGTTATGATGGTCGCCAACTTGCTCTTGCTTGGCTCTGAAGTTGGTTTTGTCAACCCCTATTTCACAGAATATTTCATGTCCAAGTTTTTCAAGGTCAAATTTTTTTCAACCCTGTTTGCTGTAAGCAGTTTGAACTTTTAAAAAAACTTTATATCTCATGCATTAGGTGAAGGTGGTTATATTTATTAAATTATTTTCTGGGTTCATCGAATTCTTAAGGGAAATGAGAAATTTTGTTTTGAAAGATGACATGACCTTGCTTGGCTTGGAGGTGAGGTAGTTGCTATTGATTTATAAATAACAGTTATTTTTGGTTTGAAGAATAGAGAGATATAGGAATTCTGAAATCTCTGTGACTTTAAGTTCATTTGAATAAGACTTTGTCTGATTATTAAAATTATCGCTTGGTTTTGTATTTTTTTTGTTTGCTTCACAAAGGAAAAAACAAGTGGCAAAAGCAACAAACAATCAGTGGTTAAAGTTTTGTATTTTTATTTAGAAAATTTTGAAGTAAAAGATACTGACATTCTTTAGTAATAAGCAATGCAGAAATCTCTCCAGATTTTGAAGCCTGATATGCTACTAGTCAAAGGAGATGTTTCTGCAAACGGGTCAGAGTTGTCAAGAAGTAAATGGTTATCCGTGTTTCATCACTTTGATCTCATGTTGGGACCGTTTCTTGACCCCCCTTTACATGTTATTCTTGGTGAGAGGGATGTTGGAGAGTGTAGTGACCTTGATGCGAAGTCTGTTAATTGGAAGTTAAGGACATAGTCCAGCTTCAGTAGAGAGCAGGTAAATATATTTTTCTTATCGGTCTGCTCTCTATACTAGGCTTGTGTATCATGGATTTCATTTTAGAAAGTTTCCTTCTATTTTTTGGAAGAAATAATTTCCTGCATGGTAAAAGTTGCATGTTTGTGATAGAGTTTGGGTTGAATTGGAAGTTAAGGGCATGGTATTGAACCTACCGTCTTATAGACTGAACCTTCTCCTTTCTACTCCCTGGTTGATCATGGGTGAAGACCATCTTTTTTTGATGGGATCATGGGAGATGGGATGAATAATACAACAACAACAACCTCAAAAAACTAAGCCTTATATCCCATAACTTTAGGGAGATGGGATGAATAATGTTAAATAAAAAAATTTAAGCAAAATTTTACTCATTTTCTGAGATATGGATTAGCATGGTATTAATTCATCATGTCAATAGAATAAATACTTCAGACGCTTTTCTGGGATTGGCCCGTATGATGAATTAAAAATGTATTCACTAGCATTTGCCAAGCATTCTAATTAAAAATTGTCATTTTTTTCCCTTCAGAGGCTTTTCTGGGACTGGCCCTTATGATCTATCACAGACTGTCCCGCCAAATGCTAGTGAATACATTTTTCATTCTCTTAAACCTAGGTAAGCTTCTGCTTTTGAATCTGCAAATAATTTTCTGCTCACTTATCTTTGCACTTTCTATTGTAACCTAACGGCATGTATGCTTCCTCCTATTTATGCGATTATTAACTGTGGTTGAACTTCAACTACCAATAATTATTTGTTTTCCCCTTTGTTGGGCATAATGGTATGTTTGGAACAAGTTTAATGCCTTTTAGAATGCATCTTTGGAGGATTACCTGTTGACTAACTACATTTTGTTCAAATTGAGTATCATATAATAGAACTCATTATTCCCTCTAGGCATCTTTGATGTTAGATATGGCTACTTGAAAGTAATGATGATAAAGTAATTATATTTTAAACTTCTGGCAGTGAAGCAAATTTACACCTATATTCCTTGTTATTGTATCAAATACATTACAATTGAAAGGTTTAAGTTGATGATTTTGGAGTACCTCCCAAACATTTTATGTTGTGCATTATTCACATTGGAGACATGGCTAACTATATTCACATCAGTGTCACATTTCACGTTTTTACTGGCCTAGTATCGCATCAGCTAACAGACTTGTCAGAGTTGGTGACTTAACTACATAATCTAAAATCACATTTTGTGGGTCACTGGAACAAAATTTCTGTTTAGTGCAAAATAAAAATTTGATGAGTTCAAGTGCCATTAGTTTCATAATTTCATTTTCACTGTAGCTGATTGTTATTTATGAAATTGAAATGCATTGATTTGCAACTAATACCTGAAGGACTAAGGTGTTTAGGGCAACATTTATTTGGCTAGTGCCTTTTGGAATTTCCTATATAGTGATGCTTGGCTTGCTGCCTAGTTAGGGACCGTTTATCATCAACTGGGTGAATTTGCCAGTCCCTGCTCCCCTTGTTTAGATGACGACTCTGATCTCATACTCTTTGTTTTCCATAATCAAGAAATAAAAGCCTTCTTCTATAACCATCAAACCATCTTCATTGGCTCTGCTAAGGTGCTGGCAAGGGCTAAGTTCAAATTCAATTTCAGCCCTCTCTCCTGCCTTCAGATTCACACTCTGGAATCCAATCAATTGTTTCATGGGGTTCCCTTTTCCCACCCTTGAATGCCTAACAAATAACAACACTGGATGCTTACCTGCCATCTCTCCAGAGTTTTCAACTCCAACTTTGACTGTAAACTTACTCTTCTCACAGAGTTTGGTGCCCATCTCTGAAACTGATACAAATCTGATAGGATTGGACTTCCTGTTAATATGCTCACTTGGATGCTGATTGAAGTAAAGCTTTTTTTGGGTCACAGAGAGGAATTTGTAAGAATAATTTGAGTAGCTGAGCCCATAGCCGAAGTCAAAAACCTTTGGGCCTTGGTAGAATCTGTAAGTGCGGCCAGGGTAGCCTGAAGATGGTTCAGCACGCATCCTCATGTCTGTCATTGGTGTTTTGGTGAAACTTTGTGGATACCAAGTAACGGGCAATCTCCCTCCTGCATTGAAACAGGTATTGTAAGTCATTTATCTATAATACTGAATTGCCTCTTCCAGTTTTTTATGTAAAGAAATGGAATTAATTTTATCCTACAAGCTTTACAACTGAGGGTTACCTGGGTTATGGTCACCGAAGATGATTTCTGCTAGTGCAAGTCCCCCAGCTTCACCTGGATAACCGGCCCACAAAATGCTTCCAACATTCTGGTCATATTTGGCAAAAGATACATCTACTGGACCTCCGCAAAGAAGCACAAGAACAACAGGCTTCTTTGCAACTCTTGCAATGCTAGTGATGAGTTTCTTTTGCTTCCCTGGGAGCAACAAGTCCAGACGATCAAAATCTTCTCTCTCTTCAGTTTGATCAAGTCCCATTATTAACACCACCTGATCTGCTTCTTTTGCTATTTGAACTGCTTCCTCGATTAAAGCTGAAGAACAACTTATTGTGTTACAACCTGGGTGATACCTGGTTTTCTTAACATACTTCTGCAATGCTTGTAATGGTGTAACAGTTTTGCAAGGAGGGCCTTCATAGTTTCCAAGAAGTGTATGTGGAATATTTGCATTGGGGCCTATTACTGCAAGGGACCTGGTTTTTGCTCTTGAAAGAGGGAGAAGTCTGGCATGGTTCTTTAAAAGGACAATGCCATCGCGAGCAGCATCAAGGGCTAGATGTTGGTGCTTTTTGGAACAGACTTGGTTGAAACCAATGTTGCCAAAAGGCTGTTTAGCTGGATTGCCGTTGAAAAGCCCCAGTCTCATTCTAACAGAAAAAAGGTTCTGAAGGGCTCTATCTATCTGGGATTCAGGTAATTTATTCTTTTTGACAGCAGATTTGGTATGGTCCTGCAAATACGTACCACAGTTGACATCCATTCCTGCAAAGTTGTGATTCAAAGTTTGGTTTAGCATAAAGAGACAACATTCTGTGATCTGCTTGCTAAATCCCCAACAATGACAATCATAAACCTTTTGGCTAATCATTAATATGTTAAATCTAGTTTTAGGATGATTGCTAAATCTAGTTTTAGGATGATTGTTAAATCTTAATGTATCATAATAATAATCCAAGTGATTTGGCTATCAAGTTAATGGAATATTCACTTTCCTTACCCTTGGAAATCCCATTGTTTTCTGGCTGTTTTGGATAAGAGATTGTAGTCTGCACAGTTGGGGACTCCATTGACACGATTGTATGCACACATAATCCCGCTGGCTCTTCCCTGTTGTATGCAGCCATAGAATGAAGGCTGGTATGTATCTGCTAAATCCTGCAATGTTACCTGAAGCAAGGGGTAAAAAACGAAGGACTCTAATCAGAAATGAACCATCGACATGAAATCTACCAAAAATACTAAAAATGAAGATAAAAAAAAGAACAAACAAGATGGAAAACTTGTCTTAAAGTGTGGACATACATTAGCATCAAAGACAAATCGACTGACACCCTTCCAGTTGTCCAAGTCATATGCTGTGAAGTGCTTGCAGCAGGCTGATGCTTGAAGATGTTGTCCAAGCTTCCCTCCTTGGAAAGAGTCTCCTTGAACCCCTCTCACGAATGACATTGCATACTTCCCTGAAACCAGTGGATCCTCACCCGGTGTCTCCTGCCCTCTTCCCCACCTTGGATCCCTATATATGTTTATATTTGGGGCCCAAAATGTCAGCCCTCTTGCTTGTCCAGCGTTAAATAGTGCTCTAGCTTCTCTTCCGATGACCTATACTCCATTATCAAAAAAACAATGTGAAAGCTCCAAGCAACAATCTTTCCAAATATGAGTAATTACTTTATCTTTGTGTAGGAGCCTATTATTTTATAGGTCAAATTGTACAAATAATCCATGTACATGAAATTGTAAATTTCAATTTAATTGGTAATAGAGTTAGTTTTTCATTGTTTTTTTTCACTAATGTGTATGTTGAATTGTTGATGTAGACATTGACTCTAATAAGGTGGCATTGATGAAAGATAATATAACATTTTTCAAAAAGTTTGAAATCTAAAAGGAATGACATGAATTTGTTTGGCATGGACCAAAGACTTTGGGTAAATTATCTAAACAATGTATGGTAGTAAGGAGTTGAGACTCACTTGACCAATGCGATACCAGAGGTGGGCATCAAAGGAAGCAGCAGTAAGAATGACTTGAGGAAAACTTGTGGCAGCTCGAATCTTCCCATTGAACTGGATGCCATAGGTGGAGTTGGAAACAAAGGCGACGCCATGTAAGGCTTCGGACCACCACTGGTAGGCAGGGATGCCGAGTCGTGGAATTGGAGGGGCTGTGTTAACTAGCTGTGATATTTTTTCATCAAGTGTGAGCCTAGATATTATGTCTTCAACTCTTTGGCTGATTGGCAATGTGGTATTGCAAAAAGGGTAGAGTTTGGATGATGGGTGAGAAGGATCACAGGTGACCGGTGGCTCAGCTGATTCAGCCAAGAGAAGAAGTGAAGTTAAGAGAATGAAAGATGAGAGATTGTAGAGCTTTGGGAGCTTCATTTTGTAAACTTTGTCTGCCTTTACGTGTGGATACTAATGACCGGCGGCCAAAATTACGATGAAGTAACCCCTATGTTATAACAATTATAATGTACCTAGAACATGATCCAAAGGATATGCTTCATTAACGACAGGATCCAGACCAATCGCCACAATTCTTGTAAAATTATGACCAATAAACAATGGTTGGATTTTCCTCATGCTTCATAACATGATATAAAAAAAGACTTGATCACATTGAGAACTGAAAAGTAAACAAGAAATTATAGTATATGATAATTACTTGATGGAGGATTGATTCTATATTTTTTGCAAACTACCACATGACATGGCAGATTAAAAAATTAATGATTTCACCCATCCTTAGGTTTACGCAATCAGCAATCACATGGTTCTTTCTCTTGTTAATGGATTTTTCTCTCTTGTTTAGCTTAATACTGTATTTAGTATGATTCTTTGAACTTCGAAAGAATGCTAATGAGTCAAAACCATAATGGAATATGTTAAATCTAGTTTTAGGATGATTGCTAAAGGAGTTTCAAAATTCTTGGGACAGGCATGGCCCTCTCCTGCTTTGATGTGGCACCACCAGAGAAAACGACTGTAGTCTCTGATTCATCTCAAATGCTCAAGAAATCGGATCCTTCATCCTTCATCCATCACCATCAGATCATCTTCATTTGCACTACTAAGATGCTCGGCTCAACTCAAATTTAATTTCTGCTCTTGCCCCTGCATTCGGATCAACAATTTTGAATCCCACCTATTGTTTCATTGGCCTCCCATTATAAGCCTTTGCTTACCTCACAAACAGCAACACCGCATGCTTTGCCCTATGTTAATACCCTTCCACTACTAATGGTGAAAAAATTTAGATGAAAAAGAATTAATATATATATATATATATATATAATATCAATTAATTCCTCAATAGAAGGCATCTAAGAATTGTTTGGTCTGGAAAATCTCAATCTTGGTACAATTTGGAAGATCATGTTGGCTTAAACTGAAGATTGTTTTTTCTGAAGGCCACCTTAATAAATGTTTTGCATGCATAGTCTGGCCTTCTGCCATATGTTTCATTCAACCAACAACTAGATACAAAGTAGAATTAAAACAAAGCTTCTTCCTAAAAATACATGATGGATATTAATATCTTATGTACTTGATAAATTATTATCGGAACTTGTGGCCTGTCTGGCCCACATGTATCAAATTACAATAGTAATTGGGTGCTTATCATCTCCTACAACCAGGAAATGTATTCCTTCTTCCATTACCATCAGACCATATTCATTAGCCCTACTTAGATGCTCACAGGGGCTTACCTCAAACTGAATTTCAGCCATTTCCCCTGCACTTAAAATCACACTTTGGAATCCAATCAATTGTTTCTTTGGCCTCCCATCTCCACGGTTTCCTTGCCTTGCAAATAGCAACACGGGATGCTTACCTGCCATCTCCCCATGATTTTTCACTCCAACACAAACTATAAACTTCCTTTGATCGCAGACTTCTGCACCTAACTCTGAAACTAGTTTGTATTGTACGGAATCTGAGGTCACAGTCGTACGTAAACTTGAAGAATGATTCAAGTAAATACTATTTTGGGACACACGGGTGAACTCATAAGAATACTTTGAATAACTAATGCCATAACCAAATTCAAAGACTTTGTCTCCTTTATAGAATCTATAGGTGCGGCCAGGATAGTCTGAAGATGATTCGGGCCTCATCCTCATGTCTGTCATTGGTACTTTGGTAAACTCTTGAGGATACCAAGTTACAGGTAATCTTCCCCCTGCATGGCAACATTTAGTGAACCATCATTAATCATAACATTTCTTTAGCAATCGACAGCATCAGTTATTTTGCATAGATAGAAAAGAAGCACTTTTTCTCTAAGCAAGGACATGGTGATGGCTTGTTACCTGGGTTGTGATCACCAAAGATTATTTCTGCAAGTGCAATACCTCCTCCTTGTCCGGGATAACCTGCCCAAAAAATGCCACCAATTCTCGGATCATCCTTGGCAAAAGAAACATCAATTGGACCTCCAGAAAGAAGCACCAAAACAACCGGTCTCTTTGCAGCTTTTGCAACACTAGTGATGAGTTCCTGTTGCCTCCCAGGAAGCAACAAATCAACACGATCAAGCTCCTCTCTTTCTTGAGTTTCATCTAATCCCATCATCAACACTACATAATCTGCCTGTTTTGCTATGTCTACAGCTTTGTCACTTGCACCAGTAGAACAAGAAACAGTATCACAACCAGGGCGGTAAACAGTGTTCTTAACATAGCTCTGTAATGCTTGCAAAGGAGTAACAGACTTGCACGGAGGGCCTGCATAGTTTCCAAGAAGTGTTTTTGCAGAATTGGCATTAGGGCCTATTACAGCAAGGGACGTGGTTGCTTTTGGAAGTGGAAGGAGTTTTGCATCATTCTTTAAAAGGACAATGCCATTGCGAGCAGCTTCAAGTGCTAGAACCTGGTGCTCTGGGGAGCAAACTTGGTCAGTCCCAATGTTGCCAAAAGGACGTTGCCCTGGATTTCCATCAAAAAGGCCTAACCTCATTCTAACAGCAAAGAGATTATGCAGAGCTCTGTCTATTTCAGATTCAGGCAGTTTTTTCTGCATTACTGCTGATTTGGTATATTTCTGCAAGTAGGATCCACAGTTGACATCCATGCCTGTAAATGTTTGTCAAACAAAAACATAATGGCATCTATTTGTTTTATCCACAAAATTTTCATGATTGAAATGTTAAATGGAATTCACGAGCAGTATAAATCCATCAACAGAAATGAAACAAAAACCATTTTCTTGGGATGCAGTAGTTTGTTTTAATTAAATTTCATTCTATTCCAATAAACTAAGGTCTTTGTGAACCAAAGTCAACAATTAGTTCATACCTTCCACCTTATATATTACCTCTTTGTTGTCTTTCCCATAAGAAAAACAAGAAACAACTTTCATAAAATGCAAGTGTTCAACTAAATCACATTAATCATTTATAAATAAATGCTGTCACAATTAGCATTGACCTCATAAAATCTCATTTAGATTGCATAAATTACATATGACAAGTATCACCTTTTAAGTTTTTTTATGATGCTTGTCATAGAGATTATCAAAGATGAATTATCAAAATTTCATCACATTCTTTAAAATCCTATGCTACACGTTTTCCATAGAAGTATTTCTCGCTACAATTGTAGGTGCAGAAAATGTTAGAAGACGAGTGCCAGTAATATTCAATTTTCCCCTCTTGGTAAGGAACTGCATCAATCTAAGCGTACAGAAGAATTAAAGAAGACAAAAGTCTTAGCAGGCTGCCATGGGCACAAGCCGCACATACTGTAATAGGCTATGAGCCCACAGGATCACGATTCACAGTGGTGCAATATCTAGGATCCAAAATCGTAGACATACTGTAATAGTGTGATGAGGAAGAAATTATTGGTAGTGTGTGGACTTTGCAATTATTAGAACTCAAATTCTGATACCCTCAAATACCAAAAAAGACAAAATATGAAAATACACGGACAAAGATAAAACTAGGCACATGTTGCTGCAATGCTACATAGGATAATATTACAAAGGCTGAGGTCCCGCATACCAGCTGTAAGAACATCAACAACAGCATCTTCCGGTGATTTGGCATATCCTTGAGCATTATGAATGATCGCGACTGCATCACAATCCGATGTGATATACCTGATTAAAATTTTCATGCAGTGAATAGAGGCCATTAGAACTAATAATTTATTCTAACATATTAAAATGTCATTGGGGTCTTGACAATTGACAAATGACAGGAAAAGAATACGCAGCACTTTATTGATATAAATTACCCTTTGAAATCCCATAATCCTCTCGCTGTCTTGGATAAGAGATTGGAATCTGCACAGCTTGGGACTCCATTCACTCTGTTGTAAGCACACATTATGCCGCTTGCTCGTCCATCTTGTACACAGCTCTGGAATGGTGGTTGGTATGTGTCGGCTAAATCTTGCACAGTAACCTACAAATATCCAAACAAAAAGTGTTAACTGCAACAGCAAAAGTTAAATACTGTTCTGGATGAGAGAGTTTGTAACATTAGAGACTAAAGTCGCTTTTATTAAAGTGGAATAACAACCGCATTTTCCTCCACTATAACAACTGGCTTCAACTGTAAGTCTTCTCTTCTTTGTCAAGGAAATATGATTATTGAACAATGCCCATGAATCAAGGTAAAACCCGATAAAGCGCATGCTTTCTGATCAAATATAAAATTCATAACGCTCACCTATAAACTAGGAGGAATCTTTGAAACAAGCTCCAAATCCAAAATGCATATAATCATAAAAATAAAACAACAATGGCTAACACTTACACGAGCATCAAAGACAAACCGGTTCATACCCTTCCAATTATCCAAATCATAAGCCGTAAAATGCTTACAACAAGCAGAAGCTTGAAGGTGCCCATTGAGCTTCCCTCCTTGAAAGGTGTCTCCTTGAATCCCTCTTACATATGACACTGCATATTTCCCTGTAACAAGTGGATCCTCCCCTGGGGTCTCCTGCCCTCTCCCCCATCTGGGGTCCCTGAATATGTTAATATTTGGTGCCCAAAATGTCATTCCATATGCTTGCCCTGCATTATATATTGCTCTTGCTTCTCTTCCGATCACCTTCATTAACATCATTACAATTAATAACATATCAGCCTTACAAAAAGTTCAAAGTAAACGATTAAATAACTAAATTTTCATTGAATTGACTAGACTTACTTGGCCAATGCGGTACCATTGATAAGCATCAAAAGAAGCAGCAGTGAGGATGACCTGAGGGAAGCTAGTGGCAGCTTTAATAGTACCATTAAACTTGATCCCAGGGCCTACGCTGGTAACACCATGTAATGCCTCGGACCACCACTCGTAGGTTGGGATACCAAGCCGTGGAATTGCTGGAGCTGAGTTAACAAGTTGAGAGATTTTCTCATCTAATGTCAGCCTGGAAACAAGGTCCCTAGCCCTTTGAATAATGGGTAGTGTGGTTTGGCAAAAAGGGTAGTTTTTGGTTGATGGGTCCGATGAATCACATGAAAATGGAGGTTGAGTTGAACCAACATGGACGACAAGTAGAGTGAAACTGATTAAGCAAACCAAACAAAGTTCTTGCAACATCATTGTGAGAATTGAGTGGTGGTGAAGCTGAGAGTACTTTTTAAGTTCAGTGAGAACTGAGATGTTGTCTCAGTTTGTTCATTTGTCAGAAATGAATGACCTGATTGCCCTTGCATTATACATTTCTAAATCGGTTTTTTCGGGTAAAAATGTAAAGATAAGCATCGTCCTGCCATCTTTCTTTATTCCACTTTTGGCTTAGGGTTAAGAATGGTGGAAACTAGGTTGTTAACTGGACCTTTCTTTTGATTGGTGAACGGTGAAGTAAAAGGTTTCCAAAGTGACACAGAAATGTGATGGTTTTAGAACGAAGAATTTAACTCGAGAAGCATTTCAATTCTAATTTTTTTATTAATTTTATAATTATTTAATCACAATAAAATATTATACAAAACATCATCATTTATAAATATAAATTTTATTCAAAATTTTAATAAATTTGTTAAAGATATTTTTAAGTTTAGAATATAAATCGATTATCTCCGCAACAAATAATTTTAAGTATTTTTAATTTTTAAATCGACGTATAACATCACATCAAATTACGTTATTATTTTATTTTATAAATTATTTATTATTTATTTATAAATAAAATCATTCAAGTATTATTAATTTAATTGAATTTTTTTTATATTTTGATCTTTATTTTGAATATTGAAATACAAACATTAAATAATACATTTTATTTTTGTTTCTATTCACTTTTTTTTTTTGTGATTATAAGATTTTAACCACTAATTAATTCAACACTAACAAATTTATTAATAATTAATTATAATATAATAAATATAATTAGTATAGGTGAAATTGCATTTTGTTCGATTCTACTAAGGGATTCGTGAATGGATATCTTGACTCGAGTAGTGGAGTTGCTTACTGTTACAAGGAAGAAGAAGAAGAATTACTATTTCAGAGGATCTTCATATAGTGAGAAATTCACATGGGGCGGTTCCTTTTGCACATACTTTATTTAAAAAGTCAATAATCCAATTTAGCATTTCATTGACGGCTAACAGCATATGCATTATTATGATTATCCTTATACGACAAATAATTTTAAAAAGAAAAAAAAATTCAAATCCTGCTCAAAAAGATTATGTAAAAAGCAATTGAATCAAATATGATAAGTATTACCACCATTTGATCTTTTAAAGAAAATCAATACCTACCATCTCCTTTTATACTAAAATGTAAGAAAAAAATTCAAACCCAATTTAAAAAATAAAATTATTTATTAATTATTAAATAAAATATTCGTATTTACACAGAAGATATTATTTATTTGTCATTGAACAGGGCTTAGATTTGTAGACATGGGCTTGAATGTATGTGGGGTGATCTGCTTCAAAAATGCCATTGATGGGGTTCTTAATTAGTTGGTCAGATCCAGCCAGCCCATGAGAACGTTGTGCGGCTGCTGGCACTGGCAGGCACTTCACCTTGCAATAATTTGTTGCCTTGACAATGTGAAAATCTGGGATGAAGATAAATCATGAAACAAATAAGGCAAGCAATTAAAAGTGGATTGTAGTTGCATTAGTGGCCAAATATTCAATTTTGAACCTCAAAAAAAGACTTGGTAATTAATCTGGTCTACTGGGACTGATGTAAACAAGAAGATTTAACAAAGTAGTCACCAAAGTTTTATTGGATTGTGCAATCTGCTATTAGTACTATACATGAGATTTTGAGATCGAATTTTACTTATAAATATTTATTGAGGTTTTCGAATGTATAATTCATAATCATTTATTTTAAATTTGATATGATATATTTTATCATGATTTAAATAATTAAATAATTTATTTATTTTGAAATTTTTTGTAAAAAATATATATATGTGCTGTAATTTATAAAATTATCCTTATAAATAATACTTTCTTACTAAACCCATCATTACAAGCAGCTTGTAGCCGACATATTTTGCCATAATTTATCCTTTTTCTTTTATAATTAATTTAAGTTATCCTATTGTTCATCTCACTTTCCTAATTCCCTACATTTTTCTACACAACAATAGTGGAATGTCGGTCATTAAAAATGACAAAAAATACTTGACGAAGTAATTTAGTATATACATCAATGATTAAAGAGTGATTATGGTCATTGATGTACTAAACAAAATATTGTTACCAAGATATAACTTGATATATAGTGATCCTAACTTATTTTTCACGTCGTATTGTACATTTTCATCAAGAGGGGACGCATGATTGATCTTTCCAAAGAAAGGATAGCCCACCGCCCACCACCAACTAGTAGCAAGGGGGCCAATGGGATTCCAACAACGTTGGCTATCACAAAAACACTCGTGACTCGTCCAATCTACTCCATACATCCCTTAGCCCCCCCTTTTTCCTTTTTTTTTTTTTGTTGGGGGGGGGGGGGGTGTTGTGGTTTGTTTTATTTGAACAATTCTAGGGAAAATCCAATTCTGATGGTGCATGACCCATCCGATGCACAACATGACAACAAGCACAAGCACGGGCACTTTTTTTTATTAGGAAAGTAATCGATTGAATTCAAATTTATATAATATTAAATTCATAATATTTAAGTTTTAGTTTATTTTAAATTTGAGATTTAAAATTTAGTTTAAATTTGATTAAGTATTTTTTAAGTCGAATTTCATTTAAGATAAAAATTAAATTATTCGAGATCATTTGATTATATTTATTTAACATGTAAAAATAAATTTAATTTTTATAATCAATAAAAATTAAGTATTACGAATAATCAAATTATATATTAAGTATATTACGAATAAAATGAATAATTATTAATTAAAATATATTAAAATATAAATATTCAATTAAGTTTATAAATTATTTGAATCAGATATTAAAATATTTAAATTTAATTTGTTTGATAAATTAAATTATTTAAATTCAAACTCGATTAGATAATAATTAAATTAAATTTCAATTTTATTTAAATTAAATCTAAATAATTTATAAATATTAATATATTATTTACACTCTTAACTTTTATCAAACAATTTTGTCATACACAAACAGTAAATTTCGTCGTAGAGTTTTATCATTTCGTGGGAGTGCAAGAGTTTTGTCATAGAGTTTCCTTGAAAAGATTTTTTATTTAAGTTTATTTGATCGATGGGAAATGAAATTGAGAGTGAATTTTTGTTTTCATTAGAATAGTTGTCAATCACAATCAAACCTGGCTGGAAACTCTTTCTTTCCATGAAAAATAGAAACAAGAAAATAAGAGATGATTTCTCTGCAGAGGGATTACTATTTGCATATTCTTTGTCTTCTTCTATTCTCTTTCAATGGGTTGCCCACCTGATCTAAGATGGATATATGTGAAACAAAATGCCCCCTATTTGATTGATCCCACTTTGATAATGGCTTAATGGAAAACAAGTTTTTTCCTCCTTTCAACATCCCTCCCTCCTAGTTCTTATCTTTCAATAATTTTATTTTTCTCTTATCAAACCTAGTGTTTGAAAAGGAGATTACCAACAATTTAACATTGTTGACATTGAATTTCAGGTTCTACAATGTTCTCCCACCCAACTACCTAAGAAGGGAGAGTCACGTCAAGGTAAAAGCTACGGTCCTGAAATTTATCTCCCCCCATCATTACCGATAACAAAAAAAAAAAAAAGAAAGAAAAAGTAATTAAAATTTTTTCCAATGGTGGAGTAGCTTACATGCGCAAGTTCGAAGATGATATTCTTATGTATTGATTTTTATAAAATTTGAAAAGATTTGATTTTAATATATTTAATATTAAATTTTAAATTTTTTTATAAAATTAAACTTTTGTGATTTTTAATGTAAACAAAATAAAATAAAATAAAAATTTTAGATGTTAAAAAAAAAAGATATAATTTTTTAATATTAAAAAAAAAGACAACAAAAAAAAGACAGAGGGAGTAAAAATTTTGACAAATGAGATTTGATAAATAAATAAATAAAGTCTGTTTTTATTAGGTTTTGAATTCAAATTCAAAACACCATCGGCTTGAATTATATAAAATATAATTTATATTGTATAAGGGTATTATAGTGCAAATATTAAAAATTATATTACACTATTTATGTTTTAAAATTTAACAAAAAAAAAATTTATCTAGACATGTTTGGGTTGTATCATTATTAATTTAAGTGAATCATAATAGAATTTGAAGTTTTAATTATTGAATTAAGTTAGGCTTAGACAAATATTTAAGATGTTGATATCATGTTTAGATTTGACTAGACTTATGAATACCTAATAAAGAGTTATTCTATTTTTTTTATATTTTTGGCAAGTAATATGCAAAATAAGAAAATTAAATTAATATAATATGAGATTCATTTGATTGAACTCATATGATTTTAATGATTTAATTGAATAAAAAAAGTATGATTAAATAAATGTGTATTTAGGTAAATTTATATCTCAAAAAGAAAAACACACACAAATAGACATGCAAACTAAAGGTAGAGATCATAGATGAAGGATGAATATGCTTTTGTCACCTAAGCTAATTCAAATAGGATGACATTGATTTCACCTTTATAAAATGAATTCAGCGTATATGGTATGCTAGTAATAAAATAGTTGAAAAGTAATTGTTTGTGTTGAACTTTGATCTTAGAGTATTTTTGAAAAAAAAAAAAAGACAATTAAAGGCAAAGATAAAAAAATATATCTATGTTTGCACTCTACAAATTAGAATGAGTGAGGTTGAAATGTCGAAAGAAGAGTAGTAAAAAAAATTATAACTATAATGAACTTATTTTAATGACGTTTAAACATTCATATTTATAAATAAGTCATAAGAGAGCATTAGTAGATAATAAAAATGTGACTGAATTGATATGATTAGATAATGTATAATATAAAATTTTAAAATTTAATTAATTTAAATTTGAATTAATTTTTTAAAAAATTAATTTGATTTAAATTAAAATTTAATTGTTTTTTTATTCATCAATTTTTTAATTTTATATATGATTTTAATATAATATTTTAATAGATTTAAATAAATTTAGATATGTTATCTTATAAAAATTTAAAAAATATATAAACATTAATAAAAATATATAATTTAATTCAATTTAACTTTTTTTGTTTGTTCACTTTTTAATTCAACTTTAATATATACATTTAATATTTAAATTTAATTTAAACTAAATAAAAAATATTAATTTGAATTTAACATTATAATTTCAAATTAATTTTTGATTTTACAAATTTTTTCTCACCTTTAACCATTGCCCGACGGTTCTATCTTAAGGTGAAGTAAAAACCTGATAATCTAAAATATTAAAAAATTATAAATGATATATTATGAAAATTATAAAAAAAAAATGATATAATTTAAAATTTTATAACAAATAAATATATGAGCTTAACAAAAACTAAAAAATTATTTTATATTTTTTATATCAATATAAATTATATTATATAAATTTTTATGTAAAATAAAATATAAATATATAAATTATTAATATTTGATACAAATTATCAAATTTTAAAAATTGAAAAAACAGGGATCCAGAGGCCAAGACCCCACCCAGGCCCCTGGGTTGATACCATTTGACCGACCAAAATGGACCAAAAGCCAGAAGGAAAGCGGTGGACGATAACCCCTCACCAACCAAACCACGATTGAACACTAACCCTGGTTAAAACTTTTTGCTTTTAATTTATTAAAATAGATAAGTCGAGGGACCCCTCAGCTTGTAGGCCACGTGTTAGAACCGGAGAGTGCTAAGCTTCTGGAACTCGTGCTGTGAGCCAACACGTGGACACTGCAGTGAGGATAATGGGCCTCACGAATTGCCAAGTTTTATTTAATTAAAATAATTAATGATTTTTATCATTATAGCGCGATTTAAGGTAAGTTATATATTACGAATTTTGCTGATGAGTTTTTAAAATTAATTATATTATTTACAATAATTTTATATAAATGAAGTAATTGATAATTTTATTTATGATTTTTAAAAGTATTTATTTAATATAATAAACTTAAAAGGTAACACCATATACTAATATTAATTATAAATCTCAAACAATGCCTATTAACGTTAATTTATTTGATTTTATTAATAATTTTTTAATGAAATTTGCAAGATACCTCCTAAATTTGTTAGGAACAGAAAAGCCTCTGCCAACTGAGATTCTGACAGCTGTCGGCGGAAATTTGTCATCAGGATTAGCAATTTTCCTTATGCATTTGATTGAAGTCAAATACAATTAACATTTTGGGAACGAATTTACAGAACTGTCCTTTTTCGTGTAAAAATGAGAAAAAAAAAAAGAAAAGTGAGAACAAAATGCTATGGACATGAATTTACACCGTGTTCAACGACAGTGGTTCTTCATAATGGATCGCAATGGATAATTTATTAAGTGTTCGTTTGAATTTTATTATATTTTTAATGTAATAAATTTTAAGTTATTATATTATTAGTTGAATTTAAATATCAATTTTAATAAAATTTATTTAATATAAAATTTTTATTAAATTTTTTTAATTATAATTATAATAATTTTTTAATCATAAATATAATAATTTTTATTATTAATTTTAATTTTATCAAAATTAATATTATCGTCCACCTAAATAAAACTTAAGTGAAAATTTTCAAATAATGAAAGAAAATGTAGGAAAGGATTACACGAAACTTTCAAGGGTAGTTTGGGAAAGCTAAAAAGGTTACTAAAAGAGATGAATTTTAGCCCTTGAGGTTTGGTGGATGAGGTTGAGAGTGGACCCTACAAAACGAACGGGATTCCATTCTTTAAATGTTTTAATTTTTTACTGTTGTCAACAGTCACACAACCCCGCTGCCTGGGCCTTCCGCTTCACCGCTATAAGTAGCGGAATGTGGAGAGACGGCGATGCTGTTTTCGCAAAATCGTCTAAAAATTTATTCTACTTCCTTCCTGATTCCTTTCTTATTAAAAGTTTTTTTCTCTTGTTCTTCGCTTAATCTTCACTTTAACGAACCTTTTTTAGATTCTTCATTCGAGTTGTGGCTGCACTCTCGGTCCTTGAACTGTTTTGGTTCTTTCTTTCTCTCTGTTTGGTTCCCGGGAAAACTGTTTTGATTCCCGTTCTTTTTGCGCCTTTTATTTTGTGTTTCTCTACTCTTCCCGTTCTTTTTCTTTTTAAAAGCTCTTTGTGTCATTTGTGATCTACCGTCTACCATTATTTGTAGGTAATTTTTTCTTTATTCACATTAATTCTTTTCAATTTTCAATTTTACCATTATTTGTAAGTAATATAGGCGTTTAAGGCTCTCTCTCTCTCTCTTTTTTTTGACTAAAATTTGTTTAACCTGTTCCTGACTGTAGAATAATGGAACACTTTCAAAACGACGATCTCGAATACGTTGTCGATGACTACTACGACGTTGACGATTTCGAACACGACGATCCCTTCGCCGAACCTGAGCCTCAGAGAGACACCGCTGAATTTGACTCCGACTTTGAAGATGATTTTGAATCAGTACTTTTTTTTTCTAATCTTTCACGATTATTCTTGATTCTCACGACTTAGATTCTAGAATCTGTAATTAAAATGTTTTTGCTTTAATGTTTCTGGTTCTTTGGAAACAGAGTAAGCCGCAAACGGATACATCAGCTGTGGAAGCAAGAAATGGAAAAGATATACAAGGAATTCCTTGGGAGAGGCTTAATTTTACTAGAGATAAGTACCGCGAGGCGAGATTGAGACAGTACATGAACTATGAGAACCTCTCTGGTTCTCGCAAAGAGTTGGAAAAGGTCAGTTTCTATATATCTTGCTAAATCTAAAGCCTCTTTATATCTATTTGTCTCGAGGGAGTGGAATTGTCTCCAAAAATTTTGTGCTAAATAATTAAATATACATGTTGTGTTGACAGGAGTGCTTGCATGTAGAGAAGGGAAAGGCCTTCTATGACTTTCAGTTTAACACAAGGCTTGTCAAATCGACAATTGTGCACTTTCAGGTAGACGATTTGCTCATTTACCTTCATTTTTTACTTTTGATCTACTGTTTGTTTGCAATTCCTATGCCATTTTAAGGGAGACGCATTGCATTTCTTTGTGTTGAGGTTTCCACTCTTCATCTTTTATGAGAAGTTTGTTCAAAGCAGAATTGGGTTGATTTTTAAAATGTCATGGGTCGGCATGTTCAATGTTTTGAACGCATATCAATTTTAAATTCATTCTGCACATAACTTTTTCTTTTCCCATTTTATTAGAGTCGTGAATCTTGAGAGTGTTTAAAATTTTAAATTATGTGTTGATTTTTTATATTTGGCGCTGTTTGCTGCCATCAGGTTTTCCACATACTGTTCTGCATCATCGTAACTTTGGTCTTGGTGATCCATGTAGTCATCCTTTGCAAATGGTTTGAACTTCAATTATTTGCGTGTTGTTAGTCTCATAGTTTTTCAGGTCCTGTTTTCATATTACTACACTTTATCCTTCATATTTTATTTGATTATTGCTCTGTGCCTGAACCATTCATTGTAACCTGGAAGGTATGCTTAGAGCTGCTCTGTGAGACCTTAGTCTTCAGTAGTTTTTTTTTTCCCCCTTTTGTTATAAAGGTAAATTATATGGCCTTATAGTTAACTTGGCAGGAGTCTGCTAATTTTAGATTGATAAGTTCTTGAGATTTGATTAGGGTCATATATGCTGTATTTTAATTCCAATTTGACTTAAAAAATTTTTGGACACATTTTTCTTATTCTTCTTTTAGTTTCAAATATTTTGATGTACCCCATTTGAGGCATCAAGATGGGGTTTGTATTCACATGAATCCTTTTTGTAGAGATTTGTGAAGGATGCTTTAGTTTATACTTGCACATGCTAACGGTTGTACATGTAAAAATTTAAAAGCAATACTTTCAGAGGTACCATCCTGATTATGGGTGTTGATGCTTCATGGCTGTGGTATGACTTGGGGTTTTCAAATTTTATTAACAAATTATAGTTGTAGAACTTTACTTTTGTAGTTGTTCTCAAACATGCACAGATTCACATGCTATGAAGAGTTTAACCACACACTTTCACAGCCCACTCCTGCATATGCTTACCCAAGCCACTGCTTCAGTGTCCTGCATCATCTGAGCTCATGATATTGACGAGTTTTTAACTATTTCTGGGACCTAGTCTTTTGTGGGTATAGAGTTGCCATGGGTTTTACATTTAGCTACACTCATCTGAACAAGGTACTAAGACATCTACATCACACTTGTTAAGA
Source organism: Durio zibethinus (assembly GCF_002303985.1). Next base: position 4,501,243 of record NW_019167949.1, on the reverse strand, counting down.
ATCTAGGTGTTGATTTATCCGTTTTGCTATCCATTAATTTAGAGTCATTGGCATTTCTTTGGATTATGATCTCATCTTTTCATTTAGATAAATGGTTTATTTTTTTATTGTTCCTGTAATTTGTTGGTTAGAAGCATATTTTATGTTGCCTGTTAATTATATGAATTTAACCTGTGGCATTTAGGAATGCTATTTCTCTCTTATTTCAGCCTTCAAAGCAGGTTGGGAGTAATTCCTGAGCAGCCGGCTGCTAAAGATGCGTTGTTTATATGGTATGATAGGAAGCATCTAAAAGGCCTCTGAAGTGATTCCTGTAATTTGAGTAGACGGCATGTCCTGCACTTAAAGGGCGAATAACACTTAATTTGCTGGATTTTTTTTAAAATTATTAAATGCATTCATAGTTATAAGAACTGTGTTACTTTTATTATTGCTCTTGAGGGACGATCTGCTTGTTTAATTCAATTCATTTACTTGATTTACTACCATGAGATATCTTCTGCATGAGTAATCCAACTTGCATTACTTTACTTGATTTACTGTCCCATGTTATTCTTGGATGCTCTCCTTCAAGCGCATGCTGAAGTTTCCCCTCAGAATTTTTTTTGCATATTCTTTCTGTAATCAAGTTAGAGAACTGGTGCCATGTTCCGAATTCAGTTATCTTGTTGTGACTGAGCTGTGTATTTTATTTTTGCCCATTGGCTTTTGAACCTCAGTTGGGGGGTAAACGTGTTTATTGGATCTGTTTAGATCTATGCATTGGTGGTGGTGCTATGTAGTTTTATCATTTTTGGTTTTAACCTTCCGTCCCTTTTTCCCCCTTCTTTGTGATAGAGGTCTGGACTTGTAGGTGCATTTAAATAACCTCATTTAGGTTCTTGAATAGATGCTAGATTGTGCGGGCCCTAGCAAGGTCACTCTCAGTAACTGTGTGGTAATTTCTTTGTATTATGCTTCGTAGCAATTAGTCGGCATAAAAGATATTTCCAATATCTTTCGTCATTTTTGTTTCTTGTGGCAATTTTTTCATGCGTTAGCCACGGTGTGTGAATATGATTTCTCTTTCCTTTTCTATTTCGCAGCATATGCATTTGTACTGTTTGTTTTTGCACGTGATCCAAGGGAATTCATGTTATATCATATTTTCATGTCGTTGTGTTGAGTCATATTTTTAAGCTATATAGGGTGAGTTCTGACTATTTTTACCATCCTTAGCCGTGGGATAATCTTTCTGCATTATTCTCTTGATTTGCACAAGAAAGTCAATGGTGCTTTGTGCCTCTTGTGCTCTACTTACTAATTCTAAGTGATGTTGAGAGTTTCATGGTGTTGAATTATATTTTTATAGCTAATATCTGGTCTGTCCTGATTACTTAACCATACTGAACTGTTTATAATATTTTATGCATTACACTATGTCGTATTATAATCTTAACACAATTTTCTATTTCTCTCATCATTTTTGTTTCATGTGGCAAATTTTCTGCATTACAAACTATTTGTGAATTTCTTTCATTTTATTTCCATAATGGGTATTTTGAGGGAAGTAAATGTAGCTTGAGTTTTGTATGGGACATATAAAGTCTACCAAGGATCACGTTAATCGTTTTGACATAGGCATTTGTAGTGTTATGTTTTGCATGGGATTCGAATGTAATTGTCTCCTATCAAAATTATTTGAGTGCATTTATGGTTTATAGGTGAACTGTAATTATGGCCCAACAAATATTTTTGTAGTGACTATTTTCAAATTTTAGCATTGCGCACAAGAAAATCAATGGTTTGTCTTTCCTATCTGTAACCAGTTTATTCTAACAATACTGTTGAGCATTCCATTTGTTTGAGTGATTTTTTGATGTAATGACGTCGGAAGATGGAATTGCGACTATAAATTGTTTTGGTCATCGTATTGAGTGGTGAAGCTAGTTATAGTCTGTAGTTAACAGGAATATACATTTTTGTAGGCGGAAGGATTACGTGGAAGATGTATGGTCTTCTATACTTCCACATGAACAGACATGCATAATGATTTACTAATTTAAGATTTAGTTTTAATGTACTTTTTAGGTGGAGATCTAATTGTTTTATCTGCTTTCGTGCATTGCAGAATGCTGTTATTAGTTTATGGTCATGAGTTTAATTTATTTTTATTGTGCAGCTGAGAAATCTGGTGTGGGCAACATCAAAGCACGATGTATACCTCATGCAAAATTACTCAGTAATGCACTGGTCATCACTGTTACACAAAGGCAAAGAAGTGCTGAATGTGGCTAAGCCAATTATTCCCAGCCTGGTTAGTGAGGTGACTGTGATTAAATTTGACTTCTGCAGTTAACTTTCTTCGGAGGCCCTTGACTTAAATTCTTTCTTTTGATTTGTTTGTAGAAACGACCTGGATTGCTATCTCAGCAACTCTCTAGGGTGCAGATTAGCACTATGGCGGTTAAAGAAAATTTATTGGTGGCAGGTGGTTCTCAAGGGGAGCTTATTTGCAAGGTATGTGTTTGGTTCGACAGAAGTTCATTGATTTGATATTTTATTTGCAATTTGGCCTCATTTTTTTATTTTATTATTTTGTTTGTTCAGTATTTAAATCAACCTAGGGTGGCATTCTGCACAGAGTTAACTACTGATGACAATGCAATCACCAATGCGGTGGATGTGTACCGTAATCCTAGGTGAGAAATACTGATTCTCATATGAATTTTGGACAGTTTTGATGACATTTTGGATGGCAAGCAACTAAAAATTTTTATTCCTCAGTGGTGCAATGAGAGTTATGGCTGCAAATAATGATGCTCAAGTCAGAATTTTTGATGCTGAAACTTTTGCTAGCCTTAACCGCTTCTCATTCGACTGGTCTGTCAATGTAAGTGCTAGCCTTTTGAAGCCTGCTTTAGATTTCTATTTGTCATCCTCTTTTACGTACTTATTTCCTGTATGGTTGTCTGCTCTTTCCAGAATACCTCTGTAAGTCCAGATAGCAAGTTGCTTGCAGTCCTTGGAGATAGTGTGGAGTGCCTGATTGCCGATGCTCAGTCTGGCAAAGTATGTCATTCTTGCTCGGACTCTACATAATTGGTGCATTTTGATGTTCAATTCTTTCTATGTCTAATTTATTTGTATAATGCAGGTCACAAGCAACCTAAAAGGGCATTTGGACTATTCATTTGCTTCAGCTTGGCACCCTGATGGGCAAATTCTGGCTACAGGTAATCAGGACACTACTTGCAGATTGTGGGACATAAGAAACCTATCCAAGTCCCTTGCTATATTGAAGGGAATAATGGGAGCAATTAGAGCTGTCAAGTTCACATCAGATGGTCGGTTTCTGGTCATGGCTGAGCCAGCAGATTTCGTTCATATCTTTGATACGAAGTCTGGGTATGTTAATTACCAAGAAATTGATATTTTTGGTGAGATTGCTGGAATATCTTTTAGCCCAGATACAGAATCTCTCTTCGTTGGTGTTGCTGATCGCACTTATGGCAGCTTGTTAGAGTTCAACCGCAGGCGATATAACCAACATTTAGACTACATCTTGTAGAATGTGTCAGTCAGTATCCATCAGAGGTAGATTATTGTGAATATTTAGCACTGGATTGGATTACAAAAGAATCCACAAAGGGGAACACTGCCGCAGATGTGTTTTTTTTTTTTTTTTTTTCCTATTTGGAACTGGATGGCTGTAAATGTTAGGTGTCTGTCGAAGTGTCGTGCTAAAACTTGGGTTCCAGTTTTTTTGACCAAAGTCAATGTTTAGCCGCCAACTCCGTCACGTGGGGTCTGAGATTATTGGCTTTTCGTCCAAGATTAGGTCATTGATTGTTTCTACATTTTAATTTTAAACCCTTCATTTCATATGCCAGCGCGAAATATTTTGAATTCATGGTTATTAAGGGCTAGCTAGCACAACTATAATTGGCGGAGAAGCAGCTCTAGTCACTGAGATCAATTGCTACCCTAATCCAGAAATAACTTCTTTGATAGGAATGGTATTTTTTTGCGTAAATTTTTGAACTACCAAGTATTGTGGATGGCTGATAAAAAAGGCAAAAAAGGATAACTTTTGAATCTTTTTATATTTGATATTATCATGATTTAAATTTTGATTATTAAAATTAAAAATTTAATATTTTATTAACAGATTACATAGGACTGCAATATTACTGAGCTCTTTTTGAACCAGACTGACAAGAAAAAGCTACCTCAGCTCACATTTTATTCATCAATAAACCTGTGATTAGATTTTTTTGATTAATTATCTAATGAGTTTGACAAGCTCAAATAATTATTATTTCATCACTTGACATCCATAAATATAAACCAGAGTCCGAATTGGCTTCCGCTACCCTTTGATATTTGATTTGATTACAACTTTTTCCAGGCAAAGTAGATGAAACCTTTTAACTTTCTTAGCATTTACTTTGAGAACCTTTTTTCGTTTGCAAGACAGCATTAGCTGCCTTGTACATACCAAAAGATTAGACTGCATCTAATTTTTCCACTTGAAACTTGAAAGGAACTCATAAAATGACCTTCTTAAACCTAATAAATTAGCCCTCCTACATAGTTGGGCGGACCAAAGGAAAACTATCGAGTTTAAACATTTCTATTTTACTTAATTTTTTTTTAGAGCAAAAAATATGTGAGGATTTAAACTTCAAACTTACTTTGTACTTAATTTACTATATATGTTTTCATCAATGAAAACTAAAGTAAATATAGCTGAAGAACATGGACCTTGCTATATTGAAGGGAAGAATGGGAGCAATTAGAGCTGTCAAGTTCACATCAGATGGTCGGTTTCTGGTCATGGCTGAGCCAGCAGATTTCGTTCATATCTTTGATATGAAGTCTGGGTATGTTAATTGCCAAGAAATTGATCTTTTTGGTGAGACTGCTGGAATATCTTTTTAGCCCAGATACAGAATCTCTCTTCGTTGGTGTTGCTGATCGCACTTATGGCACCTTGTTAGAGTTTAACTACAGGCGATATAGCCAATATTTAGACTCCATCTTGTAGAATGTGTCGGTCAGTATCAATCAGAGGCAGATTATTGTGAATATTTAGCACAGGATTGGATTATAAAAGAATCCACAAAGGGAAACACTGCTTCAGATGTGTGTTTTTTTTTTTTTTTCCTATTTGGCTATAAATGTTAACTGGGTTCCAGTTTTTTTTATCAAAGTCAATGTTTAGCGGTAACCTCCGTCACCTGGGGTCTGAGACCGGAAAACTGTCCTGAAAATGACCCATGCAAAACCCAATCAAGAGCGCCCAAAATGTTGAGGATTGTCATTGATGAGGGGCAAGAACAAAGTCCAAGCCTTTGTGCAGGAAATTGACGGTGACCCCGCTGTTGCATGTCGGCAAGTTTTAATTTGTAGTAGGATTGGGAATGACGTATGGAAATCTATCTGTAATCTTCCAACCTCGGCCCAATTTATTACAAGGCTCAACTGCATTGTCTCCTATATGAATCGTTCGCTAGATTTACACCTAGGTTTTATGTAGATTGGCTATCTTTGCTTTGCAAACACTAGAATTATAGTACTAGACTAGATTCGTTCTAGTAATTAACAGCTTGGGTCATGATCAATTTGGTCATTGGGTTTTTCGTCCAAGGTTAGGTCATTGATTGTTTCTTCATTTTAATTTTAAACCCTTCATATCATATGCCAGCGCATAATATTATGAGTTCACGCTCATCAAGGGCTAGCTAGCTCATCTACAATTGGCGGAGATATAGCTCTAGTCACTGAAATCATATACTATAATTCAGAAATAGTTTCTTTTAATCGGAATGATTTTTTTTTTCCATAAAGTTTTGAACGAAACTAAAAAATAAGGAGACATTTGAAATTGGAATAAAATAACATCGAAAATAGAATAACAATTTCAACCAACCAAACTTACTATAAAAACATATTATAAAAGTGAAGAACATGGATAAATATTAATTAAGATTAGGATTAAATTTTGTCGTATTTTTTTCAAGTCAAAAACATTATTTGCGAGCATGAATGAATTTTCTACCCAGGCATGCAACTTGCCCTTTGAGCTACTAGGTATTGTGGATGGTTGATAAAAAAGAATAAAAAGAAAAGAAAACCTTTAATTTTTTTTATACTTAATATTATCATGATTTGAATCTTAATTATTAAAATTAAAAAATCAATATTTTACTAATAAATCACGTTACAATTAACAAAAACCTTCTAATATTGTTCAAATTTTCCTATATTTTAATGCAATGAAGAGGACATTACGCATCTCGACCCTCAGAATCCACAACCTCCCGAGTTGCTCTAGCACAAATCAACCTCAATAAGCCATTCCCGTTCACAACTTGATCATACCATAATTAAAACTATCATCTTAGTTTGCGAAGCTAAAAGTTCTCAAGGTCAGAATTCAAATGCACGCACGAAGACTGCAATATAACTGAGCTCTTTTTGAACCAGTCGAAGAAGAAAAAGCTACCTCAGCTCACATTGTACTCGTCAACAAACCTATGATTTGATTTTGAGATTAATCATCTAATGAGTTTGAACAAGCTCAAATTATTATTATTTCACCACTTGACATTCATAAATATAAACCAGAGTCCAAATTGGCTTCCTCTCACCTTTGATAGTTGATTCGATTACAACTTTTTCCAAGCAAAGTAGATGAAACCTTTAACTTTCTTAGCATTTACTTTGAGAACCTTTTTTCGTTTGCAAGACAGCATTAGCTGCCTTGTACATACCAAAAGATTAGACTGAATCTAATTTTTCCACTTGAAACTTGAAAGGAACTCATAAAATGACCTTCTTAAACCTAATAAATTAGCCCTCCTACATAGTTGGGGGGACCAAAGGAAAACTATCGAGTTTAAACATTTCTATTTTACTTTTTTTTTTTTTTGGTACAAACAAGATGTGGGATATAGTAAATATAGCTGAAGAACATTGACCTAAACAGAATATGGATTTTCCAAGAGGAATAATTTTTTTTTTAATTTCCAAGAGCATTCTTAATTAATTCAATATAGTATTATGAACCAATTGTTTAAAAAACAGATCGGGATCTTGAGTGGGTGTCTAGCAGGACAAAGCTCAATATAATTTTGAGAATTAGAAAATGGGCCCATGGGTATGGATGTTTGGATTGGCTCAGTTCTCAGCCTTAAGAACTCTAGGCCCACCACCCACGACCACCATGAAGATATGGCAGATTGTAGAACGTGAATACCCGAATCAAAACCCTTATTTCTAGCACGAAGAAATCGATGGACTAACTGTAGAATGTGAGGTTTTTGAAGGAATGATGAAGAATACATATGGACTTAACAAAACAATGGCTCTTCTGGGTCTGGTCCACCTTGGTCTTGGAGCTTGGATATCGTATATTTCTGGGTCACACCCAATCAGTGAGGTTTCGATTCAAAGTACCCTGGCATTTGGGTTCCCTTTTACACTGGCGTTTATGTTGCGTATGGACAATAACTCTTATTTTACTTTATTTTCCTTATGGTCTAAATTCACCACCGAAGATTTTGACACACTAGAAGAAACAATTTTAGTTGATGTTTCAACTTCAAGAACACAGGTTCTTCTTCAAATAAATGCCTGTTTGAACAGGGAACATTGATCATCTTTATCAAAGCGTGGCAGAAAATATAAGGAAACTTGAAGTAATTTGGGGGTTGCCATGTGCAAAGTCGTTAAAAAGTTGTATTTTGGAAAATCCTCACCAAATCAGTTGAAAAATCGAGCCTAGATTGACTTGAAATTCTAATGACAATGACAAGAATTTCACTGTCTTCCAGAAATTCATAGCTGGCAACATTAAGAAAAAAACACACACAGATACATACGTACGTACGTACGTGTATGATCTACTAGACTGCTTTCTTGTCTTTCATACCTTAATTTTATGAACATGGAAGAAGGTTTTCACAAATGTTTTAATCAGTTTGAAGTTCGACCCTTGAATAAAAATCTTTTGTTTACAAGGTCTAGCTAGGAAGCAGACACATTTGCTCCCTCGACTCTCACCTAACCAATGCTTGGATGGATCGAGTTGCCGGGCACTAATCTTTCTTTGTTAATAAAATGAAATAGACATGACAAATGGGGAGAAGGAAAAATGTGGCTTGCAGATTTACTAACACAATTTCTTAGATTCTTGCACACATCTTCATTCTCTTCCAATTATATATAGTAATTCGTCCAATGAGATAAAGGGTAGATTTCTTGGTTTTTATGGGGATTTATAGACTTTCAATTCCTTCTCATAAATCTCCAAGTTTATGAGATATGGTGATTGAACATGTTTATCATTGTTAATCTGATTTAACTCAAGCTTGGATCACCTTCTCATATAAACTCAATCTTCAACCTTGTAGTGCTTCTTTAAACTACTGAAATAAATCAAACTTAAAACAAGTCATATAATTTCAAACAGCTCAAAAAACCAGTTCATGAGCTTTTTAATTAATAAATTCACATTCAATCCCCAACTCGATATCCTCCTCAATCATCACCACCCGGCCATGCCACTTTCTGAGTTGTAAAATTTTCAGAGCTGGCTCACTCCCAAGTATTTCGCCTGCAAAACACATGGCTGGCCTGCCTCAACTCAGAATCCACATTTATTTGATGGGTCTACTACTCGTAAAGGGTACTAATAAACACAGATACTGATAGATACAGTCATAGTAATGAGACAATGGTCTTCATTCAACAAACCAATCAGCCATTGGTCTATATATACAAATCTTGTTTCCTAAAATCGTCGCCCAAGATAATTTTAAAAAGATTAAACACCAAACATGACTTAACCGACTAAAACAGGTATTACTTAATGACATCAACCCTAAAGGCCCATTTCAGAATTCTATGGTACTCATTTGAAACACGTAGCAACCATGAAAACGTTATGGTAAATTGTTTTTCTTTTCTCTTCCTTTCCAAATGAAAATTTGGTCCGATGTATGAAAATTTTTGAATACCCTTTTCAATTTTCACGTGATTCTTTTTGTGGTATCAAAAGAAAAACATGTTTGCTAGCTCCCAAATCATAAAATGACTTTTGGTTGTTTCAAAAAAGTGTGTTTAGCTTGATCATGGCTTTAATCAGACTTTTTTTTTTTCTTTGGAAGTGGGGTTACAAATGCTAGGAACCTATGGATAGATGAAGAGATACAGCTCATGATTTGGACAGAATTGACGTTAGTGGGAATTTGCCAATGCACTTAAACAAGATAACTTTGACTTGGATTTGCGTTTTAAATAGTCAGAAGTGGAAATTGAGTTTTGGGTTGCAATCAAAGGACTAACACCAGCTAATTATTCATGACAAATTATTCAACCAGTATAATCAAAAGTCCAATAATTATTTATGACAAATGAGGTTCGACCTTTGAAGAAGTAACCTTTTGTCAAGTATTTTGCTTTCAGGAAGTTACATATACAAATTAAAGTTATAAGAGAAACACCACTTACACCTCCTCTTATTTAAACGTTTTTCAAGTAGTATTTCTGTGTTTTTTATTATTAAAATTTTTTACATAGTTTCATGTGGTAAAATTTCGTTCTCACATGAGTTATAATGTTAATTTTGTCACTTTTTTTTTTAAAAAAAATTGTTTTAGATGATATGCTAACTTATCAAATATTTGGCATTAAAGTGGAATAATAGATTCAAGCCCAGCTTTTGTTTTTTTGTCGTTACATAATAGAGTAAGATTTGAATGTGGGTGAATTTAACAATTATTATGGGTGGAACTTAGCTTCTCTCTTTATTTTTTTAATGAATTATTAAGTAACATTTTTATTTCATGAGGAAATGCATTTAAAAAAAATTTTACTATTTCATGTAAATTAATTAATTAATTAATTTTTCATAAATTTATCAAATCAATCGCAATAACAATGAAGAGATGAGTGAATCTTTCCACGGAAAGCAATGATTTTAGCATATATGATTTATGACTTATCAACCATACCTCTCTTTTATAAGGTGAAAATTACATTAATAAAGTTATTATGTGAAAAGATTGTTTTCTAACCTTCAATGGGAGTTAAAATTTAAGGTTTAAAATTTTAATTTCTTGTAAAATTGCCAAAATAAACAGAGAAAAAAAAAGGGTAAACAACCGTATTGATGAAACTCATGGTGTAGTTGAAATTAAGAAATTAGGTTGCATTGATCTTTAATAGAGTTTTTTTTTTTTTCCATTTGAGTGCACTATTTATTTCATCAATTTTGTCTCAAAATTTTTATGATAAATTTAAAATTAAAGTCGATCGATTCAATTAATTCACAAATGACATATTACAATGCGGCAAAAAATGATATATCACAACTAAACTAATAATTATATAATTTATTAAAAATATATAAAAATTGAGACAAATACAATGAAAGTAAGACTAATAGTATTTTTTAAAAAAAGAATGACAAATGATCATCCCTACTATTTCAAGTTGAAATTAATGCCATTAAAACCTTTTCACCAATTAATAGAATAAAGTTGACATTACAATTAGGCATTAATATGATGAGTGGGGTTGGTCTACCAATAAGTTTGTAATATATATATTGTAAATAAAACAATTCTTCCATCAAACTGAATCTTCATACTCTTTATTGTGCGGCCATCGTGCTTGTTAAATCATTAGTAATGGAGTCTAGCAGCAAATTTGCTCCATTTCTTATAATAAAATTTCTATAAAATATAGATTAAACAAATATGATTACCAATAGAGACAATCATTGAGTTGGGAACTCGGCATGAACTTTTTAAAATCAGTTAGTTTTTAATTTTTGCAAAAAAAAAAAAAATTCTTTTTTTGTAAAGTTTGAATTTAGGATGTTTGAATTAAAATTTCTAAGTTTTAAAAAATTCTTATAAATAACAATAATATTTTTAAAGGAGAAGCGTTGACTTGGGAATTGGTGTTTGGATTCCGGATTTCCCCACCCGACAAAGTCCGGGATTGTGGTTCAACTTTGTCCTAAACCCAGCCAATTGGGTTAACTGACTTAACCAACACTTCTAATTTCTAATCTAATCCATAATTATTGGCCCACAAACTACACTGTTGCTTTATTTCTAACAAAACGCTATTTTCCAAAAGCGTGACTGTTACATGCTCACACAACCACCACGATGAAGGCTTATGATTCACGAATATCTAAGTTTCACAACACGCGCCGCCACTGAACGTGAACTGTAGAGATAGGCAGACTCTCCGCCACAGCCTCTGCACGTGACTTGTTCGCCGTAAACTCAACCACGGTCACCCCAAATTAACCTCGGTCGAGTCATCAAAAAAAAAAAAAACAAAACAAAAATGTAGGCACTTAAAAATTCTGCGGCTTTGGCATTTCTCTTCGAAAGCAATGACATCCAGTGGAGGGGATATAAAATGATGACATCAAGGCATAAATTCTTAATCCGACGGTTGTCATTTAGTTTGGCATCATATTCTTCCAAAGTTTGGATGGGTTTATAAATTTAATTAACAAATTAATTATATTTTGGTACGTTTTCAGCATCATCAAAATTATATTTAATTTATAATAATTAGGATTAAACATGAGCATGGTGGAAGGTAGTAGGCCTTGAATTTGTGACATTGTAATAATAATAATAGTTAATGATAGAGTGCCCACTCCCTCCCCATCTTTCAAATTGCTTCATTTTCTATCCTAGTCATCTCCGTAGTCCAAAGAAAAAAAAAGTTTGGATTTTAGCTTTCAAGTTTGAAATGCTTAAATATTCTGGTGTGATACAATATTATTTAATTATTAATTATTATTAAAATAAACAATATTTATCAACAAATAATTGTAAGAAATATTTTGATTTGGTGTGTTGTTCTTATCAAATTTAGTAATATATCACATAAAAATATTTTATAAATTATAAATAATAACATCTCAACTAATCCCTAATCTAATACCCATTTCCCATAATATTTCATAGATCTAAACATATTCTTTTTTAAATATTTAATTTAATAATTGATACATAAAATTTTCTTAAATAATAATTTTTTATATTTAATATTATCTAATCAAAATTTAGTGTCATTTCTAACAAAAAAAAAATTATTATTCATTATTATAATATTTTTCTTTAATAAAAAAGAAAAGTAGTAAGGAAAGTTGAGCGAAAGCGAGAATGGTCAACAAACTCTGAAGTCTGAAGATAATAAAATCCGTGTCAACTACGAGTGTCCACCGACACCTGACGGTAAAAGAAAGGACAGCTGTCAGAAAAGACCAAGAATTGTGCACGTGTCACTATATTAGTGGTTACAGACAATTGATAATTCGAGTCTTACGTCAGGAAACGAGAACTAAGTACAGTAGAGAGCGACGTAAAAATAAAATACAAACAAGGTTAAATGAGGGGGTTAATCATGATTAACAGCTGTGATTAATAGAGTTAATTAAGGAGCTGAACTATTATATAAAGTGAAGGGAGATGGGGAGAAAAGCCAGAGCGAAGCTGAGAGTCGTTAACACCAAAAACTTGAGAGAAAAAAAGAGAGTGTTGTTTTAACTAAGCACTTTGAGTGATTCTGGTTTTTGTTCTTTAAAAATCTTTCCCCCCTTTTTTTCTCTTACACCCCGCTTCTCTGAATCCCTTTCTGTTAATCATCTGTCTTTGAAAAAAATCTGATTTTTGGGTTGATTTTTGGTACTTAAAAAATTGTTAGAAAGCAAACTTAGACAAAGATTTGTTCAAAAGGCAGGTGTTTTCAGAATCGAGATCCAGGTTTTTTTTTTTCTTTTTTTTTTTTTACTTTGTTCTTATAAAGTTCCAATAATTTCTCTTTCCAAGCTAAATTTTAGATTTTTTCTGTAGATAAAATCAGCTTAGAGGGTGATTTTTGGTTCCTCAAAGTTTGATTTTTAAACCATCTTGGATTTCAAGGGGGTTGTCTATTTTATAAACCTCCTTAATCCTTTCTGGGCCTGTTCTTAAGTTTTGGTAAGAAACAGGTTTTTTTTTTTTTAAATTTGGTCTGTTCTTTTCCAAGTTTCAATCTATTTTTGCTTTTAAGAGATGGCAGCTACGATGGATTTCTACAGTAGCAGGGCAGTTCCATCATATATGTATGGGGGAGAGTTGATGGAAGCACTTGAACCTTTTATGAAAAGTGTTTCCTCCTCTTCCTCTTCTTGCCCTTCCCCTTCTTCTTGCTCTTCTTTCTTTTCTCCTCCTCCTCTTCCTTCTACTTCTTACCTCTCTTTCTCTTCTTCCCAAACACAACCCAGTTTTTACCCAGATGATTGCTGTTACTCCATGACAGTTGACCCATTTTCAGGTCTCCAACAGCAGCAACAACCTCAACCTGATTCAACAATTTGTCTGGACAACTTAACCCAAGCTCAGATCCACCAGATCCAGGCTCAATTCCACCTCCAAAGCAACCAACCTAGCTATCATTACCAAAATCCCCAACCCGATCACGACAGGAACAACAACCATTTGCTCAGCTTTCTTAGCCCCAAGCCTGTCCCAATGAAACAGGTGGGTTTACCACCGAAACCCACCAAGCTTTACAGAGGTGTTAGGCAACGTCACTGGGGAAAATGGGTCGCTGAGATTCGGCTACCTAAAAACCGGACACGTCTTTGGTTAGGCACTTTTGACACAGCTGAGGAAGCAGCCTTGGCTTATGACAAAGCAGCCTATAAACTAAGAGGTGACTTTGCGAGACTCAACTTCCCTAACCTTCGCCACCATGGTTCCCACATCGGAGGCGATTTTGGTGAGTACAAGCCTTTACATTCCTCTGTTGATGCTAAGCTTCAAGCCATTTGTGAAAACATGGAACAAAATCAAAAGCAAGGAAACAAGAAAAAATCATCAAAGGAGACAGCTGAGAACAAAAGCAAGAACAACAAAGTCCAAGTGGCAGTGCCTGAGCCTGAGGAAAAGACAGTGAAGGTGGAGAACTCATCGTCATCCTTGTCTCCGGTTCTAACAGAGAGTGAGGGGTCAGCAGAATCTTCACCTTTATCAGATCTTACATTCTCGGATTTCAACGAACAGCCATGGCCTGAAGTTGTTTCTTCTTCGGAAACATTTATGTTGTCCAAATGCCCTTCTTATGAGATTGATTGGGATTCTATTCTAAAAGCCTAAAAAGAGTATACTTTTCATTTGCTGTAACAGTCCTTCTGTTGTTCGAGGTTCTTATTTTTGTGTATTTCTTCTGTAAGCTCACTGCAATGGAGTTTTTGGCAGTTGCAGTGGCGAGTGTTTTTAGGTTATTATGAGTCTGTGTATGGTAGGGTTCTTAGTATTAATTGTGTAAGCTTTATGTGTACAGTAATTAGAGATCTCCATTGTGGTCAGCTCGTTTTTTGTCCTGCCGGACCAAGGGAGAAATTTGTCAGTGTCTATAAAAGTTGATAGCTCTTGTAATTGAATCTATTAAAGTTATTTATGGTCTTTTTATGTACTACTGTCATGGTTTTGCTCATATTTCTGATTGAACTAGAAGATGAAACTAAAATTGGTTAAAACTTTTGATGAAACTTGTTCCTAAGAAATATCATTGAAATTGTGTGGAAGATTGTTCAAGCGATAACTTTCCATCTATTGCTTGAATATTGACATCATGTAGTCTTAAAATCTACTTAGGTCGGTCAACAGTGAGAGGTTCATTTAAAAGTATCTAAAACATAAATTTTTTCATAATATTTTTGCTGGTTCTAGGAAACTGCTATTTACAGACAAGTTGCTGAAGAGTGAATTTTATGAATTTCGTCTCCAAGTATTTAATTTAATGATTAAAGGTATGTGAGGGAATATCAAATATTTGATTTTAAATTAATTTTTTAATTTATATTAAAATTTTGTCCTACTGATGTAAAAAAAAAAAAATGTAAATTTCTGGATATTTTATGTCTTGAAAAGTGTTTCAATCCCGAAACTGGCTCAGTGCTCACGAGCTTGGCACAAGGGGTTTTCTTGGCATCTTCAAACCAGCTACTATTATACAATATGTTAAGACAAAAACGTTAGTATTACATTTATTTATGTCTTTTACTATATTTTACTCAAATCATGGTGAATCTTGCAGGGGAACTTGTACCTTGGAGTAAAGTAAAATCTAGTATTCTAAAACTCTGTTCAACGAATCTGCCTGTGCTGAGCGCTGTGGTCACGTATATATTCTTAAGATCTTGTCTTACTCAAGAAAGGCTTTACTTTGAAGCAAAGCGTTTCCCAAAAGCTCCTTTCTTTTGATTGCTTTCCGTTATGGCTAAGGACTATGGAGGCACGCTTCATCATTTGGGTTCACAATCATGTATCTCACCACTTACACTAATTTCTAATCTCTACTATATTCCTTTTGAATGATCAAAATTATTTTGCAATAAAAGCACCAATATCTCCAACATAATCATGATTTAAACTAATAATCGCTTTTAACTCAAATTGAGATATTTTTAGATTTGAATTGATATTTTTTCCATCTCTTCTATGAATAAATGAAGATATAAAGTAGCACGTCGCATCTTCATATCTTGTCACACTTTTTCTTTGTTCTTTGCTTTTCACTATTTGTTCATTCTTTTCATAATGTGATAAAGAATAAGAAAAGAAAAACTTGAATTGCCCTGGCACAATGCGAAGTGTCAAAGTGTGACAAATCCTTTCCCGCGTGAATCAACTTTTACCTAAAGATTTTCATTTTGTTCATTTAAAATTTGTTTTTATATATATGTTGTTTCAAGCCTTCTTAGAAGCAAAAATCCTTTGAGGTATAAGGACAATGTGCCTCGTGGTTAGAACTGTCCACGAATCAGATTCTCTTGGATTAGACTTATTGAACTCAGTCCAGTTTGAGGTATTTTAATAACTTTATAATTATTTTATTTTATCTTAAATTAAAATAGTAAAACATTAAGGTTAATATTAAAAATGCTTCAAATCTATATTGAAATATTTAATATCATATTTAAATTTTAAAAAATTTTAATATGATATATGATTTACAAATTTTATAATTAATATGATACTTAACTCTAATGTGATTAATTAAATGATGATATATGATGAACAAATAATTTTTTAATTATCAATTAATTAACAGATTTATAATTTAAATATTACATTAAAAATTTTTATTATAATTTAAAAGTTATTTGTGATATTATACTAAAATATTAATATAAAATAATTTATATTAATAGCCCATTAGAACTTGGTTTTGACGTGTAGCCATAAGCAAGAGATCTAAAATTTGAAATTTTAAGTTCAAATCTTAATGTATGTGAGTTTGATTATTTAAATAATTATAATTAATTTAATTATAATTTAATAGTTTATTATTAAATTAATTATATGAATATAATTTTTTTATGATTATAACTTTAAAAAATAATTGCTATTAATAAAATATTTATGCAAGGTACGTTTGCAAGAGTTAGAATAATATTGTACGTAACCCTAGTTTCCATTCTTCGCCCAATTGAACCATGGGGGTTTAGAAATGCATACTTAGACCAATAGGAGACATTTTATGTTGTATTGTGCTCTCAGAACAAGCCCCGCGGAAAAAGAGAAGAAAGATTTCTGGTTTACAAATGCACCTTCTTATAAATGAACGATGAAATCAGTCTAATTCAATCATAGAATGTGTCCAACAAATTTTCAGTCAGGATTACAATTTACAAAGAAAGCTAATAACTGAACAGGGTAAGTTTGTGGCAGTGATCTTCTCATTTACTTGGTTCGATTTTTCCCCCAAGCACCTGTTACTGGCTGATGTAAAAACAGCAGCAATTTCCCGCTAGCTTGATCATTCATCAACTAAATTACCCAATTTCCATCTTCTTCTTTGATTGCCTTTTGACCATGGTATGATATATAAAAGAGTCTAAATATCCCCGAAACTATGAAAACACCTGAATAGAAAAAACTGGAACAGGTAATCAACAACTCCAATCCAATCAAGTGATTTTGCAGGGCATATCGATAAATTAAAAGCTTCCATAAATCCGTTCACAAAGCCATATTGTTGGAATTGAAGCTTTCTTGAATTAAATTCACGGGAGAAAATTGCAAGGATTTAATAAAGATGATGAAAAACTTGGAAAGACATCATCTGTTTTGATCCCCAAAATGAAAATCTTCAGTAAGAGTTTGTTCACTCAGTTATTGAGAGATGGTTTAGGAACTACCATACAGAACATCAATATGAGCTTCAATTTTCATTTTTTTTTATCTTAAGTTCAAGGGCTGAGGATTTGAACTTGTGAATTGTGATGCCATTACAAGGAAAAAAAATAAGAACAATATAAAGCATAAGAAACATATACATGCCGACGAAACATATACATGCCGACATCCAGCCGTCTGTTGTACATGGCCAAGGTAAAACGATTAAAGAGAAGTTAGCAAGTACATGGCCAAGGTAAAACGATTAAAGAGAAGGTAAAACAATTCTCTTTAGGTATTTATAAAGGAAAATAAGAGAAAACTAATGAAAAATCAAATATGTGGAACGTGATCCACAAAGATTAATTCAGCTTGTGAAAAGAGGGGTTTCTTTTTTCTTCTTAATTAAGATTCGTGTGGATATAGGGATGCATTTTAAAAAATTTTTAAAAAATAAATTAAATATAGACAAAACTTAAGGATGTCTCTTATTGCATTATCAATAAATATTTATAAATTTATAAATTTATAAACCTTATCTTATTTTAATGTATTTGAACAAATGTTAAAGATTAAGATGTATATTTCTCTTATTATGGTGATAAAGTATGAAAGGAAAAGAAAAAAAGGTATTACTATCTACCTTTACAATTACATTTATGTATGTAATTTTTTTTTTTAATTTGATTATATATTCCTATACACATGCACACATTTTCCTATTAGTTGACTTTGATTAATTAGTGCATGAAATAAATTCCTTACTAAATTGCAATGACAAATTATTTTTTCTTTTCATATTTAGAAATAAACAATTGATCGATTTGAGTCTAAAAATTCAAAAATTAACTTAATCGACCTCTTCCTAAAATATAATTGAACTAATTGACTTATTTTTGTAACAAAAAATAATTGAACCGATATCAAATAGATCAGTTCCACCAAAAATTGATTATTTTTATAATTTTTTCTATCATTTTTAAATAATAATTTTAAAACATTCACCCATTAAAATTCACCTTATAATTTTGCCACTAATTTCATATTTTCCATTTTTAAAAGTAATAATAAAAATATTATGTATGTGTATTTATATTATATATAATATATTTAAAATTTTATTAAAAAGATAAGTTAATCTAATCGATTTATTTATTAATTTTAGAAATCAAAAGTCAATTTAATTAATTGATTAAATCTATTTATTTAATAAATATTTATCAAAATCGAACTAATAAAATTGACGCGACAAATTTCAATGATTTCAATCAATCAAATCATTTTAAAATTAATTTATACTTATTCTTACATGTAATTACTTTTAAAAAGAAAACATTGAATAAATTTAAAATTCAAATTTCTTTACATGCAATAAATTAAATCTAATACATACATGATGAGCCTCAATTAAATATGAACGATAAAAAGAAGTATTACATACATGATGAGACATTATAAATTTGAATCGTAATTTTGTGTAAAAAAAAATAAATCTAATAGTAAATAATCTCCATGACCATGAATCTAACCCTATTTCAAGCCCAAAGTTTTTATGAACCGTGATTGGGCCAAAATGCTCTTCCTTTCAAAACTTTTTTTTTTCTATAAAAGCCCAAAAAGAAAAAATCTCCATGACCCTATTTCATGCCCGAATTTTATAATAAAAAATAATTAGTTCACCACAATAATAAGTATAAAGGTAGCAGATTTTTAGATACATATTCCACAATTATATGCAGATTCGAGAATTAAAAGAGAAAAAAAATGAAAAAAAAAATCCTATACCAGTCCTTCGAATTTGGAATGGAATTTTCTCAAGCAATTTATAAATCCAGTTGCATTAGAAAAAAAAAAAATCAAAGTCCATTGGATCATTGGGCTAAATCACTAGTCAAAAAAAAAAAAAAAAACTAATAGAGTAGAGACTAGTTGAGAGCGAACCACGAAACTTCAATTTTGGAATCAAAGTACTAATTATTCCCATAAAAATTTTCAATGAATGTAAAAAAGTGGAACGAAATTTTGGAATTTAATTCGCATTTTGAACATTGCTTTTGAACTTTAACTTGATTCTTTTGAAAAAAAAAAAATTGGCTTCTTTTCCTCTATTTGACCGACCACTTTTTTATTAGTAATTTTATTTCTTTTTCATAATAAAGCCACTTAAAAAAATTTTCTTTTTGATATATATAGATAAATTGCACCGCCGCACTTCGATACCATGACAAATTAATTAAAATATTTTTAAATTTTAAAACTTAATATTTGCAATTTTTTATTTTTAAAATTGAACATTCTTTAAATCTAAGAACATTTTTAGGCAAAGGTTCTTTTAATTAATTAATTATTTTTTAAAAATAAATTACATAAAAAGTGACACTTAAGATTTGTTTTATTATTTTTTGCCCAAAATTTAACTGTTTTTGTTAAATTTTAACAGTTTATATATAAGTTTTACCAAAATTTAACAGTTTTAAATATCCAACAACCCTCTCTTTTTTTCTTAAGAAGAAATCAACCAAAAAACTCAATAATTCCAGAAACTGTTCGAATCTTAGTGCATCACCATCCGCAGCTCACCATAGTCCAACCATCTTTAACCCTCAAAATCACTAGACCAAAACCACAAGCAGCCAACGGCTAGCACCCAGCACAACTACCCTATCCTATCACCATTTGAACCTTCTAGGCCAGCAATTGAATCCGAAACTACCCATAAGCCCCAGTTCCCAACAAGCATAAAAACCCACCTACTAATGTACTACCAAATCCAACAACAAGCACAACCAAGTTATTATACAAAAAAAGAAAAACTCAGACACAATCAAGCGAAAAACCATTTCATATAGAAAGAAGTAATTAAAGAAAGGGCCACAATAAACTCAAAGTAGGAAAACAAATCAAGGAATATTAAAGAAAATCTTCTAAAGTCCAAGTTCACCAATTTGCTAAGAAGGCTGAATAGGTTTTTTTTGGAGCTTTTGGATAGACATCGACAATGACAAGATCAATGACAGGAGCAACTGCAATGGTCACCGGTGACCGGTGTGATCTTGAGAGATTAAGACCCATGAGGAGGAAGAGCACACGGAGGCTATTAGAAAAATGAGGTCCAGTCTCATGTAATTGATTTTTGACCAATTAAAGATCATAAGTCTTGGTCTTTCGTTTTACATAAAGCCTTAACTACTTAATAAAAAGAAGTAAATATTGTTTTAAAGTGAAAAACAAGATGGAGTCAAAAAACAAAGAAAAGAAAGGGGAAAAAAGAAGCCAAAAAAATAGAAAGAAAAGGGAGAAAGGCAAATTGGTTTAACAGAAGTCAATCCACAATGTAATTGAGTTAAAATTTTATCAACAGGTTTATGATTCAGAGATTTACATTTTGAATGGTGAAGATTAGGGTTGAAGTTTTCTAAAAACAAGTTCAGGTATATTTGTTGAGTCACTTATTTGGTGAGATTTCTTCAATTATCTATTTAGTTGTTGATTAGCTTTAGTTTTGACTAGAGAAACACTTTGTATATCAATTATTTGATAGTTAAGATTTTTCTAGTGGTTTGTGATTTTTTTTCCTCAACACTAAAGGGTTTTTCACGTAAATATTGGTGTGCTGGATTTTTTCTTGTGTTATTAATTATTGATTATTGTATGTTACTATGGGTTTATTACGATTATCATAACATATAGATCCATGGATTTACCGCTAGATATGGATTAGAAGAGTCACCATCAATCTTTTTTGCTAAGGTGTGATTGGTCACCTAATTGAATTCGATCTATGAAACTAAATTTTAGGTTTGGAAATATGATTACGTGTGAGGAAGCTTATAGCACCCTCACAGCGCCCATCAAAAGATGATACCGGTTTGATTTCAAATTATCCAAACCTTAAAAAATGTTTATGCTTTTACCAAAATATTAAATATTAAAAATTAGTCTTAAAATTGAATTCAATCTTTTTTGCTAAGGTGTGATTGGTCACCTAATTGAATTCGATCTACGAAACTAAATTTTAGGTTTGGGAATATGATTACGTGTGAGGAAGCTTATAGCACCCTCACAGCGCCCATCAAAAGATGATACCGGTTTGATTTCAAATTATCCAAACTTTAAAAAATGTTTATGCTTTTACCAAAATATTAAATATTAAAAATTAGTCTTAAAATTGTCCCAATAGTTTGGAAGCAATTTAAAATAATTCTCTCACTTTAGGAGTATTCATGGGGACTAGTATCCCACCCTGAAGAGGCTCCGTCGTCGAATTTATTAATTAATTTTTAATTCGCTAAAAATCAATAAAATCTCCTAATAGTTTGATATAACTTATTTTAAAGTAGATCTCCTAATAGTTTGATGAGATTTTATTACAAAAATATTTGTAAAAATTTTTGAAAATTTCATTAAGTCTCCCAACAATTTGATAAGATTTAATTTGAAGCAATCATCTAATAGTTTAGAGGATAAAAATTATTTTTTATCGATTTATGAAATTTTTCAATAGTTTAGTGGATTCCATAAACTTATTTGAAAAGATTTTTTTCTTTGTTTTTTAAAACTTATTTGAAAATATTTTTTTATTTTTTTAATTATTTTTATGAAAGTAGAATTTTATGAAATATTGAGTAAAAATAAATAAATAATAAAAATCAGTAAAATAAATAAAAAATTGAAAATAAATTAAAATAAATTAAAAATATAAAATCAAAAAATCAAAAAATCAAAAAATAAAAAAATGAAAAAAGAAAACCCGCGATTCAGATCGGGTTAGCATGCGAGTCAGCACGCAGGTTAACAAGTCACGTGCGGATCTTGATCTACCCAAAACGATGTCATGTTGGGTTACTATAAAAGTCACGTCCTACGTTTTGGCTTCAAAAACACCCTGTTTTCTTTCTCTAGCCTTGAAAATGGTTTGACCTCTCTCTAAAATTTAACTAAGAACAACATCAAAAACAGAAAAAATTCATCGATTTTTGTAAAATTGACTGAAATTCTACTGAAAAATTCAACCTGTGACAAAAAACTCATTGGCAAATTCAAATATTCATACTTCAAACCCAGTTTTTTAAGAAAAATCCCAAAAATCCATAGATTTTTTCAGATTCTCTCAAAAATCTTCTAGAAACTTAAACCTAGTCCCAAAAACCTAAATCTAAACCTAGAAACTTTAAATCAATTATAGAATCGTAGAAATCGAAATCCTAAAAAATCCTACTGCCCAAACTTTTCACCAATTTTCCTTTCCCTTCCAATTAATCGTGTCCTATTCCTTTATTCCTCAGTTCAATTTATAGCCACATTTAGGACTGATTTTAGGAATCAAATAGAACCAATCCTAGGCTTGAATTTTGGGATTGGTCGAGCAAGATTTTAAGCTAGGTTTCAGTAATCTGTCTGGATTGAATCTAAAATCCATAATTATGAAATAAAATCTTTGACTATATGGATTGAATTTAGATTTTTAGTTTCCTAAATCTACGATCATAGATTGGAAAAAAGGAAAGAAAGAAAAATAAAATAAAATAATAATAATAATAATAATAATAATAATAATAATAATAATAATAATAACAATAGTATAGTATAGTATAATATAATATAATAGAATATAATAATATAATAATAAATATGATATAATAATATAACATGATATAATAAAATAATAATGTAATGTATTATACTATGAACATAATAAACTATAATAACAATACCAACTTAATTGACCCCAGACATAGATGGGTGTCTACAGCTACCTCTCTTTGCACATTTTTGTTAGATAGAAAGATACAAAGACCTAAACACCCACTCTGTTCCAAGAGTCAAGTCAATGAGCAGAAATGATCGAGATTAAGTTGCAAGTCAGAAAAAAGATTTGGACTGAACCATGATTGAGTGACTGAGATAGAACCATGAATATGAAAATTGATTTGGACTGAGCCAATATCGAATGACCGGGATGAAACCCCGAGTTTGAAAAATGATCTGGACTGAGTCAAGATTGAATGACTAGGATGAAATCACAAATCTAAAAGATAAAGTGATAAGGACTGAGTCGAAGTCGAAAATGAATAAACAAGACGAAATCGTGAATCAAAAAAATGATCTAGACTAAGCCAAGATCAAATAACTAGGAAAAAATCACGATCTGAAAAAATGTTCTAAACTAAGTCAAGATCGAATGACTGGGATAAAACCATGAATCTGAAAAATGATAGCGACCAGGATCAAGTCGAGATCTAAGATAAATGATTGAGACAAAATTATGAGTCAGGAAAATGATCTGGATTAAGCCAATATTGAATAACCAAGACAAAACCATGAGTCTAAAAGAAAAAGTGACTAGGACAGAGTCGATGTCGAAAATGAATGATCAAGACGAAACTACGAGTCAAGAAAATGATATGAATTGAGCCAAGATTGTATGACCATGATGAAATTGTGAATTTAAAAGATAAAGTGATCAAGATCGAATCGATGTAAAAAATGAATAATCGAGATGAAATTGTGAGTAAAAAAAAATGTTTTGGATTGAGCTAAGATTGAAAATGAGTGATAGATGTTGATGTGATGATGCAAATGTATGTCCTATTTAAGATACAAATGTGAACACAGTGTGTGTAATGAAGTTTCAATTATGGTAACAAGGTTTTCAAGATTGCACCATTTCATGTATTCCTTCTCAGCTTTTCAGCATCTTAAAACAAATTCTGTCAACCAATCTATGTCATTTTTCTCATCTGGTCATAACTTGTAGGTCATGTTAACCAATTTATTACTGAGTTCATCATTTTGTCACATTGTTTACCCCATTGTAAATTATTTTCTCACACTTATTTCATTTATCTCATTTTGAATTTCTTTCAAAAGAATGGAAAACTTTTTATAAAAAATGTCATTTCACTTATTTACCATCATTCAAATCAGTGACAGATATCATACATTTTTTTAGTTCATTTAGGAAATGTTCATTTGGTGAAGGATAAGAAAAATAGGTCTTTATTATTAAAAGAACAAAAGGTATAGTTAAGAACAACTCAAAGGTGAACAAAAACAAAATGCTGTGATTATTCAAATAGGATATTAACGTTCAAAATAATGATTATTCAGATAATTTTGAACTCAAACTCAGAATCATTTTTCAAAAATACATTCCATTAATATCTTTAATCTTTGAACCAATCATCCTTCTTCCTAGAACCTTCTCCTGAAGTTGTTTTTTTTTTTTTTTTTGAGTTTTCATTTTTACTTAAATTGCCCTTTTAGGTTTTCAATTTAAGTTTTTTTTTCTCTTTTTTTTTTCATTTTTTTGCACACATCTTGCTTTTATTTTCTTCTCATTTTTTTGATCCATCAGTGACACTTTGATCAAAGTTTTAAACAATTCAATAGTAAATCTGCCTTAATTCAACTTATGATTCTTCAAATCAAGTATTTATATTTGATCAAAATAAACGTTTAAGAGATGTAATGTAAGCTAGGTGGGGGGTTATCAAGAAAATGGATAACATAAGCCCAAACGTTTAAGAGATGTAATGAGCAAGAAACTAGACTTGAGGATATGAATGAGCCTGTCATAGTTAGTGATGAGTCAGATGCAATCAGTTTTGAGTAGAGAAAGGAATCTTCTCCACCTGAAGTGTTGAGTAGGGTAAATAGTCCTCTCCACCTGAGAATATTGAGCAAATGAAGCTACTTTCGGCATCAGGTGGTGTAGGTATTAACCTAAAAGATCTACTAAAGAGCATAGGCCATCTGCTTGGTATCCAAGTTCATATTTTATTTTAGTTACCAATAAGGGAAGGCCAGAGAGTTTTCAAGATGTACAAGCTACTCCTAATAGAAAGTACTGGTTAAAAGCAATGAAAGAAAAAATAGAGTTATTATGAAAAAAATGATACATATAATCTTGTTAAACTTTCAAAAAGAAAGAGATCGTTGAAGAATAAATGAGCGTTCAAGTTGAAAAAAGATAGTGACAAGCTGGTGAGGTACAAAACTCGATTGGTGGTGAAAGGGTTTTTTCAGAAATCAAGCATTGATTTTGATAAGATTTTTTCTCTAGTTATGAAGCTGAATTCTATTCAAGTGGTACTGAGATTAATAGCTGTTTGAATTTTGAGCTTAAGCAACTTGATATCAAGATTGCATTCTTGCATGGTGACTTGCAGAAAGATATTTATATGAATTAGTCTGAGGGTTTAAAAGTGAAAGAGAAAGAGCACTTAGTTTGCAAACTAAAGAAAAGCTTATATGGCTTGAAACAAGCTTCGCGACAGTGGTATAAAAAGTTTGATTCTTTTATGGTGAGCCACAACTATAAAAGAACGATAGTGGATCTTTGTGTGTATGTCAAAAAATTTTTTGATAGTAATTTCATTCTTTTCTTATTATATGTTGATGATATATTGATTGTGAGATAAGATGCTAGTATGGTTTGCAGGTTGAAAGAATAATTGTTTAAATCTTTTGACATAAAAGATTTAGGTCCAGCAAAGTAGATTCTTGATATGAACATTATCTAATATAGGAGAGCTGAAAAGTTATGGTTATTACAGAAAAAATATGTTGAACAAATGCTTAGTAAATTCAACATGCAACATGCTAAATCAATTAGCGATCCACTTGCCAATCATTTTCATATGAGTAAGAAATCTTGTCCAGTGACTAAAGAAGAGCAACTAGCTTTGTCTAATATTCTTTATTCTTTTGTAGTAGATTTTTTAATGTACTTTATGATTTGTACACGACCTAACATTGCTCATGCAGTTAGTGTAATGAGCAAATTTTTTTCTAACCCAAAAAAAATTTACCGGGAAGCAGTGAAATGATTTTTTAGATATTTGAGAGGCACTTGAAAATTGTGCTTGAGTTATAGAATTTCACAACTAGTTTTAGAAGGGTTTACTGATGCTGACATGACAGTGATCTTCAGGGTAAGAAATCTACTTCAGGGTATTTGTTCACTTTTGTAAGATGAGCTATGTCTTGGTAGTCTAAGTTGCAAAAGTGTGTTACTTTTTTAATTACAGAGGCTAAGTATATTACAGCAAACGAACCAGGTAAAGAAATGTTTTGGATGAAACATTTTCTTCTTGAATTGAGGTTGAATTAGAAAAAGTATGTGGTATTTAATGATAGCCAGAATACTTTAGATTTGAGTAAAAATATCATGTACCATACTAGAACGAAGCACATTGATGTTAGATATCACTTGTTACATTCAGTGATTGAGGAATAGCAGATGCTATTGAAGAAAATTGATACTGATGAGAATGTGATAGATATGTTGACTAAGACACTTTCCAGATAGAAGCTTGAGTTTTGTGGTAACTTGACCAGAATGGGTTCCTTGACCAAGGTCAATTCTAAATGAAACTATTATGGTGATGAGTCTCCTCCTAATGGGGCTGGAAGGGAAGATTGTTAGAAAAATGGGTTTCAGCTCCATGTAATTGGTTTTGGACCAATCAAAGGCCATATGTCTTGGTTTTTCTTTTTACATAGAGCCCTAGCTATTTAATAAAAAGAGGCAGGGGTTGTTTTAAGGTGAAAAAGAAGGTGGCACCAAAAACCAAAGAAAAAAAAGGGGAAAAAAAGCCAAAAAAATAAAAAGAAAAGGGATAAGGTATAATTGGTTGAACAAAAGTTGATTCATGGTCCGATGAGCTAAAATTTTATCTGTAGGTTTATGATTCAGAGTTTTACATTTTGAATGGTGCAGATCGAGTTTGAAGCTCTCTAAAAATAAATTCATGGTGTATTTGTTAAGTCACCTATTTAGTGAAATTTCTTCAATTGTCTCTTTAGTTGTTGATTAGCTTTAGTTTTGGCTAGAAAAGATTTTTGTATATCCATTATTTGATAGTAGAGATTTTTCTAATAATTTGTAATTTTTTCTTTTACACTGGAGGATTTTTCATTTAAATCTTGGTGAGCTTGATTTTTTCTTGCGTTGTTGATTGTTGTCTATTATTATAAGTTTATTATGATATATTGCTTTTATATTATTATATTTATTACTTTAGGCCCAACATAAGCCATTGACATATTGAAAACTTAGAAAGATCAAAAAATAAGAAAAGGAATTTATTGAAGTTTGAAGTCACGGCCATAACTTGGTGATCTAGACCATTTTAGGCGATTTTGGAGAAAATCAATGTGAAAAAGGGAACAAGGAGTCAACGAAGGGCAATTCGATGAAATTTAGAGACATATAGGTATCGGCTACTAGCAACGAGCAATGACGATATGGTAGAGCATCGTCAGATTCTAAGAATTTTAAAGAACACATTGGCCGGTGTTTTTGGTTCTTAAATTTTTTGAGTTTTAATAGGAACATTAGAGAGAAGTGCGAGAGTTTAATGTTAGGAAGAGAAAGTTAAAGTAAAAAGAGTGAATTGTTGGAGAAGAACAAGGAAAAAAAAAAAACAAAAAAAATTAAAAATAACTAAAAAAATTATGATTTTGAACAAAAAATAATAAAATAAATTATAAAATAATTAATTGTTATATTTTAAATCTCAAAAGTCATTTTAAATTCACCTTAAATCACAATGTAATTTTATATAATTTACTTTTTTTTATCTATAATAAACACGTGAAATTTGAATGCTAAACGTATATCCAATTCTGGCTAAGTTCGATCCATCTGTCTCAATCACAAATGGTGCGTGAAGATCTAATCAAATCATGGGGGCAAGTCTGTTGATTCAAATCGAATAATTATGTCGAATTGGCTTCTCTTCTTTCTATTGGATTTGGAAAGAAACTTACAGATCAGTGTTCAAATGAGAAATGATTGTGAGTTTGGGTCCTGTCACATTTTTTTTCTAATCACAACTTTTCAACGCATTAATGTGCATCATTTTGACTTGGAATTATTGTAGCAAAGATCTCCACAATTTCCCAACGTCAGAAATTTAAAAAAGAATTTGAAGAACAAAAAGCCGGGTTTTTTCCACTTCTATCTCTAGTCTTAGACTCTTAGCTTCTGCTTTTCATCTTCAAAACAGAATTTTCTTTCAGTGGTGAAAGTAACATAGAGAAGAAGAAAAGAGCAGTTGAGGATGACACCCCATCGAGTCCCAGGGACACATACATTGTTGCTTGCTCACGCTGATGGATTAAATTTTTTTTTTGAGATGTCCTTTTATAATATAAATAAAAATATAAATAAATTTATCAATCTTATCTATAAAAAAAGTATCCATGAATTTTATTTTCAAATATATTTTTTTAGGATATTAAGAAAAATTTTCAGATTTTTTTTTTCGAAGTGCCCATAAACACCCTATATGTCCATCTGATTTCTCCCCTACTTGCTAAACTCTCTTCTTCTCTTTTCCTTTCTATTTCAAATCAATATAGTATTAAAAGCAATCAAGAACACGAACCTAAAATCTCCTCTGAACATCACAAATTTCTCTTCCTAGATAACACTCCTGGCCGAAGTTGTAATTTTAATGCTAAACTTCGGACAGGCTTGAATAGCTTGTTTTACTTTGTTATTGATATCATACAGTAAAAAGGCTGCTCCAAGTCGAATGACTTAATCCACTTTTTCATGCCCCAATTAAAATTTAAAGATATAATTGAAAATGATGTCTTTACCCTCAATAATCAAGATGTTTTTCTTGTCCTATTGATGATATCATTGATGATCTAGAATCCTAAGAATATAGGGAAGATCATGTAGGATGCTTTGATATTGGCTAATCAATTCTTCTTTGGACCATCATCACAATTTTTTGGTGCAATAAGCACTAAAATAAAGGTTTAAGAGTTTAAAAAAAACTTGGGAACTTGAAAAGATATAGAGAAATGAGTGGAATAAGTAAGTTACTTTTGCCAAACATTCTTAAGATAACATAATTATGTGACAATGATTACGTTTTGAGAGTGTTCTCACTTGTCTTGAGTACATTAATCTTAATTTTTTCAAATTATCTTTTATAAAGAAGAGATCATCATCTAAGAATAAAAAAAATAATTGTAAATACTGTGATTTAAATTTTAAATTTATTTAATATTATCTTTTAAATGTGATTGTATAAATTAATTTTATTATAATTTTAATTTTTTCAACACTATCATTTTATAACAAAGAGAAAGAATTCACTAAGCTAATCATCTTAAGTTGGCATGAAGAGCCACCACGATCTCCATCTTTTTTCCTTAAGTTCAATCTCGGGTGATTCTTTCATTAGAATCTAGAGGAAAATCTTCTTTGCATATCACAATATTTGTAGGCAACCTTAATTAATGTAGCCCTCTTGTTAGAAAAATACAACAAAATATTCATTGGGACCATGAAAATGATGTTGGATCTGCCCTTCTAACATTCTTTTAATCTATTTCGAATGGAAGTTAATCAACAAATGCCGTTCGTTAATTCTTTTTTTTATTTTTGGATAATCAAGATTATCTAAGATAGAATGCATTGTTTAAATACTTTTTTCGTACAAAAGATTTAAGTAAAAAAAATGATCTCATTTCAAAATCAAAATTTACAATAAATTTCAATGAAAATTTACGTTTTAATATCCATTTGAATTTTATCACATTTTCAATGTAATGCGATTAAATTAATCATACTACTAATTGATGCAAATATCAATTTTAACGATATTAATTCATTCTAAATTTTTTATTAAATTTTTTTATAATATATATTTAATTATAATTATAATAATAATAATAATTATTTTTAATTTCATCATAATTAATTTTATCGTGTATTAAAATAATGCCTTATAATTGATATACGGACAAGCACCCTTATATTAGTTTTTTTAGTTAGTAAAAAACTTTTCAACGATCAATCTTGACAGTATAGCTGCCTTTGCTTAAATGCTAATTTTTTTTCTTAAATCATAACTTAATCGATGCTCCAAGCAAATAATAACAAACATTCCACTTCTCATCAACAGTAATTAGTTCTCTCAATGCCTCCGGCACTCCACTGCCCACTCAGGCAAATATGAAAGTCCACAAAAATCTTGAAATAATTGGAGGAAGAGGGAAGGGATGTCCAGATTTTGGAAAGGTACCGGGTGGTGGTGGTCGTGGTCGTCGTGGTCGTGGTCGTGGTGGGGTTTGAGATTAGGGACCAAAAGGGAGGGGATGGTAGGCTTGAGTGGGCATAATTTGTGGGCCCCTGACGAATCATTGCCATGGCCGAATGACATGTCAAAATCATGGAAAGGGAGATTGTGGGACCCCATTTTGGTAATGCAGCGTCTGGTTTCTCCTTCTTTCCCAAAGGGGCCCATGTTTTGCTAACCGAAAATCATCAGACCTCTCTCGGTTCTGGCAGTTTTTTTCAGTTGGTTGTTTACCAAATTTTGAATGCCCTTTGCAAGAATATTGTCCTTTCTATTTTTGGTCAACTTTCTCCAGGAAACCAAATGTTCCCCTTCTCAAAAAGCTCTGAAAGGCCATTGGCAGTGTATGAACATTAAATTTATCAACGATGATTTTAATTATTTCGCTTTTTTTAATGAATTTTACCCAAAATTCTGATCAACCTGATATATATGTTTACTTTATATTTTATAAATAAAACAAAATATGGACAATAATATTTCTTATATTCGTATCCATGTACGTACATACGATACCTTTGGCATTTGAAAGGATCACCTAACAAGTATCTAGAGCACTATTACTTTAGCACGATTAATTCCATAAGACAATTTGCACCAAACTGATTAAGCATCAAATCATGTCTTAGCTGATCTAATCGAATAAAATCCTTTTATCCTCTCTCCCTCCTTTCTACAAGAAGATCATGATTCAGGAGATTTTTTTTCTTTTTGACTTGAAACCTATAATTTTATCTGTCAGCATTTTGAGAAATTATTATTCCACAAATAATATTAGAACCACGATTTTTATTGAGGTTAAAAAAGCAAGATGAGGAAGTTCTTTTCCTTTTTTTTTTCCAAGGCAAATCATAATTTTATATTAATGAGAAAAAATAAAGCCATGAGAGAATCAAGAGATTTTCTCAATTTCAATGGCGGATTCAAAAAATTTTTTAGAATGTCTACTTGTAATACATATAAAAATTTGCTGACGAATTTATTAATTTTATAAATGAAAAAAATGTCCATGAGAAAATTTGGAGGTGTTTAATGAATTTTTTTTAATTTTTAATCTTTGGGAGTGTTTATTGTTAAGCATACAAATTAAAATTAATTAATAGTAAGTAAAAAGATCAAACTTGAATATAAGATTACAAGATATTGAAATTTTTATTAAATGTGAGATAACCCACTTTAACAGGTTCCCATCATGTGTAACGAAAATGAAAGAAGCCTTCTACGTTACAAATTAGAAAAAGATAACGGAAGAAAATCTTATTTTTGATATTATATTAAGCATCAAACTCATAATTAATTGACTGTAAAATAGAAGAGCCCAACCTAAATATAAGACTATAGGATATTGGATATTTATTAAATGTAAGAAAATCCACTTTAAGAATGTCTAGATAAAATTTTTATTCCAAATTTACTTATATTTTTAAATTTTGAAAGTGTTCGTAGACATCTTAGAAGAAAAAGTGGATCCGCCCACAATCTCAACAAAACAACATAGATATAACAAAAAAAAAATGCTCAGAGTAAGATCCTTATATGAGTTACATAATTACTAATATAAAAAAATGACAGATAAAACCCCAAAATAAAACAATAAACTAAATCACCCTAAGTAAACAAGGCCAATTCTTTGTGTCTTCTATCTCTCTAGCTAGATTTCTCACATATATTTTATAACAAAAAAAAAAGCATTTCACTTACAATTATCTATATTACAATCTTACGATTAATTAATTAAACAAAGAATCATGTAAGATTAATTCACAACTTTAAAGTATAAAGTGTTATAAAATTTTTTGAAGGACCACACAAAATATTAAACTTTGATTAGTTAATTATATTATAGTAATAATAAATGATATGATTCCCAATAAAAAGGCTGAATAAATCTAAGCTCACTTCATGGATCATGCAAAGAAAAGTAAGATTTGCATATCCACTTGCAAAGTTCGTCCGAATATCATAGTATAAGATAATGGATAATATTGGATTATGCAAACCGGCCAAAGATTGTGTTCATGGCAAACATGTGATAGCCAAGTAGCTCTGGGGGTTAAGTATGCGTTTGGATAGTGGCATATTCCCTATTGGCGTAATATATATATACACATACACGATGCTTAGAATTGATTTAGAGACTGTTTGCTATGGTCCCCTTTGCACCACCGCCCACCAATTGGCCCATGGGAGATTTGCTAAAGGAAAAAAAAAAGTTTCATGCACATTCATTTCTGTTTTTGAGTGAATAGAGTTAAATTCAATATATATACTAAATTGGCAAAGAAAAGTTTTCTTCTACAGCCATTTTTTTTCTTATACATATAGAGTACCCGGTGTGAGAATAAGAAAAGAAATTATACATATAAAATTTAATTCCTAGATTTATTAGATATCATTTTTTAAGTAAATTGATTATATTAATTAACTTAATTAAATTCTGTTTTGCTTCTACAACCAATTTCAACATACTTAATGTTAATTAACTAAACCCTAATCCCCCACCACCATTGATCAATAGCTAAGAATTTCGTTGAGCAAAAATAATTAAAACACTACTATAGTATAAAGAAAAGAAAATAAGAAAAATGTTTCAAAGGTTGATATATTTTGACGGGGACTTAAAGTTTTGCAAGTTAGTTTTAATTAAGGGTAAATTCTATATAGATTCTTAAGTTTTAGGCATAATTTAACTCAAGTCTGTTTGAAAAATGGATACTCTGCCCTAACTTTTTGATTAATAGGACAATGAGATCTTTCTGTTAGTTATCTTTTAATTATTTTATTAAAAGTCTCATTAAAATATCATTTTATATTTGAAAAATCAATATCACTAAATATTCACATAAAGTAATGATTTATATAAATAAAATTTTTTATTTTTCATAAAATATATAAAATATATTAATAATATATAAAAAGATTTTTAGGTGCAATATATCAAAACAAAGTTCATCATTATAAATCAACTAATATGTAAATATTTATAATCGAATGAATATACTGAACATGTAACAATTTTTTGACATAGAACAAATTTCAAAGAAAATGAACATGTAACATATAATAAGGAAAAATGTTTGGTTGAAAAAAATAGAAAAGATTTGTTTAAAATTTTTACATGCTTAATATATTCATTTTGTTATAATTCATTTTGTTATACATATATTTACATATTAGTATATTTCGAATTGTAAGTTTTGTTTTTATATGTTACATTTAAAAAAAAATTATATTACTAATATATTTTATGTATGTTGAGACAAAATAAAAATAATTTATTATTATAAATATTATATTATGTGAGTATTTGAGAATATTAATTTTCAAGAATAAGATAATTTTTTAATAAAAATTTTAACTAAATAATTAATATATAATTGACTGAAAGGACTTCATTGTCTTATTAATTGAAAAGTTTAGGGTGGAGAGTCTATTTTTCAAACTAATGAATTTGAGTTAAATTATATTTAAAAGTTAAGGACTTAGATGAAATTTATCCTTTAATTAATATTGTTTAACTCAAAAAAATTAATAAAAGTTTTATCATTAGACAAATAAAAAAGAATTTATTTTTATATTAGTAATTTTTAATTTTATAAATAAAATTAAAAAATTAATACATGTATATTTTTTAAAATTAGTTTATAGTTTGAAAAAGAATACATTCAAGTGACAAGTTGGCTCCAATCAACGAGACACGTGGATTAAAACTTTTAAGAGTGCAAGAAAAGAATAATTATACTAAAGAAAAAAATGAACAATAGAATCCTGACCGTTCCCATTACATACCAAACCAGAAAGAAAAGTTGGCGACTGATAAGAGATGCAAAATCTGCGGGTATTGAGAGCCAAAGAAGATTCACGTGGCAAATTTGAAGCCATGATGGCCCTACCGCCCGTGCCAAAAAGTGGACCTAACCACCCAATCAAATGCCAACATTTCTTTCAATTTCCTAGAAATATGCAAAACAAGGAAACCAAACAGGTAGGCAGGCAACCCATGTTAATGTTCCAACTGCAACGTGCTTTTTGTACAGCCTAGTATTATTGTCTAAGATTGTAACCCCGCTTGCTTGGTGAAGGAGGACGAACCCTTTCAACATTAAATGAAATACAGCAAATATTTTAAATAAGTAATTATTTCAGTTGATATATTTAATTAATTTTAACAGATTATATTTAATAAATTTGTAATTTAAATTAATATTTATAATTTTTTATTCTATTTTTTTATAAAAAAATAAAAAATTTTAAAGGTTTTTATTGATAGTAGGATTTTTTTTCATCTTACTAGATTGCGGACATTGAACTCAACATTTTATCATAAAAATTTTATTGTTATTAATTTTTTGAACTTCATTTATATGATAAAAAATAGTATAGATTCGAAAAATTTTCAATTTATGAATATGAAATTTTAACGTGGTAAAATTTATAAAGTGTCCATTTGACATTGAACCCACTATTTTGACATCATTAATTTTGTGAGCAACATATAATGCAAAATATTAGGGATTTTAAAAAAAGTCTCATACATGATATCGTATATACCACAATTTTAAAAATTGGTTTCTTTGTTTTCTTATAGATGAATTATTTTTTTAATAACAAAGAAGTAATAATCCTAAAAAACTATCTTCTGACAAAAAAAAAAATTATTAACCACATTTTTTATCAGTCAAATTTAGGTTGAACAATTATTTATATAATTCAAGAAAGATATGGAAAGATGAAGTGATGGAAAATTATTTCCCAATGATTCGTGTTTCTTATATTCTCAGATACAATGTTTACAACATAAACGCAAGTTACACGACTATTGATCATTTTAGGAGAATTAAATTCCTTTTGGGGCATTCCCTGATTCCTTTCCAAACTATATAAGCCATGAATCTTATACCACAAGATCATCATGTGTTACTGAATTTATTGGGAGAGACATGACTAAGTGAAGAGATTCGTTTCATAGGAGTTCCTTGGGCAAGCAGGAAAAACCTAGTTCTAGAAATTAGTCGGGAAAATGATCTTAATTTGGACTACGTAGCAGAAACTTTCTTTATCAGAAAGTTATTCCCACTTAAAGTCGTTTGGTTTTTCGGGGCCTGAACCTGAATCAATCAAATATTCTCCAGGATCTCTTTAATAAATCTAACTTTGGTTTGCCTAACTCTCTCTTTTTGACAATCTTCCTCTACCCGAACTTTGAAGCTGAAACCTTCATTGTCACATGGGGGTGGCTTCCAGGCATCTCCAAGGCCTCCTGTTTTGACTATTTATGGAAATTCAAACAGTTGAAAGCAACATAAAAGGACATAATATTAAAACATTATTTTTTTATTACAAAGAATACCATACCCTAAAAATAAGAAAAAAAATTACAAATATTAAAATTTGAACTCCAAATATGTTAAATATCAGTATTTTAAGAATGATTGTATTGATAAATTAAGTTAAAATTCATGTTTTGAAAGCATCTTTAACATGCAAAGAAATGTGAAAGTCTAGAAACTATTAGCATGCAAGTCTCAAAGCATGCCATAAAACTTGTTTACTGAAAAAACGAATCTCGTTTGCTTTTGCTTAATTAAATGACTCTAGAATAATAAATTAGCGTAAAGACTCAATAACTAAGTGGAAGTTCAGGTCTCTAGTGGAGTTGGAAGTCGGTTACTTAAATTCTTTGGTACTTTATCAGCCGGTCTAACCTATGACTAAGATCTGAAAACACTGTTAAGTAATTACTCTTTTGGTTGGTCCATCTTGTGGGCGATGGTGCCTGTATTTAGGCGGTTTCGCTTTTAATTATATTTGTATCTTATGGGATGATTAACAAACCCTGCTAGATCATAATTTATTCGTTAAAAGCATTTTGTATTATAAAAATATACAATAGAAAAGGTGAAAAATGAATCGGAAAATTGAGTCATAAAGCTAAGGGAAATGAAGGAGAAAGTACAAAAGTTGTAATTCTCTGCTTTCAGGTCCCTTAAACGGATTGAAAATAAAATTTAACAAATGTTGTGCTTCAAAAAGCTCAGTGTATGACAAAAAGCTAGTGAGATTCCATGAAATAATGATTAAATAAAATGGTTTTGATTAAGGAAAAATCCTCATGAAAATTAAGTTTTCATTGCCGACCCAATAGAACTAAGCGATGCAAAGAAAAAGCTGAGTCACTAAAACGTAATGTAGACAAAGAGAAAGGCTTGATAATGTCAAAATTAATATAAGAGGAAAAAGCTGCTGCTTTTAATTCAAACTGCTATATAAAAAGGGTTAGGTTGGAGCTGCTTGTTTCAATAACCTTTACAAGGGGCGGTGCATGGTTAATGAAAATAATGCCATTTTTGGCTGAATTTTACGTTTAGTACTTTTCGTTTGGTTCATTGTAAAGTGCTCAATAATGCAAGAAGTTGTACTATCGTAATAAATGAACAAAATAGAAAAAATAAAAAGAAAATAAAAAAGAGAGGGAAAAAAAAAAAAGAGATTGAAAGCTTTCTATATTTTTTTTACCACAAGGCATGAATTAAAAAGAATAGTCTAAAAACGCATCTTTGACCGTTGCTTGAAAAGTCATAATATCCGCCTTTTCTTCCATATATGTCAATAATGAAAGAGAGAATTTGAAGGGGGCGCAGCAGCGGTAGCGTAAGAGTTGACTATTTCATGGCGAGAAATTAGCATTTTTAGTATGGTAAGGAAAAATGAAATTAGTTGGTGAGATTTGTGATTTGTTGATAGAATATTAAATTTTTATTAGAATTAAATCTTTTAAATATAAAAAAAAATTTGAGTTTAAACAATTTTAAAATTATCATAATATTCAACGATCTTTTATAAGCTATTTTTCATAAATTCACGCAATCATAAAATTTCATTTTGTTTTATATGAATTGATTCTATCATAAAGTTTACTAATTTTATGTCAAATCGAAAATTCTAGTTGTTTAACGGTTCTGTTGAATTTAGCTTTTAATTTTCCATGCAACTCCTTTCAATTTGTTGAAGTTTCAACTTCATTGTTAAATTTTTTTAAAAAAAAAAAGTCAAATAAACTATTTTTCTCAAAATAAGTTTGACCCAATTTAACTTTCGCCACTACTTCAGATATTGAGACAAATTGACACAAAATAAATCCATGTGAGTAATTTCTTAGAATTTCTAATCCTTTAATTACCCTTTAAATAGAATTCCATTGACAAACTTTCCCTTTTTCTTCATGTCATTTTACTTGACTTTATGCCTGATGGTCTAACCGTGAAACATGCATGCATACCTAATACCTAAATACGACTACATTAATTTGCTAGACCGCAAAAAAGTTTGTTGAATTCATACATTATAGGAAACAATGCAACATATAAA
The DNA here is from genome assembly GCF_002303985.1 of Durio zibethinus. The sequence goes on along the minus strand of NW_019167949.1, from coordinate 4,463,580 downwards.
GAAAGAATAATTCAAAAATTGCACCCAAAGTAACAACTTCGTCAAGGTACATATTACTCTCCATTGTTTTGTCAACACCTCAAAACAATCAAATTTACAGAGAACGACGTGGGACTCCCCAAGTGGTCCTTCTTGTGATGAGATGGTTGCTTGAATGAGTCTTTTGCGATGCTTACAAATCAATGAAAATTGCATTGACCGCTATTAAAACCTTGCACAATTTACTTTTTTTTTTTTTTTTCGTTTTTAAAACAGGTTTTGAACAAGGCAAAATCATGTACTTGCTAATGATTTTTTGGTAGTAAAAAATTGAAAATTTTGATATTCGAAGCTTGGTACCTTTGAAATTGAATAAGACAGTTTAATCCTTAAAATCCTGTTGATCAATGATGGCGAATTAGTTTATTCCAAACTTTAACAGCAACAAGTTTTAAGTACAAAATTTATCGTTTGTCAACACAAAAATTGCTGTAAAAAAAAAAAAAAACCCATCTTTTCATTAAGGGTGAGAAATATTCCTTGGGATATGATCAGTGGTCCCTCAATTCAAAAAAAAAAAAAAGGGGGGGGGGGGGTGAATGCTGAGGTCGAAACTACAGGAGGCCAAGAAAGTTATGGCTGTTTCATTGCTTAGTGCCGTGAAGCCAAGTTTATAAATTGACTAGACAACCTCATTTTTTCTTGTGACTTGTTGAGTGTTAGTGCGCTTCTGTGATTTTAACCTTTCCTTTCGAGTAATTTTATCTTTATTTTTTCCTCTCCACACCTCTCCCTTTAAGCCCTTTGCCTATTTAAAAACCTGTCTTTTGTTGTTTTTCTGTAGCCTAAGATCTCACATTGCCATCTTCTCTGTTTTTTCTCCTCTGTTTCTTTCTCTACTCTGTCCAGGTATAAAGCCCAGGCATTAAAAATTTGATGTTTCTTTGACAAATAGATGTATAAAATTTTATTTTTTTTGCCTACCTGGGTCTGAATTTTGATTTTGGGTTTTAAACATATGCAGAGGATTGGCAAGAAGAAGAAGTTAAGAAGAATGACTAACCAACAAAATGTGGTGGTTCTTGATGTGAAATTGCATGGTGTTAGGAATGTGTTGCCTCCATCATCTCTGACAGTGACAAAGCCCTTTTCAGCACAAGACTTTAAGATGCTATTGATGAAGAAGAGGTTTGAAACTGAGAAAGCAGGGGCTAAAATCAATGCCTGGGTGGATTCTATGAGAGCTTCTTCACCTACCCGAATCAAGTCTACAGCTTCCTTACCTGAAAATGATGAGAAAACTTCCTGGATTGTAGGTTCCATTTCTCCATCATATTAATTACTTCCCGAGTTCTTCAGATGATGTTGTTATATCGTTTTAATTAGCATTAATTAGTAATAACCCCTTTTTTTTGTCTATTCCTAAAACAGGTTCATCATCCTTCAGCTTTGAGCATGTTTGAGCAAATAGTGGCTGCTTCAAATGGAAAACAGATTGTGATGTTTCTTGATTACGATGGCACGCTCTCTCCAATCGTTGAAGACCCGGATCAAGCTTTCATGCCAAGAGAGGTTTGTTCTTATTCCACTACTGTTGATCAGCTGCGCAACTCAAAAACTCCTATTGATTCATTCTCTTTGGCAAAACTTCTTTATTTCTAATCAGATGAGAGCAGCTCTTAGAGACGTTGCAAGAAATTTTCCAACAGCGATAGTGACCGGAAGGTGCAGAGACAAGGTACATTTTTTTGAAGTGAAAAACTTACAGTTCATACTTCATACTATTTGATTAATGCATTTTTTTTTAAGTTAAAAATGTTGATTGATTATTTTCATCGTGGGATTCAACAGGTTTACAACTTTGTAAAATTGGCTGGACTTTATTATGCTGGTAGCCATGGTATGGACATAAAGGGACCATCTAAAAGTTGCAAATACAAGAAAGTAAGAACATCAGAGTACTACTTCTGCAGTTTAATCCATCGTACTCTTTTTTCTTTTGCCCTTTTCCTTCATCAGTAATAACCCCCTTTTTCTTTGTTTGTTTTTTTTTTTGTTTTTTTCTCTTTCCTTGGCTGCTTCTAATACATGTTTTTTACTGCCAACTTTTGAGTTATTCAGGGTAACCAGGGAGTTCTTTTCCAGCCTGCCAGTGAATTCTTGCCCATGATTGATGAGGTTTGTTGTCTCCCACCATCTTCTTGCTTGATTTCACAAAGTAACAACTAAAAAGACACGACAAAGAACAATGCTAATTCAGGAAACATCATTTTTCTCTAATTTTTAGGTGTACCAAGCCCTGGTAGAGAAAACAATTTCCATTCCAGGAGCCAAGGTTGAAAATAACAAGTTTTGTGTCTCCGTACACTTTCGCTGTGTGGATGAAAAGGTAGAAGAACTCAAACCCACTTTTGTCCATGTTTTCTTTCTTCTGTGGTAAAATCCCCCTCGGACATTTCAATGCCAATTTCAATGATTTCCTGTCTTTGGCAGAGTTGGGCTGCATTAGCTGAGAAAGTTAGATCAGTGCTCAACGAGTACCCTAAGCTTAAACTAACTCAAGGGAGGAAGGTATAAATTCCCTTTTTATTTTATTCCTTCCCTTTTTCCCATTTTTCATGGATAATAAGGCTTTTCTCAAAGAAGAAAAAAAGTTGCTTCATTTTGTTTTTATCTTGATAAAGTATAGCTGGTCATTAATGTGGTTAATGAACCATCTTTTTAATTTGATTCAAACAGGTATTAGAGATCCGTCCCACCATCAAATGGGACAAGGGAAGAGCCCTGGAATTTTTGTTGGAGGCACTAGGTGATTTATTTACTCAGTTACTGCCTTCGTAATTATTTTATGAGATCGTTTTTTATACGTTGATTGTAAAATTTTTAATTTTATAAATGGATTAATAGACTGTCACATATATTTTTTTTACTATACCTTAAAAAATATATATCATCTTACTAAAATTACTTAATTTTATTATTATTTCTATCTATTTAGGATATGCCAATTCAAAAGATGTTTTACCAGTCTACATTGGCGATGATCAATCCGACGAAGATGCATTTAAGGTATCTAATTATAATTAGAACATGCTGCTAAAATTAGCTTATTCTATAATTGAATTAATTTCAAGTCAGTTTAAACATATAATTTTTGCCTTGCTTTATGACCAGGTTTTACGTGATAGAGGACAAGGGTTTGGGATTCTTGTTTCCAAAGTACCGAAGGAAACAAATGCTTCCTATTCTCTACAAGAACCATCTGAGGAAAGATCACTAATCTTAGCATGCGTGCAATTTCCTTCATTAATCTGATAACATTTATTTGTTATTTTCGAACATTAATTTTGGACTAACATAAAATTTTTTTTCTTATAATTTTACAGGTCAAGGAGTTTTTGCGTCGTTTGGTGGACTGGAAAAAATTGTCACAACGAGCACCTGCACCATAATTTGCTAAATGTGCTTAGACATACAGAAAATATTTGAATCCCACCCCTAAAAATCTGATTAAAGGGTGGAATGAATTAATTAATTATGTTTTTTCTTGTTTAGAGAGTTTCTAATTGTAATTAACTACCATGTTCAGAGGCTATATAATTTGGTAAAAATGAGAAAAAAGAACAAGAATTCCATAATTTTGAAATTTTTTGAACAATCTTTCTATCAATTTCTCTCTTTTTCTCTTGTATCTGTGCATGGCCATTTGTTTATGAAATATTCTCATATATCTTGACCAGACAAATGAAAAACGATGGTATATCTTTCACGATGAAACAATGCACGTGCTATTTTGACCATTGTAACAACACATGTCATTTCTTAGTTTTAAGTGCTCAGGAAATCCCTCCTTTTTCAAAAGGGAAAAAAATCTACAATTGGAGACTTATTCTATATTTTGGAGAAAAAAAAAAGAAGGTAATTTTGTTATTAAAGAAAGTTTTTTAATTATAAACAGCTAGCTAATTAAGTGATGTTATTTGCATTTCCATGGCTTGCCACTATCAATCAGCAATTGAACCAGTAAAATTTGAAACTGTCGCACATCCTGTTATATGACACCTATGTTGTGGGGCATCAGCTAGAATCATAGCTAATAATAAGATTTCTTGCACAGGCACATGATCGTATGCATGTTTGTGTGATAAAGAAAGAAACAAAGAAAGCGATACCAATATTTGGAGAAAGAATGATAAATTCAAACTTATTACAGTTTAAACATTTTGGAGCTTTCCTGAATAAGTTCATGCAATGAGAATCCAATAATTCCTGAAAGTTATTAAACTAGTTAAATGCTTTCCCTTGGGACCATTTTCCAGGTAATGTTTTAAAACCTAAAAAGGTCTGTTACTTCTTGTGTATTTTACTACAATTAATCACACCAAGAAATGGAATGGAATTCCTACAAATATATATATTGCCAAAAAAAAAAAAAAAAACTCATCAAATGTGAAATGCTGTTGAAGTTGGAGTAGTCCTACAGCTACAATAATTAGAACCCAGCGTTTGATTACTCAAAATAATGGGGAGAGCATCTCTTTAACAGTTGTAAAGATACCTGGAGAACCAGACAAAAATTGCTCTAATGAGACATTAATCACGTAAATTCTCTTGCTTTAAGGTTTGAATATTTTGGCTTATAATTGAGTAAAGAAAACAAGGAACTCTCTTTAGAAGCTCGATCAAAGACCCATCATTTTCTGAGGACTAATAAATAATGTATCCAAGTGGTGACATGTGGACTATAGCACAAAACCCTCTTTGATGAAAATGCTATCAATCAATGGCTTACTCATTTTCTTCATAGAAGGATATTTTTCTTTGTTTGGCAAAGAAAGCATCATGCAAATTATATATTTATTTTTTCAAATGGTTTGCAAGAACCTCAAGTGTTTATCTGAAATTTCTTGTGCACATTTTCCCACTTTTGTAAGGAATTATTTATCTTGTATATACAACCCATTTGAGAACGCGTGCACTAAAATGTCCCCCCAATGCTTATGACAAATTATACATATTGCACTGACCTTGTAATTATTCTTATTTGTGATTAATTGGATTCTAAAGAATGGGACCCCTTAATCAATGAATAATTACATACATAGATTGATGGTAAAATGACCACAAAAAAACAAAACTTTGATCAGCATCTTGAAAACTTGAAGAAAAGGCAATTGCTTCTTGTTTGAATATTACTAATGTTAATCCCACTTAACCATTTTATCCAAGTTTCCCATCCAATAATACCTAGCTAGGAATTGGACATTTAGCACAAGTACTCAAATCATAAAGCCAAACCTCAATCATGGGGTCATAATACCCATGGAAAAATCTTTATCTCCCTGACCAACATGACCAACCTATCCGGTTGAGGTACTTTGTCATCTTTTAGACTAAAGATAAGATCAATAACAGATTCCAAATGGGGATAGTAGATTCGTTTAGTAATAATCTTATCCACATTTTAACAGTAATAAGCATAATGTCGTAATTATCGAAAATAATATATCCCAGCAAAATTTGATGTTTAAGTCAAATTAAATTAATATATATATATATATATTCTAATATTCCCAAAGGCTCTAACTTCCAACCTCCATACATCTTATTGTAGCCACCTGTGATGAATATTATTATATATCTTACAGCCCTTTGTCTCACACAACAAATTAATAAGAACTCTGGCAAAAATTAAAAAAAAAAAAAAAGACAAGGAGAATTGGCACCATTACTGGGTACAAGGAGATGTGTAAAATACAATTGTTATGTCTTTAAGCAGATAACTAAGTACAGACAAAAGCGGAGAGCTTTTGTTTTTAAAGGCAGAAACATAGGCTAATTGGGTGATGGACCATAAAAATGATCCTTAAAACACATTAAAAAAAGGCAGGAGATCTGTGCATGTTTAAGTTATTAGGGGAGTGAAGGAGTGGGAAAGAAAGCCATTGCTTACAAACAGAAGTAAAGACCAACCTCATTGGGCACTTGGATTTGAGAGAGCCCACCTCAAAAGATTAAAAAGGAATCTTAAAGTTGTTTTTATTATTTTTTATTATTATAATGGATCTAATTTCTATATATTTAATGGTTATATTTTTCAGAACGTTAGGTGGTGAAAAGGATACGCACTACTAGGTGAAGGGGAATCCATGGTTGAAGAGGAGTTGGAATCCACTTGAAGTGCTTGATTTGAAGAGGACATGGACATGGATTTTCAATGGGGACATCCAACATATATGCTTTCAAGCCATGAGATCTCTCTCTGGCTCTTTCATACGTGTAAAGAAAGGTACCACTAGATTCAACCCATCATTGTGTCTAACTCAAATAAACTATGTAGCAGAAGCTCCAATTATTGGAGGAAAAGAATTACCACTTCCCTTTCACAACCAACTGAGCCTCACTTAGTGATCCCATTTGATTAAACAGCTTTCACTCAGATCATTTCCGGACAGTAGTTATTCCGTGTCTCGAAAATAGAACATGTTAGATCTCCTATAACGTGGATTTTCGAGGAAATTCATTTAAATACCAAGTGGCATGTTTATTTTAGGTTTCATCCTTCCTGCTCCCAACAAACCATTGTATGCTTCACACTATTAATTAACTCTTAACCGGTTTTATAAAACCCTTTGCATGCCAGTTGCCTGAGTTACAGGCTCACAGCTGCCTCAAACCCATGATGTGGAACAGTTGAATCCCATGCCCATAATTGAAAAATAAAAAATAAAAACCGATTCTTCTTCTCTGTTTAATAAAATGATACGCCTCTGGTTTTTTGATGTGATTGCTTCCTAGAAAATGGTCCTAGCCTGTAGGCTGTAGCATTGTTTTCGGCTTTGAGAGATGCTCGAATAATGAAATCTCTCATATGCGTGTCGCCAAGGATGGATGGTCCCCGCATAGAGGGCCGAGCAAAGGGACTGCATTCGGATATGAATAATAGTAATCAAGGTTTTTCTTTGTACGGATGTCGTCAATTTTGGGGTGGGGATGGTTTAACATTGGATATATATAATCTGATTCCCATGTGATCCAGATGACCTTGGTAGAGGGAGCAAATTTATCAGGTGTTTGTATATCGGGTTTGTTTGTTGCTTGCATCTTACCCATCATCATTACCGTAAAAAGATTACCCCTCCCCCTGACAGAAAAAGCACACAAATGATGAATCACAGATCTAGTATTCTCCTAACAACACAAACTGATCTAAGCCAATTAAGCAGTAATGTGAAAGGCAGCTTAATTCATATTGGTTAGGCCTTGCTAACTCAAGAACCCCAGCTTTTTAATTAAAAAAAAGGCATTAATATTAAGTTTTTTGGTCTCAAAGTTTTGAAAAGAGAGAAGCCAATGTACATAGATTACCATATTCTAGTTGTATTTTTTGACCTGTTTAAACCAGCCAAGGTGGGGGCCTGTTTTCCACCATTTCCATATTGATCTATTATGATCAGATCAGGTATTGACACTGAAAAGGTTCCCACCTTTAAAGCGGTTTATCTCTGCTACTATTCAAAAACATACAGGCACCTGGACTTAGGTAGGGTGATAATTGGTAGATGAAGAGCGAGATGTTTCTTTTTAAAGCTTGAAATGTATTGTAGCCACGTAGTGTTTCTTTTTTATCTTGTACCTAAAAAAGAGATCAGAAAGAGATCTTGCACACCTTTAAAAAAGAAACTAGTATTAATATAATTAGACGGCCAAGCACCTCCCATGGTTTATTTTTGAAGCAAAAAAATAACGAAGCTATAACTTGAATCTGGAAGGACTTGTTATGTCACCCTATTTGGGTTGTTTAAGTAATTGCCACGAGTCATGCCCAGCCTAGCGATGCAGGCTTATTGTAATTTAACAGCGAGCAAGCAGTGCAGCTGGTTTGAGGAATCAATTAATCAATAATGTTTGTCAAAAACAAAAATAAATCCGAAATGTATATATGGAAACCATATTTAATAACCTTGAAGTGCTGTATCAAGGTCTTGTATTTGCTTTGCAGACTTAAAATAAATCTTTGCTACCATTAAATTATTTCTTAATCAGTTCTCATCAGCTAGCTTTGAATTCACTTCCAGTTAGTAACGAGGAGACCAGAGAAAAGTGGAAACTGAACTCGTAAGTACTGTTTTTTTTTTTTTTTTTTTTTTTTACGTTATCAAAATCTAAATCCTGATAATTGAAATCAATATTTTATTAACAGATCACATCATTGGACACTGTATTGTTATTTTGATAGAGAATCTAAAATACTTTGCATAAGAAATTAAAATGACAAGAGATAAAAGTCAAATAAAATGCATCTAACATAGTAGCGATACGTTTATAGATTATAGATAATTTTTTTTTTAACCAAAATATATTATGGTTTGATAAGACATCTCTAGCATAAATGTACGTTTCTACTAAGTAATGTTGAATGGAAACAAAAGTAAGTTTTGGAAATGGATTAAAGGTGATTATTTCTCAAGTCAACTACTCAACAAAATTAAGTATCAACAATCTTGCAATCCAGCTTACCTCTTATTTTTTGTTTTCATGGCAGATTGGTATCTGTTTTGAATTCTGAAATAAAATTTTCATTTAGCCTAAAAAAAAAAACACTTGCAAGCAGCTCGGATTCAGTTCCGAGACTTGCCAATGGCAATATTAATGTGATGAAGTGATGATCGATAATCATATAATGTACATGTTGTGGAAAACCAAAAAGTAAATAACTAAATAAAAGTCAAAGAAAACAAAATCTTATTAAAATGCTGGATTAGACTACAAAAATAAACAAGTCAGCAGGCCACTCTTGCATGTACAAAGGCAAACCTTCAATAATTTCTTCAGAGCATCTCAAGTGTAAACCAAATAATATTAGGATTAAATTTCATAGTTAATTGAAATTATCACCACCAATATTGCCGCTGGCTTATCGTTGCCGTACTTTCTGGTTTCTGCCACTTCTTTTGCTAGTGTTTTGGCGCTGGATTGGACAGTTTCATCAAAGGATTTTGATATAACTTTTTTGCTAGTGTATGTATCTACCATCAAATTAAGGGAACTATATGGATAGAGCAACATCTGTAGAATTATCAGCTGGTGTCTGCCTAAAATTGAGAAAAAGAGAAGCAGCTCCATATATACAAAAATCCCAGGAATTTCTCATTTTGATTTCTAACGTTTTACCAAACTCTTTCTTCAGATAGAAATATCTGTAAGTTCTTGGCAATGACATGATCTAATGCTTTAGCTTAACGTTTTATAAGGTACATATAAACAATCCCTGCAAGGATGGCGAGAACCAGGACAAGAATGACAAGGGCAAGAAGCCAAGTCCAGGGATGAGAACAACACCGTTTATTATTATTATTATTACCTTGATAATTGTTTCGATGGCCTTCAGCTATCAATGCATTTTCGGGGGGTGGCAAGCGGTAGATTTGATCTTTAGGAACCTGAATAATGTAGGTTCCTGGCCTAAACACAGGCTCGGGTTGTTGGACTTGGACCTGTACAATTTCTTGATGAGGGATTGGGTTATTGATGTAGGTAGGTAAAGTGACCCGCTCCTCCATAGAAAGATGACCAGCGGTGGAGAGGAGAGGAGGAGGGTGGTGTAGGAGCTGTAGGAGAATATTGGAGGTGGCGGTGACTTTGCATGGGAGGTGATGGCAGCTCAGCTGCTTTCATTGGCACAACAATAATTGAGGCTGAGAGGGAGGAAAGATTTGATAATTTTTGTTGATTGAAATCAAATCATGAACTATTTTTAGAGGCTATTTACTGGGTCAACTGATCCAGGGGCTAAATAAAAGGGTAGCTCACCGGATGCCCGTATCAGTTTAATTATATATCTTACAACATACAATGGATTAGTTTATTAAATTTAATTAGTTTGAATTTCAAAAAAATAAAAAACAAACAGTTTAAAATATGATTTTATTTTCTTGCGAGGATCAACAATATAGAAAATCAATGGATCATGTATTTTTTGTCTGCTGGATGCATGCCAGATGAAGTCCATAGCAACAGAAGAAACTAAGACAGTTAACAGGCTGCCAAGGCCTACTCACCGACTGCAGATTTGGTGTACACATCAGCCCAATGGGTTCTTTTCATTGTGCCTGTCTTCAAACATCGTCCAGAGGCCTGGCCGTCCTTTGCAACGATAACCCAACTCAATTGCCTGCATATTAATTGAGAAAAAAACTATTTCTATGATCTTAGAAAATTATGTAAGATACAGATCTCAAACTAATCTTTAAGATACTATCTACTATATAAAATATCTTCAATATCTCAACACAAATTTCACCAAACAATATTTTTCTAATTGGACAATCTTAACCACTTGATGATCAACCTTTAATTATATATTTCAATGAGATTATTGGAAATAAAGTATAGATTAAAAACCATTTATGATATCATTTAATAAAACAAACCCAAAATTTTAAATCCAATCCTCCCATTTTGAGATTGTATTAACAGTTCTTTTTGCCACTTCAACACTCAAAACAAGGATTAGGGGCCCCACGCTTTAACGCTCAACGGTCAGATGTACTCCTCCAGGTTCCAGATCTCCTTAATGCCCTCTTCTTTTCCGTTTATCATCATTGTCGAAGCTTGAAAACCCAGGCCAAAACTGAAGACAGAAAATGGACGGCTTTGATCGGCTACCGGATTCTCTGATCCTCCTGATCTTCAACTCTGTAGCCGACGTCAAAACCCTGATACGCTGTCTTTCCGTCTCTAAAAGATTCAACTCACTCGTTCCACAAGCCGAGTCGCTCCTCTTAAAAATCGACCGCGTCATCTCGTCCGAGTCTGACTCCGACTCGCTGTTCCTCACCCTCCTCAAGCCCTTCCTCTGCCTCATCTTGCCCAAGCCTACCCTGGGCCAACTTCGTAACCAGACGCACACTTACCCGGTACAAATTCTCTCCCGGTTCCAACGAATCAGGGAGCTTCACGTGGAATTACCGGCCGGTGATCTTCACTTAGAGAAAGGCACGGTCGTTAAGTGGAGGGCCGAGTTCGGTGAAACGTTAAAAAGCTGCGTGATTTTAGGGTTCCGTTTGGGAAATAATAATAACGGAAATTACGAAGCGGAATTCGGAGGAGGGTTGAAGACGCGCGTGATGTGGACAATAAGCGCGTTGATCGCGGCGTCTGTTAGGCATTTCCTGTTACGGGAAGTCGTTAAGGATCATGACGGAATGGAAGAGTTAGTTTTAACAGACAGAGAAGGGGAAGGGGTGGTGATGGTGGAACAACAAGGGTTGAGGGAGTGGAGGAAGGCGCGTGGGAGTTGCAGGATGGAGGAGAGGAGGAGGAGGAGGAGAGGGGGAGGACGGTGGTCCCCAGTGTGAGGATAAGGATGAGGCATGAGCCCAGGATGGGTGCCACGTTGGTGGTGGTGAGGGCAGTGGAAGATGGGGAGCAGACTGGGAGGGAAGCAGACATGGAAGATGCTGAATTGGCATTGAAGGCTTTCGGAAATGGGGTTTATGGTGATGCTGTCAGGGAATTGCTCAAGGTTAGAAGTTATCTTCTTGAAACGAACTCCTTTTGATTACTACAACTACTACATATGGTTTGTTTGTGTTGTTTCTATATTTGTATATAATAATCGTGTAAATTTGAAGCTTGAGAGATATTATAGATCAAATTCATTTGCATCATTCAATCATCATACAAATGCATATTTCTTGTTAACGCTAAACTCACATTTGCATCCAATGCTGAGCACCAAAGCAGCAGAAGTTACAAACGTATCATCACATCTTTTACATGTTTTGCACTGCCGTGGAAACATGTTAACTCTATTCGATGCTTTTCTATTCAAATGTATTTCTGCTATCTGTCTGTGTAAAACATGGATTCATGTAATTTCCTTGTTAAAAATATGTCAGCATCAGCAAATCCAGGTTCTGCCTCTGATTACATTTGCATATGCTATATTGATAAAAAATCTGATTGACAGTTGCCTACAATAGGTCAAATCCAAATCCACCTTACAAACAAAACTACGACATTCCAGGATAGAAATTCAATAGCAAAAACTATAAACTAATTGTTATGACAACGCATAATGTAAAAACCATATATGTGAATTTACAAATTCAACCAACAATAATTATGAGCCCACAATAGCCACGAATGCTTTCTCAAGCTCTCTTAAATAATGACGAACATATTTCTCTCGGAAACGCTTCCAGTTCGGAAATCGTAAAAATTGTAGTCAAACTAAGTTTCCTGCTTAGCAAATTTTTACTTTCCAGAATCTCAACAATCAGTAGTCGAAGCTTTAGCCCAATCTCAAGACTACATATGAGCACCGTCGGGTGGTTTATTTATAAAAGAAATATCTATGTTCTTTCTGCTAAGCAAAAACTCACTGTGACCTCCTTATTCTTCCTTTGTGATACAGAAAACACCTCGGGTGTCTTCCTAAAAGTAAACATGATATCATCTTCACAAAAAACCCAACCTCCTAAAAAGCTTCAACTCGAGTTCCCAACTCTCTTCGCTCGCTGAACTCAACATCCTAAGAGCAGCGAGAAACATATTTGACTTACTATTAAGTTTTTCATTTGCACTGCATTTTTCTTTCCTTTTCTTCTCTTTTATTTTGTTTTTTTTTTCCTTCTCTTTTGTTCTGTCCCCGCCTTATTCCTTGTTTGTCGATGATGTGATCCACTGCCTATCCAGAAGTTAGAGATCAAAATCTGGTCATCTCCCTCTTAAAAATCTGGTAACAGATCAAAAATAAATCCATGAAAGTGCTCTCCCCATCCCGCCTTCCCTGATTCTTTCACTCTAACCTTTCATTTTTTTTTAATCCTCTGTTTCTTTCACGTCTCTGTTCTTTCCCGAACACAAAATGGTAACCTAAAGCTTTCACTTAAGGGGCTACTAAGAATTGATTTTAATTTAAAACTGGCATAAATATAATTAATAGTAATTACATATATTGGAGACGAGAGAATTCAAATTAGCACTTTCAAATAAGGCCTTACTATGTTCAAAACCAAACCTCCTCGATTTGGCAGAACCAATATTTATGTAATTGAAAGAGTTCTCATCAAACAAGGCTACTCCAGTAACCAAGAATTTATTTCCCAGATTAGGTGGACGCAACATTGTTTTTTTAATACAGTGACTAAACGGGAAGACAGAATATCCATGGATTACAACTTGGAAGATGCTTTCTTGGAACTACGCCCAGCTATGAATTCTTGCATCTTCTTAAACTGTTCCTTGGTCATTCCATTGTAGTACTTATGAGCCCTCTCCTGAAAAAGAAGATTAAGATTGAGTAACATTAGCTTAAATATACAAAAAAGATTAACCAATCAAATAAGTTTAAGTTACAAGGACGTAATGCTCAAGAGACTTCTTTAAACAATGTTCACAATCAGCTGCCACTGATATGCAGTGGTCATTTCTTTTATTGACTTCCCTTAATCCCTTCAATTCTCTATGGCTGTAATCCATGTTTACTCTTGATTGGTGAACATTAAACAAGGTACATACTGCTTAAACAAAAGAGGAAAATACATGCCTTTATAGCGTCACCGCAGATAAAAGAAAAAAAGGGAACAAACATGAAAGACCCTCATCCTCATAACTGGTAAGATGATGTTGGCGTATGTATCAACTGAAGCAATCAAATCTCTTTGTTTTAAAGGTAATAAGATGAGTAGATACACAATCTGACACAGGCTCAGGCTTAGCCATAATGCAAACTAGTTCTTAGTTTGATACATTTTTTGCAAGCTAGAATAACTTGAAAGTTGAAACTGCAGTATTCGCTAATGATAAAATGTTTAAAACCAATTCCATCTAAGTCTTAAAACAAAGGGGAGCCAAGAATACACCATCCTCAAAACTTTAACCAATCCTATACTTGATATAAAAGATAAAAATAACTGAAATGAATACCTTCTCCAGCGCGAGACCATGATGGAGATCCAACTTGAATCCATCATTGATCACAGACTTGTACCTAATAACCATGTCTTGGTTATTCTTCATTATTGCTACTGCAAGCTGTCGAGCTTTCTTCAACAATTCACTTTCCTCAACAACATAATTGACAAACCCCAACTTCTCAGCCTCCTCGGCCGTCAAAGGCATGGCTGCCAATGATACTTCACGAGCCTTGTGTGGTCCTATAATGCGGGGAAGCTTCTGGGATAACCCCCATGAAGGAAATATCCCAAATCTACAAACATTTTTCAAACACACAAATTCAGCACATAATACATTCAAGCTTCGATTGTTTATCTTTGGCATGTTGAGTTTAAATTAATTTGTAGTACAAATAGTAAGCAGCGGCAACTCTTTGCCATGTTTATCCAAATCACAATTTACCCACTCTAGTTTTCTAAACTAGTATTTGATCCATAACTAACTAATTAGTACAAGCTTAGTATTTATTAAAAGAAAAATAAAATAAAAAAAACCTGGCATGAGTATCCAAGAACTTGGTTCCTTTAGCAGCAACCAGAATATCACAAGCGAGTGAGATCTCGAACCCGGCAGTTATCGCAAACCCGTTGATGGCACCGATAATGGGTTTGGGGCATTGCTCCATCTGAAAAATCGGGTCTGACTCCGGGTCCTTCACATCACCCTTGAAAATTTGCTCCGCTGCCGTCAAATCCACTCCAGAACAGAAGGTCCGTCCTGATCCAGACAGGATGATAACCTGCACGGAGTCGTCCTTTCCAAGCGCCTTGAAAGCATGGGCAAGATCAATCATCATGGGTCGGGTCAACGAGTTGAGGGATCCGGGTCGGTTGATGGTAACAGTCGCGATCCCATTAGGTTCACGGGTCACAAGTATAAGTTTCTCCGATGAGTATGGACCCATTTCTTTTACTAGCTTATTTCGGAAGAAAAAAATTTAAAAAGAGACTAACTTTTTAGTTTGGTTTTGAAATGAATATATAGCGTTAGGAAGATTAATTTCCGTCTTGCATTGCGTGTCAGATAGGATTATGCCGGTAGGAGGTGACAGTGCAACTCTGAGGATAAGGGGAAAATTATAATAAAAAAATACTACTATTCCTAGTGGACCAATTCCCCAAAAATGGAAATCAATTATTATCAACACCAGGATAGCTGTCAACTTAATTAGTTATATCTTATATTGTACTTGATTTAATTAGTAAAGTGATGCTTATCTATAACAAGCATAATTGAGTTATTGAAAACGTTGGATACCTTCTTGAACACCCCTCCGGTTTCGTCTTTGATTGAAATTCTCATTTGTTTTATATTAGATCTGACAAAAGTTGAGGTTGTTTTTCAATCTAGTATCGTCAGATTTATTTTGAATTTATTTTTCTTATATGATGAAATTTGATTGTTTAATTTTAATTTAAGCTTCAAACCATAAATATTCCATCATTTGAAATCGAAAATAGCCTCAAAAGTGATCGGGTCTGACTCACAATTGCCACATCTAACAGCAAGGTCACCGTATGTGTTGTTAAAAGTAAAGGTGCAATGAATCGAATCAAATCAATATAATAAAAAGTTTAAATTTTAGTTTAATTTTTAATTTGTAATTTGATATTAAATTCGATTAAATTTTATTTTTTTAATTTGAGTTCGATTCATGACCGAAATCGAATTACTTAAATTTATTTGATTAGCTCAATTAATATATAAAAATAAATTCGATTCTTATATTCGATAAAAATTTGATTATTTATGCTTAAACTCGAACTTAAACTCAAATTTGAGATATTTTATTAATTAAAATAATAAAAAATACTTAAATATAAAAATTTAATTAACCTCACGAACTATTCGAATCGGATAGAATAATATTCGAATTCGACTCAATCGATGAATCGAGTTACTCGAGTTTGAGCTCGATTCAATAATAATCGAACCGAATTCGAATTTTATTCAAATCAAACTTAAATAATTTATGAATACTAATATATCATTTACATCTTTAATCGAAAAAAAAAAAAAGAAATTAATTTAATAAAAAATAGAGAAATGTGATTTGAGATAAAAAGTTAGTGACAATTTTTTCTTTAGCAATTATCAAATTATTATTTCCTTGTTTATAGATATCTTTTTTCCATCGGCGAAAGCATTAATTATTCATGGTGCTTTGCCTTGGTATTTCCATTCTCTCTCTTTATTTCAAGCAAGAAACGAGAATCCAGAAAGGAAGACAAATAACAAACAAACCATTTTCAAGTGAAAAAAAAATTTTGAAGTTTTTGACATGGAATGTAATGCATGCATAGGAGTGTGGTCACCCAGAAAGAGTAGATGAAATATGTTTGCAAGAGGAAAAAAACGACGGCACTTGACCTTCCAATCTAATCTGCTAAAAATTTTGCTGCCAAGGAACATGTAGCAGCTTCCATGTCCACTCTTTTTGTAGGATCTCATTGATGGCTTCAATCAGGCAGAAACAGTGGTGGTTCCTTGGTCATCATCACCGAGTTGAATGAGTCGGACTCAATCTCAATAGTTTTGGATCCCCTGTTCCACGCAACTGAGATTCCATGGAAAGGAGTCTTCAAATTTGTGCAAGGTCAACACTGCAATCACCATAGTCCCCCCCAATTGCAGCTTTTTTACTGAGTTTGATCCATTCCTCTGTGCCTTCAAGTAGGCTTTCTTTCTTGGTGTGTGATTCTTCGTTAGTCACTCCAAATTTGATAATTACGACTGAATTATCAAATGTTTCACTGTGCATTCTTTCGCAGCATTTCAAAGCATTACCGAAGGCTTTTTATATTTTCCTATGAGTTGAAAAAAATTTGCACATAAATCATATACTCAATAAAATGTTAATCATAGAGTTTAAAAACAACTGTTTTTTCTTTGGATGGTACTTTTGAATATCTCATCACATTTGACAGGTTCGGGACGGCCAGCAAAAAGCTGACAAACTGTCAAAACCCAACATTCTAGAAAATTGCATGAACCCCCGAGGCTTGCAACTTTGCATTCCCACGAGCACTAAACCAACCAAGATGATAATGATAGACCATAAATCATAAAGAAGAAGAGAGTTTAGAATATCTATACTTCCTACGTGGAAAGTCACAAACAGAAGCAAAGGCAAGCTGTTAGAGGATGGCGGGGGCCATTCCTTTCCCATCTGCTCTCAAGTGCATTTCTCCCCTTCATTATAGCTTCTTTCTTTCTTTTTATTTTAATCCCAATTTTCCCTCAAAAGATTTTCGGTTACCCTCTTTATCTCCTAAACTAAGAAGTTTAGTACATTTCTTGGCTGTAAAAACAAATTCCTTCCTCTTCTTTTCTCCAACCACATAAAGCTTTTTATTTCCAAACCAAGAATATTTCTAGTCGAGGACTCCCTGAGAATATGAAATTGGACCAATATATTTTTGTTGGTAGTTGTTGGAGATATTTATTTCTATGGGCACTATGGCAAACAGGGCATGGAATAACTGGCATGGGCTCACAAGTTGAGGGTATGATTGGAGCCTTAAATAAAGCTCGTGGGCTTCAACTTTTTTTCCAAATTGATTTTTTTAATGTGTTTGGTGAAAAAAAAAGTAAGGGCCATGAATGAAGCTCAAGTGTGAGCTGTGACCCCATAGCTAGAAAAATTTAACATCCGGGTAATAAAGAGACACACAAATAAAAAGTCAAAACAAAAGTAAAGAAAGCTGTCGATCTTCTCCCTCCTTTTCTTTCAGAATCAATATCCGAAGCAAAAACGTACCTCAGAAACATTGAAACAAAAAAATAAAGTTCATAAGTGTCCATTGTCCAATATCTAAAAAGAAACTACTGAACTAAGCAGAGAGAATAAGAGGGAAACAAACCAAAACTGCCATGAAAGGAAGAGAAACCAAAGGAGCTTTGCTAGTACGTTTCCCATCTTGAGCCCATCTAACCCCAATGCCGAAGCCCATTTGTAGCCCAGCAAGGCCATCAGAACCCAACAAGCGCCACGACAATCACCACCGTCACCATCACCACCATCGTCTCCTTAAGCAATCAAGCACCAGAAATGGTGGTAGAGCTGGCGGCCAAGCTAGCCTTTTTCTGGGCTAAAAACAAGCAAATGGGATCCGAGATCACCGAACCAACCTCCCCAAAAGTCACGTGTGCAGGACAGATCAAAGTCAGGTCTAAAACAAGCTCATGTAAAAGCTGGCAATCAGTCAGGGAAGAGATTGAAAGAATTCACAACAGCAGGCAACATAAAAAAAGGCCAAGTTGGGTGGAGTCATTTGGTTTTAAGAAAGAAGTCATGCAGTTCTTAACATGTTTGCGAAGCATTCGTTTCGATTTTCGATGTTGCGGGTCTTTTCCTCAATCCGATATCAATGCTGATGATGAAGATGTAGATGAAGAAGATGAAGAATACCAAGAAAACCACAATCATTTAGAAGGCAATGAGACATCAACAACCTTATTTTCCAAATGGTTCAAGGTGCTGCAAGAGAATCAAAACAACGGGTTTTATAAAGAACAAAAGAAAGCAAAAGAGAGGTCCCATGATCGTGTTGATGATCATCAAGCTGCAATTCCACCTCCAAATGCCCTCTTGCTTATGCGTTGCATGTCTGCTCCTGCTAGGAGCAAGTTAGAAGAGAACAGGGTAGAGGAGAGCCAAGATAATGAGGAAAACATAGAAAATGATAAAGAGAAAGAAGAAGAACGTAAGAGGAAAGATGAGAAGAAAACAAGTAATTTGAGGTCATTAATGGAAGAAGAAAACAAAAAGATGAAAGAGAGCTTGGCGGTGATAAGATACGACCCTGATTTCTACAAAATTTCATCCGACATATCCAAAGAGACATGGCTTGTTGGTGGAATGAAAGATCCATTATTCCGAAGTCGAAGTTGGAAGAGATGATTATCCCGGTGACTAAAATATTTATCTGAGCTTCATTTTAAACCTTTTCCCCCCCTTAATCTGAGTTATTTTTTGAGAACGGAAAATTCCAAACCTAATCACCAACTATAGTTTACCTTTTGAATTTGGGTATATTGTCTTTTCTATGTATGATTTCAAAGTTTGTATTTTGTTTCACAGAATTTGTACAGCTTTCCTTTTCTTTCAATTGGAAAAGATTTTGCTGCCATGTACATTCATGAGCTGTTCTTGCATCCCCTGAGTTAAGAACCTTGTTTTTAGTTCCTTTTGAATAGTGGAAACACCAACTATTTTTTTCACCCAAATTTATCCCTCAATTGGGAAAAAGAAACATTGCAGTACTTTGATTCTGTATTTATAGATTTTTAATTATTTCAACCGATTGCGATTCACATTGGCATTTGTTGCTACAAAGTTCTGTCTTTCCCTCGGCTATCAAATTTATATAATCCCATTAAGATACAAATCTGCCTTCTTGCAACGGCAAATACTTGCATAAAATTTGTAGGTAAAGTTTGTAAAATATTTTATTAAAAGTTAGTAAATAAAAATTAAATATTAAAATCGATAAATTAAAAAAATCCTATCATATAAATAAATATGTAAAGTTTTAAAAAAATTAATAATTTTGGATATATTTATAAAATTGGCATTTTTAGTAAAAATACTAATAGAATTTTTTTGTTAAATAAGTATCGATAAAATTTAAATTATAAATAATATTTTTAATTATTTTTTTGTATATTATTGATTTTTATATTAAATTTTATCAATATATCAATTTAAAATTTTCATCAAAATTTTTATTAAATCATTTAAAAAAAACTTCACAAATTTCATTTAAATAATTTCTTATAAATTTTATCCTCTCGCAACTGCTCAAAATAAACGAAGTGAGATGCCTCAACATTGTGGCAGATTTAGGGACAAACTAAATAAAAAGATTGAAATTAGAATCTTCCGTGTCCTATTAATAGTGTTGTATAATTAATAACTATGTTGGTTGTCATGCAGAAGCAGCTTATCGTTAATTGTTGTTGACTTTATGTCTTGCGCATGTGGCTGAGCCTTTGCTCACCTAGGTGAGTAAAAATCAGTTTGAACCGATTAGATTAATTGAAATCGAATGAAATTAGTTAAATCGATTTGATTTATTTGATTTTAATTATAATTAATTTTTTAAATTGATTAATTTGATTAATTTTTAATTTTTAAAATTGATAACCATACTGATCAAATTAATCAATTTTTTAATAATTAAAAATAAAAAATTGAGATAAATATTTTTATTTATTTTTTTGTAAAATATTGTTAAAATTATTAAATTTTTTAGTAATTTAGTTTGAATGATACTAAAATTTAAATTTTATTGAAATGAATTTATGGTAAAATAATTATTCATAATAAAAAAAAATTAAAAAAATCGATTATTTAATCGAACAGACATAATCGAATCGATTTTGATTAATTCGATTATGATCGATTATTTAATAATATTCGATCGATTCGATTATTTATTAAATAAAAATTAATTAAATTAATTATTGATTTTTTCAAATTGAATCGATCATTTACTCACCTCTATGCTTACTTGCGCATTTATTAGGTTTGGATAAAAACAAAGGATCCAACCATTTCAATTGAACTAATTACCCGTTGAACGTGACAAAATGCATCAAAAGAAGACAATTAAACCCCCCCCCCCCAAAAAAAAAAAAAAGACAAAGAATAAGAACAATGGGATCCAACCATTTTTTACCCACGGTTTGAGAGATTATTAGGACAAAAAAGGAATACCCTTAATATTGAACTAAAAAAAAATTATACAAAGGAAATCATAACTTAAAAATAAAAAATAATTAAAAGTATTGAAACTTAAATTTTAAATTTATTAAATGTATCTTTTTTTAAATTCTTATATAAATTAATTTAATTAAATTCTGAATTTATAGAGTTTTACAATTTGCTAGTAAGCTTTGAACCAGGCTTCGCCTTTGTACAAAGTGTACTCTGAACGTCAATACGAAGGAAAAACGCAACAAAAAACTGTTATAGCAAGGAGAACTCAATAACCCAAAAGGATGGGCCTCAAGAAAGAAAAGCCCAAATAACGTTAAAACTTGGGCTTAAAAGTTGACTTGAAGTTTGTGTCCAAGCATTTATTTATAGGGTTAGCCCATGGGTTTTAGACTTTGGACTTGAATTCAGGGGCCAAGGCTCCTTTTCGCATTTCAGCTGCCCAACTTCGTTAGAAATTTAAAAATTAAAATTAAAATTGGAAAATGGAAAATGGAATTTGTTTAAATTTCTGAAAAAAGAATTTCATCGATCAAATTTTGTGAGAATAACCTTAAAAACAACTCTTTGATGCTCTCCTTTATAACATTGAAGAAAACAAGGAAAAAAGCAAAGAAAATCTTCTTCTGCATATTTAAATCTCAGGTGCCACGCTGATTCCTCGCAAATTTTCCTCCTTTATGTGCAATGCCGGCAAAGTCATGGGCAGACACGATAGCCCCATTATTGGTTTTTTCTTTTTTTCTCTGTTGACTTTCTTTGTGAAAAGGTGACAAGTTTTCCTATTCCCATTCCCATGCATATTCATATCTTCTCTGTACCACTTCCCTATGATCTTGTCTGATTATCTTCAATTGCTGTACAATTTGACTGATCTTTCTAACAGCTCAGGGTTATTGCCTGGAACTTCTTTGACCCTTGATCCATTTTTATATATTTTGAAGGCTGGAATGGAGCTTACAGCCTCTGACATAGCTATGTAAGGATGATCTTCTACCTCCACCTGATAATGTCAATCAATAAATTCAAGCAGGAGATACTTAATTATTCCATTATTTAATGATGTTTTGGTAATGTAATTGTAACAATTACTTGAAGATAAGACCCTGCTACGGAAAGAAAAAACAACCTTAAGGAAGTTGACAGATGGAAATCTTCTGCACACTTGCTCCATAAGTTGCAGAACTTGCTTCTGTTTTGCTTTGTTACAGAAAAGCACCACAGTCATCCCTGTCATTGAATAAAAGGTTTTCATTGTTTTTATTACTATCAAATTAGAATCACCAATGGGCTCAAAGGGAACGAGCAAAGCTGTTCGCTACCTCCTACAAAAATTTCTTGGGAATGAGCTCAAAGGTGGGAAAAACTATAATCATAGAAGAATTTGTTGCCTGACTAGTGACTACTTACCAGGTGAGGTCACAAAGTGGCTGAAACGCTCGTTGCTGGAGATCACAACTAGATTTGAACCAAACTTCATGTCCTTAATGTCTTCACCTCGCTGCTTCTTGAGCTGGACCTGAGCCTCAAACAGGGCCCGGGCGACCTCCCCATCTCTAGGGGTTTCCCTTATCAACATCTCATAATCCTGGATTGCCGCTTCCCATCTTTCTAGCTGATTATAGATAAGGAAAGAAACAATAATGAATACTTGGTCAAGAAAATTCAGGAGCAACTATGGCTCCAGAAAAGGCCTTAACTCTGAAGTGGGAATAATTTACCTTGGCATTACAAACAGCCCTCCTTAGCCTTGCCTTGGTATAAGAAGGTTGCACAT
This sequence comes from Durio zibethinus, assembly GCF_002303985.1. The sequence goes on along the minus strand of NW_019167949.1, from coordinate 4,441,138 downwards.
TAAGAGCAGCTGTGCAATCTTCAATGGCCTTTTCAAATTGACCTAGCTTAGATCTACAAGCTGCTCTGTTGCATAGCAGAACTGAATTGTATGGATCATGTTCTAGTCCTTCACCATATTCAGTGCAAGCCTCTACGAATTTTGATGCCTTGAAAAGCAAGTTACCATTCAATCGAGCTGAAAATACCGCTCTGGTCCTCTTTACCACTAGGCTTATTTCCTTGTTGCCTGGATCAATTCTGGCTGAATGCTGAGCTGCTAACATAGCGTCTTCTAGCCTATAATCATCCGATGAAGTCTACTATTAGTTTTTAAATTAAAATAACCTGGATGCATGTATTTGTACAAAATAGACAGTTTACATGAGATTTTTTGTCACATTTTTCTTATCTTCAAAATCAAGCAATCAATATACTCTCATTTATTAAGATATGACGAGATAAGTCAGCCTCTATTTTGCAAAGATCCTAACAGCATGCTTTACATAAAATTTGCAAAGGAAAACTGATCTCAGACTTATAGGTATCTAGACTTTGATTATAGAGATTTCTTTCTACTAACCTGCCAGAAACCATGCAGACTAGTGCTCTGATCATTAAAAGATACGCACTAACAGTCAGGCCAAAGAAATTAATACAAGATTCAATGGCAAATTTTGGTCCTTTGCCGTAGGCTGTAAAGGCCTCTTGATGCCTGTAGAGCTTCAGTAAGGCCTCTGTTTGTAGAGCATAGACCTGGCATAGATCACAAAATATGACCGTAGGCAAACATTTTAAGTAGCCACATGCAGCATATATTAACAGCAAAGAAAGCTCACCTCAGGCGCAGAGTCGACTCCTGAGGTTATCGCACATTGAGTCTCCTTAAGTAAAGTATTCCATTCATTTGATTTTCGAGCATCAGTGCATCTTTTAAGGCGTTGATTTAGAGCCTGAGCTTCAGCAATGTCATTAGAGTCAGCATGATTGCCAGCTTGTTTGTAGTGATACAATGCCTGTTCTGCGTCTCCCAATCTGCATGGCAGAATTCAGACAATTACATAAGAGAATTGCGAGAAGTAATATGATTTAAAATTTCAGATTTTCCCTTGTGTTGCCTCCTGATGGTCATATATATATATATATATATATGTATGTATGTATGTATAAGGCAAAACTTGATATGAGTCTAGTGAATGGTACCTGAGATAAATTGTTGCCAAACGGTGATGAGCTCTACAATAAGTAGGATCAAGCTGAATAGCTACTTTGCACTCAATCACAGCCTCCATAAGACGGCCCAAACCTAACAAGGCAGCGCTCTTATTACACCGATATGTTGCCTGCTTAGAATCAAGAGAAATTGCTCGTTCATATAAAGTCAATGCCTCTTCAAACCTTCCCTGCTTGTAGGCCTCATTTCCCATATTCTTCAATGCATCAGGATCCAATCTACTTATTGGACCATGAAAATGTTTAAACTCGTCACTATGCTGCCTTATTATATTGCCCATAACAGAACCACCAAGTTTACTAAAGCTGTTTTTTCTGGGTGGTTTTGGCGTGGAGTGTGCCTCTTGAAAATTCTGATAAAGGTCATCCACAGGTTTAATAGTTGCTCTAGGATTATTGTTCCCTAGAGCACACCCAGCTCCAAGCTGTCTCAAGTTCCCCAAATGGCCTACTAGCATTATATTGCTTGAAGTGGCTCGGATAAGAGCCTTACTTTTGTTTGATTGTGGTTGATCAGTAGTGATTACCTTGGCAAGTTCTTTGGAGTAACTTCCACTGGATTCTTTCAGTAATTTTTGCTCACTAGTCAAGTCCTTTGACACTCTTGCTTGGCTTGAACCAGATGAGGATGATGTTGAGCCTCTTGCAGCATCTGAGGGTCTTCTACTGTCTTTTCTCTGGTGAGAATTTGAAATTGAATTCCGAGGTGGCAACAAGTCAGACTTCCTGGTTGGTTTCTGGTCCTGTTTTGGTAAAGGTTTAGCCAAGTTGGCGGAATCCAGGAAGACAGAGTCCACAAAGCTGGTACGCCTCCTCCCGGAATCATTGGTCGAAGGCTTCTTAGACTTATCAGTGACTGGTTCCTTCAAAACCTTGTTCATGCCTTTTGCAGGCAGTGTAGGTACTGATGATTTTCTCGAACGGTTGTTCCAACGCTGGAAAATTCCTCCCATTAGACCACAACCAAATTCCTGCTCCATTGAATACTTTGTCATTTTTGCCAAGTTCCCTTTCTTTTTTCTTTTTCAGAGGCACAGTTGCCTCTTGAAGATGATTGTTGTGGAAGAAATATTGAATTAGTCTAAAGCCAAAGAATTTGTTAACAGAAAAAGACGACTCAAAGCAATGTTAATATAAGTGAACCACTATGTATGTACAAGGGAAAAAAAATTCAAAGAATTGAAAACTTTTTAAGAATAAACAATTGGAGGAACACAAGAAAGATGACAAAGAGAAATTAACAAAAGATGGCTTGAATGTGAAGGATTCAATATAACAGGCTTGCTCCTGGAAGATGTATTTATATCAATTCACTACCATCTGGAGTGGCTTCCAAGAAACCAACTTTATCTTTATAGGATACTCTGAGAGAGAGAGAGAGAGAGAGAGAGAGAGGTTTACACATTTTTTAAAAGAAGAAAACCCATTAAGATGGATAAATAGCGGGATGAATTCTACCCCTGAAGATTTTCTAAAATATTTTTTTTGTTATTGATTTTCTTCTATCTCCAATGACCACATGATTAAAAACAATGCAAAAAGAATGTTTTTGTTCAGTAGCTGCGAATTATTGTGATTTGACGAAATAAAAGCAAGAATTCCAAACAATCCATTGTAGTGGCCCCATGAAGATATAATACAGGGTTTGCTGAAGTTATTTTATTGTATGATCAACCCATTTCCTTGAATGTGCCTAATTTCTTTTTCTAATTTTATTAATCTTTTGAATTTGTTGTGTTAAATTTAAATTTAAACCCATCCTATAAACTTTAGCAACTTGATAAGGAACAAAGACACAAAGACTAGCGGGGAAGACACTAAAGCAAGGAGCGGATGTAAATTTTTTTTAAAAACTGTCCTAAAAATGTATTTCCTTTGGCCATACTGATTTTTGATATCCAAACAATGGTAAATAAAGAAATAAATTTTCAAAAGATGTTTTCAAATTATCGAACGGAGTTTAAGATAAAAATTAAGAAAAAATTAAATTAATTATTATTTCAATTAAAATGAAAATTTCTTATAATAATTTGATGGAATTCAATTTTAAACTATTCGTAACTCCATCATCTTTTAAATTATCTAATTTATAGGTGAAAAATATAATTAAAGAATTTAATGAATCATATAATGCTATTATTGGTGAAGGGATGTAATTAATTTGTATTTGATTTTATATTAATTTTTATAAAAAAATTAATAATAAAAATAAAGTCATTTAAATTAATATGTATAAAAAATTACTAATGGTATTTTAATCAATCACTTTTAATATTTTTTAATTAAAATTTTATTAAAGATTTAATTAATCACTTTTAGCACTTTTTAATCTAATTATAAAAAAGTCTAATAATGAAAAGTTTCATTTAAATTAAAACTTATATAAAAAAATTTACTAAAGATATTTTAGTTAATCATTTTTAACAATTTTAGAATTAACATTTAAAAATTTTAAGTAATTTAATTTCTCATAAACTTTATTTTTTAATTTTAGTTGATTTAAATTAAATTTATATAAATTAATCAAAGTTATATATATTTAAGGATAAATTTATTAATTTAAAATTTTATAAAAATATTTAAATCGATTATTATTATTATTTTTTAAATTTATACTTTTATATATAAATAGATAGATAGATAAATGATATAATATGTTATTAATGAATTTATTAATTTATTAATGAACAATATGATGGAAAAACATTTTGAGGATGTAAATTCTTTTAATTTTTTAATTTTTAGATATCCATAAACATCCCATCATACTAGCTGGATCCATTCATGAATAAGAGCAGCATCAATGTCTATTAAAATTGATTTTGAAACATAAGTGTCCAAACATCCTCAATTAAAAACATTTTACAAAAATATAAAACATTTAACAAAAAACGGGTTATACCTAATAAGTTGTATCTGAATCTGCAGGCAAAGAGGCATTGCCTGCACATTATTTGTGGTTAGTTCAACATAGCTGTCCTTTCCAATCCATGGTTCTGATCAATCAGGAAATTTGCCTGCGCTCTGAAATTGGCAATATTTTAATGGAAAGAAAACCAGAAAAATAGGCCACCTGTTGAATTAATTTGTTAGTTTTCGAGTCTAAAATTTTGGTGGTTTCAATAGCAAGAACAACCCATTGGCAGGGATGCCACTTGGTTGGCGCAGCCATTAAACATTTGTCATCAAGTCAGGATCCCATTGAATTATGAATTTAAGCCAACTTGTACGCTTTTATTTAACCTAATCATTTTTTTTTTCGTCTGTTCTAACGCTTTCTTATTCCCTTGTTCACGTGGGTTGGTAGCAGTTGGTATTTGTTTGTCGTTTATTTTGCGATAGCAATATGTAATAATACATTCAGTCACCCTAAAGATTCAGGAAGACTCCTCTGTCTGCTACTAACCCCTACATATTGTCTGCTTAATATTAGTCGGCACCGGCTTCCATACAGTTCATATTGTTCCTCCAAGACCCACCAGCTTGAGACGGTAGCATGAAATTTTTTACTATCAATCAATTATGAGAGGCTTTATTTACACGTCTCTTTTGATATGGGAATGAAATGTGTACATGGGTCAAAGGATATGAAAGCAATAAGCCTAAATCAGCCATAAGTTCCTCTCTGATTAGTTCTAATACAATTGGCATGCAAAACTTGCGGGAAAGAACTAAAAATGATCTTAAAATCTTTGAGCGGTGGGAAATTTAGAACTATCCAAAATCCAAAGGGATTTAAATAATGAGAAAACGACATAAGAATGGGATTTATTATGGTCTAGGTCTACCGGTATGGGTTATATTGGCACGGCAATTGATCTTAATCATTAGAATACAATCGTCTGGCTGGGGACTCTCAGACTTGGGTTTGATTTAAACAGCTTGAAAAGCTGTACAAAGATAACAAATATTTTTTAACATCTAAAGATGAGTATTGGAACCTTTTAAGTTGGTGAAACATCATAAAAAAGAGTTGATAGGTTTAGATTACGAGTTAAAAGGTGTTGACTGAGATGAAATGTCCCATTTATTTGATTCTCATTAATTCTCTCGAGTTTACCACATGCTTTATTTTGCCGACGGGACAGATTTTTTTTGAATCATTCATCTGCTTTAACTCAGGGAAAGACATATTGGGCAGAAAACGTTCAAAAAGTGGCAGGGCGTTACTAAATCCTGAGGGAAACATGTTTTCTGTCCCCGCTAAAAGCTCAAAATGTGGTCAAAAGTTTACACCTTGTTCATAAAAAAGAATCTATAACAGCACTCTCCAATCTCCGTCCTCTGTTTGGTCTATGCATCTTCAAGATTTACCAAAAAAAAAAAAAAGGCCGAATTGATGCGCCAAAAACCCAAGTTGGATTAACAGCTGAATCAAGTTTTGGCTTCTAAATTAAAACAAATGACCATGCCATTCGGAACTCTGACAGCGGACTAATAGTAACTTGAACATCCACGTTTGCCGCTGCATATTCAGACATCCCGCCTACAGTTTTAGGAAGTAAGATTGAAAAACACGACTCTGGTTGAAATAGAATTAACAAAGTACTACATAACATCAAAACAAACAATGTAGAGTGAACCCTTTTAAGTAGTTCTTGATTATTGCACAGCTGAAAAGATTATGTCAAGCCACTCAATTAGCAGACAGATTTGTCAAATTTCACATGCTTTCCTTCTCTATAATTTAAATACAATGAAAGCAGGGAATTGCCTGATAAAACATGGATTCACATCCGTGTGCGATGATTGTTTTTAGACCAATCATAGGTGTGCCTTATTTGTGGCGCAATCTAAATGGAAAGCACATGTGAATTTTAACTATTTCAAGCAAAAGATCAAAAGGGACCTGTCTAATTTCACCCCTAGGTCTTATATCTTATGGGATAATCAAGTTTTCAAAACATTAATCTTCCAAAAAAAAAAAGTTATCTCTATACAATTACTACCCAAAAAAGGTCGAAAAAGCAAAAGTTGAATAGAAATTACAGGCAGAATATTGATGCCAACCAATTGTGGGGTTCCTGCAGGGGCACATATCCTACAGTCTAAACAAAGTGCAAAAAAAGGATAATATAAGTAAATCTGTAGAGAGATCAGAGCACTGCTTTGTTGGGGTTCAATCAAACCACAGGAGATATCAAAATATTGTAATGCCCGCTTGGTCCCTCGTCGGCAGGACATGCAAATATATTAAATAGAAGATATGCCAGCAGAATATAGGTCCGAAATTTTTTTTGTCAAAATCTATGAATAATATTCAATCTCCATTGGAAACTTGGAATCTTCAAAATGAAAAGAGAGAAACTGTGGAAATAATGGGTAGGCTTGGAATGCAAGACTCAAAGGAGTAGAAAGTACTAATAATACTTGGAGATTCTGGAAAGTTTGGCACATGAAATTTCGGATAGCGCACAGGATTCACTACTCTTGAAACTCAAGGCTTAAGGAGAGAAAGGTGAGACGTAGGGGGATTGAAAGGGGGTTGCACGTGGGATTAACGTAAAGAAGAAAGTTGTAGTAAATGATCCAAAGATTTCGAAGACTGCCCAAAGCTTCAGCTCTAAGCATGGAGGGCCTCCCACAACTTGCTTCACATCGGGATCAGCTTCAATAAGACACTCCGGGCCTTGTCGCTTGCCTCTATGCATTTTCATCTCCCTACCCCGTATGGATCAGTTCAGAAGATCATAGTTCGTTAAAAAAATTCAATAATAAAAAACTTATCTTGTAGTACAAAACATGCAGATAATCTCGAATATTTGTATACTTGGAAGCCACATGGTTCGCTAGATGAAACCCGAGGTGCATTGTCGAATCACGAGGCTTTTCCTCTGGAATAGATAGGGAATACCTCTTGACAACAACTGAAGCTATATATTTCCAAGGTTTATAGAATCGGCCAAGTGATTTTGAACCAGAAATTATCAGAAGTTTCTTGAATATGGATAGCATGACTAGTTACACCAAAGTTCAATCGAAAACTATAAACAAGAAAAGTCTTGTACGAAAGAAATTTACTAAAATCAAAGACAAAAGGAAAAATGCTATAGTCCATAGGCCTATTACCAAGGAGAACTATACCCCGCGTGGTGAATCGTTCAAGTAGTTTATGATAACTACGATCCACTCGTCTCCCTTAAAAGCAAAACAAATGATGATGCCATTCAATGTATGCTGTATCCGAAAATATTCACAAATTAAATGCCACTGAATATGTGTTCAGAATCGTTTTAAAACAGTTCAAATTTCAATGAATCTTCAAATTTTGACCATTAACTCCCAGGAAAAGAAAAAAAAAGAGAATTAATAGGCATCAATCCTCTCTGTTTTAATTGCAGAAACATTGGAGACTAAAAAAGTGAAAGATGCACCAAGGATCCAAAAGGCAAGCATTTAACCTATTTCTTCTACCCATTGTATGTCCGACAGCTGCCATGTGAAAAACTCGAAACTCATGGCAGCACTCGTGATCAAAAATTAAGTGTCAAGCAAATACTAGCATGCTGAAATCTTCAAATCATGACATAATAGGTTCTGTGTCTTAAAACGTATTCCAGAACATATTCATATCCAGGGAGGAGCGTCACAGGCCTCGGATGAAAAAAAGGCCTTTTATGCTAACATAAATAACAGTGTCACATAAACTTTATTATACATTGTTGCAACTCCTTACTTTACAGCAATCATAATATTCAACAAAAAGACCATCAAGTAATTCAAATTTACTTCTAAATAGATCGATTACTTTGGTGCTTTCCGATCACAGAAAATAATAAAACAGATCAAATACGAGCGTGTGAGTGAGTTCTTCTTCAATCAACCAATTGAATATGTATGTACCACTATAATGTATGTGAATATATATGGTAGTCAATTTAGTAAATATGGTTATCAGAACTGGGTTTTGACAGTAACAACTAGCAATAATGATAGCAAAACTGAGTTAAACTTCAAATTTATGTTGAAAAAACATGAGAATTTTCGCTATTGAAGAAGGGTGAATGCTTGTCACAAAAGAAGGAAAAAGAAAAACTTATACGCAGGCATGATAGGACGATAACCAGGCAATATAGTGGATTTAAATACTATGATATATAGGAAAATAACTTGAAGCAACTATTGCTGCAAGTTCCCTAACAAAGAAAAAAAATACCAAATCTTTAATAATAATTGACCAATATTTGACAAAATTGGTAAGATTTTGCTTGTTCTTGATTACTTCATCCCCATCAAGCGATCCACTATCAATTAGAGTAATATGAATCGTTGACGCAGATTCTTGTCAAGTAACTTGGATGAGATTTTATAAAGTAATAATATGGGACTGTGGGCAAATATATATGATACTACATGTTTAAAGAAAAAGTTACTTGGATCATTCGATGCAAGTGCATAACACATGAAGGAGACGGTTGCAGTTGGAACTAAAACTCATCAGTGACAGTAAATTCAGAAAGATAACTTGGCGAGTTTTGTTGATTGTAAATATTCTACATAGGTAAACAAACTCAAAGGAATAAAAGCCCGCAGACTCCAAGATGATATTGAAGATAGGCTTCCCCATTTATGGAGGTTTCTCATCGGCGCCCACGGCCCACCTTCGTTATTGGAAAGAAGATGTTGAAAAAGACGCAGTAAATCAGGACTAGGCCCACTGGGCTCATGGGAATTATTAGTCTTATAGTCGCAAGATTATGGCAACCTGGCCCATCATTGCCAAACTGACTTTTGTCTTTTGGGAGAGAGGTAAAATTGACTGTTAAATGACTTAAAATATGGGTTGTTGTTTAATTTTTAATCGATCAACTAATTAAAAGAATTCCTTTTTTTTTCTTTTATGCGTGAATAAAGTGTAAATTTAATCCGAAATTTAGTCTAATTAAATTAAATAATTACTTTTTTAAAAAAATTTAACAGATTTAAAATTCAAATATTTACATTCACATTTTTTTTATTTTATCTTCAAAGCACGATTTTTTTTTTTTTGTAAAATAAATAAATAAAGTGTAAATTTTATTAACCTTCAAAAGATCGTTTACGTGAAGCAGTTAAAAAATGTCATGCATTAACAATATTAGCATCACCAGAAAGTAAACTTATTAACAAAAACAAAATTCAAGTAAACACATTCTATTCTTCTGCTTAAACATTTTACTAAAGACGGCATTGACCTGATTTAGGTTTCCACCATATCAGCCATTATCATTTTTTCTTCCGCCCCATCATTTGAAGCATCAAAAATTCCAAATTTAATTATCAGTTTCACATTTATTTTCTCTTTGCACATACTAAATCCTTTATTTTCTCCTGTTAAATAATTCCAAATCAAGTGCTTATCTATAGATGAAATTCCTTACCCATCTAATGAAATAGCTAAACAAATTATATGAACTTGTAGGCGATTTGGTTATACCAGTCATTTTAGGTCAGAAAGATAGCTCTCCAGAGCATTATGTTTTAAATTTGCTGGATTATTTGATTTAATAGTTGATGCATGTATTAAAGTTCGAATCTTATTTTAACAAAAAAAAAGCATAAAATGGGAATTATTGAGATACTTGTCACAACCCCATAACTGTTAGCTTGGAATACTTACTGGAGGTAGAATCAGATAAGAAATCTATTTTTGCAGTGAACTCCATGGTCCTAAAAGGTGTTCTTAATGGCAAAGGCTATCTATGCTACAGCAAGGGTTGCAATGCAAGTTTTATCAGCAGCTAATGTATCGGTATAGAATTTGTTATCTCAAAGCTGCTTTAGGCAATAAAATAAATTAAGTGCTGCGATTGACTGGCAATATAGATAGAGTCTAAAAGTTGTTTTCTCCCCTTTGATATGCCTTTGTAGCTTCTTATTAGCCAGATATACGTGTACCATATGGTACAAAAACTAAACCATCTTAATATGAACGCGTTTTGGCATTGTATCCACTTTTCAGAAGGTTCAACCCACCTGCTTAACAACAAAAAAGACAAAAAAATTTTAAAATAAATTTAGTAAAGTATTTTCATTTGCAGTTTGATTTAAGATTATGTGTAAATCTCTACAAGAAAATAGAAGATTAATGGCAATTTTAAAGTGACAGTTTTAAAGTAACATTTCACTTACAAACGTCGTTAACTTTTGTATTTTTATAAAACTTAAAATGTTTATTATGAAAACACTATTAAATATTTAAATAACGGGATTGTTACTTATAAATGTCACATAAGACTTGATATTAGTGGTGTTTCTCGATTAAAACATATTGAATAATCTTGCGTTAAACTTTTGAGTGAATACTAAAGACGATTTTAACAGAAAACAACTTGAAATAATCCTATTAAAATAATTGATAGAGAATTACTGAATGTGTTTTTGGCAGACAACACCTTCAATAATTCTCTCTAAAAAAATATATGTGATTATTGAAAGCATTTTCTACAAGAAACACCTTTAATAATTGCACTAAAAAATTTCACATGTTTATTGAAGGCGTTTTTAGTTAAAAACGCATTCAATAAATATTATATCAAAATTTTAAGATCGTATGAATGTTAACTATAAGGTGATAGGTTCGATCCTTACCTTTAGCTTTTTTTTAGGCTTTTGCAAAGATTATTTGTAATTGATTATTTTAGGCATTTTTTTGACAAAAATGCCTTCACCAATTGCTTTAAAATTTTTTGAAAAGAATATTGAAGGCATTTTTTGTAGAGAAACACCCTTAATAATTGATAGAAAAAATATGAGATCGATTATTAAATGCATTTTTAGCTAAAATCACCTTTTATAATCCAATCAATAAATTTTTAGTTAGAATTATTAAAGGTGATTTTTGTCAAATGCCTTCAATAATCTAGAGACAAAACTTGAAATGGATTCTTGAAGGTGTTTTTGGCTCAAAATGCATTTAATATTCCAAACGATTAATTTGAATTGTCGGATTATTGAAGGTAATTTTTTTCAAAAACGCCTTCAATAATATCTTGTTAGGGATTATTCAAGGCATTACAGTAGGAAAATGCCCTTAATAATTCATTCAATTAATTTTTAGTTTGTATTATTGACAGTGATTTTTTTTAAAACACCTTTAATAATCCATACAAAAAAGTTAGAATAGATTTTTGAAGGTAATTTTTGTCCGAAACGCCTTTAATATTCCATACAATAAAATTTTAGGTGTGATTATTAAAAGCGATTTTGGTAAGAAACGCTTTCAATAACATTTTATTAAGGATTATTCAAAGCGTTTTCTTGCATAATATGCCTTAATAATCCATAAGAAAATTTTGGAATGGATTCTTGAAGGCGTTTTTAGGTGAAAGCGCTTTCAATAATCTAATAAATAAATTTTTAACAGAAATTATTGAAGGTGATTTTTTTCAAAAATGCATTCAATAATCCATACACAATATTTGGTATGAATTTTTGAAAGCATTTTTTTTCTCAAAACGCTTTAATATTCCACATAATATATTTTTAGGTGAGATTATTGAAGGCGATTTTAGTTAAAAACGCCTTCAATAACATGTTATTAAGGATGATTCAAGGCATTTTCTTGTTAAAAATGCTTTCATTAATCCCATTAAAAAAGCATTTTTGATATTGTATATGTCAAGTTAGTTGTAGGTTTATACTCAGAAAACATTTGGTTTATATATGTGATACTATGAATTACATTTTAGAATTTATATAATGAACATTGTTGTATTTCAATAAATTGACCACTCATCCGAAATTAAAACTAATAACGTTGCCATATTAATATACTTTTATAAAATAATCATATGCAATAATATATTAAGTACACATAGTGTATTCATATTAAGTATACCAATAATATTAAACCAATACCCCAATGTACAAACTTAAAGTTTTCATTCAACATAGCATGTTAAACGCATTATAACAATTTGTTCCTTATATATTTACATTCAACCAACAATGTCTAACCTTAAGGTTTTATCAACATTGATAAATGATAATACATAATCACACCATTCTTTACGGACTTCATCTAGTTTTTTTTCGTGAAGCTTTTTTTACTCTTTCACTACAAAAAAATCAGAAGTAAATGTTAATAAATGATAACATAATGTACCTTTTTATTTTTTTGAAGATATAACGAGTTTATGAAATTTATACTAACTTTGAATAGTGTGGTCATAAAATCATTTAACACTATCTCATGCATAAAACAAAAGACATAATATCCACATTCAGTATTATCGAGTTGACGAGGTACCTAAAGATTAAATTAAATGGGTTTAGGAAACATTTATCTACACAAACTCAGCATAAAAGAATAAATTTGACATTTATCGGTAATGACACCCATTTTGGTTTTTTTATCTTCTTATTGAATGCGGATATTACCTTAAATTGAAAAAAATTACTTAATACATAAATAAAATCACTTATGAAGAAACATAAGATATATAATATAATAAAATGTAATACCTCTTTATAAAAGTTTGAACATCAGGGTTAGACATTGTCGTTCGATTAACTGAATTAAGTAAGTATGGCATTAAAGATTTGGTATTAATGACAATAAGCACCCAATGACGATTGCAAAATAATAACAATAATATACTCAGATTATGCATTAGATCAGATTTAGGTAAGGTTTGAATAATTAAGGTTGAAATATAACTTATTGCACATTATACGAGAGCAAATAATAATCAGTTGATCTTTTCATGCATTCGATCACATGATTAGCACGATAACCGACTGTGTTACTCTGCTCACTAATAAAGTTAGAGTCAACGAATCTAAATCTATTGGTCAATTGTCTCTCCTTGAGCTCTCTATATAGAAGCTGCACGATAACAATCAACACTGCTAGTTAGTATTACACCATAATATAGATTGATACATATTGAATGTGCAAATTTACATTTATAAGCTAACCTCATATAAGTAACATATCAATAGCTGATAATTCATTCAGTTTACAAAATTCTTTAACCTCTTATGGACCAATGAAAGAAAATGATGGTTTATTAAATAACCCTTCCTTAGACTCAATGGCTATGAAGTTTCTTTCGGATAAATGCTTCAGTGAATATTTGGATAACTCATCCATGGTAGCATGAACAAGGGTCATATTGTGAGTCCCAACTTCCTACTATAATATTTAATGAAATATAAGTATTAAAATCAAATCAATAAATATAATAAACAAATTAATATTAAAATTATAAAAAAAATATACTTCTTAAGTGTTAACGGAATATGGGTTCACTTTCTTACTTGCAACGAAAGCTTGTCCTACGTGGACGATACCACCATACTGGTCTACTGGCATGTTATATTGCATTGCTGCCAACATTGACTCCAAAGTAGCAAGTCTTTGCTGTTGTTCATTAAAGCGTTGCTTCTGATCATCAATTCGTTGCTGTTGTTGCTCAATGATTGCTTCATATTGTGTATTTCTCATTTACGGAGTTTTGTGTTGATTACCAAAAAACTTTGATGGCAAGACAAATTTACCAACCCCTCGAATGCGATTAGGCCTTTCTTTAGCACCTAATGCTAAAGACAAAGGCTCTTCACCATACTAGGTTGTCAATTCACCAGATTTGACTTTGGCAACATAATTATCCTAAAAAATAACAATAAGATGGGCTGTAACAACAAATCTATACAAGCTAATATATAGTTATACATACAACCACAATGCCAATCATACATTATATTAAAAAAATAGTTATACATATATTCTTTTTACCATTTTTTTAATTACTTCATCTGCAAAAGATCTATCCTTTCATACATGTCCTTATTTTCAAACATCCCATCTAGAAACTTCTGTGCCAGAGCTTGCTGATTCCTATTAAATTATCACAATACAAGAATCAGAATGTATGAAATGAATGTTCATAAATATTCATTAATGATGTTAAAACAAGTGTGCGAATACATACAAGCTCATACTTCACATTTGTATATTTTTTTTTGGCTGTCTGATGGTGATATTGTTGTTTGACCTGAATGTTCTGTTGCTTTTCTTTGATTTTTTTATAAAAAAATAAATTACGCCAATCACATATAAAGATCAAAGGCTATATTGCATAAAGACTTATAAACAATACTTTTGGTAATGGGTTTACATACTGAGAAATCTTCTAAAATTTCGATATTAAACAAAATTTGTCTAATCTTTAACACTTATTGTATCTACATATGCCGCAAGTGGAAATAGCCAATACATCACCTTGATCAGCCAATGGTAAAATATATTATATTGTCAATCTACTTTTAAAGTCTCTGAATGCTTTCCCAGTAGATTACAACATAATTTTTTTACAGTCAATTGGGAACATCGAACATTTCCTAAATTATTTAACACAATTAGTAAGAACATATTGAATTTCAATTAAATGATCATTTAACAAATTTTACGAAATAGTAGAATAAACATACTATAACTGACTGCCATATATCATTCTTTAGATCATCAAGAATTCGTCGTCAATCGGTGTATGTAATTGAAACCCTACGATGGACGACAACTCCAATATGGGTAGCCAACTTGGCAGTTCTTTCAGACACAAGCTACTCACTTTGATTGAAGTCAATATGAATTTTTATGTCACTCACTTTAATTTGTTTATTCGGGCCATTCCTTTCTTTTTTAACCAACAGGTGTATCTTTTGCATGTTCAATAGAAGAACAATAATGTTGTTCGAAATCCATAATACCTGTGATTTTGATCATAATTATACGAATTACATAAAATGACCATATAAATTTAACACTATACGTAATTAAATACAACCAATACCATACTATGTATAGAAACATCATTCAACAAACCAATCAGCAATGTGTTCAGACACACCCTTTAGCAAACATTTCAGAAACATCATTCAGTAAATCATTCATAAACCCTATTCAGCAAACCATTCATAAACCCCATTTAGCAAACCATTCAGTATACGATTCAGCATACCAATATCATACAATACCAATCACCAAAATAATATCACACAATAAGGTTCAACAAACCACATTATTAACAAAAAATTACACAGAAACAGCATATATGCAATGATAAGTGCTTGGACAACTATGCTTATGGTGAAATGAATAAAAATATATATCCATATGTAAATAGTAACGAACTAAAAAAATAGCTCTATCAAATAATATAAATAATACAATAAAAAAAATTATAAAGATGTACCGGTTAACAGAAAGCTGTATGCTGGTGATTTGAGAAGGTCGGTGGCGACAATAGGGATAAAAAAACCAAAAGTCTGATAGAAATATGTTTATGGGTTTTGTTTGGTTGATTAATGTAGCTTTTAATCGTTTTATGTACTAACAGCTTTTGAGTCCGACGTCCAAGATAGGGAATGAATATAAAATTTATTATTAAAGGTATTTTTCTGAAAAAAATACCTTCAATAATCCTTTAAAATTTTACTTAGAGATTATTGAAAGCATTTTTTACTAAAAGATGCCTTTAGTAATCTAAAAAATAATTTTAAAAGAAATTATTAAAGGCATTTTTCCTTGAAAAATGACTTTGATAATTCTGAGCAAAAATTATTGAAGGCATTTTCAGTAGACAACCACATTCAATAATTATGTACAAAAATTAAAAGGAATTAGTGAAGGCATTTTTCTAGAATAAACGCCTTCACTAACCATCTCAACCTTTTGGTTATGAAATAATGAAGGTATTTTTTACTGAAAGATATTTTTAATAATCCTAAAAATTTTTAAAAAATATTATTGAAGGCGTTTGATCTCAAAAGATGCCTTCAATAATTATGCATGTAAATTAGAAGGAATTAGTGAAAATATTTTTCTAGAATAAACGTCTTCACTAACCATTTTAAAATTTGAGTTGTAAAATATTGAAGATATTTTTCACTGGAAGACGCCTTTAATAGTCTTAAAAATTTTAAGAAAAAATTATTGAAGGCATTTGATCTCAAAAAATGCATTCAATAATTATGCACGTAAATTAGAAGGAATTAGTGAAAGCGTTATTATGGAATAAACGCCTTCACTAACTGTCTCAAAATTTGTGTTGTGAAATATTAAAGGCGTTTTTCACTAAAAAACATATTTAATAATCTTAAAAATTTTTTAAAAAAATTATTAAAGGTGTTTGATATCAAAAGATGCATTTAATAATTATGCATGTAAATTAAAAGAAATTAGTGAAGGTATTTTTCTGGAATAAACGCCTTTACTAATCGTATTAAAATTTGAGTTATGAAATATTGAAAACGTTTTTCACTATAAGAAACCTTTAATAATTCTAAAATTTTTTAAAAAATTATTGAAGGCGTTTGATCTCAAAAGACGCATTCAATAATTATGCACATAAATTAGAAGAAATTAGTGAATGCATTTTTCTGGAATAAATGTCTTCACAAACTGTATCAAAATTTGTGTTGTAGAATATTTAAGGTATTTTTTACTGGAAGACACCTTTAATAATCTAAAAAATTTTAAGAGAAAATTATTGAAGGTGTTTGATATCAAAAAACGCCTTCAATAATTACGCACGTAAATTTGAAAGAATTAGTGAATGTATTTTTTTAGAATAAACGCCTTCACAAACCATCTCAAAATTTGAGTTGTGGAATATTGAAGGTATTTTTTTATTGGAAAACACTTTTAATAATCTCAAATTTAAAAAAAAAAAAATTTATTGAAGGCGTTTGATCTCAAAATATGCCTTTAATAATTGTGCATGTAAATTTGAAGGAATTAGTGAATGTATTTTTCTAGAATAAATGCCTTCATTAACCATATCAAAATTTGAGTTGTAGAATATTGAAGGCATTTTTCACTAGAAGACACCTTTAATAATCTCAAAATTAAAAAAAAAAAATTATGAAGGCATTTGATCTCAAAAGACACCTTTAATAATTGTGCACATAAATTTGAAGAAATTAATGAAGGTATTTTTCTAGAATAAATGTCTTCACTAACCGTTTCAAAATTTGAGTTGTAAAATATTAAAGGCGTTTTTCAGTGAAAAACGCTTTTATTAATCTAAAAATTTTAAGAGAAAATTATTGAAGGCATTTGTTCTCAAGAAATGCCTTCACTAACTGTCCTAAAATTAGAAGTGGAACATTGAATGCATTTTTCATTAAAAGACGCCTTCAATAAATTCTTTCAATAAAAAAAATGAATTACTCAAGGTATTTTTTTGGAATAAATACCCATTTATAACCCATCATCTAGATCCCTTTTCTTTTCATTTTTTTCTTTTTTTTGGGTTTTCTCTGTGCCTGTTTTACCTTATTTCAACTCTAACTACAAAAACTCTTGGGTACTATAGGACTATCTATGTTACCAACAAATTTTAACATTCATAATATCAGGTACCTGATAAAATACTTCACAATAAGGAGTTCTCATTTTTTGTAAATATTGGTCTTGTTATTATCTTTTCTTTAAAACATAGTAAACTTAAGTATTTGACATGTTCATTTTCATATAAATTATTTATATACATTTAGTCTGATAATGTAGCAAGTACTAAATGGATAAGAGTTGGATGTAAAAATCAAGATTAAGTCAAGAATACAGAGATAGAGTGGAAAATTTTCTTAATTTTGCATTTGAAAATACAAGTGAAGATGATATGATATTATGCCTATGTGTGAAGTGTGGTAATATAGATTGGCAAATGCATGAAGTTATTTTTTAACATTTAATTTGTATTGAATTTCTCTTAGGATATGTTAATTGATATTTTCATGGAGAGTCTATACCGTTAAGGTCTTTCATTAGAGTTCCTTTAACTTCAAAGGCTCTCTAATACCAACATAATCTTTTTATAGTAAATGACATTGAAGGCATGTTGTGAGATGTTTTTAACATTCATAACTAACATTTTTATAATCTTTTTCCCTAAAATGGTGGATTTAATCAGTCTAATGTTGAAATGAATGAATTTAGTGAACCTAGGATAGGTGTAAGTAACCAATAACCTACAAAAAAAGCATCAAAGTTTTATAGGTTGCTTGAAGATATGAATGAAGAACTTTATGAGGGCTCGAAACATTCAAGGTTATCTTTATGTGTTCATCTTTTTCACTTGAAATGCTTATGTAGATGGATAAAAAATTCTCTGACTTTATTATTAAAGTTTATGAAAAAAATATTTTTTTTTACAAAAATCCTTAAATCTTGTAAGGAATTAAAGAAGATGATCAAAGATTTAGGTCTCAGATATGAGAAAATTCATAGTTGTCCCAATGATTGCATGTTGTATTAAGGTGATAAAAAAAATCAAGAATCTTATCATGTGTGTGGTATTTCTTAATAAAAACCCCAATGAAAGGTTGAATGAGGATGGTGATTAGGTCAGCGTAAAAAAGAGGCCTATTAAGATTTTGCACTATTTTTCATTAATACTAAGATTTCAGCGACTCTTTATGTTTTCTAAAACTACAGATTCAATGAGGTAGCATCATGAGAAGCGGACAAATAATCGATCATTGAGGTATCTTATAGATTTTTTGGCATAAAAATCATTTCATTATTAGTTTTTGAACTTTGCATATGATATTTGAAATGTTATGCTTTGACTAGCATCTGATGGATTCAACCCGTTTAAAATGATGAGTGTTTCTTATAGTACTTGGCCAATTGTATTGATTTCTTACTATTTGCCACTATAGATTGCTATGAAGCAATAATCATTTATATTATCTATGATAATTCTTAGGAAAAAAAGTTCGAATAATGATATAGACATCTACTTACAATCTCTTATTAAAGAGTTAAAGTAATTATGAAAATGAGTTTAGACCTATAATGCATCAAAAAAAACTTTGATATACGTGTTACTTTATTATGGATTATCAATAATTTTTTTACTTATACGAAGTTATCTGGTTGGAGTACAAAAGGTCGTTATGGTTGTCTATGTTGTGCTGCACAGACATGTTAGAAGTGGTTACCTAATGGTAGGAAGTTCTATTATATGGGACATCGTCGATGGTTAGATGATAATCATGGATTTAGATTCTAAAAATATCTCTTTAATAAAACTGAAAAGTTGATGAGATCATCTTTACCTATTAGTAGGTCTAATATTTTATCAAAGTTAAAAGATATCAATTTTACTAATAAAAAAATACATCCATCAAGGAAAAGAGTGAGAGACATCTTTGAAGGTGTCTGACCTTATATTACACAAGTTAGTGATACTGATATTAATGTTGGTGATCTTGATGTTCAAAGTGATGAAAATGATGATGATAAAGAAGAAGATGACCCTAATGATTTTGAGTTGTAAAAAAAAAAGTATCTTTTTTTAGTTACCTTATTGGGAATACAATTTATTACGGCATAACCTTGATTTGATGAACATAGAGAAGAATGTTTGCAAAAATTTTATTGGGATAATTTTAATGTGAATAGAAGATTAAATAATGACTTAAAGAGTCGACTTGACTAGTTGATATAGGGATTCACCCTGACCTTCATCCGAAGTTGCTTCCTAATAGTAAATATCGATTGTCTGCTGCTTGTTTTGAGATTTCTAAATCTGGAAAAGATATGTTTTGCAAAGTTTTAAAAAATGTCAAAGTTTCGGATGGTTATGCGTCAAATATATCGAGATGTGTGAATCTGGAAGAGTGAAAACTTTTTTCATTGAAGTCACATGATTATCACATTTTGATGCAAGACTTACTTTCAATTGCTTTACTTTCATCAATGTCAAAGTAAGTCACTTCTGTGGTAATTAAATTGAGTAACATATTTAAATCTCTATATGGGAAATGTATGAATGTGAAAGAGCTTGACAAACTTTAAAGATCGAGCCACGATTACTTTATGCCATTTAGAGAAGATTTTTCCTTCAAACTTTTTAACTATTATGATGCATTTAGTTATCTACCTTCTATATAAAGTAAAAGTTGATAGGCTGATTTATTATCGATAGATATATCCTATCGAAAGGTATTATTGTTTAATGGGTTGATTAGGTTTTTATTGATGATCATGCCACTTTAGTTAAAAAGATATATGACTAATGTTTTATGCGATAGGTTTTTGGAGAGGTTAAAGTCTTATTATCATAACAAATGCTATTTGAAATGTTCTATTATTGAAGGATATTTAATAAAAAAGTGTATGAAATTTTGTTCTCGTTATTTGAAAGATGTTGAAATGAGATTTAATAGACCATTGAGCAATGTCGGTATGTAGCAACATGACTCTACCTACAGGTATCTTTATCAAAGTTTTAGACCACTAATAGGTAAAGCTAAAATGATAGAGTTAGATGATAAATTTTGGGCACAAGCACATCGATATATTCTTTTTCATCATAACGCTATTGAATCGTTTAGCACTTAAGTTTTTTAGCAAGAAAATTTTCAATACATTAAGCATAATTTATTCTATTTTTTATTATTAACATTTTATCATGATGCTTTGTAGTGAGTATAGAAATAATTTGAGAGGTCTTGCTCATTATCGCGATCAAATCTTTGAGAGCTTGATAAGTTGTTCGTCGAAAACTTTCATAAATGGTTAGGGGCAACTGTAAGTAATGCCATACTTTCTTTTATGACAAATATACATAGAATGCTTATGGTATAATTAACATTAATAATATATTTATTTATTTCACTTTTATAGGTTTGGAGTGGAAGGCTTGTTAGTAAAAAGGTGAAGTATCTTTCACAAGGTCCGAACAGGATTGTGAAACGATACAAAGGTTTCATCATCAATGAATTTAGATTTCACACTAAATCCCGTGAGAGATTTAGCAGTACACAAAATTCAAGAGTTATTGTTACTTTATCAATTACTAGCTATGCTAGTGCCAAAGACACAAACTTTTTAGAGAGAAATGTTAACTATTAGGGTATGATTAATAATATCATTAAGTTAGATTATTATGGCAAGTGAAATGTTGTCTTATTTCGGTGTGATTGGGCTTATATGAATAGTACAAAAAGTATTAAGAAAGATCAGTATGGATTTATACTTATAAATTTTTCTCAATTAATTCACACTAGACAATAACTCATCGATGAACCTTATATTTTTTCATATCAAGTCAAACAAGTTTTTTATTCTAAAGATCCCAAAGAATTGGGTTAATTTATTGTTCTTCGAAACACATCTAGAGACTTATTTAATATAAGGTTAGATACAAGAGATAATGTTAAACATAGAACTAAATGTTATCCTTTTACTGAATAAAATTTGGATGAAAATATCTCCAGTACTAATGTTCAGTCGGTCCGCGAAGATGTTAATGAAGACATTTATGAACCATGATGGATCATCTATAATTTGTAATCGAGTTTTTAAGACATAATATAGTAAATGATTGTATGTAATTAATATCGCATTTGTTATTGTATATTTATTGTATTGTATGTTCTAAACTAATATCTTTTATATATTCACTTTTATGATGCAGATAAGTTACAATACGAATAAATAAATTGAAAGAAATACATATAAGAGATATTAGTGCAGAACCGTCTGCGGCACTTATTGATATTAACGATGGATTGAATCCTTTGGAGGGGAATGAACGTACTGTCAGATCTAACTTAGTCACTTCTAACCTTTCAACTGATATTGAATCTGATAATACGGGAGGTCTAGGTTTAGATAGTATCATGTCCATTGATTATGCTTTAAATTTGAATGCAGGTATCATATATCCCATATTTACAAATCGATTATAATGATAAAAGTATTACCATTTACAAATTAATATTTTAATTTTTATAGTTGATAACAATGGTCAACGAAGGACCAGAGATCAGAAAACTTTGAAGGAATTATTTGCACTACCTCTGAATAAACGTATTGTAGTGTCTGCAAACTCTTATAGACAACCAATTGGTGAAGAGACTCAACTATTGACTGGCTTTCTAGGTATGATTGCCCTTAATGGAATGAAATTGCCTATTTATTATGAAACATGGTATAAAGTTCCAGCAAAAGTAAAGGCCAATGCTTTAAATTTTATTGAGGTATTAGTATAATTAATTACATATAAAAAAATTAATTATTTTAAATTTGGTTTATTTATTAAAATTTTTTATTTTTGTATTATTACAGTCAAGATTTGTACTTTAAGTATCAACTTCATTTGTGCTTAAGTCATTGGGAAAGAAATGGAAAGATTATAAGCATAATTTGAAGAATAAGTATTTCGATAGAAATACAACTGTAGAGGCGACAATGAAAAATCTACCTCGTAATATGATTAGGTGACAATATAAATAATTAGTTAGATTTTGGTTCTCAAGAAAAGGAGAGGTACTAATTTATAACTTTGTATAGTAGAATAAAATAATGAAAGTGTTTTCTATTTTAAGTGGGTAATATTTATATTTTTACGATATACCCAATTATTTTTTATGACAGAAAAAAAGAACATATTAAGATTGGTAGCAAAAAACAATAGAAATATAGCCACACAAGTGGATCAAAAAGTTTTGCAAGAAAGCAAAAAGAAATAGTAAGTTTATGATTTTAAACTTATTCCAATGAATGAACTTTTTGTGCCGTTAAAAATTAAATATGTAAATTAACATTTATTGTACTATTTTAATAGTTTTGATAGTTTCAATACATGGTATTAAACTTATCAAAAGTTTTGAACTTAGTTGAGATAGATGATATGTATGAAAAAGTTATTGTTTACGTCTATTTAGGTAAAATTACAAATTTTTTATAATTGTTCTTTTTAAACAGTTTGGATGGCTTCAATACTTGATATTAAACTTGTCCGATGGTTATGAACTTGGTTTCTACGATTAATATGGGTGAAAAAGTTATCATTTATGTCTATTTGGGACTATTTTTGCCTTTAAAAGGCAAAAATGCAAATTAAACTTTTGGATGGCTCTCAACAGTTTAAATGGCTTTAATCCATGATATTAAACTTGTCTAATAATTGAATTTAGTTACCATGATCTAAATGTGTGAAAGGCCAAAATACTTTTATGTACGTTTACGTCTGTTTAAAACTATTGTGCTGTAAAGGGGCCAAAATATAATACATGATATTAACATTATTCAAAATTATTGAACTTGATTGACAAGCATGATATACATGAATAAGCTGCGGTTGATATGTATCATATTAAATAACATATGTTTTTGTATAGGAGATTGAGATGGGTGGTCAAATTGGACGTATAAAACTTTTTCACTTATCACACATAAAAAAAGATAGATATTACATGAATGTCAAAACACAAAAAATTGTGATAATTTGTAATATCTATTTTAACAGAAAGTAAATAATTACTTTTTTAACATATTATTAATTAATCATTAAACTTGATAGTTGTAAATGACTATTTTACAAGAGAAAGTAAAAGAAAAAATGGCTGTTAAGATTGAAGTAGCATCTGATGGTTCTCTTAACATGCAAGAATTAAAAAATTAGATATTCATAAAAATTGCTAAAAAAAAAAGCATGGACAGGTCCGAGGCCTTGGATTGGGTCCAACACCATCTACCTACTATATATGAACTCTCAGTAATTTACATTCTCACAAGTCAATCTTCGTGAGACATTCGATATTGAAAGAGGAATTACAAACTATACAACAACATTTCCTGCAAATTGAAGTAGAAAGAGAATAAAAGCATGCCAAAATTGAGGAAAAACATGCTAGAATAGAGCAAAAGCGTGAAAAATTTTAGTAGTTGCATGATCGATTCGATCATCTTATGAATTTTGTGCAACAATAATTTTCAGAAACTGATCTCGGTGATCCTCCAATTTAGGTATTATATTTAGTAAATATTTATATTTTTTAATATCAAAATAGCTTACAATGAAGTCTAAAAAATTGTATACTATTATTCAGTAAGTTTTTTAGCACACTAATGACCAAAGTGAAAAATTTTTTTCATCAATTGGCAGCCTTCAAAATGTATGTAGTCATTAATTTTATACATTTTAATTTTTATTTTGTTAATGTATTAAAAAATTTTGAATGTTATTATACTAGTTATTAAATTTTGTGTTAATTAGATGCATATTTAAACGTAAATTAAGTTTATATTAATTTCAGTATCTAAATTTAAGCTTGTTTATGAAAATAATAAATATTAATAGAAATTTTTTATTTAAAAAAAATATAATTTTTAATTTCGCGGTGTTTGTGCTCAAGAATGTTGTTAAATGAATAATTTAGTGGCGTTTGTACCATAAAACGCCACTAAAGGTAGCAGTGCTTTTGCTAAAAGCCACGCTAAATTAACGATATTTCTCTGATACAAATGTCACCAAAGTAATGATGTTTTTCTGATAAAAATACTACTAAATTAGCGGCATGTCAAAGATACAAACGTCGCTAATATAACGATATTTTTTCATATACAAACGTAGCTAATGTAGTGGCGTTTTATAGAAAACGATGCTATTTTTTACAACATGTGTATAGCCGATACTTTGATTAGCTTTTTTCACAAATGTCGTAAATCTTTTAGTGGCGTTTATAAACGTCACTAAACTTTAAAAAAAAAACCACTAAAAACCAAAACCCCTGTAGTGAATAGTAGCAATCAACATCCTTGAATCAGCTATGGCTGCCTGGCATGCAGCGCTAGCTCAAGAGAACTCTCACACGTACATGTTGTTTGGTTCTTGGTGGTGGGAAATGATAATACTTTTTGGTATATAAGATGTTGCAAAAAAATTATAAATATTGAAATTTAAATTCTAATTTTATTAAATATTCTTTTTTTAAAAAATAATTATATGAATAAATAAAGTGAGTGAAATTTTGGATCAAAATGAAAATATTCTTGTGGCTTATGTGAGCAAAAAATTTTCGAAAATGGGGAGCAAACTTGTTTGCAATATACTTTGTGAATTGCGTGGGCCGGAGGTAGAAAGATGCCACCCTAAGATCAAGATTTCAACCATTAATATAACCTAAATTATCTTCTTTTTGGTAATTGTAGATATTTTATCTCTTTTATGTTTTCCTAAAATTATTTTATAAGAATCACATTACCAATTACATAATAAAAATAATTCAAAATAAATAACAAGATTATTTCATCGAACAACTATTTATGGAATAGTATTTTTACAAAATAATTGTTTATGGAATAACTCTTCATAAAATAATTTTTTGTAAGAAATAACTATTTATAAAATAACTATTCACGAAATAACTTTTTCACAGAATAACTGTTCGCATAACAGTTATTCTTGAAACAGCTAGTTATGAAATAACATTTTCACAAAACAACTTTTTCAAAGAACAATATCAACATCTTTACTGAAAGTTCTTTTATTGAAAGTTGCTTCACTAAAAATTATTTTACAAAATATACTTCATTGAAAAAAAAAAAAAGGTGAAAATAACCTTGAAATATGATAGGATTTGATTAAATTTCATTATTGAGATAATTTGGAGAGTTTGACTTGATGGATCAAAATGAAAATAGTTAAGAGATCTCTCTTAATCTTTCCCTCAGCTATGAGTATTTTTTTTTCTTTTTTTACAACATACAAGATGTATTTGATGTACAAAATTATGATAAGATAGAATAAAATGATATTATAAATAGGATTATTAAATAATAGTATCCTATCTTATATTTGATGTGTGCAAAGATTAAAATTGGATAACTTTATTTATTGGTCAAAGTTATCATTCTTCAAAATTTATATAATTTAAATTATTGATATAATTTTTAAGGATATAATAAAATATGTAAATTTAATTTTACTGATTAAAAATAATCCTCTCAATTTTGAGAGGAATGAATTATCCTATGTTAAGAGAATAATTAATTTTCCTTATAATCTTCTCTATTTTTTTAAATACAAACCACATGATATACGATAAATCATCATATTCTATCTATCATTTTATGCACCAAATATAATCACGATAAATTTCTATGTTCATTATTCGTTATTACCAAAAATTAAACTTTTATTAAATACTATATTAATACTTTTTTATAATTGTCAATTTTATTACTATTCACATTCAATATGCAAGATATGTAATTCATATTTTTAAATTTATAAATAATAGTTTTCATAACTCATTTAAAGGAACTTTTGGATTTTGAGAAATTCAATCAATTTTCTTTCAATTTCTCTTTGCAACCCTTTCTTCTAGGTTTCTTTTACAACTTTTTTTTTCACTATTCAACCTTGTTGCACTGTCTATCACCATCTATCGCTATATTCAATATTTCAAAAACTACTCATTTCTTTTTCTTCGTTTGACTCTTGAGACACTTTGTTTTACTTGATTACGACTGTTTATCACCTAACAAAAAAAACCCATATACAATAATCAAAACTAAAGCAATTAAACATGTTAAAAGAAGGAAAAAAAAAAAAAAGAAAATTCTGGTTAAGGATTCTAACATGTTCAAAATTTATATCTCTAGGTGGATTGATCTTCATTCTTTTCAACATGTTATAAAAGGCTTAACAAAATCCCCAAACATTTAGTTTAATAATTAAAAGTACTTAAAGGAATATCAAATTTCTGATTTCAAATCAGATATCTTCTTTTTATCTTACTTGTATTAGAATTATGCTCTTTTGATGTAAAAAAAAAAAGGCAAAGATAAGTGGTAGAATTGATGAGAATATTTAGGCAGACGATGAACAAAGGCCCAATAGTCACATGAGTTTGTACAAGGCTGTGACAAGAAAGAAAGATGGATGTGAAAGAAAGGCAGCAAATCATATTGGTACCAACGACGGACACCCAAATTTCAATATTTTCCATGTAGCCATAAAAGACTTGAGAGACTTTCAATTTGGATCCTTTAATAGAATGGGATTTGGTTGGGTACGGCAGGCCAATACCCATTTCTAAGAAATATAAGTAAAATAATATAAGCACCATTACTTTGGATTAACACCCCAAAGCTATGCAGGCCATTAAATAAATAACAAGTTTAGATAATTTCTAAACTCAAATTTTGGCATTCTAAAAATACAACAGAATTAGAAGAAAAAAAAAACCAAGTGATAGGTAAATAATTAAAAGATCATTAATTTGCTCTCAATGCCAATCTCAGATGATGAAAATGGCTAAAGGTTCTTTGATGTTGCTCAATTACATGGCTTGGATTTTGTTTCTGAATTCTGACTTGGTCAAAGGCTGAGGTTTGCTGGTATGCAATTATAATACTACTACTCCATAAATACACTTATAAAAATTCATAGACAATTCCATCTGTAATTGTTGCCCCCTCGCATCTCTGCCCTTTAGAATTATATAACCAACCATATCTTCCATACACAAAATTCATGAAAATTAAATTTAAATTTTTAATAATAATTTTTTATATTTTAAATTCTTAAAATTTGATTTTTATTAAAAATTTAATACTTTACTAATAAATCATATGATTGTTAGACTTAATTATTATATTTTTCCTAAAAAAAATTATAACTATGAAAAAAAAAAAAAACCAATACCCATTAATTAGTTGATCAGTTTGATATGAAAAGACACTTGAGTGATTGATTCACTCACCGACTAAAATCTCAAATCTAAAGTTAGTTTGTAAAGAATAAAAAATATTCATTAAAGAGATATACCATCATTGATAAAAAGAAAAAAAGAAAAGCTTCTAAACTATTAATAATGTGAACGTAAGTGAGAATTTAGAATATTGATTCTTGTGGTGGTGGTGGTGGTAACGTTTTGTTCTCTTCATATTACTAAAGCTACTTTATAATATACTCCATTTTTCTATTTTTTTCTCTTTCAAATTACCTTTTTTAAGTATTATCTTTTAAAATTCTTTTATTATTATAATTATTTGTTCTGGTATTTGCTACGTACACTTTAAATTAGTCTCAAATACTTTTCTTGCTTTCACATTCATGTCATATATCAAGGCTAACCTTCTCTTTCTCATTCACTCAGTTTGACCCGTTGCCAGCCACCGCCTACTCTTTCTCTACTCCAATGGCTACCCCACCCTGCACTCTCTAGAGAGGATCTTCTCAGTGGAAACATATGTTTGATGAGAGACACCGCCCTTTTCTCTCTTTTTTTAAGAGCAAAAAGCCTATCCTTTCTCTCTTTTCCTGCTCCAAAAACCCTAATTCAGATCTTATAGAGTGAGGAAGGAGAAGGAAGAAGAAGAAGAGAAAATATTTCCTCTTTCTTCGTCGTGTTTGAAAAACTGTAATATTATTCTCTCCTCCTTTTTTGTAGATAGTTTTCTTCTCCGGGTGAAAGACAAGAGGAAAGAAGGTACTGCAGCTTCCAACGAAGATCGATATCAGGGCCTCAAGGGTAGCTTTAAGGATATGGCAACTTTCTCAAAGCTGGTTTAGAAGGATATATCTTCTTTTCATTCAATTCTCGGGTTCCTTTGTAGTGGTTTCATAATTGCCTTTTGGAGCTAAGACTATATCCTCGTTTCTGTTTTTGCTACTGTGCAACTATCACCATCTATCCCCGGTACTTTGCAGGTTTTCTACTTTTATTTATTGTTGCACTTTTAAAAAAGAAATAATCAAAGCTTTTGCCATGGATTCTGGTAACAGTAGTAGTATGCAATCTTCAAGTGGTGGTGATGAAGAGTATGACTCACAGCCTGAGTCAGTCCCAGCTTTATTGAACACTTCAGGCCACTTTAGTACTCCCCTATCAAATCCACACCCGTCACTTGTCTCGCACCACCATGATCACCCATCCACTTTCTTTGATCCTTCAGCAAATTATCTCAACCATTTCTCTCACTCTCAACCAAACAATTCACTGCTAAATCTTGAGGGGGTTAGGCCTCGGAGGCTTAGATCTGAACCCAACTGCGCGGACCTAGGTAATCTACCAGGCTCGTCATCATCGAGCCAGTACTCTATCTTAGGTGCACAAGGACTCAATCAAGGTTCATTTCCAAGCTCATCATCCATGCAATCCAGACCATCTCATGAAAATGGTGTAAGATCTTTAACACAATCTGATCAGACAAGTGTTGTCAAGAACCCCAGGAAGCGAACAAGAGCATCAAGGAGAGCACCCACTACTGTTCTCACAACGGACACAACAAATTTTAGAGCAATGGTGCAAGAATTCACTGGAGTCCCTGCACCACCATTTTCCGTTTCATCATATTCTAGAAGGCTTGACCTTTTTGGCTCTGGCTCAGGTATGCGGTCCAGTCATTTGGAACCTGTAGGTTCTCTCTACCCTCTACGTCCCTCAGCTAAAAGGGTTCAGCCGACTCCATTTGCATCTAAATCTTCTCCTTCATTGTTAAATAATCCTTTAGTTGTTGCTGCTAATATTACCAGTACTACTAGCAATAGCACCATCCCCACTTCTATCACTGCCACAACCAATGCTTTCAATCCAACTTCTAGCAACTATCAACTTCCTTGTGATTTAGGCCTACTAAAGCAGCCTCAGAATATGTTAAACTTGCAGAACCAGGGCCACGTCCTATCATTCCAGTCCTTCCTACAGCCTACTCCACTTCACCCTTCTCTAAATTTGCCTGGTTTCAGTGTGAAGTCACAGGGAAGTTCAATCATGCCTTCCTTTGATGAATTGGGCTTGAGTCATGGTCATGTTAATGCAAACCTCAGTGGCTTACAAAGTCATGAACCAGACGGGGCACGTCTAAGGAGTGATAGCAACTGGAGAGATGGGATTGGATTGAACGGTGGGAATCAAGATCATTTGAGGCCTATAGATGGGAATTATGGTAATAATACTGATCATAATTATTCACAAAGAGTTAACGGCTGCAAGTTGAACTGCTCAGCTTCCTCATCAGATTTTCCTCATGACAAGGGATTGGAGAACGTTTCTTCTAGAGCAGAAGGTACAGTTGATTCATGGATTTGTCCTGCAGACTAGAATTACTTACTAGAACCTGTTTAATGTACAGAAAATTGTCATCCAGAAGAACTAGAAGTTTAATATGAAGAGGATTTTGCAGCAGTAATCATATTATATTTTCAATTTATTTAAGTAGTTTAGAATAATTCTCTATTATATTTTCAATAATTTTGGGTCGGGGAACTCCAACATGTGATAAGAACCAAGGAAACCACAATATGCAAATTAACCTTTTCTTCCTCGTACCTTGTCTAGTGGGAGAAAACAAACAGGTCGGTGCTGTTAACAAAAGGCCTGTTCTATTCCTTAAATCCCCCGACGCCATCCCCATGTTCCTTGCCAACCCGATTTCCCATGTGGTCCTAAATCTTGTTTCTCTTGGGAACTGCTTGTGCCCAAAGCTGCTTAGCCTTAGTTTGGATTGCACAGTTGGTACGGTATAATACGATTGAGATCACCGTATTTTTAATTAAATTTAAATATTAATTTTAATAAGATTCATTTAATATAAATTTTTTATTAAAATTTTTTAATTAAAGTTTAACTTTTTTTCAATTATAATTATTATAACTTTTATTACTTTTTTTAATCTCACTAACTGTCCATTCAAATGAAACTTAAAAATAAAAAATAATTATCAAAAGTAATTATCAATAATGACAAAATTATTTTATAATTTTAACCTATTGAACTTATAATAATTACAAAAAATAATTATCAATGACGACAAGAATTTTTAAAATTAATGGATTTTATGTACAATCCCTCTAATTCCTCAGATTTTCTCTTTTGGGTATTTTAATTTCTAGTATATGTTATAAACAATTTTCTTCAAATGTAATTATAAATTCAATATTATTATTGCTAACAGAATTAATATGATTAATTATTATTTTCCCCATATCATGTCTTTTCCTTTTGTTAATTCACCGTTTTAACTATTGAGATAGGATAGAGAGGTGGTGCGGAGCTAGCTAGGTTTATTCCGATACTATTTTAGATTAATCTCTTTTTCGTTCTAGAAAGTATGTAGAAACCAAATTTCCATTATTTCTTCTTACATGTTAATTTTCTTTTGATTTCTAGTGTTAGAATTTTTTTATTTACATACGACTAACTTTCATTTAAGATAAAAAAAGATCCACACACGCCATTTATTGATCAATTAGATAAAAAAAAAAAAAAGAAAGATTCTTTGCGTGGATGGTTTATATATAATTTGTGAAATTTAGGGTGGTGAGCTTTTAATTATAAAAAGAAAAAAATTCCAAAGAGGTGTAGTTGTGTTAAGGGAATAATTAGAGATGGATTCCATTGATCACTTATTAATGAAATAAAGCAATGAGAGATGCTATCTGCCCAAAAGTCAACGTTCATTAATTCGTTTTCATATGTTGATTGGTTGTCCTAGATTTTGCCTCACATGGTAGATCCTTTAGCTTCCTCATTGGAATATACAGAGTGATGTACATGAATGGCCATATGAACCATAAGAGAGAGAGAGATTAGGGGTTAAAAATCTTGGTGAATCATTTTGAAAGCTTGAGGGAATGATTAACCATGAGAATTAGGGAGATGGGTAGGAAAAGGAGGAAGAAAATAATAACCTTATCAAGAAAGACATGATAATGATGAAATATTAGGAAAACAAATAACAAGGGGGGGGGGGTGATAATTAGCTATATGGCAATTTGGAGGACATGTTTGAGAAAGATGTGGGTAATGACATGTAATCTTTTTGGAATCATGGTGGCCCATGCCAGAGAGTAATCTGGTTTTTAGCAATGATGATTGTTTTCTGATCTCTATCCGCCCACCTCTCAATCACTCACTCACTCTCTTTCAGTTCCCCTCCGAGTTATGTGAGAGAGACTGCACTGCCCTCTCCTTGGTTTTTAAATTAACTGACACAGCATTCCCTTTCTTTCTTTTTGTTTTTAGTGGCAAGTCCCACCTCTCTCCTTTCTGTCTCTCACCATTCAATTTCGAACCAGCCTCAAAAGACAGAAATCTTTCACTTGATCACAGTCCTTCCTTTGAGGAAACATGCCAAAAGAGGAATTAAGCAAGAACTTTGCCTTATAAATATAATAATTCAAAGCTAACATTTAAAAGTATGAATATTTTATATATGCAAAGCTCCTTTCAAGTTTCAGCTCTGATCAGGCTGTTGAAGTATCTTTTCCCACCTGCTAATCATCTTTGTTTACATTGATTGTGTTTTGTGTAAGTTAGAGTACGTAAGCAGTGATGAAAGTATATTGCAAGTTGCAACCTGACGCAATTTGGTCATCTCTGAAGACTGAAGAAAAAAAACTACTCGTGGGTTAGACTGCCATGATCTGCAATATTAGACCGCAACCGTTTTTTTTTTTTTTTTTGTTTGCCCTTACAAAGAGAGAAGAATTAATTTTGCAGACTGAATAATTTTTTATGAGATGGTTAAAGCATGTGACCTTACAGTTGGGAAGGAGTAGTAGTAGAATTTAAGGCTATAACGCAGGGAGAGATGAGTCTGGTCCACAACAGAAGCCAAAATATGAGCCAATATTAATAAACCTAAGAACCCAAAGGGGTGAGAGCGGTGACCACACTACAAGAAAATCTGTTGGCCAATTGGGAAGAGCTTGGCGTCCTAGCCAGCCAGGTCTCTATCATAGTGCAATTCGGTAGCCTACTAGTAGAGAATAAAAGTCCAAAATCTTCCTTTTTTTTTGGGGGTAAAAATCTTGCTTACTTTGCAAATAAGTAAATTAAATACTACCATACATTTTGTTTAAGGTAAGAGGATAGGGATTGGCTCTAGAAGGTTTGGATTGTCCGCTACCTTAAAAAAATGTACTTGATCGTTTCTGTTGGGTTGGGATTTCAAGATTCAAACCTGATAAATGTTCTTGAAAAGTATTAATAGGTTCCATGCAGCGCAGAATTCTAATTAATTAGAGGTATCACTGAGACAAACCAGGTCTGCTGATATTGTTCAAATACATGCCAGGTTTATGAACAACTTAGTAGCCAATGGTTATGATGATCTGCAGTTTCGACCTGTTAAGCAAACTCATTATCAGGAATTGCATATGGAACATGGCTTTCACAAATTTGTGCGCAACAGAAGGTAAAAAAAATTATAGCACTGGACTCTTAATTTCATGAATCAACGTTCAATCCGACATCTTCAAGTACAAAAAAAAAAAAAAGCAATACACAACTATGAAATTAGGATACTAATTGAGTACGGATGGTTTGTGGTACAAAACAAGCAAAATCATTGAGAGAGTACCAAAGTTTTGGTTGGAGAAAATGCTATTTGCACAACTCATCAAGTTATTATCTAGAGTGCTAGATGTGGCCATGTTTTAAAAAGTACTACTACAAGGCAGAAAATCTAGGTGAAATCACCAAGCTTCTCGCTTTCTACCAGCCAAAAAAATAGAGTAATAATAGCCATTAGGGGATGTAATTAGATGTAATAGTCTCTTATCCTTACATTTACCTCTTTTATAATTATCTTAGTTATAGAATTGACTTAATATGTAACTTTGTTCCCTGTTATAGAATTGACTTAATATGTAACTTTGTTCGTCTTGATATAGTAAGAAGATTGGGTTTCAAATTTTACAATATCTCTTTATTGACGCCAATTTTCAATGCATGATTTTATGAAATGAAGAACGACTGAACTTATATCGACCCATATATTTCATGTAAAAAAAATAAATTCGCCATTTTTACTTTTTAACTTGTATTTCCGAGTATAAATTTATAACCCAACTGACAAAAACATTGCATCTATATTAAAAATTATTGACTTCACCATTCATTTATATATTGATCTAATATCAGAACATAAATTAATTAACGCATTTAATTAAGTTAAACCAAGATGATGAAATTTGAAAGGGGAGAACATAACGCAAATTTCACATGCCTATACAAAAATTAAATTCTTCTTAAGCTCAAAATTTATCACAAAAATTGCCACAAGAAAAGGAAAATTTGGGGTTCCTTCTTGCAGACATGAAGCATTATCTATGTCTGCCTCTCAGATGGTCTTAAGTGATTTTCATGAACCCCACATGTTTCCCACTTCTATTGAGCATCAGAAAGATAAATGTCTTAACAGCATCCATTCAGAATTGTCAGTTATTGTTATCATCCCCTATTTCTCAACCAGCTAAGTAGAAAAATATATATATATAAATGTAAAAAACCTATGGGCCCCTTTTCAAAGGCTCGGTAAAATCAATGGAGGATAGCAATTGTACAAATATTCTACTTGGAAATTGTTGTTAGAATCCCGCTGAAATGATTATAAAGTCAGTGTTTGCGGGGTTTTGGTTTTGGTTTTGGTTTTGGTTTGTTTTTATTTTTCTCCCCTCTCATCTCCTTGGCTGGCAAAACAAGTATCCCATGTGTGATCTTCTATCAGAAAAAGAGAATCTCATAGTATGATCTCGTTGGCAAATGGATTATGAAAAGTTATACTTTCTGGATTCAATTTTAATGCCATTTATCAAGTTTCGCTACATTATTTAAGTTTTTTTGGGTGTGGGGTTGTGAGATATGGAGTTAAAATCAATCAATTTGTCACTGGAGGACAGGTTTTGACATTATAAATTTGAAAGGAAGGTTCAAAGTAGATTTTCAAAGTAGAAAGATTAAATTATGGGACAATTGGTGTCGAGCTCTTGAATATCAAAATTTTGAAATTATAAAAAAAAAAAAAAAAGTGGTTAAAGTAAAGACAGAAAATATTTTTTATATTTATACTCTCACGCTCAAATAATCGGTATAAAAAAGGTTAAAAAGAGAGAAAAATAAGAATGTTATAATAAAATAAAATTATAGTACTTGAATATCTTTATTTAAAGATAAAAGATAAAAAATTTATAAAATAAAATAATGACATAATTAAACTGATATAATATTATATATATTAAATCGATTTAAAAATTTAAAATACCTCAAACTATACGCTAATAATTCCTAAAAAATATGACCAACGTACCATTTGAACAAAAAAATGCACTCAACAGGAACAACAATTTGTAACCTTAGCTAATTATTGCATTTTCAAAATTAATTTTATTAATTAAATATATACTTTATCATTAATTTTAATTTTATTATTATAATAATTAATTTCACTTAAATTTTATTTTTAATGTTATCAAAATTAATGTCATCGCTGCTCCAAAATTCAAATCTAAATGAAGTAGGGAAGCGTCGGAAAGTGACGCCCTGAGAAGTAAAATGCAAGAAAACAGAGGCGTTTGGAACGGTACGTGACGCAAAACGGGACGTCAGGGGAGCTCATGCTGGCATTAGGAACAAGACACGTGTTAAGGGTGAGAAAATAGGAGAGACATACACATGTGGGGTAAGACGCGAAGCCCCACGTGGGAGATAATAAGGACAGAAAAGAGAATGCTGATGTTGTAAAATAAATTACTCTGCTGCCTGCACGTCTCAGCTGCTCCTCCTATTTGTACAATTTTGCAACCATAATTCATTCACCTTCTCATCTCCAAGTCCCTAGTAGGTCATAATATTTATGTATTTGTTCAGTCTGTCCGTATTTTTTAAAGTTAAATTCTATTGAATCCTATCCGATTTAATTGATTTTACATAAAGTTTTTAGTATACTCTTAACTAATATACTTGACAAGATTTTGGATTTGAACTAAAGACATCTTCCTTTTCACGAGTATCTATTGTTTAGAAAGAAAAAAATGTTATCACCAATATTAAATTTGACACGAACCTTGAAACCAGACTAGGCAATTGACTTGAAGAGAATTGTTGGTTAGCTTATAAAATGGAAGCCAATTCATGTTTCACCATTTTTAATTTAATACTTTGACATCAATTCAAAAGCACAATTTTCGTTAAAAAAAAAAAAAGTAATTAACATGGTCCGACAAATGAATCATCTTAACTTGACCTTATACTATGGAGAACTCTGAATGAGCCGAAAACCCATGGGCTAAAAGTTCTTAAAACCTAAACAGGCTTGCAAGTTGAAAATTAGTCTTTAGACCCTCTACAACGTAGTTTCATTGAACTAAATAAGAATGGGCCTAGTTTCTATCTCCAGCCAGCCTGAAAGGATAATCTACTGTGGGCTCTAAGCCTGAGTCAACTATTTGGGTAATTGGCTTTGTATTTATGGCATATAATCAGGAGTATGTTTGGGAAAAGAAACGTCCCAACATTGAATTTAAGTAACTGAAGATATTATAATTATCGCTTTATCAGAGCATGATGGAGACAGCCAAACCTACTCCACTGTTTTTCCCACATTGCCATTTGCGAAACACTTCATAACCCTGAGTTGCCATATGCATTTCACTCGGTGGCCAAAAAATAGGCCCCATCCCAGCCCAGATCATCCCCAATTACCCTTGCCCTGTAACCTATTTCTTAAAAGCAGAAAATTTAATCTTAATCTTCCCAAAGCCCCAATAATCTTGATCCTTGAACCCCAATTGTCATGTACGGTAGAGTACTTTAATTTTCCCAGATTTCCTACCAAAAAAAACAAGGAAAAAGTTTCCCAGATTAACTATAGCTGACCACCTTCCAAATCAGGCAAAGTTCACCATTTGCCTGTGTGTTACACGTATCCCACACAGACTCCATTTGTCTGATCATATCTTCTCAAACACAGCCACCTGTCTGTCATCATATATCCAGTTTCAACTTCCAAAACTAAAAAACATACTAGTAAAACTCTAAAGTCTAAGCATCCGAATATTCCAAACTAAAGTCTACAGAGCCTGACAGCCAGGAAACAATTACTCCCAAAAAAAAAAACCAAAACAAGCCGGTCCAAGAAGAAGAACGTTGCAAAGGGATAGGGACGAGAAGCCACAGGAAAGTAAAATGAAGGCAGAGACTTTGACTCTGGTCCTGGTGAACCTGGCTGGGATCATGGAGAGAGCAGACAAGTCATTGTTACCAGGCGTTTACAGGGAAGTTGGTGCGGCCTTCACACGGACCCGACTGGACTAGGTTCTCTCACCTTGTTCAGGTCTATTGTACAATCCTCTTGTTATCCAATTGCTGCATACCTGGCTGTGCGTCACAACCGAGCTCATGTGATAGCTCTTGGTGCCTTTTTATGGTCTGCTGCCATTTCTTGTCGCATTCTCCTCCACTTTCTTTCAGGTAAACAGTGTCTACACACTTTTTTTTTTTGTTAATATAGTAATCTTCTATTTGTCCTTTTTGTTTGCCAGATGGGAATGCTGGGAATGAGGGATTTTGGGTTTTGTGTTTTGTGTTTTCTATATGTTGTTTCAAGTGAAGTCTACCAAGTTTTTGAATTGGGGTTTTTTTTTTTTATTAGATGCTTCTTTGTTTGTGATTGGAGTGGATTGCCTGATTATGTTTTGGTTGTTGTGGATAGGATTGTAGACTATGGGTAATATAATTGAGCAAATATTTTATTATGTAAAATTCTGCATTTGAAAGAAATTTTCATTTTCCTATACTATGCAAATTGCTTGGAGTGATATAAAAGAGTACCGCTAGCCACAACAGCCATTCTATCCATATTAAACTATGGCAAGGCCACTAACTGATCAAATTAAACTTGTAGTCATTTGGCATCTTTTGAACAGGTGGCCATATCTAGAGCTTTAAATGGAATTGGCCTTGCCATAGTTGGACCTGCAATCCAGTCCCTTGTTGCTGACTCTACAGATGACAGTAACCGTGGTTTGGCTTTTGGGTGGTTACAACTCACAAGCAATTTTGGTTCAGTTATTGGTGGATTCATTGCAGTACTAATAGCTCAGATAACATTCATTGGTATCCGTCGTTGGAGAATTTCCTTCCATCTGGTTGGACTAATCAGCATTATAGTTGGTATTTTAGTCTACCTCTTTGCCAATGTTCCACACTTTTCAGATAGTGGAACAAAATCTAGCAATCAAATTTCAAACAAATCCTTATGGTCTGAAGTGAAGGACCTAGTTCAAGAAGCCAAAACAGTTATAAAGATTCCATCATTCCAAATTATTGTGGCTCAGGGCGTTACTGGTTCATTCCCCTGGTCTGCATTGTCATTTGCACCAATGTGGTTGGAGTTAATTGGATTCTCCCACGAGAAAACTGCATTCCTGATAGCCATGTTTGTTGTTGTTACTTCTGTGGGGGGCCTATTTGGAGGTAGGATGGGGGATTTGCTTTCTACTAGTCTCCCAAATTCCGGAAGGATCGTTCTAGCTCAGATAAGCTCAGCATCAGCCATCCCTCTAACAGCATTACTCTTGCTTGTTTTACCTGACGCAGGTGTGATGCATGGTTTGGTCTTAATCATTGTAGGCTTCTGCATTTCCTGGAATGCTCGAGCTACAAACAAGTAAGATACCCAACGCTCTCTTTTCCCCTCTGTTTTGTTTAAATTTTAATTGCTAGAATAAGAGAAAGGAAATAGAAAATAAAAGAGACTAAGGAGAGAAATCATGTGCCTTAACCAAGACTACAGAACCAAAAACAGTATAGTTATGCTGTATAAACCAATTTATTTGATTAATGAACTTTTTCTTTTCAATCTTCTATGAGCTGTACATATTTCCATTTAATGTATCTTTCAAATGCAAATCTTTACAACGCTATTCAAAACCGTAAAAATCAAAAAGGAATAACAGGGACAGACCTGAACAATTCCGTTGCCAGCGGCATGGATTCATCATACTGCTTGGACCCGCTTGAGGCAACAAGGTAAAGATACGTTTCATAAGTCTGATTCAACATTGGCAGTTAAAGAGGGTTCTTAATCCGTTGAATGAAATGGATGTCAATAGAAATGTTCTTCGTCTTTTATCAGAAGTTAACGAAGAAAAAACTGGCATTGTGCTCTCCAAACAAACTTATCCAGAAGCTAATTATATTAATGCAAATTGATTGATGCTCAACATCTTCCTATTGATTTAATAAAGTTTATAGTCACGGAGCCCTCAATTCGTCAAGGCCCATCTTGCTCTGTCAGTAGAGAGCAAGGCTCTTAACTTTGTAGTCGTCCGTTCGAGCCCCAAGGTGGGCGTATCTCTTTTCTGCTACCATTGGATGATGCCTCGGCAACACCTCTCGCTTTCGCGGTTTTTTTTTTTTCTTCCTTATCCAGGCCCAAATTCAATTACTTTATTTCTTTTATTCATTTATGAATTCTCGAAAAAAAATGGCATTCTTTTTTAAAGAAATGTATATTGCATAAAATGTTCAGACACCGAATTGAGTATACTTAATTTAGATGGAAAAAGGAAAAGATATTTTGAAGAAATTCATTGAACCAAGCATCATATCTGCTGTCATAATCATTACTTGAAGTACCCCAGACTTCAATTAGGATAAACAGTGACATTAAGCTTATTTAATTGGTGTGGTAGATTATAGTAATACCAATAATCAGGAAAAGAAAACACCTAGGTAATAAGTACTATGTTATGAAATGGTTTCTTTAAGGAATCTCCCATTTTGTTTGTTGGATAATGTCCCAAGTTAGGTTGCAGGGCTTCCACCTCTGTGTTGGACACGTCAATTTTTTGCTTTTTTCTTTCTTTATTTTTCCCTGCATTTAAAATTTTGTTCACCTGGATCCTCCAGCTTACTTACGATGAAACCCAGAGATGGGGATAGATCCAATTTATTGCTCGTAAGAACATCCTGAGTGGTGTGTTTTAAAATTTTATAATTAATTTATTATTTATTTCTAAATTTTATGCAAAAAAAACATTAAATAAAAATTATTTTTTAAATATAATATTTTTAAATAACATTAACAGGTGAAAATTGAATTTGAAACATAAGAAGTAATTTACAAGGAGAAGAATCAACCCTTTTCTTTTCGTCAAAGAATGTATATTTTTATTTATATTTATATGAGTTTGTAACTAATAAAATTAAAAAAAAATTGTAAACTTGTACAAAAAGCAAAACATCCTCAATGTGAATATGTGATTATGGAAACAGCAAGGCTGCATTGCTTCTTTTGGATTTTCAAGTCTAACCTACTACCATCTTCACTCTCTCTTTAGTCAAAAGAAAAAGAATTAGGTAGAAAGGCAGTGTGTGTGGGAGATTTGATTTCAAAAGATTTTCGGTTTTGATTTATCAAATTTAAAAGTAATGTGGAACACCAATTTTAACTTAATTAATTTATATAGTAATTTAAAATTTAAAACTTACAATTTGTTTAAAAAAATTATAAACAAAGTTTGATATTCTTTCTTTAATGAAAGAGTATAGAAGTGAATAATTTGTTAAAAAAGTATAAATGTGAATAATTATATGATTTGTTGATAACATATTAAAATTATTTTAAATTTATTGTGAATTATTTGGCAACTATAATTTGGATTCAAAGTTTGTGAATGGATAAACATCTTAATTAGCGATTTCAAATTCAAAACTTAATTTAAAACAAATTAAATCTCAAATTCTTTGTTTAATTGGGAAGTTTTGGATTTAGATTTAGAATTAAAATTGCAATTGGTTTTAATTGAGTTGAAGAAAACTTTGGAAAAGCTGTTTGCAATTCTAACAGCTGGGATATAAATGTTATCCAAATAAATAGTTTAAAATTTAAGTTTAAATCAAAATCCAAATCCTACTTTTCAAATATAAGATCTTAGTTGTATTTTAAAGTTGATTATTAATTCATAAGTAATTATTTTAGATTTCAGCTACTATTATTATTTTTTCTTAATTATTAATTTTCATTAGTAAAAAACCCTACCTACAAAGAATGATTTGGATTCCAATAAGATTTTTTGTTTATCAAAAGAGATTAAGATATAAGAGAAATTAGGAAATAAAAATTTATAAGTTTAGAGGATCAAACCTTATTTAAGTCCCAAGTTCTGGATTCCACTAAGTTGATTTAATTTTTTATTAGTGATCGATAATAGAATATAATAACTTTTTGATATAATGGAATTAGAGAAAGAAGATTTTTTAAATTTGAATGTGAAACATAGCAAAAGACGGTTCATGAAATGATAAATTTATTTTAAAAAATCACAGGAAAATTTTATTCAAATTTTTTAATTTTGAATAAAATTCAACGCAAACATATTAGTACGAAAAATGAATAATCCGCGCCCCATCTTTACAATTTGGCATAAAAAGAATTAAGTCTGCTTTTATCTAGGAAAGAGAGTTTCTGATGATGAAGAGGGTGCTAGGCAGGGACCTTCATTGATGCCTGGAGGTTCCTACGAGGCTTATAAATATATAAAAGATCACTGCTGATAGATTTGGAATTAAGGATGACAAAGGAGAAGGATATTAGGCAGACAAGGTTTTGGTTTTGGCTAAAACTGGCGTAAAGTTAATTAACTGGAAAGTTCAGCAAGTTGCGCAGGTGTGAAGATTCATATAATCAATTATGAATAATTATTTATTTTGTTCTGAAAATTTTATGATTTTATTTTATAAAAAATATTTTATAAATTTAAATTTAAATATTTACATATATATATTATAATAAAATTTTAAAATATCTCAATATTAAATTGAAATAATATAACAGAGTTATCTGCTAATATTACAAATGTTCGGGCAATTTTGTAATAGCCTCAATTTAGTTAACAAAATTATAAATTTTGACACTGGTTGTATATTTTTTAAGTTGAATTAAATTTTGCCCAAAATTAAAAGATTTTAATGGAATTTACTCAAAATCATTTCGAATAGTTAAAAAAATGCTACATAAATTTTGCAAAATTTTTATTACCAGATTTATAGGTTTAACATTTTTTTAAATATATTTAAAAATAAAAAATTAATAATTAAAAAAGACATATGACAACTTTTAAAATTTGTTTGTAAAATTTGAAACTACAATGGTAAATGAAATGATAATTCTAAAATTTAAACACTATTATTTTAGTTCTTCCTTTCCAAATTTTGGAACATATACTAGCATTTAACACAATCCAAGACAAATTGGCATCAAATTCTTGAAGCAAGAAAAAGAAAGAAAAGAAAAATTAGATGCTCGACAGGCTTTGACTTTTTGTTCACTAGCTAGAAGAGTAGGTTGCGAATACTGTCGAGTGTAGAAGCTACTGGCGGTAAAAATGATCACAAGGTAACAATAATTGCAAGAGCTTTATACGGGGAGTACTAAGAATCCGGCTAACCTTCCACGAATAATTTTGATTAAAATTAGGGATTTAGCTTAAATAATTCATTTATTTATTTTTAAGTTAATTTTAGTAAAGTTGAGTTTTACAAAAATTTTTTCTCAATTTTCAAGAACTTTTGGCCTCCTATATATTAAAAAAAAAAAAAAACTCTAGTAATTGACATTTACTACAATTTACTTTATATATTTTCTTTTTTTATATAAATTAATTATATATTTTTCACTTTCTAGAATTTTTAAATTTTTTTTAGTTCTTTCATTATTTCTAATTTTTTTTTAATTCTTAAGTAAATAAGATTAATTCGAATATAATCTAAGCACTAAGGTGATATTACTAGAAAAATTTTATCGTTCATGATTTAAAATCATTATTTGATTAACAATTATTATTTTTTAAGAATTAAATATCATTGTAATTTTGGTATTACTAAAAAAAAAGTGTTATTTTATTTGAAAAGTACTAGAATAATTATATTGTTAATATTTAAAATAACAATTCATATTTGCAATATTTTATTTAATTCATAATAAGGTATAACTAAATTATTAAAATAAAAAATATATTTATTGATATAAACTAATTATAAAAAAATATGAATTTAAAAAATAAAACTAAATCTGTTAAAATCATAATAAAAGTAGGACAACAAATTATATTATATATAACGTTAA
The DNA here is from genome assembly GCF_002303985.1 of Durio zibethinus. The sequence goes on along the minus strand of NW_019167949.1, from coordinate 4,398,277 downwards.
AAAATTAGAAGAAACCACGTAATTTATTTTTGAATTTGATAAAATAAATAATATTGTAAAAAAGTAAAAATTTATAAAATAAAATATTTTTATTTTGAAAAGTAAATGAATAATATTGACTATAAATAATTTTGCATATTACTTGTGATGAAATTTTTTTTATCATTTTAGATAAAAATTAGATTAATCTTAAAATTTATTATCTAATCACTCTTGATAATTTTTGTCATGTGAGATCATGGAATTTGAATTAAATATAATAATTTAATTATTATGTATAAATCATCATAATTTTTAAAATGATCACTTTATGTCAACTACAATCTTAAATCTTAAAAGGTTGAAATTTAAAATTTCAAATTAGTGGTGCAATTATTTTTGAAGTTTGTATCTATCAAACGAACCAAATTAAAACTCAATCACTTTTCAAATATAAAATTCTAAATTCATAAATAAAAATTCAAAATAGATATATTTAAATTAAAAGATAAAAATAAACAAAAAAAACTCAATTTAGATGCAGGAAAAGAAATAAAATCATGGTGCATATTACTACTGCTTACAACAAAATCTCAAAATTCTCATGGGTATTGGATACCGGTTAAATCGGTTAAATTGATCCGTTGAACGTTGAGCGCACATGCTCGGCATTTAAAAGGGCAAACACAAGAAAAAAAAAAAAAAGAAATAAATTGTACAGACTGAGGGCAAGGGCGGTACAAGATCCAAAAAATCAGTAGAACACAAGTGATAGTGGAGAGAGAAAGTCGAATCGACGGTTATAATCATACCAGCGTGACCATCTTTCTACCTGTCCCTCTCCGTTTTCCTTTTGCTTTAAAATTTTAAAATTTTTGCTTTTCTTTTAAAATTCAACCAGTAGAGTAGCAGCTACGCCTACTGTTCTTCCTACTCTTTTCACTATGTATATATACAAAAAAGGGGAAGGAAGATCAAGTTAAAAGGGTTTGGCCAAAAAAAAAAAGTTCTAGATCAGGGTGGGTCAGGAGTAGGATATGTTCGTCATTTCGGTTTTTCTCTTTCTCTTTCTCTGAGATCCCGTTTCCCTTCATACATTCTCTTCACTATTTCAAAGCTCTAAAAACAGTGCCCTCCTTTTTTTTTTTTTTATTGTTGTTGCAGAGCAGTAAGAAGAGAGGAATCGAAGGTTCTTTTCTATTTTTTGTTTTAGTATTAATTGGAAGCTGTTTTTGGGTAGTTTTGAGAGTGGAATTTGGAAAAACCCATACAAAAATGGAGAGGAGCACTCCGGTGAGGAAACCACACACTTCCACAGCAGATCTGCTCACTTGGTCCGAAACTCCTCCCCCTGATTCCTCCGCCTCCGCCCCTCGCGCCACCCGCCCTCACCAGGTTCTTCTTTTTTTTTTTTCTTTTTTAATTTTTTTCGCTGGTGAATTACTGTTTTTGATTGATTTTCTTTTTATTAATGGTAGCCGTCGGACGGAATCAGAAAAGTGGTGTTTGGAGGTCAAGTGACCGATGAAGAATTTGAAAGCTTAAACAAACGGTGAGATCTGCTTCCGCCTTCTTTCTCTCCTTTAAAAAAAAAAACACCATTTTCTTATTTTTTATCTATTTGAAAAATTTGTTAGTTCTACGTATGTTCTTGTGAACACACTTTCAAAAACTCGGAGCTGTTACTAGAATTTCTCTCTTTGTTTTTTTTTTTTTCTCTCAATTTTTTGAAAAAATTTCTGCCATTTTCTCTCTCTTTATCATCTAAACTGCGGTTTTGAAAAATTTTGACTTCAAAATCTGCGCAATTTCAAGTTTGATCTGTTTAATTATCCGTGAGTAGTTTCCGTCTTAACTGTTATTTATCAACCAATAATTGGTGATCCATTGGATCTCCGTTCTGATCGAACTGTACCAACCGTTGAAGCCTTGAAGGAGATCTAACTGTAGCAATTGTAACTGTTTCTAACGAACCGAATCTTGTGTCTTCGTTAATTGGATAAAAGATTTTATTGTTCGGAATTACTAATGCTTTCGATGTTGGATGATTTAATGTACATCTAAAATCAGTTAAAACATTAATTTTTGTTACCACTAAAATGTCTGAAAATCATTTTCTTTTTGTTTTACTAAGATTCGTTTGTTTGTTGGAAACTTGGAATTCTAATTAAATCTCAGTAAGGCTGTTCAAATTTTATTCGATTCTTTCTCTCTTCGTCTCTGTCTCTATTGTTCAGGGGATTTGTTAGGATAAGTCAATAAGGCAGGGAAAAGGCTAAATGAGGTTTTTCCCCTTAAGCTTGGACTGGAATGAGAAAACAAATATGTGCCTTGATCAATTTTGCATATTCTCCAGGTCTATACATTTGGTTTTATGCCGCTTATTCATCTGTTGCAATTTCCAGGAAACCTTGTTCTGGATATAAAATGAAGGAGATGACTGGTAGTGGCATTTTTGCAGCTAATGGAGAAAATGATGAGTCAGATCCAGGCAGTGCTAATCACACTCCAAACAACAAAACAGGACAACGAATGTATCAGGTATGCGTTCAATTCTTTTATTTTCAAAATCTGTTATGAGGATATAGATATCTGTGATTAATACAAATGTTTGGAACATTGTATAATCGTATCACACAATGTTTCGTTAAACATATTGGTGTTTGGCACTGTTAGCAAGCACTAGCTGGAATCAGTCACATCTCGTTTGCTGAGGAAGAGAGTATTTATCCTAAAAAGCCAATTACTCTTCCTGAGGTGGCGAAGCAGCGTGAGCTAAGTGGCACACTAGAAAGCGAGATAGATGCAAAGTTGAAGAAGCAACTCTCTGATGCAAAGTGCAAGGAGCTTAGTGGACATGACATCTTTGCACCCCCGCCTGAAATTTTGCCAAGGCCTACAACTGTACGTGGATTGGCATTGAAGGACAATTTTGACATGGGAGAATCTAATACATATGATGTAAGTACATATTAAATAACTTATTGAATTTTGTCAATGCAAGAACAAATTGTGAGTAATGGACTATGGTATGCATTTACTTTTTTGAGATTATCTGTGCAACAAATTGCACCTAAGATAGGTAGGAATCATATAGTTGGGCTTTGGAAAAAAGATTAAGAAATAGTAGAATTACATTTCTATGATTCAATTTTACATGGTACTCATACAGAGTCAGGGAATCATAGCGTCTTATGTTCCTAGCTGAAGTTTGCCATTTGTGCCATTTGTATCATTAATTAACTTTGAATATCTAACTGGTTGTGGAACTTGGATGTTATTTTGTAGCTTGCTGGAGGTAGCATGTCAAGTGAGGAGGCCGAACTTAAGACAGCAAAGAAAATTTATAATCAGAAATTTGCTGAACTCTCAGGAAATAATATATTTAAGGGTGATGTTCCTCCAGGTTCTGCTGAGAAACCACTCAGCGAGGCAAAGCTGCGGGAGATGAGTGGCAGCAACATCTTTGCTGATGGGAAGGTTGAGTCTCGAGATTACTTTGGTGGTGTACGCAAACCCCCTGGCGGTGAAAGTAGCATTGCTTTGGTTTAATTTCTTAGGTCTAACTCTATCATTTTGCTACGCTGTTCCCTAGTGTTTTCTGTTATCTTATTAGCGGGGGTGTGATTAATATTATTTGACCTTTTCATTTTGGGGTTTGGGAATTATGTTGTAGGTTTAACAGGTCAACATGAGCTATGGACTTATGTTAATTGCTTTGTTTGTCCATAATATTCTGTTCTTGGCTCCCGTCTTGGTGATGGTCTTGGGCTGTTTCAGATTTAATTTTATTGCATAGTGCGACATTGACTATCATTATATTTGTCTGCGAGCTCTATTGGCATCTTGAAATTGTCTAGACCCTCGGGGTGAATTGAAAAAATGTTTGGTTACTCCCCATATTTCATTAGTTGGCCTTTATAGGGAGAAAGGAGTTAGTAGGTGGCGGGGTGAGAGCAGTGAGCTGCAGCAGAACATGACAGCCCATGTCATCGTCTGACAATCAGCTGTTGGTTTGGCAAATGGAATTTGGCATTTGGGCAGTTGAGCATGAACAGTGCCACCTTTTTTGTCAGTATTTTCATCTTGGTCACTGCCACCCTGTTTGCATGCTTTGGCATATGCATTGTACAAGTCTGTGGCACATACGGGAACAATTTTCTGTTAACAGAATGAGAAGTTAATATTTTATTTATAGTAATTCATTAAAATTTAATAAATAAATTATTAAAATATAATGTCTCTTATCAGTTATATTATAATTAGTTTATATAAAAATAAAAATCATATATTTATTTTATCGTTTAAGAAGTTAAAAATTATATTTATTTATTATTATAAAATTTTTTTAAAATTTTTGTGTCTATATTTACCTTTTTTTTAACAAAACAAAAATACTAATAAAAATGAAGCTTAATTGATTTTGTTGCAACTTGAAATTTCAATTTAAAATCCAAAAGATTGATTTGGTTTTGACGAGATCATCATGTCCAGCATCCTCACCTGCTCAAAGATAAATCCACAGACTTAATCTTTTTTTTTTTTTAAATAAATCATAAATTTCCCATTTCGTTAAAAGTTGCTGTTATCCTTCTAGTTTTGATTTGGCCAACTTGAAAAAGTAGCTGAATCGAATGTCGGTATTTGACTTTAATTCTTGTGCCTCAGCAATGAGATACAAAACTTGGCCTATAGCTTTCAACCCTGACGTGGATTTGTTTACATTTTCTTGAGCAACAAGAAACTTATGGGCAAATTATTTGGTGTGGTTAGCTCTACCATAGACGTCCAAAGGTCAACTTATGATCAAATCACACCCTACACTTTGACCATTGATTTTGCAACAGAGGAAATGTCCCAAAATTTCAACAGATCACATGGCCATAAAAATAATTACTCCTTGTTTTCACCAATGAAAACAAAATTGTTAGTGTTAATACTAGTTTTTTTTTTCTAATTTCTTTAACCTTTAATTCTCAATTTTTTTACTTAATTCATTTAAAAAATATTAAAATCTAAATTCTTAAAAATTCGTAATTTTTTAAAAATCCAACAAATATGCATACAAATTTTAGTTTGAACTAATATTTAGTTGACATGTTAATACTAGTTTTACTTCCATTAAAAAACTGAGGTCAATTTGGCTTCATCAAAGTATTTCTTTATAAAAAAAAAATTAGGTCAATTAATCAACTACTAAGTGAGAAAATTAAGCAGGCTTTACTGCTAAAGAAGTTAACATTCTGTTTCGTGTTTCTAAATAGATGGAGATAACTTACAAAAAAAGTAACCTTACAAAAATTAAAAAAAAAAAAAAACTTTAATCTATGTGCTTTGTTTTTCTGTCACAGTGAAGTGCTGGCTCAGTCTCACCTCACTGCAATGTCGCGAGCTTACACCGTAACCGGTCCGCACGCTGTCCTTTCTTTAACAGTCAAGATGCAAAAAAACCCATAATTTTTCTCCGTTTCTCTTTAACCAGAAAAACCCAAAAACCAAATCAACCAAAGAGCAATCTTTAATTGAAAAGGAAACTCTTTTTTTTTGTTTTTTTTTTTTCACTTTACCTTGTGAGTTTCCTGTATTCTTCTCTTTTATCAACTTTATTTAGTACAAAAAATCATGTTTGGGTTTTGGGTTTTATCATTGGTTCTCTGTTTTCTATAAAGGTTTTTCTTTTAGTTTTTTGAAGATGTTTAAACTGGGTGAGAAGGAGATGATGATGACGATCAGGGACATGAAGAGAAATAGTGATTTTGAAACTTTATGGAGTGAGATCCCTCAAACTCCTCCTTTTCTCAATCTTCGACCCCATTCACCAATGAACAGAGTTTCTCCTTCACCTTCAAGCTCTTTCTCTAATGGGTTTTCTTTATCTGAAGAAAGTTCACCATTTGAAGACCAACCACACCACCAACAACCCAAGTTTCATCATTATGGACTCTGGTTGGGTTCTAAATCATTACCTGATTCTCATTATGGAAACAAGAATGTCAATGAAAAAGAGTTGGTCGGTGATGGGTTTGGTTTGTGTGAGAATCTATATCAAATGCATATTAGAGATGAAGAAAAAGATAGAGAGGGTTCTGGTCAAATAAAGAGATTTGAGAGGGACACAGATGGTTTTGGCTTTAGTTTTGGTGATGTTTCTTCTTACAATGGGGAAAAATATGGTTCATATGAAGGTTTTAACAGGGGGTTTCAATCTTCTCCACAACAAGTTTCTATGTGTTTTGATGGTAATGATGTCATCAGGTCTTCATTGCTTGGTTTTCAGGGTGGATACGAAAAGGGTGATTCGTTGGGGTCTTATAGTATTAGTTACAATCAGTCAAATGATCTTTCTTTAAAAACGAACTGGCATAATAATCAAAGAAACTATCTTTTGGACCAGAGAATGGAACGGGGAAGGAGTTTGGGTGATAGGGGAATTCTATTACAGAATGCCTTTAGTACTAGGTCCTACCTTGATAATCCTTTTGTTCGCTCACAGCAATGCGGAATGGATGGTAATGGAGGTGAAAGTGTCATTGATTCTTTGAATGTTGGGGATGGTGTCATCATTCAAGGAAGAGATTTGAAGTATGGTATTGACAACAAGGGCCATGATTCATTCAAGTGTCATAAGAAAAAGTCTCTCGAAGAGATTGCAATGCAAAACCTCCAAGAGAAAAGCTCTAAACTTGATAAAATTCATGGAGGAAATGTGACACTGATGCCAAGTCCGTATTCCTTGGTTGAGTTTCAAGGTTGTATATATTACATGGCTAAGGACCAGAATGGTTGTCGCCTCTTACAAAGGATATTTGATGAAGGAAGATGTTTATATGTGCAAATAATATTCAATGAGATTATTGATAATATTGTTGAACTTATGATGGATCCCTTTGGAAACTACCTTGTGCAAAAGTTACTGGATGTGTGTACTGAAGAACAGAGATTGCAGATTGTTCTAATGGTGACCAAAGAAGCAGGGCAGCTAGTGAGGATTTCCTTAAACACATATGGGTAACTGCTTCATTTATCATTTAATTCTAATTCTTTTTTTGCAGTGATATTCTTTGCTTCTTTTTTTTTCCTTTTTATATGTATATATTTGTTGCTAAGTGAACTTACTGCTATATTTCAGTACACGTGTGGTACAGAAGTTGATTGAGACTCTCAAATCCAGACAACAGATTTCTCTTATCAAATCCGCTCTTAAACCTGGAATTCTTGATCTTATCAAGGATCTCAACGGAAATCATGTGCTGCAGCGCTGCTTGCAATGCCTTGACAATGAAGACAATAAGGTATAATGATGAGGGTGAATTAACTTCTGAGGTTCAATACTTGTTCTCACAAGTGATCCTAATCACGCATTTCCTGTGTTAACAGTTCTGTCTCTACTTTGATGCCATACATTTTCATATGACCTAATATGTATTTTTAGTCAACTTTGATTCTTAAACTTTTTTGCTCCTTTGTTTATGTTATTACCAATGCAGATTATTTTTGATGCTGCTTCAAAATTTTGCGTAGATATTGCCACTCATCGTCATGGTTGCTGTGTGTTGCAACACTGCATTGCTCATTCCAATGGGCAACATCGAGATAAGCTAATTACTCGAATTTCCAAAAATGGACTTCTTCTTGCTCAAGATCCTTTTGGGTAATAATCTAAGCTATCACCGTTTGTTTCTTTCTTCCTACTTTGCTGACAAATATGATTCTTATTGCTGGTTCTGATAACTAAACTAGCTTTTCAATTTGCTTCAATCAAGCTCAATGAGTAAACTTGGATCGGGCTTAATGAAAAATCAATCTACTTATGTATTTATATGATTGTCATGCTAGTGAATTGTATCATCATAAAAAATCAGTTGCTTTATTATGTAGTTATATAATTTTTCATGCTAATGAATTATATCATCGGAAACTAGTACTTGAATCCTCATGTAAAAATTCATGTATGTAAACATAATTCTTTGGGATTGTCAATGACCTACAGATCAGGATTCTGAGAGTTATAGATCCATTTGATAAACATAATTCTTCAGCTACATTATATCAAATGAGCATGGTATGTACTCAATCGGTATTGAGAATACATATGACAAGCTAACCTCTTGAATTCAAAGTGGTACCTGACATTCTTTCATGTGTCAAAAACTTGTTGGTAATTACATAATATTTACTTCACATTTATCTAATGTTGATGAATATGTTACATCTGGAATGTTAACATGCTTATAATTAGCTAGCTATGAATAAAAATGCAGTCTCTGCTTTTTGGTTTAGCTTTCATGTCATTTCTGAGCATATTTTTCATTATATGTGTCAGATTTAGCATTATCTACAATTAAGATTTTTCATGTCTTTAGTTGTCTTATTTTCTGTAATTTACATATCAGGTAGCTAAAAGGAAAATACCATTCAACAAGATCTCTGCACGTTAGAAATAGACGCATCCTGTGAAACATATATGATCTGTTAAATCGCTAGTAAAGTAAATTTAGCTAAAATCATGAATGATTGAAGGAGGATTTCAATCATGAAAATAATTCTTTAACATAATTTATTTTTCTCTCTGATTTGTAATCTTCTTTTGTTTCCAAAAACAGAAATTATGTTGTTCAGTACATTATAGGGCTAAAGGTCCCCTCTGCCATTGGCAACTTGCTTTCTCAGTTCAAAGGGCACTTTGTTCAACTCTCAATGCAAAAATTTAGCAGTCATGTGGTTGAAAAATGCCTCAAGCATTTTGCAGAAAGTAGGTCGCAAATCGTCCGAGAGTTAATCTCTGTTGTCCACTTTGAACAATTATTGCAAGATCCATTTGCAAACTATGTCATTCAATCTGCTTTAGCAGTAACCAAGGTATTGGAACTTGTCATTTCTTCTGTCATTTTCCTGCTCGATAGTGTTTGTTCAAATTTGAACGAATTCCCTTGTAGTAGCTCTTTTCATCTCTTGCATAAATATGTAGTTTTCTTGTGAAGATGTATGATTTTCATCAAATAAAACGTATTGTCTCAAGCAGGGTCCTCTTCATGCTTCTCTAGTTGAAGCTGTTCGACCCCACACGATCTTGCGTACCAACCCTTATTGCAAGAGAATTTTCTCACGGAATCTGCTGAAAAAGTGATGGAGTCGCTTTGCCAGTGTTGTTGTGCTTCCAAAGTTGCTAGCTGTTCGCTACAAATTAGTAGTAATGTCCTTGGATTGCTAGATATAGAATGTACATGAAATTCTGATACTGCTGTCTTGATGAAGGCTTACAGCTTCAGATCAGTGGATCACCTTATAGTGTCCTATGGGTGTAGAAGAAAATTATGCTTCTAGTTGTTTATTACGTAGTTGCAACTTGTATTATTCTGTTGTCTTCTTGTTGTCTAGTCGATCCAAACTTTGAATGTATGATAATTTACCACGTTTAATACTGAGTTTCTGCTTATGAATATTTGAAATGCGATAAGTACTCATCAAGAATTGACTAATGATCTCAGGCATCTAAATTAATAGCATTACTGCATGATTCGGGATTAAAAAAAAAATTAGTGTGCCGGCTTCTGCTTGATATATGAAAGGATCAACAACCATTTTTTCTTGTTGAATGTCTATTGACGTGATCTCAGGCTTCGTCTTGATCCAGGATGAAATGTCGATTGAATCAATTGCTAAACCTAACTAAATTTATCATGTTTGGAAAATTTTTATAGGTTGGGGTGGCAGTCGTGCTAACAGTTACAAGAGGGGTTTCAGGCACCAAAGAAATCAGCAAGGGCATCGCCGTCCTGGTCATACTAGTTCTAACATGTGTCTACGGGCTGGATTTGGATGTCTTGGGCCTTCTAGGCTGGCTCATTCTAAGTGAAATACTCCCCCATAAAAATTCGGCCCACAGGCTGAAGCATCAGCGTTGATGTCAACTTTGAAACCAACTCGGGCTGTCCCAAACCTTCTTCACCGTGCTCTGCCACCTGAAATATGGCACCTTATTCTACGCTGCTTAGATTGCGTTGATGACCATTTTTGTTGCCCTCTTCTTGCCCGAAACAAAAGGAATTCCGCTCGACTCTATGAATGTAGGTTGCGAGAAGCACTGGTATTGGCGTCGGTTAACAATGATTTGAGGCAATGACGCAATGTTGGAATATATATGTATTGACAGCGTGGTTTTCTTTTTCCTTTTCCATTTTTTCCATTTCCTTCACAGGATCCAGCTCATTTACTTACCACATTGAATTAGTGTGAATATTTGTCATAATCGAATAGCCGTTTCTCTTTATATATTTAGTAACATAAATATATATAATGCAAAGTCGAAGGTTTCCATTTATTGTTAACATTTTTGTATTTTTTTTTATAGAATTTTGTTTTAGTAATCAAAATTAAATCTTATGACTATTATCACAATTCACAAAATTATTATAATACACATAATTAATTAACGAATAGGTGAGTCCAATGTTCAATCTTTTAAATCCGACATTGAAATAAATTTTATCACCTAAATTAGCCATAACCAACTTCTTTTAAGATGACAACAACAAGACATGAAAATATTAGATGTATAATACTTTAATTGTTGTATTATCGACTTGTTCATCCACATACAACAAGAAGCATGCATTAGTATTAATATGGGATGATATTTATATAAAGTCTCATCACCAATCAATGAGAAACCCATTGGATGTTGATGCCTAATATTGCATTAATAACCTAGGTAGTCTAGTTGCAATTGCTGTAGAGAGAGCTTTATATATATATATATATATATATATATATATATATATATATATATATAATCAAGGTTGCAAACAGTTATTTTCAAGCAAAGCAGAAATCTCATCGGAACTAATAATTTTGGAAGGTGAGACTGCAAGTTTTAATGGATCTAACCCAACCTTCCGTACCTAACCTTAAAAGCATTTTTGTGATTTTTTTTTTATCAATTTCTTATTAGTCAAAAGGAGGTTTTTTAGCTCGAAATTTAATCAATTGGTTCATGTTATTATTTTAAAAATGAATATTTTAATAATTTAAAATTTAAATTTGATATCTGTATAATTTTTTTATTCTTATATTACGACTTTTTTTATTAAAATTTTTTTTCCTTCAACCAGAACATACCAAATAACCAATGAATCTAAAAGTTTACTAGATATTAAAAAATAATAATAAATGAATAAACTTTAATCTTTCGTATGTTAATCATCATCTTAAATTCATCCAATTTAAAAATGTAATCTACACAAAACTCATACATGATACTAAAGTTTTTAATGATGAGATTAAAGATTGTTAAGATTCAAGTTCTAAGACATTAGGTTCAATAGCCTTTATTGTTAATAAACTACCTTATCCTTTTAAAATTTTAAGATGTTAGGTGACATTTTTCTTTGTTTCCATCTCTTTGTTTTTACATTTTTTTTTGTCTTTTTATTTGAATGTTTTTGGCTTTCGCCTTTAGGGTAAATACGTGTGTATGTTTATCTATATATATATATATATATATTGTATATTTTCAATTAAAAAGAAAAAAAAAGTAATAGTAGTGCAAGGGAGGTACAAAGCTCTTGGTTTGATACGTAAATGCTTCAATGAAAGTTGCATGCATTTGTTGACCAACTTGGTTGAACTAACTAGCAAGTATGTGTGTTAAATTGGCAAGGATCTTTAAAACAAGGAATGTTTACCCAACACTTAAATGCCTTTTTCCCCTTTTGGAGACCAATTTCGTGAGATTATTAAGTTTCAATCTTAATTTCAACAAGTTAGGGTTGACAGTAAATTTAAAATTTATGTATTGATATAATGTAAATATTAATAATTTCTATGTATTTAATTTATATTAAAATTATATATAACAATTCATATTAACATAAAAAATATGAAATATATTTTTTTATTTTTATTAAATTTATATAATTTTTGTTAACATTTTAAATTATTTATTTTTTATATTTGTATTATTTTGATATTATGTCACTATATTTTAAATGCTATATAAAGTGATTTATCCTTATAGGATCTCTTACTTTGCTGATTGTTTGACCAATCAATGCGGCTATTTATTAAGCCATAGTAAATGATGAAAAAAAATTTCTTTAATTTCCCACAATGATGAATCATTGAATTTCGATTTTTTGATCTCTCTTATCTAATTGATACCCATTGGTTTTATTAGTACTAATGTATGAATTTGTTCTCTCTAAATCTTTGCCATTAGGGTAAAAAAAATCCATCAAAACAATTATTAATATATAATTATATTTATACATATATTAAAAAGATCCATCAAAACATTTAAGTTACTTTTCATTGACAGAGAATGATCAGTACTTTGTCTTAAATATTCTTAACCAAAACTATGCAGTGGAGAAATTAAGCTAAATGTATAGATATGCTATACTATCAACCTCAAATAATTCCTCTATATATGAATCATTTTTCTTTCTTTTTGTTATCCAAGGCAGCTAGGCAGAAATGTATACATCCTTGTTGAGTATCTTGTATTTTCCTGGAAAGTGAAACAGAAATGTCAGATCAAAGCCTCGTTTAACATGATGTACGTATCAAAGTTTGCAAACTGAATGGAAAGAACAAAAGAAAGGGCCGGATATGTCCCCTTAGGTAGGCAAACTAAATTAAAGTGCACCACCAACCTTCTGTGATTGCAAAACGGTCTGCAATGCCTGCCCCCAGATACTCTTAACTATATGTATTTATTTATATGTACAGAAATATAAAAGAAAAATAGAAAATGTAGGACCCATTTTATAGATCATAGGGATCACCATCCAACATAACTACTTGATAAAAAATAAATGCACCATTGCATTTGCAGTTAATCCATATTGATGAATCCATGCATAAATGCATCATTTTCTAAAATCTGGTCCCCCTTGGCCCTTCCCCTCGGACAAATGCTGTACTTCCCTTCACGCTTGATTTCTTCATCATTTTGATAAACATATGTCTAATTAGTCCTAAATATAAGAATACATATGATCATGGCCATATACTAATAAAAAAGAAAAACTGGTTTCTAAATTGAGTTTTGTCGATACAAGATTTGTTTAAATACATACAATTACAAGATATTATCCGTTTTGAATTGTTCCGAATGGTTTTGCCCTTATAGCAATCCATAATCCAATCTTTAGTTGAATATTAATTGTAGGGACGAATAATAAGTAAGTTTGCATGAGAGAAAGTTGTAATGATCAGTTTTTTCATTGTTTTCTCCTAATAGTTTTGTTGCGTGTATGATCAGTATGTTTTGATTCAGTGGGTCAAAGTTGAGTTGTTGAGCAGTAGTTATTACGGGAGAGTGATGGGGCCAAAAATATTTTGAGTAAGTAATCAAACTGATTTATGCAATTGGAGAGCTGCTCTTAATGCTCTTACTGTTTCATATAAATAAACTTTCATCTGCCCAGGTATATATACATCTATGTAACACGTTCGCCTCTTCTCCCATATATTTAAAGTGCCCTTCTGGCTTTTCTACCGCCTTTTGTATTCAGATTACGAAACTACAGAAACCATGATTACCTTCTTCTATTACATGAATGACAAATAACAACATATACAAATTGCCTTCTTCAATGTTCAAAAACTACTTTGTTGTTCGAAGATTTCAATTCTGCACATTTAATTCTTTGTATATATATAAAAAAGTTTTACAGCTTGATCACCTCTAGAATTTTCTACATAATCCCAGCCCAGCTTTAACCATTTGAGCTGAATCAAAGGATCGTACCATCCATTTGCATATTACAATATTGTTGAACAATGAACAACTGATTTCCCCAATGCCCAATTTCAACTCTAAGCAATAATCCCCTTTTCAGGCCATAGGTAACTCCAAATGTTATATTCTATTTAAGAGTATATATGCAAGTGTGTATATATATATATATATTTATATATACATCATTATTAATTAATACAAGCGACTAGTAGCTAGTAGCTAGCATGTAAGCCACAGCTAACAGCATTAATGACCTCTTTTATAGAAGCAGTACCGTGAGAGAATTGTGTTTCCCTAATGTAGATTAATTAAGGTAACGAAAGTTTTAGATATTCTCTCATATACCAATTTATTGAAAGGCAACCTATATTGGCTATATACAGTTGATGGAAGAGTCACGAGTTGATCAACAAATATCTAAAATCCATTCACCTCAATTAATTTTTCCAGGATCCTTTTTTTTTTTCAATTCCCGTGGAGTTATATATGACGCCTATAATATTTTATTGATGTTGAATTTAAAATTTAATCTAATTAATTTATACAATCACATTTAAAAGATAAAATTAAATAAATTTAAAATTCGAACTTCTACACTTATTATCTATTTTTTTTTATTTTTACACTAAAATTTTTTTGGTATAAAAAAATTCCATTCATGTTCTTTGTTATATATCTTTGTATATTAACTCTATTTGGATTAGTTTATTGAAATTGTTTTCAAAATCAAAACCCATCATTATCCCGTTATGTTTTTAATCTGGGTGTCATTATATTAGACCTAAATAATAACTTGTTTTTCCTCTACTTCAATTCAAAAGCTAGAACATATATATATATATATATATATATATATGCGGTTTAATCTCTTTTTTTGTTGGAACTTACATTCTGGATAGCATCAACAAAAAATTATCAGTGTTTGAATATAAAACTATTAGTGATATTGTAGTAATATTCTGGTAATATTTTAGATTGATGATATTATTCTAATAATATTTTAATAATATTTTAGATTGATTTGATATTAATTTAGATAATATTAGATATTAATTTAGTTGATTATAAGAATTGATTTAATCATTATTTTTATTTATTGTATATTTTATTTTGTAACATTTGACCTCTATATAAATAGGCTTTAAGCTTTATTGTACTATACAAATCATTACAATAAAATTTTCATCATTTTTTTTTTTTTTTTAAAACCTCTTACTTTTGAAGAGAACAAACAGATCGATTGAATCATATATTATTTAGGTTAATTTCTTTTAAAATGAACGTCTAGTTTTTAATTTGACAATAATGAATAATTATTATTTATTAATGTTAAAATCCAAAAAAAAAATATGGTATATATATAGGCTATTGACAGTCATCATAAGACTATAATATTACTACTATTCAACCACAAAAAATATATATGTTAAATTTCCCTATCAACAAGTACTCTGTCAAACAATGGGAAAAATGGGGAAATATACATAAAACAATAGTATTAGCTATAATCAAGTTTACTTCTATAAAAATATATTTATACATACAAGGCGACAATTATTTTAACTAATGTGAGCATTTTTTTTATTTCTTCAAATAATAAACTTCAACAAACAACCTAGCCAGCTAGCTAGAGCTATATTAACAAGAATGCCAAAATTTTTTTTAATTTATTTCTCATGTATGTAAAATTTCAATATCCTATAATATTGATTTTTATATATGATAGAATTTATAGAATAAATCTTACGAAAACAAATAAGATATAATATTAATTAATACTCCAAAATCAAATGTCAGGATTCATTTATACTATATTGGATTGAACTCTTAATTTTACGAATCAAATCCCCAACAATCTCAATTATCAAAAACGGGAAAAAGTTACAGTTTTCTTTTGGGTCATAGATTGTGGATATAGCAGTACTCAATTTGTGTTTAGCTGCTGCTTACCTAATAGTAAGTAATACAGGTATGGGCGGCCAATGGCAACTGCCGCTCCAAAACCATAATTAATTTTCAATATTAAATTGTGATGCTGGTACCCGCTTTTAACCAAGTGACAATGGGATTAAAATCCTATTTTGGGGATCAAAATGATTCACATGTAATTTATTAGTGAGAATAGTCGATTCTGACAGTTATTCTATATGTGGGCACTGATATTAAAACCTTATCAATTAACATTGAATTTGAGAGAGAGAGGGAAAGAGGTTGAAGTAGCTATAGCTAGAGAGGAACAAAAACATAAATGAAGGGAAGAAGAGGTGGGTTGAGAGCATTTAAACAGAAGGGAAAACCGGTGGTGAGGGTGACGATGAAAGATGTTGAAGAAAGCGAGGTGGGTTTTCAATGGTCATCCCTTGAATTCTGCATTTAAGTGAATTCAAGATGGGAGTTAATGAAGGCAGGTAGACTTACTTATAACCCCCTCTCTCTCTCTGTCTCAATAATGCTTTTAATGAATTGGACCTTTATTATTTTTCCCTTAATTATTGTCTACAAATTACTTCAATTTGAAGATGAGAGATTCTAAATGCATCACGATTTTTGTTTTTCACACTTTATTTTTTGTTAATTTTTTGTAAATGAAACTATTTAAATATATATTTTTTAAAATTTTCAAATATTCATATTTGATAAAGTTTATAACTTTTGGAAAATCTATTTTCAAAAGGTTATATGATTTATTGAAACTGGATTTTTGAAAAATTATAAAATTTTGTCAAAATTCATTTTCAAAAATGAAATTTTAAGAAAAATTATAAAAAAAGAATTTTATTAAAAATTTTTATTAATTACTGTAATAAAAAAGTTATTATTAGAAAAAATTATAAATTTTAAAATTAATAAAAAGAAAGTTAATTTTGTTATTTTGATTTTAGAAAAATAATAAAATCTTATAAAATTTTAATTAAACATTTCATCTCTTAATGTTTTAAAGGGTGATAAAAGAATTATAAGGTTTAATCAATATACAAGAGTTAAAATTTCTTGAAACTATACAAGTAATATTATTAAATACTGTTAATTTTTTGAAAATTTAATATGTTAACAGGAGAAGCCTATTCTAATAAATAGATGGAGAGATGTCTCCAAAGAGTTCAGTTTAGTTAAAATTATTACAAAATTTTAATAATTGAATACAAAAAATTACATTTATTAATTTTATAAAAAATTATATTGATTATTTTATCTTTAATTTAATTAGAGTCTCGTAAGATTTAATTATTTTTTTAAGATTAAAATAGTAAAATTAAATTTTTTATTAATTTTAAAATTTAAGATTTTTTCTAATAATAATTTTTTTCATTACATTAATTTATAAAAATTTTTAATAATTTTTTTGTTATTTTCCTTAAAATTTTAATTCTTCTCTTTACGCAAATGGATTTTCGTAAAATTTTATAATTTTTGAAAATTAATTTTCAATAAACTATATGAATTTTAAAAATAAATTTTCAAAAAATCATAAAATTTAACGAATATGAATATTCAAGAATTTATGAAAAGGATAATTAAATAAATTTACTTGTAAAAAATTTTTAAAAAATAAAAATATGAAAAACAAAATTGATGGTGCATTTAGAAGCACTATTTGAAAATTGGAGGGATGGAAAGGGCTTAATTAGCTTACCAAAATATCCTTAGCTTTGGAAAGAAGGACGTTAAATGTTGTCTACTGTTTTTGCTACTAGTAATGAAATAGGTTGGTATTTAAGTCATCTGCTGTCTAGTCTATTTTGGGTCCCCCACCAATTTATATTTGGTTGGTGAAATTCGGCTAAGGATATCAGTTATCCCCCATGCACATGCTGCATCTTCTTCTCATACAAAGAAAATTTTATTTCAATTTTCATTTAATTCGTACAATCATAATTAAAATATAATATTTAATAAATTTAAAATTTAAATTATAAATACCTGTAATATTTTTTTTTCTTGAATTACGATTGATCCCTTTTGTATAAAATCCGAAACATTTTTTTTTTTTTAATTTCTGCTTCCACACTCAGCTGCCTTTTTCAAGTGAAACTATATTCCCCATATCACGGGCGAGTTCAAGATGCATGTAACATAAATGAACATGATGCATATATACATACTGTTAGTTCATAATCATAATTAAACTTGAATTAATCCAATTTGAAAGTTAGTCTATTGAATAGTTTTGTTTTGGCTATATATAATTAATTAAATGCTTGGCGTTTAGGAAAGATGAGGGTTACCCTTTATTGTATTATTAAAGGCGAATCTAAATTATAAACCATTGAAAGATTTTATGACTATTTCGTACGGAGGATCGAAGAAGAGGTTTGTTTGTTGGTCCAAGAATATAAGGAGGTATGGTGATTTTAAAAAAGAAAATACAGTGTGGGGAAGACAAGAAATGTGAGCTCATGGGAAATTAGTTGTGTTTTTTCGATATAGTTGAAGGGGTGTTGAGGGCTTTAAAAAGCTTGGGTTCTTGGGGGTGATTAATTGATATAGGTCATGAGATATGGGGTTTGTTTAAAAGCAAAGGGGAAAGGGGGAGGGGGGTGTTGAAAGCTTTAAAAGTTTTAGTTCTTTGAGTGACCTAATTGTGGAAGTTGGAGTTATTTAAGCTATTAAAGATGGATTGGCATTGAAGAACTTTCCCCCTTCACCTTTTCACAGACTCTCCACATTTAATGACCCACACCTCTCACCGCCTTTCTTAACTTTTGGCCTTTGGCTTGGCTCAGCTTACTACTTTCAAATATGGCTTCAAAACCCACGGCAGAGGATTATTTAATGTCACGTAAGCACAGTTAAGCTTTGGTGTCTTGCCAGGGCATAATTGTAGGGGCCATCAAGATCAGGTGAATGCATTGCATATATAATTGACCAACGAGAGGTTGGCTCACACCTTAGCTTTGAACAGCAGCAGCTTGGAGCTGTGTAGTAATTGAAGAGCCAACTTGGAATGCACGTCATGCATAGGTAGGCTCTTTTGGTTTATTTCTACCTCCAAAAACTTGCCCTATTTGATTCTTCCCTTGCAGTTATATGCCCTTACACCCCTAATTTCAGCCTATAAAACCACCTAAACATTTCACCATTTGATCACTCTCTCTGGGAAGATAGAAATTAAGAGAGAAGAAAGCTAGCTAGCTTTGGAGTACTTGATTCTATATGGTTTCCTTTCAAGCCTTCCTGTCTCCAGACATGAGAAAGACAACACCGGAGTTAGAGAATTCATCAAAGAAGAGAAAGTTGGAAGAGCCATTAAGTGGTGATGAAGAAACTTTCGAGAAGCGATCAAAAGCAGAAAGCACGAAATCAGTGTTTGATATGGAGCTACACCACGAGACTCCATTACCTTTAGAGTGGCAAAGATGTCTAGATATTCAGGTATATATATATATCCTATGTTATTGACTTTCTAATCAAAACCCCAGATGAAGCATATGTTTCAGCAGTAGTAACACTGTTACATAAACAATACCAAGAATCTTATTATTGTTTTGGCTTCTTCTGTGTTCAGTCTGGGCAGATACACTTTTACAATACAAGGACTCATGCGAGAACTTCTAAGGATCCAAGGAGAAGTCCTGAGCCCCCAAGCTCTGGCCACATGAGCTTAGACCTTGAGCTAAACCTACCATGCGATTCAGTAAGGAAAATAAATGCAATGGATCACCAATTGATCAACAAGCACAACTCTATTAGCCATGGGAGAGCCGGTTCAGTTGATAAGAAGATCAACACATCCGTTGGATTAACGCAGAACCTTTCATGGTTGGCAGAGGAGGAAGAGGATGAGAAACAGCAAGAGATGGTAGCAACAGTGTGCATGCGGTGCCACATGTTAGTGATGCTATGCAAGTCATCACCTGCGTGCCCTAACTGCAAATTCATGCACCCACCAGACCAATGCCCTCCAAAACTGTTCAAGCAAAGGCTTAGCCTCCTGTGCTAGTAAGAATCATCAAGTTTTTAGATAACATATCCACTCCATCGTGTGTTAATTAAATTTGTACTTCTTAATCCGTATTGAAAAGATAAATAGTCTTATCTACAGGTTTTGGCTGATATATAAGCTTCTTAATCTCCAAAGAAAAATGTCTACCCAGAGAGAGAGAGAGAGAGAAATGAAACTAACTCACATAGTGTACTGACTTGTATATCGTAGATATGGAAATGCTTTATATTTTTAATTTTGTTTAAGCAATCGGAGATATTATGGTGGCTTACTCATGAATTCCACCGATTCAATTTGCAATTAAAATCTCACTGGCTCTCTTTCGTGCATGCATAGCTATCTCTTAAAAAAGCATCCTCTTGCCTCTGATGCTTTGCCTATTTCAATAGAAAGCTAATATGCAGCGCGAAACCTCAATTTCAACTTCACTCTCTGATCATCCAGATGACAGAGCAAAAGCAATGGAAACTTCTTTTTTCCACTCGTCACTTCACTGTTTTCTGTTTACACTGCAATAGCCTGAATGGGTTTATAAAGATTAATCAGAAATTAGTGCAGCTAATTTATAACTTAAGACCGTTCAGCGTTTATTGGCTTCATTGTGGTATGGATAGTTGTAGTGGATGTGGGCAATCTAAAATATGATGCCGATAATAAAAAAAATATGAAAGTGATGCAGATTAAAATTTTAATGATAATTATATATAAATTTAATAAAATAAAAAATATACTTTATGCTTTTGTGTTAATACCAATTGTAACATATATTCCAATATTTTATATGAAATGAATACATGAATGCTAATTCTAGTTATAGATTTGAATTTAAGCATAACATAGTCAAACTAGATAAACTTCAATTCTTTTTCCCATAACTTGAGAGTTTTGCAGTAGCATGGAAACCCTTAAAAATTTTCTAGTCAGAAACAATACCAACAACAATCTCTCTCGCCTTGTTGTTATGCTACAGCAGAGATTGATCTGGCATAAAATGAGAAAACAGCCCCTAATACCCATCACGCAAGAATTGATGAATTGGAGACTGCTATAGAATACTGATACATATTATATATAGCAGAGTAAGGAAAAAGAAGTTCGAATGGTATCATCAGCATTAGTTACAGTGCTATGAAAAATTAGGTAGCAAGACTGCCAGAAAGTATCTAAAGGGGTGTGCTTGCAAACATAATTGCTTGATACTGTGGTTTGAGATTGACTCTATAACTGTGCATACAAATTTCCTAATGGTATTTCTTCATAAATTTTCTTAACAGATGTAATTACTACCGCATCTCTTTGTTGCTATCAGATTTCCTGATTCAGAGGTGGATGGTGGTTTGAGTCTGAAACTTGCCATCAGGTCAATGTGGTTCGATGACCATAGAGGTGATGGAAGACCAACACCCAAGCTTTCAGAGTCAAGAAGCTCCAATAAACCTTCAACCCTCAAACCGTCAGCTGTTGGAGAACATATATGTAGTCAGAGAAGGCATTTAAATATAAATCCCATGACCCAATAACTAAAATAAATTACCAAAAATTCAGTGATTGTGTTGCAAAACTTAAAACAAATAGCTAGAAACGCTATATGACTAGATCCTTCGTGGGTTGAGAGTATTTATGGCAGAAGGAGTTTATAAAGCATAGATGCGAATACATCCCATCGGGGCCGGATGGTCTGAATACAATGTTTCTATCAGAGTTGATACAACAATTGGAAATAGGAAGCTTCCTTGTTCTTTTGGATGGATGTTTCGTCAATTTGTAATAATAGAAAGACCTCGACGCAATGGGGATAGGAGTTGCTCTTGAAGATGAGAATGGCTCTATTCTGGCCAGCATGATACTATAAATCCATTAATTGCAGAAGCGTCAACTATGCTAGTCAATCTACAAATTGTGTTGGAATTGGATTTTGATAATCTCATCCTGGAATGGGATTCTTTGCAAGATATACAGACGGTTTTGCATCACAATACTTTGCATTCGAGATTGTGTGATATTTGAAGATATTAGGATACTTGGTGCATAGTATAAGTCTATTTTTTGGTGCACGGAATACTTGATTCTGACATGGTTTAGGGGGTAAAAAAACACCTGACACAATGCCCCTCCTATCTAGACTTGCTGGCCTAATTAAGCTCAAAAAAGATGCAGCGAAAACCAGAAACAAATTAGTTTTGCTTAACTTATAGACTAGGAGGAAAAATGTTAAACAAATGCATTAACATATGTTAATAAGTTGATAAACAGCATGCATGCAGCCGGGGACCTTGGATCCCACACAGAACAAGTCAGATACGCAAAATGAGGAGTTGAGAAAGATGATCTTGAAAACTTTGACTATTTTTTCAAGTAGAGTGAATTTTTGCAATAGGTACCTCAAAGACGTCATACACAAGTAAACAAGCAACCATGACCCACCTATTCTCACCAGTTTGATACTCGTAGCTCTAGGCTTTTCAATCTGGTAAACCTACTGTATGCCCAGCTTTTTTAATCTATACGCCCAGTCAAGTGAACTAGAACATCTCAGATTTGTATTTAATGGCAAAAAAAAAAAAAAAAACCCTTCACAAATGGAGCATTAATTGGTCGTTCAGTTGAACAAGCTCCACACTTGCTAAAAGCTTGTGGCTGTCAGTCTGTCACCTGATTTCATCAGGACTTGTGCTTGATCACACGGCACAAAAGTTCTAAATACTACGGACAGTCCTTTATCTACAAAACACTTTACATGCCAGATTGTAGCAATGAAATGGTCTCAACTGAAATTGCAAAAATCAGATCATATGATCACATGCCTCTAGCAAACAGAAAAGAATGATAGAATGCATCTCCATTGCGATGTCTAGCTGTCCATTGCCCATCCAGAGAACCGCGTGAAAAAGCTCTTTTTAAATGTGAAAAATTAAGGCTCCTTTCGGGTATCAATATCACGTACATCGGTCCTGCAAATTTAAGCATCGGTGGCAAGATAAATTTACAGTCAAATCCAGATGAAACCACATTTTGGTAGAAAAATGAAAAGATGGTCTGCTCTAGAATATCTTATGAACGGTTTATAATTCATCCCTTTTGAATAATTTGATGCTAAGCAAACTCAGAGGGACAGGCCAACCAAACAATCAAGCCTGCCATCTCGAACTTCCAACTCAAATTCTTAACAGCTTCTCGAGGCAGAATGATAGGCAGAACCAAAAATTAATTCACTAGGAGTATTTTAGGCACTACAAAATGGTTGGCATGAGAATATAAATCAGATGAAAGCAAGATCCCCATGTCAAAAACTCACCAAATTCAATTGCTCTATGAAGAGCAAAGGTAGTTAGTTTCCACTATTCCAAAGAATATAGAAAAAGGAAAAGAAAAAAAAAAGCATCTTATTTAGACGTTCATTGCTAGAATAGATAATTGACAGTACCTTTAATCAAATGCATATGGGTCATCTGCATAAGGATTTAGAGAACCTTCTGAAAACAAATCACCAATGTTTGAAGCATTTGGATGACTTCCCTTAGTTCCCTGCATGAAAAATATATCAATAATGAACTCCTCTAATATCGGGAAGGAATCACACTTTGATTTAAACAGTGGAGCATATCCTGATACAAGTGATCATTACGATAAAGAGTCTATTTTATTTGCATTTTATCTCTTTTTGTTTCCATTTCTAGCAAGTCTGACCCTAATTCCTTGCCTTACGTTAATCAGTCTAGTATATTTACAGCCCATTACAATATCCAGAACCAACTGATGCTAAATATTTGGGCTTCAGCATTTTTCTAAGGAGGCTTATTATTTCATTAGTTGCAGGTCATACCTCTTTTAATAAGGAACTGGAATTTCTTTCCTCTACCATTTCTCATGGCATCCACTAAGAAGCTACTCATATAACCAAATCCAGCAAGAACAAAAAATTTAACCTCTTCTACATTCAGCCTATAATTCTTTTAGCAAAATCATTATCAAAAACCAGAACACTATGAATTCTAAAAACAGAGGGAAAGTATAAAAGAATTTAAATTTAACTGTTGATCCCCTAATGACTTAGCCAATTTTGTTTTTTCTTTTTTCTTCTGCCAAGCATAAATTGAATATTCAAGCAGTCATGCTTACAGCAGAATAGTGCAGGTGATATTGAAATATAACAAAGACCCAGGAACTATACTTTAGCTTTTGAGTACCTTGACAAAACTTCTAGGGGTATTGACTTTTGGTGTACGCACTTTCTTATGTTTTCTTGGATCCTGATGTAACGTCAGACAAGGAAATTCAGCATGGGTTATGTGTGATTGTGTGTGTATAAACGAATCCAAAACTCTACTGACCAACCTATATCACATCTGGGTTTTCTACAAATGATGTAGGCTTTCCATGGACAAATATGGTGTCAGATACATACCTCAAACAAGACTGTCCTTGTTTTTCTTCGTTTTGTAATTGTTCTTCCATTGGAAGTTTCAACTTCATATTCATGGTGAGTTACCTGCCATGCCATAAGGTAAAACTAAGGAGGTTGGGAGGATGTGTCAGGACCCAGTAGCCGAATAAATATCAAAGATGACTTTTTATCTCATCCTTTTTTTCCAAACCTAACTGGAAAATAGAAAAGGCAAAAGGCAGCAGATAAGTAATTATACCTTCTTATGATGCTTAGGAATGCTCATTACACTTCCTGTGTTTGCATTTTCTACTTTCTTCAACAGTTTTGACACTGGTGTTTGTGTTGCACCGGGTGATGGTGATTCCTGTAGGCAATATAAAAAGACATTTAAGGTGCCTTGCATATTATGGTGATTTCTGTAGTCAATATCGAAAGCAATCACGGTTACTTTAATAATTTGTATTAGCATTTAGCAAGGGAGGCAAAATGATATTGCCTTTTGTTACCTTCTCTCCATTCTCTGGCCTTGCCAGAGCATGTTGAGTTCTTTTGCTAACACCAGAATCTCTCTTCTTGATTGAAGAAATGGAATAATCCTGCAAGAAAAGGAATCCATCAAATTGATGGCATTTTAGATAATGTGTTATACTACACATGTAATTACTTTTTAATATATGCTTATCAAAAGATTCTACATCTGAATCACACATATTGAAAGATTCCACATCTGAATCCTACTCCAAGGCAAACCATAAAAGGTAAGGCTTCTGACTCCAAGTAGCTTAAAAATCTATCTCCGCCAAGTTTGCATGTTTGTGTGTGTGTACATGTGTTTTGTGTGTGTGTGTGTGTTTTAGTTCATTTTGTTTGTATGGAATGTCTCAGCATAAACTCTGCTATGATCTTGGTTGCCATAATGGTATGTTGGTGACATATGTGACCTACTGTACCATTCTTCATAACTCTCCATCCACTTTTGCTTCCCTTTCCAAAAGCACAGATTCAGTCAATCATGCAGAGAAAGAGTTCCAGCTATGTTCAATGCACGATGAAAATTAAATCCAGTTGCCAAAACTTAAAAACTGTCTTCAAAAGTACAAACATTATTCAATGTAATATTTTGGTGAAAATGATCATTGCGAAGCCTAGATATAACGCATTGAACAATGGAGGATTACTGTCTACACATTTGGACAACATGAAACTGTTTATGTGATATTTGCTGGTATGTTCCATTCTTTACACGCATACACAGGACGAGAGAGAGAGTATGAGCAATATATCAAAGAAACAAACCGACCTTTTTTGAATTCACTTCTTGTTCCTCTTGTGGTTTGTCACCCATCACCTTCCACTGCAGTTGTAATAAAGCTCTCTGCCTGTCCTCCTGCAATATATTAACATAAAGTTCATTCAGAGCACATATTATGTCATTTAATATAAAAGGTGAAGCAAATACATACTTTGGACTTCTGCAGACTTAACTCCTCTTGAAGCTTTCTGCACTCATCTTCAAATAGACACCTCAGAGCTTTCATCTGAACTTCATGTTCATTCCTAAGAGATGTTGTTTTCTAGACCAATTCTTAAACTATTAGCAATTAAATACATCTAACACTAATATGAATAATTCAAACTTAAAAACTTATCAGTGTGAATGCCTCTCTGAATTCATTTTCTGCCTGAAGTTGGGCACGTTTTAACTCCTCATGATTGTCAGCTTTGAGATTTAGTTCCTTTCTATCATGCTCCTGCTGAAGACAAGTGACCTACAAGACAAGAATAACATTAGAATATATAGCCTGCACTATCATAGATGTGCACTAATGTATTTTATATTTATAATTTGAAATAAACAAACTTGATCAGAAAATAACAGCACAACAGTGTGAACTAGCAATAGCAAAGCTCATATATGCTGAGAGAATAACAAACAACTTGATCTTAAGTTTGCACTAGTTTCCAGTGCCATACTAAAGCAGCATTTTCCTCTTGAATGCGCAATAAATGCAGCCTTAATTCCTCTTTGCACTCTGCAACCTTCTGGTCACATTTCTGTTCCATTTCTTCAACAACTTTGTCAGCCTGAAAGTTAAAACTAAGTGAGAACCACTATTTGCTGCAAATTACAACATATAATAATCATGAGCTAACCTTCTCCTTTTCCAGTTTAACAATCTCCTGCTTCTCCAAGTCGTACTTCCTCCGTATATCATTAATCGCCTAAGAAAACTCCTCAGAGTATCAATCTGATTGCCAAAACCTTTAAGGATTCATATCACATTGAGAGAAAAATGATACCTGATCATTCCTCTGAGATATCTCTTTCAAATGTCTAGATAACTCTAGCTGGTTACTTTCTAGCATCATATCGTATTGCTTCCTGGCTTCCACAAGTTTACTTTCAGCAGCTGTCAGCTTTGCCTGATTCTGCAGAAGCATATAGACTCACAAATTTATTTGAAAGCCTGTATAAGAGTTTGAAATTTACATATTCTGTAACTGTTTCCTAAACCTCTGAAATTTGATCTTCCAGCTTTGTTTCTCTTTCTTTATATTGCAGGATAAGCTGTTCTTTTTCCTCTAACATGACCTGCAGCTGACTAACGTGTTTCTCCAAAGAATCTAACTGCACCTCATGTTTCTCACACTCCTTTTCCAAATTTGCAATTTCTTCTATTTTTCCCTGTATCTCTGCTTGCATTTTTTCTGTATTATCTCTGTTCTCCATTTCCAAAGCTGACATTTTCAGCAATAGATCTTGCTGCAGGACAAAACCAAATAGGCTTATGTTAGAAACAAGGCTATTTCAAATAGAGAAAATATGAATTTAAATCAATATTCAAACCATTTTATTTTCAGATGATCTCAAACTTTCAGACAGCGTGTCAATCTTTTCCTCCAGTTTTGAAACTAACTTTTCTGTTTCAATCTTCTTTGAGACCAGACTTTCTGCTTCTGACTCCAACTTCTGGATTCTCTCTCCAGCTAAATTGCATTCTTCTGAAAGCTGGGCCATAACAGACTCTTGGGCTTTCTGAAGTTCAATGATCTTACTTTTTAACTCCTGGTTAACCAATTGTAATGCATCCCTTTCTGATGTTATGTACAAAAATCTATCATGGAGTTGTTCGTACTTCTTTTGAGAATGCTTAACTGCAAGATCTCTCTCCTGTTGGACTAAGTGAAAGCAAGTGTCATAGAGAGAATTTAGTTCATCGAACTTGTCTGTAAAAGTCAGATTTTGTTTATCCAGTTCAACCAACTGCACAGCCAACACAGCAACAAAACCTTCAAGATGTTTAATCTCAAGGAGAGATATCGATAGCTTTTTAGCAAATTCATTATTACTCAACAAAAGATCACTTTTCCTTTTCTCCAAGTTCTCCTGAGTGGTTAGCAAACATTTTATCTCATCTTCTTTTGATCTTAACTCAAGCTGAACTTCCCCGATTTTGGAGTTTAAACTCTCTGCAGCCTGTTTATTCATTGCCACAGTTGCTTCAAATTTCTTTATCAGAGCATCTGCATGCAAAAATATTCCACAAAGATGCTATTTATGAAGCAAATACTAGATTCTGATGGCTAAAACTTACACCTCAAAATCAATCAGCATGCTTATGATTCTAATAATGTTTTCTTTGGCTGCAACATGTTCATTTTATGCCTTGTAAGCACATGATGCTTTATTTCTTAACAAAGAGTATTTATCTCTGTACCCTTTGAGTGGATAGCATTTCCATATTTTTGGTCAAAAGGTACCTAATCTAAGAGATATGTTAGAAATTGACCTACTTAAAATTGAAGTTTCTTCTTTTTGCACAATTGGGAGTTCAGAGAAAGCTAAGTATCCTAAGTCAATGGTAAAAAACTTATTCAACAATTTTTCTATTTTACAATGAATCAGATCACAAGTGGTAAAAAACTTATTCAATAGCTTTTGCTTTGTTACCATGAATCAGGATCATTACTGAATTCTACTCATATTATAAGCACAGGATCATAAGTGGTAAAAGACTCATGTAATAAGTAGTAGGCTCAATTTCACAAAAGCCCTTCTGAATGATAATTACAGCATGACTTACGTGATGGTAAAATAAGATTACCACTTATTATCCTTTTCTATCTTAATTTTGTGGGTAGTATCTCTTCCTAGATTGATAAAAAAGGTTTATCTGTTTACTGCCGGGAAAGAATGGAATGCGAGGCATGCATGTTATATATACATGCATAAACTTCAAACATCTTCCAAAACATTAATCTAGAACCCCATCAGGCTATATATTCATGTGAATATCTACTGATGCAACCACTTCCTAGTCTTTCAATGTAAATGAGAAAGCCTCTGTTCAGACTCAGCCAAGCAATACGCTCACCTTTTTCCTCTATGAGATTCGTGGTTTTGCACTGTTCATCATTGTAAAACCTATCATTTTCCTCTTTCTCAAATTTGAGTTCTTCTATTTCCTTTCTACCTGCACTCGAAATACCAAATGTCCAACACATTGTGGAATGATAAATCAAATAACACAATGTACTCTGGTCTTGTTCTTATAAAGAAATAGATAACTTAAACAATCATAACTATTCAAACAGAATGAATTTGTATGAATAAAATACAAGTAACTCACGGTTTCTGATTGTTTCCTCTGCAGAACTTAACTTCAAAGAAAGGCCATCCATATGCTCATTCAATGAGTCTATTGCTTTTGAGCTTTGAGATAGTTTACCTTCAAAAAACTCCTTATCTTTCTCAGCTATTTAAGAAAAAAATAGTTAAAACATTTTTAAAAAATATCATAAAGAACAATGATATTTCAGAGAAATTACATATGTATAAAACACCTACCCTTCTGAACCTGACTGGCCAAATGCTGTAATGTTTCAGTGAGTTGATCACAAAGAGTCTTAGTTGAAGAAAATTTAGACTCCAGACCTTTCCAGAGCTTCTCATCTTCCTTTTGCTTTACTTTGAGTTTAGCATTCTCGTTGAAAGCATTCTGCAACTTTTCCTCTAATACACTAATATGTTCCATTGATTTCTTCAGCTTAGAATTCTACATTTGTTAAAATCATTAGTCAAATAGCCGTTAAATGACAGAAAATTAAGAGATCTCCATTATCTCGTGAGACTAAACCCTAATATTCATAGCATTGAAGAACTAACAAAAGCAAGAATAGTAGCTATAAAAAAAAAGAGCAAATGTTGGATTTGTGTGTTTTTCACGCAGCTTAATGAATATCAAGGAAGAAGAAGTAGAGACAGATAGAGAGATAGAGAAAGAGAGAGAGAAAGAGAGGGAAAGTACCGCCATTTCCAGATCGGTCTTCACAGAAGCTTGCTCTTTAACAAGTTTCTCTATAAGCAAACAAATCAATCATCAAAATCGTTCAAATTCTTGGAAAAAATACTATAATTAGAAAAAAATTTGTGATTAAAACCTGCAGTTAGTTTCAAATTCGTGAAACTTCCCAAAGAAATTGAATCGGGAGGTGGACGCGAAGAGAGTGAGAAGGTTTTCGGGGCTCCGGAGACGGATGATAAGGTTTTGAAACGATCCAAGCTTTTCATGCTTGGAAGCCCTAGTTTCTGCATCTTCAAAGACCTAAGATCAAATCTACCAACGAAACCCTTGAAATTTCGCTTCAATCGCTCTCGATGGCTCTCTCCGAAAATCCGAGTGTTTTCTTCGTGAGAATATTGAAAATTGATTAAGCGGGAAGGAGATGTGGTATTTATAGAGACGGAAGGAAATCCGTTAAAGGGAGTTTCAATTGTATGTGCTCGGTCCTAACGTAACATTTTGCAGCATCCACTAAGCGCTTTTCTTCCTTCATATATTAATATTTTTTTAAAAAATAAGAAGCGTGCGAAAATAAGACAACGCAAAGAGAAACAGTAACAACTAATTAAATCGGAGTATTTTATCTATAATTTTTTATTATAATCTTATAATTATTTAATTAAAATAATAATATAATAGAGATTGATCATTTATAAATATAAATTTCATATAAAATTTTAATAAATTTTATATAATTTTAAATTATAATTAATTAATTATATTAAAATTACTATAAATAATATGCTTTTGATTAAGGTAATACTTATAAAAGAAATTTTGTAATTAATATGCCTTTTTACAAAATTTGGTAATGATAGTATATTAAATAAAAATATATTTTTACGGTAGTGCTTTATCATATCTTAAATTTTTAATCAATATTATAGATATTGAAGCTTTATTATTATTATATAAAATAATTATATTTTTTAACAAATTTTATTTTTGTACAAGTATATTAAGATTATCTGTGAATTTTTTATGGTACCAGTAATAAAAGTGATTGTGAATGATTGTTTTTTTTTTTTTTTTTTTAATCTTTTCACTCTGATTTGATAGAAGCAAATCAGAAAGATTGAGAAACAGAAATATTTAATTTGATTCGTTTTCGATAACCATAGTATGATTGTTTTTGGGTGGTCCAATTATGGCCGATGCTCATATTACAATAATAATTAAAAAAATACATCATTACTCTTATTTATTATAAGAACTTGCAGGAGATTATTAAAGATTAAATTTTAATTATTAAAATTATGAATATAGTATTTTATCAAATACTATTAACTAATTACATAGTTATAGACAGATTATATATAATTTTTTTCAAAATAGACTGAGCTCTAATTGAATAATATTAATTAATATAATGTTAAGATTTTAGATAAAAATATTACATTCAAGTTATAATCGTTCATCTTGATTCAAGTTATAATCTTTTTCATCTTGAATCAAAATAAAATATATACAATGGTAACACAATTTCACATGTTTATAAACCAATAAAAATTTAAAAACTATTATAAAAAAATTAAAAACTAGGCAAAAAGATTTTTTTTTTTTTACAATTTTTTTTTAAAAAATCAAGGCAAACGAAGTCTTATGTTATCTTAACATTATTTTTTTTTAAATATCGAAGAGATAACAGTATCTTATTCTTATATAATTATTATTCATAAAAACTGGCTTTTACCTTTTTTATTTGATCCTATCATATTCACATAAAATATATATCTTAAAATTATTATCTTGAACAAATAAAACCGATCACAAGGACATATACTTAGACTATTTTATTCTGCATGAAGAAATATGTTTATTTCAAAAAATTTCATTCTAAGCAAAAAAAAAAAAAAAAAAAAAAAACAAACAAACACAAAATAATTGTAGTAGCTAACATTATCACGACAAGAAATTTATAATGTCTAAGCAATTTATGTTACACAAGCAAGTGCAAGTGGTGTCATATCTGTGTCAATTTTGCTTGAATTCTATGAAGAATTCTCTTTTTCCTTCCAACAAGAATGAGTTTGAAAAATTATTTTTAGACTTTAAGATAATGTTTAATATAAAAGAATATTAATAGGATAAGAGGATAATTATTATATATTATATTTGATTTATATTAAAAAAAGATAAAGATTATAAAAAGAATTAATATTTTTTATATAAAATTATTTAATTTTTTTAAGTGAAAAAATTATTTTTAATTAATGAGATTAAATTTAAATGTTTAATTATATTTTTAAAAATTATATTAATAATTCAAATTATATCAATTTTAAGAAGGATAATTTTAATAAATAAATAAATTATTTTATTTTAATTATTGTATATATCAAACATAAAATAAAATAAAATAATTTAATTTAATTTATAATATTATTTTATTTTACTATAATCTTATATATTAACTATAATTTTAATATTTGGTTTTATATGTATAATAAATATATTTTATATCATAAATTTTAAATTTTATTTAAATAAGTGAAATGATAAAAATAATATTTTTAAATTATATAATAAAATATAAAATATGCAAAAGAGGATTTCTCTTGTCCGAATAAGGATAGAGATGGTGAGCATCCTCATGGATAAGGACGAAAACATGATAGGGTCGAAAACCCAAAATCCAAATCGGCAAGGGGGATGGACAATACAATCTGTGCTAAATCCGGTATGATGACATCTCTAATACCTAATACTCAAATAAGAAAATGATTAATGCATAAATTTTATTAAGAAGGGATAGAATTTATATAATACAAAATTAAAAAAGTTTTTTTATAATTTTTAATTTGAATAGATTAAAAAACGAGAAAGATAATTAAAAGTTAAAAATTTAATTTAATTTATTAAATTTATTAAAATTAATAATTAAAAATATGTAAAATTAAAAAAATTATACTATATAAATTAATCCTTTTCTTTTATTTATATTATAATATATTTGATTGAAAACTTCATGATTTTAAATAGAAGTAAAAACCATTTTATAATTCAATGAAATCTGAATTTTAAAAACAAAACGACATTATGGTGCATCCAAATGTAATTTTATCTTTTTTAAAAAGAAAATATAAAAACTTAAAAAGCACTGTCTTCTCCAAATTCGAATGAAATGATTGGATTCTAGATTTCAGAAGGAAGCAAATTTCAAAAGTGCGATTATTTTGCGTTCCTTTATCCATTACGCTACTTATATAAAAATAAAAAAAGAGTAATAATAAAAACAATCAGAGGAACAAAACCAACTCGAAGGGCAGAACAACACAAGAGGAAGAACTTGTAATGTAGTTGGTTCTGTGATGGAAGCAAAGCCACTGCTGATCACCCCCCCCCCCCCCCACTCATTCTCGATTCCTCCACCCCTCGTTTGACCCCTCTCTACTTCATCCCCTAAAAATAATAAACTTCCCTCAAACACCAAATCCACCATTTAATAATGCCCAAATTCCATCTCCAATAAAAAAATTCCCTCCCCGAGAACCAACCTCACCATTCATTTCCTTCAGATTGTAGTTTATTCGTCCCCAGATGTTTATTCATCGACCCCACGTTTCCTTCTTCCTTTATCGACTTCATTTCCCCTTTTAAAGATTCTTCCGCTTCCAAAAGAACAGCTTGCTTTGCTCGGAGGCAAAAGCGTGAGGCGGGACTTGTTTTTTTATGTTCGTTCGCTTGAGCAACTATGGGCTTGTTTCAGAACCCAAGGTATTTCTGTTAGAAAATGGAGTAAAAAAAGAAAGCAATGGCCAATGGCAAGTAGTAGCTGACTAGCTGTAGCCGAAAGGAAATTAGGGTAACGCGACGTGGCCCTGTCGAACTAGTTTAATGGGCCGTGCTGGCCCAGCATGGCTCATTTAGCAAGCATTTGTGTGCTGGAGCTGTCGCAGCCATGGTTTCTAGGTAAAATTAACTTAATTGTAATTTAGTCATGTGCTATTTGCCGAGAAACTATGTTTTTTTTTTTTTAAATTCTCCACTCTAATTATTGTTTTTAATGATATAGAACATTTGTTGCCCCAATTAAGGATTCATTCGTGGATGTGCAGTGAAATTAGTTCTGATAGACTGAAAATAGTAGCAACGGTGAAATAAGTTATCGTAAAAGTGAGATTGCTGTAGATATGTGTTTTATGGAATCGCGGTGGTGATGGTAAAGTTCGGTATGACAGTAGATTAACCAAGATAGTCTATTATCATGTTTGAATATGAGGCAACGGAATGATGGACCAAAGACAGCAAATTGCTATAATTGAAAATTATTTTTTTATTTCAATTTTACCATAGAACAGTTGACTGTCTTATGGATCAGTGAAGCACTGGATTTTTTTCCCTCCAATTAAAGATTAGAAAGGCAATGGCATGCTATCCAAATGCATCTTACCCTGCAATTCAGGCCAAAAAATACCTAACATAGCAGGGGTGCAATAGCATCCAAGTGGACCCTAAAGCTGGAATATGTATAGTTCGTGGCCAACAAAGGAATATATTTGAGCTTGATAAGAAGATTTCTATGACGCAAGGATTAATTGAGCTTTGGAAAGGAAACTTAATTAATATTCTTCGAACAGCTCCATTTAAAGCTGTGAATTTTTATGCTTACCATACGTATAGGAAGCAATTGCTTAGATTGTCTGGAAATGAGGAAACCACAGATTTGAGAGGTTTTTGGCTGGTGCTGCAGCATTACCGTTACCATACTCTGCTTACCGCGTGACACTGTATGTTGAAACATAAGATTTCATTCCACTTTTGATTATTCTATCTTCAATTTGAGCATACTCTTGTAAGCATGTTAAGTGTATGTGCTTCTATATTGTACATAGGGCAGACTGTTATAAATAGCTTATGGTCGATTGTTAATTCTCTATGTTAGTTCTGGACCAAACATCGTGATAATCTTGTTTACCTGTATTTTGTGCTTTTCTACTCTTGCCAAGTAGTGTTTATTTAATGCAGAATACTTTATAGAGAATTTCCCTTTATTGTCATTGCAATGTCATGTCGTGCCTAGCATGATTAAGTCTTGATACTTTAAGATGTACAGCCTAATATTTTTGACCAATCAAGGTGAAGGATAGTGGCTCCAGGGACATCTTACTATTAAAATTATGATAATGTCACATGGAATCAAAGTGTTATTTGAGATCTTCATAAAATAAGAAAGAAAGCGTGATTCTAGCTTGAGAATTTTATGCTAAAAGGGATATTAAAACTGCAGATATCTGAACAACGTTGAAATATTATAAGTTTTTCATCTGTGAAGGCTTTTGTCAAATACTAGGCTCACTGCAACTAGCTACACTTTGAGAGAACCTCTTTTTACTGACTGTGAAATTGTCCCAATAATCATTAACTTCTTAAAGCAACTTTTTTATGCTTTATTTTATTCTGTTCTATACTTTTGATATTTATGAAAGAGCACTTAGTGTGCAACCTACAAGCGCTTAAACTCCTTCATGCTTCCAGTTGGTGCATTCCAGTTGCTGATTAATTTTTCTTTCTTTTTCTCCCTTTCACTCCACTCGTCTTCTATGCGGACTACTTGTTTACTGTTCCATTTGTACAGATCCAAACTAAGATAATGGCACCAGGTGGAGAAGCCTTAGGCGGTGTAGTTGGTGCTTTTCACCAAGTGATTCAAACTGAGGGATTCTTTTCGCTATGCAAAGGTCCAATGCCCTTTATTGTAAGCATGGCACCTTCGGCTGCAGTATTCTATGGTGTGTATGATATGTTGAAATCAGCTTATCTGCACTCACTGGAAGGTAGGAAAAGAAGTCAGAGCATGAGTCAGCTGGGGGAGGAACTGAATGCTTTGGATCAGCCAGAGTTGGGACCAGTCTGGACGTTACCATATTGGGCTATTGCTGGTACTTGTGCTGAAGTTGCAAGAAGACAGTTGTAATTGCTAGTCCAGGCAAGCAAAATGGGTGCACTGGCAACTGCTGTGAGGATTGTTGAGCATGGAGGAGTTCCAGGTCTCTGTTCTGGGCTAATTCCCAGGTTGCTACAAGTAAGTGGATATGAAGCTTTTAATAAAATCCTCAGGAAGTTTTCTCAGAAGCTTTATTCTAATTATACCTCTTTATAAATGCGACATGGGTTAACAATCAAAGATGACAGCAGAAAACGAGAGTTCATCTTACATTTATGTTTCTGTTCCATTCTGAAATTATATAAACTTGATTATTTTCTACTTATGTATATGATTTATAACATTTGATCTTTTAATAGTGTTTAAAGGGATATCTTACTTGTTCCCCCCTCCACCACTATTTGTGGCTCATATGCTTTTCACCGCAATACAATATAATGTTTGATGTCATCTTTAGAGATGGTATGCGGTCGTTATATTGAGCTTACTATCAAATGTGATGTGGGAAAACATTTATTTATAGCTGATTGTAATTTTGTAATCTATATATTTATATTTGTATGTCTAAAATTAAGTATTTGTATCTCTAGAATTAATGATGGAAAATTAGGATAAACAATCCTTCAATTATAGGATTAATTTTACGAAAATTTAGTTTTCTAGTTACCTACTAATTAGTTGTATATAAACTAAGGTGCTTGTATATTTCTTTATGAGCAGTTTTTTAATATACATATAGTTTTACTCTTAGTTTTTCACACAGTTTTATTTCTTAATTTTTATCACATGGCATTAAAGTCAAAAGTTACGTATTCGAGTCCTAGTGGTGTTGCTAGAGGAGATTGTTGGCAGAGCGGAGATTGGTTGCATTCATTAACTCCATGTGCTCGAACACTGATATTAGAGTAAAAGGTTCGACTTAGATGCAGTGAGTGTGTGAAATTAGAATACCTAAGAAAGAAGGCGATGTACTGAGTCAACCTATGATGGAATGCAAGGTTAAGACTGTGATTGATCGCAAGCTTGAAAAGCACTGAAACAACCTAGGCAGCAAGGGTGTGTGCTATGATTGAGTACAAGCTTGAGTGGCATTGAGACAACCTAGACCCATAGAGAGGCAAGGTTGAATGTTGGGCCTAAAGTGCACTGAGACCATCCAAGACATAAGGTTGTCTGGCCCCAAAGGAGGTGTTGATAGGACTTGCTTACATGGGGAAGTGGAGGTGGGACTTGATCAGAACTTACAAGTAAACGGAGAGATTGTTAGAATAAGGTTAACATTTAAGTAAAAAATCTTACATGACTAAAAAATCTAAATGGGATGTCTTATATATACAATGAAGACCCAAGAGTCCAATAGCTTAAGCTTTTGGGCTTAAGTGGTGTTCAAATATATATGTATGGGTTTTTTGGTGTGCTTTCGTAGCTCCAAGTGTGACTTATCTCCCTAATAACAGGACTAGAGTTCGAGAAAAAGGATTGGATTTGCTAAGGAGAATGATTGACTATACTATCTTGAATTATCAAACAATATAAGTAATATCAAGAATATTTTATTTTTGTCATTTCTTTCTGAAAAATCTTTCAATAAAAATAAAATTCGGCTTTATCATTTTCATTTTGAACATTTTTCTTTTGGAACTTTGAAAAACATGTTTCTTTATTTGTTTAAAATATTAAATGTTAAAAAATTTCATTGTGATATTTGTGAACTTGCAAAGCATAGAGTTGGTTATTTCAATTAGGAATAAAAAAAAGTTTTACTATTTTTTACTTGATTCATATGACATATGGGCTCTCTCTACAATTCATAGTGCAAGGGGTTTTATTTTTTTCATAGATGATTATACTAAGGTTTCTTAAATATTTTTACTTATATCTAAATCAGATGTGAATGGTATGTTTTTAAGCTTTAAAAACATGTTCTAAAATCAATTTGGAGTGAAAATAAAGAGATTTAAGTCTAATAATGCAAGAGATTATTTCAATCAGAGTTTATTTATTTATTTCCAAAAAGAAAAAATTATCCATGAATCATCTCGTGTTAATATTTCACAACAGAATAGAGCGGTAGAAAGGAAAAATAGTCATTTACTAGCCATAATTTGAGTGTTTTTTTTTAAGCAAATGTACCCAAATCTTATTAGAGAAAAGCTGTTCTCACTGTCACACATTATTAATAAGTTAACTTTTAAGGTTTTGAGATTTAAAACTTTTATGAAACTGCTTTCACAATTCCATCTCAACTTTAATATCACAAAGAACTTCACATCTAGGATACTTGATTGTACATCATTTGTTCATGTTCATTATTATAATAGGAAAAGTTGGATTCTAGAGCTAAGTCCATTTTTGTAAGATATTCATCAACTCAAAAAGGGAATAAGTGCTATTATCCTCCTATAAAAAAAATTTTGTCACTTTTGAATAAAGTAAATCATTTTTTACTCAACGTTATCTTTAAAGGGAGACTTCATTCATAGAAGATAAGGATAAAGATTTTTTTTTGCTTGACTTGTCTTCTTTTTCAATATTTTCACCTATTAATTCTTTTGAGTCTAAATATGTTTCTTTTTAGTCTAAGTCAAATAGTGAATTTGAGTCTGAACCCATTCCAAACATAGAAGATGTGACAAAAGATAATATAGTTCTTGATTCTATGAAGGAATTACAAGTGTACTCAAAAAAGAAAGTTTCAGATCTTGAACAAGTGCAAATCCAAGTTCTTGATCTTTACTTTAGAAATGAGGTAACTATAGTTTTTAACTCTATTTTCAAAATGAGCATGAATCTTTTAAAACTATAACTAGTGATTATAATCTGCCTATTGTTATTAGAAAAAAAATTTAGAGAATGTACAAAGTATCTACTATACCTAATCTCTAATTTTGTGTCATTTGAAAAATTTTTACCATCCCATAAAAATTTTCTTGTTAGCCTAAATAGTATTTCTATTTCAAATATATTATCCAAGGTATTATCTAGTGAAAAATGGAGTCAAACCATAAAAATAGAAATTGAGGCTAGAGAAAAATAAGACATAGGAACTGACAGAGTTGCTTAAAAGAAAAAAATTTAGTTTAGTGTAAATGAGTTTTCACTGTAAAGTACAAATCAATGGTACCATTGAAAGGTATAAACTAGGTTGATGGCTAAGGGTTATACTCAAACTTATGGAGTGGATTATCAGGAAATTTTGTGATTCAATTGCCAAAATAAATACAATTATGATTTTATTATTATTGGCTGTAAATTACAATTGATAGTTTCAACAATTTGATGTAAAGAATGCATTTTTACATAGTGATTTGGAAGAAGAAATATATATGAGAGCTCTATTGGGATTTAGAAGTCATCTTGAAGTAAACAAAGTATGCAAGCTGAAAAAGGTTTTATATGGCTTTAAATAGTCTCCTAGGGCTTGGTTCGAGAGATTTGTCAAAATGACGTTAGCAATGAGATATAAGTAGAGTCAAGGAGAGCACACATTGTTTATCAAGCATTCTGATTTAGGGAGAGTCACAGTTTTATTAATGAATGTTGATAATATAATT
Organism: Durio zibethinus; assembly: GCF_002303985.1. Next base: position 4,359,437 of record NW_019167949.1, on the reverse strand, counting down.
ATAACCGAAGATGAAAAAGAAATAGAATCTCAAATAGTATTTAGCTAGAAAATTTGAGATAAAAGAGTTAAAGAGATTGAAGTACTTCTTAAAAATTGAAGTAACTCACTCACAGCATGATATTTTTATCTTACAATAAAAATATGTGATAAATCTTTTAAAGGAAACTGAAAAGCTTGCTTTAGAAATGAGGTAACTATAGTTTTTAACTCTATTTTTTAAAATGATCATGAATATTTTAAAACTATAACTAGTGATTATAATCTGCCTATTGCCATTAGAAAAAGAATTAGAGAATGTACTAAATATCTACTATACCTAATCTTTAATTTTGTGTCATTTGAAAATTTTTTTGTGAGCCTAAATAGTATTTCTATTTCAAATATATTATCCAAGATATTATCCAGTGAGAAATGAAGCCAAACTATAAAAATAGAAATTGAGGCTTTAGAGAAAAATAAGACATAAGAACTAACAGAGTTGCTTAAAAGAAAAAATTCAGTTTTGTGTAAATGAATTTTTACTATAAAGTACAAAGTAAATGGTACTGTTGAAAGGTATAAAATCAAGTTGATGGCTAAGGGTTATACTCAAACTTATGGAGTGAATTATCAGGAAATTTTGTGCTTCAATTGCCAAAATAAATACAGTTATGATTTTATTATCATTGGCTATAAATTAAAATTGGCAGTTTCGATAATTTAATGTAAAGAATACTTTTATACATAGTGATTTGGAATAAGAAATATATATGAAATGTCCATTGGGATTTGGAAGTCCTCTCGAAGTAAACAAAATATGCAAGATGAAAAAGGTTTTATATGGCTTTAAATCGTCTCATAGGGCTTGGTTCGGGAGATTTATCAAAATGATGTTAGCAATGAGATATAAGTAGAGTCAAGGAGAGCACACATTGTTTATCAAGGATTCTGATTTAGGGAGAGTCACACTTCTATTAGTGAATGTTAATGATATAATTATAATCGAGGATGAAAAAAAAAAGAGAATCTCAAATAGTATTTAGCTAGAAAATTTGAGATAAAAAAGCTAAGGAGATTGAAGTACTTCCTAAAAATTGAAGTAGCTCACTCACAGCATAATATTTTTATCTTGCAACAAAAATATGTGATGGATCTTTTAAAGAAAATTGGAAAGCTTATATGTAAACTTGTAAATACTCCTATAGATGCTAATCATAAACTTGAAAAAACTAATGAAGATGCTGTTGTAGATAGATAAAGGCATTAGAGATTAGTTGAAAGAGTCATCTCTCTCTCACATACTAGATCTGATATAGCATATGCTGTGAATGTAATAAGTCAATTTATGTATAGTTCTAAAGAAGTGCACGTACAGACTATCGATCGTGTATTGTACTATTTGAAAGTCAATTCTAAGACAGGTATCTTATTCAAAAAAAAAATTGGGTTTGGTTGTAGAGGCATACACATATATGGATTATACAAGTTCAGTAACTTGTGACTTGGAGGAATAAAAAAAAAGATGGTGGTAAGATCAAGTGTAAAGACGGAGTTTAGAGTAATAGCTCATGGAATTTGTAAATTATTATGATTAAAGATTATTCTAGAAGATTTGAAGATCAAGTGAGAGGGACCAATAATACTCTACTGTGATAACAAATATGTAATAAGCATTGTACACAATCCTATGCAACATGACAAAATAAAACACATTGAAGTAGATCAATATTTCATAAAAGAGAAACTAGATAGTGGGTTAATTTGTACATTGTATGTATCAACGAAAGATCAACTTGTAAATGTGTTGACTAAAAGTTTTAGTAGTGCAACATTTTAAGAAATTATTTTCAAGCTAGGAATGAAAAACACCTATTCAACATCTTGAAGAAGAGTGTGAAAAAACACTTATTTTCAGATGATTGTAATCTTGTAATTTATATATTTATATTTGTATTTTTAGAATTAAGTATTTGTATCATTAGAATTAAGGATGAAAAATTATTATAGATAATCTCTCAATCATAGGATCAATTTTTAAGAAGATTTAGTTTCCTAATTTACCTTCTAATTAATTATATATAAATCTAAAATGTTTATATAATTCTTTATTAACAGTGTTTCAATATATGTTCAACTTTATTCTTAATTTTTTATGCAATTTTATTTTATAATTTTTCCATATGGGGCTTTTGATGCTAAGTTAAGTTCCTAATGGCTGAAATTTGATTTATCCTTCTTGAACCATATTCTGCTTAGATAATCTAATCCCAGAATGTATTTACTTGTGTGGTATTTGTGATAATGATTATTAAAAGGAATTTTATAACATTGCTTTTTTTTAATTTTTAAATTTCCCCGATATTTTTCATCTTCAGGTTCTTCCTTCTGCTGCAATAACTTATTTCATATATGGGTTTATGAAGATTTTTCTCAAAGTGAACTGAATTGAGACAATGGATCCCACTCTCAGGAAAAGAACTGGTAAGATGTTGTACAGTGACTATAAAACGAGCACAGCACAAAAGATTCATAATGGTAAGAATTAGTCATTTAAACTTTATTGATATCTTCAATTATTTTCTTGATTATTGATCTACCACCCAAGAATTTTGACTTTCATAGTTTCAAAGCTTTATCTTAATTATATAATTTATATAATATAATCTAGTGATTGTCATTTTCATTTCTGTCTCTCATGGTCATGGGTAAGATCAGGCCCTTGGTAGGGACATGGGGGTTTGGAGGGGGCCAACCTGTGATGATGTCATTGATGAATGACATTGAATCATTTAATAAGGAGGATTTAAAAATGCGTGTCACCATATTCGGGCAAAAAGACGGGCACATGATTTGTGTTTGTTTTCCATCCCCATAAACTTTCTCTGCTTATAATATAATTGGAAAAACAGAAAACCCATCCACAGACTCAGTTTTTTTCTGGAACTCCCCTTCTAAGTAATGCTCTGTCAGTGTTGCGGATGGTCTGAGGACTCGTAGAATCTGTCATCATTCATTTGAATAATTTATGTTTCAAATTCTAAAAATTATATATAATATTATATTATAACATACAAATATAATAAGATTTACTTACATAAATATTAATTTGAAAATGAATAAAAGGATATATGATTATTTATTTTATTTAATATTATTCAAATCTATTAAAAATATTTAAATTTGTTTAAATTGATAAAGGTATGCATAAATTATTATTTAAAAATTTTGGTTTAAAGACTTAAAAATATCAGTTAAATAAATAGATAAAAACACCTATTTAAATAAAAATATAAAGTCATGTTCAACTATTTATATTTTAAAATACTTGATATAGAATTAAAAATAAAATAGATTTTTACTATTCTATTCTATCTAAATTTTTTTTTCCTTCTTCCATTTCAAATATTTTTCAAATTCTTCATCTAAATGTATTTTTTTCATTCATTTTTTTTGAAGACTTTATTTTCTCCCTTAAATTTTTTTATTTTTATTTTCTTTTTACAATGATTTATACTATCAATAAAAATAAAAAATGGATCTTTTAAGAAAAAAGAAGTGTTTTTTTTTTGTTTCCTTGAATATCTGGTTTACTTTTAAAAAGGTTTTCATTTCTTGATTTTCATATAATTTTTGGTTTATATATATCTGTTCTATTATTGTTACTCTAAATTCTGTTCTATTATGGTGAAAAAAAAATTAAAATTGAAGTTTTCTTATTTTTTTTAATAATGAATGGAAATTTCTAATCATAAGTGCATGTACCCATGTAGAAGATAAATGTTTAGGGGATTGAAAAATGATTTAGAATCTGTTGAGCTCTTTTCGGTTCGACTTTTTAAATTATATTTTTATCTTTAATTCAAAATTCTTTTAATCTTTTGATCGATTTTATTATTGAATTTCAGTTATATTTTATTTTAATTATCAATTTTTTTTATAATTTTTTGAAATTTATAAACAGTTACTACATTTGGATTTTATGTAAATATTTTTTACATAGCAAAATTTTCTTTTTTATCAATTAAGCAATCAAGTTTATGAAATGAATTTAATTAAATATTTTAATATTTTAATAGTTATTAATATATTTTTCTAAATTATAATGGAGGTTAAAAAATTATTTAAAAATTGTTGATAAATTATATTTTTATTTTAAAATTTTGTACTTTTAATTTATGAAATTAAAAATCAAATCAAAGATTTTAATATCAAATATATAAATTTAATTAAAAATAAAAAGGAAAATATAAATATTTAATGATAAATATAAAATTTTGAACCTACAAAAATTTTATGTAAATTTTTAATGAATTAAATAAAATATTATTATAAATATAAAACGTCTGTTCATTTGTACGGGTAAAAATGTAGTGACTTTATATTTGAAAAACTCTGATCTGATTTGCCATCCGCTTAATGGACGCAAATCACATGGCCTTGTTGATTGAGTGAGATTTGATATATATATATATATATAATTTTATTAGAAAAATATGGTGTGCATTAATCACCAAGCTTGAAACTCTTAACTAATTTCCCACCAACCGTGGATGGCTCTGAAATAATATATCTTTTGTTGTTTTCCTTCTCCAACAAGCTTCGGTATCTCCGGCTCGCAAAACCCTAGCTCACTGCCATGTCGCCGTCGGGCGACAGAGCCATTAACGGCTGTCGCTGCTCCTTTTCCTCCGGCGAGAATGGTGGTTTTCACGATGGCGCCGCCGATTATGGTCTCCCCGGATCGCATGACGAGACTTGCACGCATTGCGCGAGATCCAAACCTTCGTCATATTCGTCCTCTGTGCTTGGTTTTGATACGATTCTGTTAACGGACTCGGAGAAGCTGCGGAGAATTGTGGTCGCTTCAGCTAAAGGCTTCTCAATTGGAGCTGGCCTTAAAGGTGGCTTAGCTCTCTTCTCGATTCTAGCACGCTTGCGGCGCAAAAAATCCAGGCAATTGTTGTAAAATAAAATTTGATCATTTCTTTTTAATTTGCTTAAGAATAATGAAGCAGTAATTTCTTCATTTAGGAAAGTTGAGGCCTTTTCTGATAAAGAAGCAATTTCTATGGCGATTAAGGAAACACTTAGATACGGCCTTTTTCTTGGAACTTTTTCCGGTACATATGTTTCAGTAGATGAAATTATTGGTGCTCTCGGAGGACATAACAGGCAATGATCTTTATCTTAATTTTCCTATCTTTAATTGATAAAATGAAAATGTTTTTGAACTTGAGTTTGATTTAGTGAAGTGTTAAATTTTGAATCAGGACTGCGAAATGGAGGGCATTAGTAGCAGGACTGGTTGCAGGGCCTTCCATGCTTCTTACTGGGCCTAATACACTGCATACGAGTTTGGCTATATACATACTCATGCGAGCTGCTGTATTGGCATCACGCTGTGGAATAAAAAGTAAACGGTTTGGGAAGCTTTGTAAACCGCTTACTTGGAAGCATGGTGACATATTCCTTATGTGTCTCTCCTCTTCGCAAATTTTGTATGTTCCTTTGTTAACTTCTCTTGGTTATATTTGTTGTTTTCTGCTATTAAACTTTAGTGCAATTCTTCTCGTTGATCATGGTAATTGTCAGTTGTAGAAGTTACCACCTAGACTAGGTGACTAAGCCTCCTGGGATTCCTGTATCCTGGATGAAGAACCCAGTCTTCCAGATTAAGTTACCAATCTCTTAACAATTTCCTTGGTGGAAGATTTTGAGAGAAAAAGAAATTGTGATACTGTAACATTTTGCAGGCATTCTAAAATATATCAGACTATGTATGAAATGAGTCATGAGTGATCTAATCAGCATGCTAAGGGACTCTGTTGTTTGTTGTTGTCTTTTTAACTTTCATTCAACCTGTTAAAGCTGGCATCAAAATTCAAATGTTTTCATGCTGCCTTGCCATCTCTATAGTTAGAAGTTCATTAAATCTTAGGCTTCATAGCAGGAACTTAGATACTTAAATCTAAAAGTTGGTAAAAGCCTAAATATGTGAAAATAAAGTGAAAATATTTGCTTGAATTAAAGGTAAGTGATCATTATACTTTTTTAGGCATCATTTGAGAAGAGCTGGATGACAATGTGTAGCTTTACAAGTTGTACACGTAATGGCATCCTAAAACACAATCTGGGAAAATTTTACTCAATATATTTTCCTAAGAAGATGATGAATATACTTTATTTTTTTGGGTGTAATTTTTAAGTGGAAGCATTTATATTTTCAGGTCCTCTTTCCTTCTGAAGCAAGATAGTTTACCCTCATCATATAAGTCCTTTCTCAGAAAACACTGTGGAAAGGATAATGTTCTTCTGCATGGTGTAAAAGAGCTTGCAAGTGGGCTTCCATTCACTAATTTGGAAGAAATAGAAAAATTTTACAAGGCAACAGGAGTAGACATTAAATTAGATCCAAACATGAAAGTCCCCTGTACGGTATGATCCTTGTTTCTCCTTTTCTGTTGTTGCCAAGTAGTACTAATGTATATACCTTAATCGTAGTATTCATTCCTTCTTCAGTTGCCTTTCTTTCTTCCTTTGGAACAAAAACAATAATAGCAAAGCGTTTTCCCCCTACATAGTGTCCATAATATGAATAAGGCTTCACTGTTGTGCTTTAATTTTTTAGGACCATATCTTGAGTAAGACCATTAAATGGGTGCTTCATTTTGCGTTCAGGAAAGATGTGTATGGAAATTAATATCTTCATGAAGATTAAGTTGGATGCCTATTGAATAGAATAATTTGTAAGAATTGAAGAAAGCTTAGTAAGAAGGTCTTGGTTAAGAAAAGTAATGTGAACTGACATTCAGCCTTTCATTTCCCTCATTCTTTTTATATCCCATGAATATCATTTTTATGGGATAAAAACTCTCCTTCGTGCTTCTTTATCAGAAATTATGAAAACAGGAGTAGGAGAGAGATGAAGATATTTGAATAGACAAAGCACATGTCTGAACATGGATGTAGAACTTTGTATTTTTTTGCTCTGTGACTTCTGTTGGTGTAGTTATCAGCCTGATACTGATTTGCAACTTAAGAATTTGATAACTAATTTAGTTTTTCAGTCTTCTTGTCAAAATTATGTGCTGACTCATAAATGTAGAAGCGCATGGTGAACGTGTTTTTGACAGCTTAAAAATTGTGTAGTTATCATCCGGAGTTATCCATTACACAAAACTATGTAATGCACTTGATCATTCTTTGCAGTCTCTATAAGCCTTGCAAACATATCTTATTTGCAATTGTTCCCTTTATGATAAGATCCTTAGAGTGCTTGCATAAGCAATATGCTTGATTTCTAAAACAAACTAGCTTCTCTTGCAGGAATCATTTTGTTTGTGATTCTGTTTAAATTACTGAGATAACTTTGAAAGTTTAGAAGAGTCTTTGAATTCAAGCACTCTAGCCAGTAATGCTTGTAGTTTGCTGGCAAAAGTATATAGTTACTTTTGAGAATTATGCTTAAATCCTCAAGCTATTTGCAGATGATACACGGGAATCAATCATGCAGAGCACATGTTGTTACCTTTTTTATTGAAGCATATAAAAGGGCATTACCTGTATATCTTCCAGTTTATTTGATTCCTACATTGATAGTTCATCGGCAAGGCCTCTTGAAAAGGTAAATGTGGTTTGACTTTTTTCTCTTTCTTGAAGACTGTTTAGCTGAAATTTGGTGAAATTTTCACTTACAATCTGGCTAATTATTATTATTTGAAAAAAAGAAACTTGTTTACTTTATATGTTGTAGATTTTAGATGATTCTCTCTACTTCAGGCCCTCCATGGTTAGAACAGTAGGTAAATGCCATGCCCTTTTACAATTTGATGTGAAATTGAGCTTGTTATGGCACATGGATACTATAGTTTTTGGCACGCTTGTCAAAACATTTGCTTCATAATATTTTGGTTAAGGAAGAATTATACGTCTAATTATGTTTTAAGTACCTTATAATTTGAGCATCAGAAAAAACCCTACCGTAGTCTTGTTCTTTCTTTATCTTTTTCTAATAGAAACCAATTGGTGCTAGTCTTTTGCTTTCTTTCTGTCCTCTCCCCCACCCCACTTACCTGCCTCTTGCTTCATGTTATCATTATTGTCTGACATAGTTCTTTTGACTTTAATGCAGGCCTTTCACAATATTAGGAAAGAGTATTATTGGTACTGGCAGATCAAGCTTATTTTTATCTTCCTATTGCACATCTGCTTGGTTAGTGTTCTGTTATTTGTACTGTGTCATGCATTGTTTTCACAACATTGTCTATTTGTTCTCCAACATCAGTCGTTCCTCTTGTATTTCAAGTTCAATTTAGACTTCTCCCTTTTAAAGTTTTCTTTTCTTGATAAGTAATTGTAATTGAGATTAGTGTTGCCATTAAAGTAACTAGAGCATAGTTATTGTTTGTCAAAATTTTTCATCCAATCTTTTCCTTCTTTTCCTTTCTTTGATACTTAGGTTGTTCTTATGAAGATTGGTATCTCATATTGGTCAACAATCTTTTATTTAGTCGGTGATGAGCAATCATTTGTTTCATATACATTCACATGCCATCGATGGCTTTTGAATATTTCTTAGCTTCATTAGTGGTTCTGTGCTTCTATTGTGGCAGTCCACTTTGAATGTCTTTTTCTTTTTGTTCCAAAGCTCACTTTGATTGTCAGCACATCAAGATTGTTGGTTTTGACAAGGATAGTAAATACTGTTCATAATTTCCTGCAAAAGACTTGGAGAAAAACAGAGGGAAAAATTTTTACTGAAATTTTCGGTTGATGGCCATATAGAGTTTTGACTTTGGAATCCAGTGAAACTCTAAATCTCAACTTCTGCATCACTGCATCTGGTTGTAATTAGTTTGTACCTTGAGTTTTTAGATTTTGCTCATTGAAAATATTGATCTTTGTCATTGAGCTAACCACTAACTCTTAAGCAGGATGTGGACTTGCCTGATGTTTTGGTTTATCAGAAAATGTAACATACCGATGGTGGTAATTGGAACGGTAAATGACTTGCCAATTTATCATGTGAGTTATAAGCTAAAGTGTTTTTTTTTTTGGGTCCTTATGTAGCGTGTGTTATTGGGCAGTTTCCACCGGGTCTGGCCTTGGCTTTTGAGAAGAAAAGTAGGCGGATTGAGATATCAATCTACTGCCTTGCACGAGCCATAGAGAGCTTCTTTATATGCATGGCTGATGTCGGGTATTTGCCAGAGTCGATGAATCTGAAGAGAGCTGATGTGTTAATTTTTAGCTTGTCAACAGCAATCATAATGCACTGCTACGCACAGGAGAGAGAAGTGTTTCGCTCCAAGTACTTGGATGTTCTTGATTGGGTCTTTGGTGTGCCTCCGCCCCCATGTGAAACCCCTCGCTGCAAAAACAGATGAGCAGTTTGACGGGCTATAGGGTTTAAGAAACGGTTATAGCTGAGAATTCTCTCATCGTGAATGATGAATAGTATTTGTTTGCACCAATAGGGCTAACAGCACCGAGGTGGACGTAGCAAATAGCAATGCATTTTGCATAACAGATTACATAGAATTTATGATTCATCACATCGGCAAAAGCTTTCACGGGTTATAACTTAATGAAGAAATTTTCAGTCTTTAATTATATAATTAAAACAGCATTGTCTGATCTCCAAACAAAGACCAAAAAAGAAAGTCAAAACCCTGATTGGAACCGCAGCCCTATTGGCCGCCGTTTCTTAAACCTCATCGTCATGTAGAAGCATATTATGATGCTGCTCAATTGAATCACTGTCAGCTCAAGCTCTCCTGTGAAAATTCAGGATTTTAGTAGCTAAAATTTCAAAAATAAAGATAAAAGAGAGAAAAGAAGAGAGATAAGAAGAAATTTTAGAATGTAGGAAATGAGTGCAATTGTATTTTCGCCTGTAGCCACTTCTTTTTGTAATAGTTTTGTAATCATTGTAATATCAATTGTCAAATTTTTTAACAAAATAGTTAAAATAAAGACTCATATATACTAAAAGAAATATATATATATATATATATATATAAATGACTTAGATTTTAACTCATATATACCAATTGTAAAAGAAATATATATATATATATATAAACGATTATTAAATGACTTAGATAACTAAGATTTTTTTTTTCGATTCAACTGTAGAAGCTACATCTTTCGAATAATCCATGTCTAAAGATTGACAAAAAATTTTTTGTAGCTCATATAATTTGCCTAAGTTACATTTTCGAGTAAGTTACTCCTTACTAGAAATCTGTATTATCTAATTATTTCTATACATAAGTTTTGATCTAGAATCAAGTTCTTGCTAACATTCAAGCAAATGCATAGGAACATAAATGTAAGTTGAACTTCCAATGTGCATCTTCACTATGAACATGGAAGACATGATGAATTTCACTTCAGCAGTATATTCTAGTTGTATGCTGAGTCTATCTTTAACAACTATATGGCCAAATTACTATAGCTAGCTTAAAACAAGACTTATTGATGACAGATTGTTGTTTGTATGGCTAGAGCTTAACATAAACTAAATTAGCAATCTCAAATTGCCTATCAACCATGTGTCTATTAGCTTGCTTCATTCTATTTTGAGCCTTATACAAATGAAATTTCAAAATTTTGATTGTGGCCTCCCTTGCTTGCAAACTTCTATCCACTTCATCCACTTTAGAATCTCCAGGTAGATATGATTGATGAATGGGAACAGGCTGACCATAGACTATCTCATATGGTATAGTCTAAATGGAAGTGTGAAAACTAGTGTTATACCACCATTATGCTCAAGAGATCCATTAGGACCAATACTTAGGTTGTTTTCATGTCTGCACTTTAGATATGTCTCCAAACATCTGTTGAGCACTTCAGACTATCCATTTGTTTGAGGGTGATAAACAATAGATATTTTTAGCTTGGTTCCTAATAATTTGAACAATTCCTTCCAAAATAAAACTAATGAAAATCCTATCTCTATCAGAGACAATGGTATTAGGTACTCCATGCAACTTGTACACATTGTCTAGATAGGCTTGAGTAACTATAATGGCAATGAAAGGATGAGCTAAAGTGACAAAATGGGCATACGTACTTAACCTATCCATTACAACCATTATAACATCTTTCCCAAATGACTTAGGCAAACTTTCTACAAAATCCATAGACATATAAGCCCATATCTTATCAAAAATTGGTAAAGGTTGTAACAAACCCGAAGAGACAGTTTTATATTTGCATTTCTAACAAATTATGCATTCTCCGATATGTTGCCAAACTACCTTTTTCATTCCTTTCCAATATACCACATTAGTTATTCTCTTCATAGTTGCTTCTACTCCAAAATGCCCTCCATCCACTGAATCATGAAAAAATGTCAATAAATCCTTACTTAACTCCAAATCAACTCCCACCATAAGTTTTCACTTCCTTCCTAACTGACCTGTTTACCAAGTGTACTTAGGAGATTGTCCTGGGTTGTTCTTGAGCTTATGCAAGAAATGTATCAACATTGGATCTTTCAACCAAGATTGTTTAATCTTGGCCATTAGATCATTAGTTACAAAAGATAAAGCATATAACAAGGATGTAGGATTTCAAGAAAGAGCATCAACTGCCATGTTGGTAGAGCCTTTCCTGTAAACAAGTTCATAATCAAATCCCATCATCTTGACAAACCAAAGTTATTAAGCAGGCATATTTGTTTTTTGGTCCAGCAAAAAATTTAAGACTTTGGTGATCTATTGTTATCTAAAAATACCTTTCAGTTAAATAAGCACTCTATTTCTTCACTGCCACTAATATGGCCAAATCTCATTTTCATAAACAGATAGTGCCTGATGTCTAGGAGATAAAACTTTGCTAAAATAAATAATTGGCCTACCATTCTTGCTTAACACAGCACCAATTCCACAACTTGAAGTATCTGACTCAACTACAAAAGTTGAGTTAAAATCTGGCAGTGCCAGAACAAGAGCTGATATTATGGCTTGCTTGAGCTTCTCAAAAGCTATTGTTGCTATTTCTTGCCAATTAAAGGTATTTTTCTTCAATAAGTCAGTCAATGGTTTCGTAATAGTTCCATATCCCTTAATGAACCTGCAATAATACATAGTAAGGCCTAAGAATCCTCTTGATTTTTTAATAGACCCAGGAATTGGCCATTGTTTAACATATTCAACCTTGGTATTATCCATAGCAACTATCCCTTTACTGATCACGAGCCCCAAATACTTTATTTGAGTGCCACCAAAGTCACACTGTTAACCTTGAATTAATCATTATTTTGAAATGATAAAACATTAAAGCTAAATAAACTTGATCAAGATTTTGAAAAAGATTTATTTAGTACATGTTCTTAAGTTTTATATTTTTGGTACTAAATAAATAATATGATTTTCAAAGTTTAAACAAACATTTCTTGGTGTCATATTTCTCAAATCAAATCTACCTTTAAAGATTATTTATTTGAGCTTAAATAAAAGTCCAATTGTTGTTTTTAAAGTGAACTTATTCATTTTAGACTTAATACAATTTTGATAATATTGGTTTTGAGAAATAGATTAACTTAGAAAAGTTGTTTTACAATAACAAAGTTTTCCAACATTGAACTTATTTTATTTTTTTGTATAAATTCATAAGGTTTTAATACTTTAATTTTATATGGTTGGAAAGCTCTTTGAGTCTATTTTCTAATGGATCAAATAAAATGAAAATCCAAATTTTCTAAGAAAAGATTTTGAATTTTTACTAGACATACTGCAATTGTTTAAAAACTGCATAAGGGGTAGATTTGAAAATTTACTATAATTCGTATACAGTGAATTAGGTGATGAACTTTACATGGATAGAAAGCCCTTTAAGTCTAGTTTTTAAATCTTCAAACGATTTGTTATTTGGATTTGTATAACTCAAGATATGATCAAATTAGTAAGTAGAGTACAGAATGGGAGACTACCACCTAACATAGACATGATTGTTCCCTTCTAGAAGGGATCGATCACTTTTTCATACAGAATGATCGCCTCCCTCAAATTTCCAGAAAAGGGATCGATCCCTCCATTAAAGGGATCAATCAATTTTTAAACAGAAAGCATTCCCTGCCCGAAAATAAGCAAAAGGGATCGATCCCCCCACATAGGGGATCGATCACCTAAAGAATAGATCGATCCCCTCAAGCAAGGGATCAATCGGGTAAAGCCATTTATGCATGATTTTTGGGTGTTCTAAAGCTGACCCAATCGATCCCCTAAGGGAGGGGATCGATCTCCTAAGACCCAGAACATTCCAATTGCTACTTTTGCATAATTCCAACAGGCATTTCTTCACTCTAAGCTCCCCCAACGGCTAGTTCCTTAATTTCTCTATAAATTGAGCACTTCAACAACTAAGAAGATTGATGAATCAAGAGAGCAAGAGCCAACAAGTAATATTTTTATTCTCTCAAATAACCAAGAGTTTTTAGAGCTTCAAAGTCTATATCTTTGCATTTATTCTATCCAAATTATTTTTGTTGTTCATTCATCATTTTTTTGTCTATACCATTGTATACTTCAAATTAGCAAACACTCAACCTTTGAGAGGTTATTAGAGTTTGCAAAACACTTAAAAAAAATTTATATTGTGTGCTTGTAAGCTTAAGGGGGAGGATAACCCTTAAGAGTGTGTATTGTTGAGTTTGTAAAGCTTTGAGAAGCTTATTTGTAATCTTCAACAAATAGTGGATTGGAGTCTTGGTGTGGACAACTAAGAGAAAGGACGTAGGTACCTTATGGAGAAGGATCAAACCTCTATAAATCATTGTATTTGATTTCTCTATCCATGTCTCCTTATAATTTATTATTGTTCATATTTGATTTTAAGTTCATTAATTATTATTATTTTCATTATATTTTCATCAAAAGGGCATATTGTCTTAATTTTCATTCAACTATATTGAAATCATTATTTGGAAAGAATTTGAAGAGATCTAATTCACCCCCCTCTTGGATCACCATTTAACCTATAAAGCTAACACACACTTTAAAAGTTTAACAAATAAATGGTTCTAACTAAGACATCAAACATCTGCTGCAAATGTGCTAAATGATCATTCTAGTTTGATGAATAAACCATGATATCATCAAAGAACAACAATACAAATTTTCTAAGGAAAGGCTGAAATACACTATTCATCAAACTTTGAAATGTAAAGGGTGCATTAATCAATCCAAAGGGCATGACCAAAAACTCATAATGCCTTTAGTGAGTCCTGAAAGCTATTTTATGATCATTTGCAGGATCCATTCTAATTTGGTGATAACCAAATCTGATATCCAGCTTAGAAAACCAGCAAGCAGCAGATAATTCATCTAACAATGCTTCTACTAAAGGAATGAGAAGGTTATCTTTAAGTGTGATCTTATTCAACTACATGTAGTCCATACAAAGCCTCTATGAGCCATCTTTCTTTTTCATTAGAACCACTGTAGATGTGAATGAATTGTTGCTATCTCTTATAATTTTAGCCTCTTTCATTTTTGCTACTATCTTCTTAATCTCATTTTTTTTGTACAATTAGGTACCTGCAATGTTTAATCTTGACAGGTTGAGATTTATTTATCAAAGGCATCTTTGATCATAAGGCCTTGTGGAGGTAAATTTGTAGGTGTTTCAAAAATTAGAGAGTATTTTAGTAATAATTCCTGCAAATCATATGGTAAATCAGTTTGTTGACTAAACTGGTGTAACTTATCTCAAGACTGAAAAGATCCAATACCAGATATCATCATTAGTCCACTTGTCTTACTAACCACCTTTAACTTAGCAAACTGCTTACTTGTAGTCATATGTACCTAAACAGCCTTTATTCCTAATAGTTTATACCAGTTGTTTGCTATAGCAAATTGCATGTTCAGTAAGAAGAAATCTCATAAAATAGGTCCTAGTGTCTATAGCCATTGCACCACAAGTACTGCTTCACAGTCCATTAGAGGTAGCATAAAAAAATCAGTATGTTGGACTAGGCCTTGAACCTCCAAAGTCAATGCTTTACTTACATCCTGAGTTGATAATTTGTTACCATTAGCTATAATGACATTGATTCCAGCAATCTTCTGAGTGTTACATCTCAGTTTCTTAATCAAGGATTGATCAATGAAAGTATAGGTACTTTCAGAGTCAACCAAGAACACTACTAATTGGTTTTTGATTCGACCATATAATCTCATGGTCATATGACCTTCAACTCCAATTACAACATATAGGGAGATGATATGCCTGTTCTATATTTCACGATCTTCCTCTTCAATCTCCTCCAAATTGTCTACACTGTCACAGAACTTTTTAGTATCATTATTATTGTCTTCCCTTTCTCAATAAATATCTGGTACAATTGAGCCTTAACACACATGTGGCTTGGTGCAAACTTAATCCCACACCACATACAAAGTCCTTTCTTCATTTTATCATCTCTTTCCTCACAGGTTGGTATTTTGATAACATTGAATTTTACTAAAGTTGACTTAGGTTTACTGGTTGTGGTTTTATAGGTATTTATGGGGTTGGTTGATTTAGTAGGCTAGTTGTAATTTAAGAAAAGATTTTTTAGGGTTGGTAACAATGGGGGTAATGTAGATTTAAAGGTGTAAGGATTATTACGAGATATAGGAAGGGTCGGTACAAGATTCTTGTAAGGTATATAAGGTTTTCTAGGCACATGATATATTAGGGACTCCATCTGTTTGGCCAACTGGTAAGCATGGCTTAAGGATTTAGGATAAAACATTCTAACAGGCTTACAAATCTCAGGCTTTAAATTTCCCAAAAATATACTAAAAGCATTGTCATAAAAAATGGAAAGTAAATTTAATATACTTTTAAACTCCTCATAAAATTCATCAACCGTATTGTTTTGCTTCAACATTACTATTTCTAACATAGGATCAAAGAACTCAGTTTCAATAAATCTAGTCTTCATCTCAATAACATAAGTGAGCCAACTTACCTCTTAAAAACTTTTTTGATTCTTTATGAACCTCTGATGCCACTGTAAGGCTTGTCCCTCCAAATTCATCATCACAATCCTCACTTTCTCATTTTCTTGAGTTTGATCAGCTTCAAAAAATTGTTTGATCTTCAACAACCATCCCTTGAAATTGTCCCCAACAAATTTTGGGCATTCTAACTTAGAGTACTTGGTTGGTACCCTTGCAACTTCCTTTGGTTCACTAGTGGAAAGGGGTCTATAAATAATGACCCTACTACATTCCATATCACCCATGACAGATTTCTGTTTCCTAGCTGATGGTGCTGTTGAATCTCCCATCTCAACTTAATGAAGTGAGATTTGCCTACTGTTCATGATCTTTTCAAACATACCACACATTACTTCTGCAAAAGAATCAATCTTATCATTAAGTTGCTTAATAGAAGTGTCAAAATTGGTCTCCACCCTCTCTAGCTCCTTTTGCATCTGGCCCATGTCTCTCTACAACCTAGTTGTCATACCCTCTGTCATTTGCTAAGAACCGAGGCTTTAATATCACAAATGATGTTGCTCAATTGAACCATTGTCAGCTCAAGCACCCTTATGAAAACTTAGGATTCCAGTAGTTAAAATTTCATAAATAGAGTTAAGGAGAGAAAAAAGAAAAAAGAAGAGAGATAGAAAGAAATTCTTGAATGTAGGAAATGGATGTAATTGTATTTCCTCCTGTAACAATCTCCTTTTGTAGTAGTTCTGTATCAATTTTTTTAACAAAATAACTAACATGTTGATTCATATATACTGACTGTTAAAAAAATGTACAAACGACTTAGATAACTAACATGGCCTTCTTCGATTCAACTTGGAACATATTATAAATTCCATTATTAACTGGAAACTTCCTGCCCGTCTTGGGCCAAACAAGAGCACCTTCCTCGAGATGAAGCTCCAAGAGGGAATGGTGGAACATTCTCATAAACTCCAAATCCGGCTCTAATACCGACGGCTCAGGTGCCTCCTCAGGAAGCTCGACGTAGCCCATGATTCTCGAAGCATCAGAAAACGCTTTCCAATCGACCTTCGGAAATATGTTCCGGGGAAAATCGTGATTGATTTCGACTTGCTTTTCTACCATTTTTTCCACTTCGATCGTGAGAGGGCAACCGTTGGTTACCCCTTGTTTGACGACATGTTGTGAGTTAGCAACCTCATCTGGTTCCTTTGATTCAGTCTTTTCGGTTGTTCCTGTTTCTTTGTTTTGGTTTCTGTGTTCAATATATAACAAACAGCAGAAGTATGACTGTGGGTTCTGCGGAAGGACGAATATAGCAATTTGAAATGTTTGGTGTTGTTAACGATAAGCCCTAGTTCTTATGGCTGGCTTAGGTTTGAGCCCAACTTTAGAACTCAGGCGTAGCTCAAAATATATAAAGTTTTTGTACTAGTAGAAATAAACGGCTACTTGCGTTTTAGTTCAAGTGGTGGGAGTGGTTTAAGATGTTGCTAAAAACTTTAAGTTCAAGTCACAGTACTTTCTGCTAAAAAAATGTTATAGTACTTCCTCTGGTAAAAAAGTTAAAAATAATAATGAAGATCTCATGGTTAATGGTGAAAGTAATTTGATGAGCATATAGTTTTCTTGAATAATTAATGCAAGTAAAGGGTTGTCTTTGATAAAGGTCTAACTAGGTTATGACGTTGAAACTAAATGGTATCCGTCCAATTTAAACAAAAATTACAAAAACAACAAAAGATTACTATTAACATTACTTTTTAAACGTTTATATTTTATTACAATGAGACCATTTTTTTTTTTCTAGTAACATTCCCTATGTGAAATTGTTACCAAATTGCATTAAAAGTAAAAGAAATCCCCGAAGACTATAAAGAATTGAAAATAATTTGTCACTTAAATGAAATGGCACAGGCTGACATCCACATCTTTTTTGTTCTCATTTCTACAATGAAAAATTGAAAGCTGGTTTCTTTGATGGCACAATTAGGAGAATAATTGAGACATATATCTGCAACAGTCACAATCAGATTTAACAATCCAAAGTGTGCAAACACTGAACAATCCAAAACTCAGTCGAAAAATGAAATTCATATCTATAGAGTTCCTTGATTAACTTAATATGAAAGTCCACCACTTGTACAGGCCGAAGCCATAAATTGGGGTGTAAATAATCACTCTCATGGAGTAGATCCTATACCTGCGCACAAATGAGCATTGAGAAAAAAAAAAAAAAACTAATAATCAAATCATCTCCTAAAAAATACTGGTAAATAGTAGTAATTTCCAATACAATTATTTTCCCCAAAGTTCAACAAATTTTCCAGACTCCCAGCTAGACAGAGAAGGGTATTGAAAGAAAACACCATGAACAAACCTAGCACGTGCTTTGAGTATAGATCATACATTTATGAAACCGTTAGAGTAGAGAGAGTTGGATGCTTAATGCGTGTACTGGTTACCGGTCATGCACCAGCAAAAAGTCTAATCAGAAAGCACTCATGGCAGATGGAATTGAACTTACCAACCGATTTAATAAAGAGTTTAATAATTATATATTTATATCTATGGAGTACAAAACAGTTCTAACCATGGCTCTATTGAACCAACCGAGAGTAATGGACTTGAGCTAAATGGGGTAAGCTTGATTTTGGGTACTGTAATGGTAAATGAGTAAGAAAAACTGAAACTCAACCGCCATGTGAAACTAAACCTAAACAGAACCTACAGTCGAAAAATGTTTCACCATCGATCAACCGGTTTTTTCTATTTTCTCCGAAACCAAAATGGTACTTTAGTTAGGAAAAATATAGCATCTTATTACCTTCAAATATGCATCACAGATGGAGGAGAGTTGTAAATGACCTACATACGACGAAATGACAAGAAGAAGAAAGAAGGAAAAATTAATTAACCTTTTTAATCCAGTTCTTCGAGCAGGAAGACCTGCTCTTTCTTCAGCAGTAGCCGGATAATACCAGCGAGAAAAATCACGATCGAAGTAATCCCAGTCAGGCAAAAGTATCCCAGAAATCCCAACCATCCCAAACGCATAAGTTATTATCATTTTCTTCAAAGATAACGTGCATATCCCAACCAACACTATGATCACAGCTAGCGATACTATAGTTGACCTTAGAGCAGCATCATTCGCCATTTGAAATCCAAGTAACAAAAAAAGATGACAGCTACCTGGCTGTACCCAATAATTTAAAGCCTAAAGAAGAAGAAGAAGAAAAAAAAGGGTGTGGGTGTGAATCGTACCTTTTTGGGTGTTTTGCTGAAACTAAAGAAAGAATTAACTGCTTTAAATGCCCATTGTCTCAACGGTTCCTTTCGCTTCTTTAAGTGTTTGTTGGATGAAGTGTTTCTCAAAATTTCTCCAAGCCTAACGTGGTACATGTTTGCATTGCCATGCACCATTTCCCAGTTCAAAATTCAGCTTATTTCTGATTTATTCCTCTTCTCTAATTATAACTCAGTTCTTCAATGCAATGTCTAAACCATAGAAAAGTACTTTAGTAATTTCTCTTCATTTCACCACTATGTTTCCCTAATTTTTTTTTCAATTCAAATTTCAAACAGTCTGTAAGAGATTAAGGTTTCAGATTGACATTACAATAATTCGATTACCATTTGATACTGAAAATTTGCTCATTAAATGTTGATGTTACAATCTAACAAGTAAAAACTACAATTTCGTTTTTGGTGGAAAATTAGGTGCATGTTTACTACCTTAAACTACATAGAACAAAATCACTGGCTTCTAATCAACCGTTAACATAAAAGAAAACTATTTAATACATTGTTTTGCACCAATAGAATTAAGTGATATTTAAAAAATTTAATACTAAATTAATATAATAAATAAACGGTTTATAGCAATATTTTAAATCTTATTTATTAAATTTAAAAATTCTTTTGCCAATGCATGGAATACTTTAGCTAACCATTTGAAATTTGAACAATTTTTTACAATATATGCATGATTGTTGTCAACAGCCATGTTATTTATAGATAAAATATTAAATTTGTAATTTCAATGATTAAATTTTATTCTATAATTTTAAATAAAAAAATCAAATAAAAAAAAATTACGTTGTTAACAAATGGGTTGGACTATACTATGGTCCCTTCAAAAGAGAATCTAGATACTATTATATGGAAAGAAAGTAAGAAACAAGATTTGTTTGTTATACTGGGAAAGAGAAGACCAGAGCCAGAAGGATCAGAAGATTGGTCCAATTCTGCCATGGTTATATACCAACCGTTGAAGTGGATCTTTGGCCTCATTAAACCCACCATGTTTTGGTTTTGAGCCTGCTTGTTCAAATTCGGCTGATCTACAAGCTTGATCTTACCTTACTTCAATTTCAAGTTAAACATAAATATATATATATATATATATATATATAAACTAGCTGAAAACCTAGGTGAAAGCTTTCTAATTTTCATTAGAAAGAAAATGGGATGATGAAAATTAAAAATATTACATATTTAACAGAAACTAGTAATAAAAACCAGTTGATCATTTGTCCTAATGGGATTTGGCAGATTGATTTTATAAATAAAGATTTGATAATAATTCATAGATTCTTCAAAGAAGTCATTTAGTACAAGAAATTAGATATATAATACATTACCTTAATTAGAATCTTTTCCTTGTTTTGCATGATCGATTTTACTGATTTGTATAAGGGGGAATTAAACTTGGATTTTGAAAAGAAACCCTCTGTTCGTTTTTTATAATTACAAATGATTCATTGAAATTGATAAACTGCATTATTTTCTGGTACATAGAATGGGCATAACTCATGAGGAAAGGGGAAGGGATATTGCCATACCGGTTCAAAACTAAAATTTCTATGCCCTCTTAAGAATTCTTTAACTAGTCCAAGAAGCAGAAGACTATTTATTGCATCGTTGCCCCTTGAAATAGTGTGATTAAGAATTATAGCTAATAAACATGATATTCAGGGGTGAAGCCAATAAATTCATGGAGGACCAAAATAGTGAACCAAATTGGAAAAAAGGGTCGAATTTTATATTAAGGGAACTGAATTTTATACTATAATGTTATCATGTTTTTTTGGGGGGGGGGAGAGGCCATGGCCCTTCTGCCTGCCCACCTCCTAGATTTGCCCCTGATGATACTGCCTAGATGCTTATTTGATAAAGAAAGATTAGGTTAACCACTGCAGAAGAAAATATTCACTGAGATGCTCTCAAAGATTAACAACATATATTGTTATGAAGACAGAGATCATAAAAACTTTCTTTCTAATGCTTCCTTGTTTTGTATTTCTATTTTCATTTGTTGTTAATATAAATAATTAAAAATCATAATCTAGTAGGTTACAGCTCATACTAGTTGTTGACTTCAACTATGGTAGAAATTTGACTTTTTTTTTGCCATTATCTAATTGACTTTGAGTAGAATTCATGATATTACATTTTTCCCTAAATATTAAATCATGATGAAATTTTAATAAAAGTTTTATATGCACTAGTTTTTTCTTTTGCCACTAAATTTCATTGGAATACGTAGAGCTGCATGCACAGTTTACGTTTGCTTTGAATATGTTTAACAACAAAATTGTATCATCACGTATTCATGTTGATTGTTGAGGGACTCGATCCACTATATTTATACACTTTATGCTACCTCTTTCTCTTTGGTGAATGCATTTTTGGAGATTGTCACGCAAAAACCAGAAATTTTAATTTGCAATTCGACCATGAGCAAAAACTGTTGTTTTCCATGTATGTTTGGAAAAGCTGCTGCATCAGTCTGGGTTTTGATCATTGGGAAACTTGTAAGGAGATCTCAGCTTGCTTCTTAGCAAAAATGAAGGTTAAAATTCGACAAAAGATTGGCATTAAGGATACTTTATACATATGTATATATATTATGCACATACACTTCACCATGAATCACCTCTACTCTGATATATATTGCAACATTTACATCCCACAATCTGTTTAACTTCAAAATTGGTTGAAATTTAGATTGAACTGTAACCATTCAGGTTGTTTCATAAAAGTGATGTTGAGTTAATTGTTTGTTATTAGTTTGTTTGATTAACTATCACTTTCGCTCTCTCTATCTAGTCTTATCTCTGCTACTGATGTCAATACCAGCCGGAGTCCAAGTCCTAACAGACTGCAAGTGTATGGCTGAAATTACAAGCTACTGGCATCAACTACTAAGCACATTTTTATCCTAGTTAAGCATAAAATAAACCAACTTGCTTCACATGATATTCAATTTCCGTGACATTTTCATACCATATTAAAAATCCCTTATAGTTTGGTGAGTACTGGTTGGGCCAAAATTGACAGTATTGGCTTGTCTCATATGGCTGAAGGAGACTGCAACTTATTATATGCATCTCCAGTGAAAATCTTACAGATTTGATCACCAAATTTATTTTGCCCGTATAGTAAATGGAGAACAAGAATTAAAGAATATGTGCAAGCATTTTATTATTGTAAACACCCAATTTGATTCAGGCCCGGATCAATTAGGCCTTATCCAAATAGGTAAGTTTATGTTTTTTTTTCTTTATTTTATTTTTATTTATTTATTTATTTATTGTATTTTACATTTTTATTTTATTTCTATTTTATTTTTATTTTTATTATTATTAGTGTTTTTTTTATATATATTTTTCTTTTATTTTTATCTTAGATATTTATTATTTATTTATTTATCACTACTATTTATTAATATATATATCTTTATTATTTTTTTTCTGTTAATATTTATAGGTATATCAGATTATATATTAATTTATCTGTTATTTAATTTTAATTTATCTGTTAATTTTTTTGATTTATTTGATTTTTTTTCATTTGATTTTTTTTTATTTATCCGACTGAAAATTGGATTGGGATTCAATCAGAAGAGTCCATGTTGGATTCAATGATTGAATCCCGATCCAAAGAGGAATTAGGATTGATCAGAAACTCTTCTGATCAATCCTTATAAAAAGGATCCTCAGGAACAGAACAAAAAAAAAACAGTGAAAAAAACAGCTACTGGTTGAGAGAAAAAGACATATAGAAGATATTTGAAGGCTAAGAAAGGTTTAGAAGAATTAAAACAGCTTTAGGAATCGAAAAAATTTTTTTGAAGATTTTTGGCGAAATTTTTTTCTGGAAATTTCTAAAAAATTTCCAGATTCCGATGACTTTTCCGGCGGACATTGAATTTTCCAGCGGAGATTCCGGCCAAGTTTGAAGTTTCTGGCCAACTTCTCAGTTTCCGGTGATATTTTCAGAAATCGATCAGTTTTTCGACGAATTTCCGACGAAAAATCTAAATTTCGGTGAAAAATTTCAGAATCCGATGAATATTCAACCAGAGTTCTTCGGACGTTTTAAAGAGAAGGGAGAGAAAAGTAAGGAAGAGAGAGAGAGAGAAGAGGTTCGGTCTGCTGAAAAACGAAGGAACTAGTCTTATATACCCTCCCAAAACGACGTCGTTTTTGCGTTAAATAACTTAGAGAATCCGCACGTTTTGCCAAGATCTGACCCGACTCGAGCGTCGACCCGCTTTTCGATCCGCACGTGTTCTGCCTGCTTGAGCTGTTAGCCAAGCCTAGCCGACATCTTGAGCCGCTTCTCCGAGCCGTTTTTCTTCCTTAAACCGAGCCGAGCCGAGCTGTTCTCCGAGCCGCTCCAAGTTTTTTTTTATTATTTATTTATTTTTATTATTAGATTAGGTTTATTTAATATTCTTTTATTTTTATTTTATTTTTAGTTTACTTTTCTTTATTTATTAATATTATTATTATTTTATTATTTTCCCTTTTATTTTGTTTTATTATTTTATTTTCTTTAAATAAAATCAAAAAAAAAATTTTGGGGAAAAATTGAAAATATCAATTTTTCTTAAAAATAAATTTTCAAAAAAAATTTTTGAGGAAAAGTTGAGAGTATCAATTTTTCTTAAAAATAAATTTTAAAAAAAAAGATTTTTGAGGGAAAGTTGAAAGTATCAATTTCTCTCGAAATTAAAGTTTCCAAAAAAATATTTTTGGGGAAAAGTTGAAAGTATCAATTTTTCTTAAAAATAAATTTTCAAAAAAATAAATTTTTGAGGAAAAGTTGAAAGTATCAATTTTCCTCGAAATTAAAGTTTTTCAAAAAATATTTTTGAGAAAAAGTTGAAAGTATAATATCAATTTTCCTTAAAAATAAATTTTCAAAAGATATTTTGGGGAAAAGTTGAAGGTATCAATTTTCCTCGAGATTAAAATTTCTAAAAAATATTTTGAGAAAAAGTTGAAAGTATCAATTTTTTCTGCACAAAAACAATCATTCCTTTCTTCCTTTTAATTTTTTTTAATGTTAAATAATCCGACGATGGATCCTCTGTAGGTGAAGGGATTTTCTCAATTTTCTGTTAAAAATATTAGAGTCAATTGAGAATAATTTTCAATAGTTAATTATTTGGTACAATTTTAAGGCTCATTGAATAACACAAATTTAAACTGGTACCATCTTTTGACAGGCGTTGTGAGGGTGCTATAACCTTCCTCACACGTAATTGAACTGCCGAACCATGTTCTGGTTAGTAGACCTAAACCTATTCTTTTAGGAACCCTTAAATTTAGGTGTTCTCTGAAAAGACAGATTCTTTAGGTGGTCAATCGCACCTAGATAAAAAAGATTGGTGGCGACTTCCTTAAGTCAATGTCTAGCGATAGATCTCCGGATCTAGACGTTATGACAATTATGGTCTATCATTGTTACTGGTCATGGCTTTGGCTGCAAACATAATTGATGACTTCATACTTCTCCTTACAGGTCTTCTTTTAATACTACTAGGATTTTGATTGTACAGAATGGTGGCTAACTTAAAGTCAACTAGATTTCTTGCCATTTCTTCTATCATCTCATGGTCCTGATTAGGTTATCCATTAGGGACTTAAACACAAGTTTTCTGAAATGGGTTTCCAACCGTTCCTTTATATTTTCTGAATTCCTGGAGACAAGCTTAATCGATAAGCCATCCTCGTCAAGTTTTTTAGTGAATGATACGAATTAATGTGGATTACAGGGAGGATACTGTGGCTTTAAAAATTTGGAAGAAGTTACAAAAAGAAAGGAAAGGAAAACAGCAGAAATTAAAACTATTCAGGGGTTGAATTCAACCGTTGGGGGAATTTTTACTTGCAAATAAAAAGTCGGACGAGATCTTTGGCATGATATGTCGGCATGCAGATATTGGGATCATGAACGTGGCTGATTAAGGCCAAAAAGGTGAATGCCAGGACTTCAGATTTTAGATGCATTGGTTGGAAACCTGCTGAAGCAAGCAAATCAGTTTGTTTAGCTGACACTTGAAAACGTAGCAGATCATATATTAAAAGTTAAAACTAAAAATTTTAAAAAGTTTTATATGACATCACATCTTTATTTATTCAAATCACTCTCTGGTCCACCCGACAAGGAACCTTGGTTGAAGGATCAAATTCTCTATTACTATTCCTTGTGTATGGAAAGTCCAAACATTTACTAACTAATTTGAAGGAGAGACAATGGGGGGTTTTACTTTTACAGTTTAAGGTTTGTGTGGAAAGAAAGGAAAAAATTATAGCCAAAAATGGTATCTCTCACTCTTGTGGCCGTTGGCAATTGACATTGACACTGACTACATTGGCAAATAAAACAAGGGTTTAGGTTTGAAAGAGCTTAGCTTATGAATGAGGCAAGTTGCCAATCTTGGAGAAGTAACAACCAAGAAATTAATGCAATTTCAAAAATACCCCAGGAATTAGCTCAAAGTATTAGATTTAGTATATATTTGACCTTAGAGTGGTCATTGTTTTTTCAAAAACTGGAAATCTGTAGGATATATTATTTGCTTACATCCATCCCCAATTGTAACCAAATTGAAAAGAAAAATGGGTTTCATTCCCTGAGCAATTATATGTAACTAGTTGATTGAATAGTAGAAATTAGATTCAGTTAACATGATCTGAGACTCACTTTTAACAGGTTTTGGTGGACTTTTGCCATATTATTCATAGACTATCTCTGCCTAGGTTGAATGATTACAAATGCAAAGATACAATTTCTGATGAATGATTCTCATGCTGTCTAAATTTGGTTTTCGCAAAATTTGGGTTGATAGCTTTTATTTCTTTAATAACCAAACTTTAAGAAGAAGAAAAAAAGAGAAAAAAACATTGGCTTGTGCTAAAGGATAACCTTCTGCTTTAATTCTTTGTTTTAAAAGACAGAAGGATAGCCAAGAAAAATGGAAATTCTGCAAAAGAACACGAAGATGAAGACAAGTGCTGGCTAGCAACAAATGCAATCGAACTATTCATTGTTGAAGAATGTCTCTTGTTACTTGTTTGCAGAAAAAACAGGTGTTGGTTTGGGGGTGTTTGCTAAACCAACTTCTCTTCTCATGTACAATCTTGGGTTAAAAAAAAAAATCAATTTTAATCGATTTACACGATCATCTCTAAAAATAACATCCAAAAATATTAATATTTAAATAACAACATTTATAATTTTTTTTCTTATTCTTAACCTACGAACTCTTTGTATAAAATATTAAAAGATGTGTTTATTAATATCTTGGCTGCTATGACAATTTTACCTCCGAATAAATTGTGTTGAATGCTTCTTTCATGGAAATAAAATGAGAGAAGAAATTACAAGATGATCAGTCATTTATTTTAAAAAAACGTTGGTAAATGTCTTAATTCAAGTTCCATAGTTGTGAGATAGACATAAATAAAAAAAATTCATATTCTATTTTTTTTACCAGTAAAAATCATATTATATTTTTTGAAACTTATATAATCAATAAAAAATTTTAAAAAACTAAAACAAAATTAATTAATGCTACGGCCTTTACTCGTGGCACGAATTATCGTCTTATACTTGTCACAACATGTCGTCATGTACTGGATAAAAAAATAATTAATAAATAATGTTGTCCAATTTATAATGTAAATTATTATAGATATTGCACATTCACAATCTAAGTGAAAATAAAAAAAAAAATGAATTTTCTACAATCATATAATTTTCTAATAAAACGTTGAATTTTTAATCTTCATGATCAAAAATCAAACTCAGATAACTTCAAATACAAAAAAATAATAATAATAAATTGAAAAAAATTATATTTTTTAAAATATTATGTTTAGGAAACGGGTACAAGTTAATTTTTTAAAAAAGTAAAAGATATAATTATTTTTAATTACATTCTATTATTAAAGTTTTAATTTAACTTTAAATATCATCACAATAACTTAATCAATCACTTTAATATTAAAATAAATATATATTTATTTCAGTGCTTAGGTTCTCTAAATTTAAGCATCATCTAAAATAAGTAGTACGACGTTAGGGATTTCATGAAACCATGCAAACAAATACTACGAGGAAGCAATACACATACTCCTTCCCTTGCGTGCGTGAAATCGTTTCCCTTTGACCAATTTGGCATAGCCACGTTTTAAGATATCCGATTTGCATTATCTCTGGAAACCTTGAAAATACATTTCTGCCATTTTTCTCGTATTACCGGATATATCTACCCTAGATTTTAATCTTGATCATCGGCTGCTACTTTATGGTTTTGTGTTGAAACTATGTGAAAACTTCGGATGTTTAGTATTAAGGTAAAGCATTTTTATACTATTTAACTGAAACTTTAAGGCAATCTTTTTGGTCTTAATATATATAGGCTTAGCTAGTTTTGATTGAGATTGAGTTTGTAGTTATCATTTCACATTGTGGTTGTGATTGGTGATTTAAATTTAAGCTTGAGAGAATCTTAATCACAATTGTAAATCTCGATATATAAATTTATTATTTTAAAAAAAATTTATTTCAATTAACTTTCTTTAATCACAATTTTATTTTATTTGATATTGTGTTTATGGTCAAATTTATAATTGCAATCAAATTAATGCAACTCCAATCACGATGTTAAAATGAAGTTAAATATATTACTTTTTTATATGATAATAATAAATAATAATAATAAAAGTATGTTTGTACATAAAAAGCAAATATCAATTTTACTTTCTTTACATCTGTGTATTATATGTAATCATAATGTAAATTATGTTATAAGCGTATATAAAAATATCATAAGTGATTAATTAATTTAATTTATTTATATAATCATCTTTAAAATGTAATATTTAAAAGATCTGGTATTTAAATTTTAATATCTATAATCTCTTTCATTAATTTTAAATTACGATTTTTTTTGTATAAAAAATAATAACATAATAATATTGTAGCATATAATATTTAATAATTAATTACCTAGATAAATTAAAAGCAATGGGAGGATCGCTAGTGTAGTGAAATAAGCTAATAAGGAAGAGGTGTCACAATCTTAATGGCCAAACAAAAATTGTGGAACATTTTTCTATACTACTTATTAATTAACTATTAAGGATAGGAAGTAACACTACTAAGACTGTGTATAAATAGCATGCCTTGTGAGATTTGGTGGTGACAGAGAGAAGCCAAGCAACTAAAGCAAAGGAACTTAAGCAAATATAGAGAGAATAGAAATTAACAAGAACATGGGGAGATCTCCTTGTTGTGATGAGAATGGCCTCAAGAAAGGACCCTGGACTCCTGAAGAAGACCAAAAGCTGGTTCACCACATAAAGCAACATGGCCATGGTAGTTGGAGAGCCCTGCCTAGGCTTGCAGGTTCAAATTTTAATCATAATTATAATCTCTTTCATTATTTTCTCCTTTAATTTATTTTCTTTGAAGAGGAGGTCTTTTCATTCCCTTCTATTAAAAACATAAAATTGTCATTGCAGGTCTCAACAGATGTGGCAAGAGCTGTAGGCTAAGGTGGACAAATTACTTAAAGCCTGACATCAAGAGGGGCAAATTTTCTCAAGATGAAGAGCAAACAATTCTGCATTTGCATTCCATTCTTGGAAACAAGTAATTATATTTGCATCAAAATTTGATTCATATATAAAACTAGCGAAAGTCACTCTCTTTTTCTGTGTTTTAATTCTGATATTCTTGTTTTTGGTTAAAGGTGGTCAGCCATTGCAACGCATTTACCAGGGCGCACAGATAATGAAATCAAGAACTTCTGGAATACCCATTTAAAGAAAAAGCTGATTCAGATGGGGATTGATCCAATGACCCATCAACCAAGAACTGACATCTTTGCAAGCTTGCCTCAACTCATAGCCCTTGCTAGCCTTAGAGACCTCGTGGAGATCAGTACTACTCATCCATTAGATGAGCACGCTGTAAGATTACAGGCAGAAGCTGCTCAATTGGCTAAGCTTCAATACCTACAAATTCTTGTCCAATCTGCAGCTACAACGAGCAACAATTCTTATTCTCAAAATGGCATTGCAGACATGGAAGCTTCCAACTTATTAAATTCATCAGTTCCTCATATTAAAGAAAACCATGTTCTTCCATTTTCACTTGGAAATGCTACCTCTCAACCACTCCACCATCCTACTCTATTATCTCACTTACCAGACCCACAAGTCCCTTTCAGTTTCCAAACATCGTTGAATGGTGAGACGGGCCACTGTTCCAACTTTACAATGGTCAGCCCAGGAGATAACCAAACCGATAACTCATCATCATGGCTTCTTCCATCCCTTACCCTTCCTCCAACAGTAACCGAGACATCACTCAGCAATCCAGGAGATGCAAGCAGTACTACTAGCTACAATAATAATGGAGCCGCTTCTCCCTACTGGCCTGAACTCTATTTCGAGGACTCTGTCATGCATGATATTTCTTAAATTATATTTAATTAAAAGATTGATACTCTTGGAGTTTGCTTGTCCCATTGTTTGATGTTACTGTAGATAAACATTGCAACGATCTCATGCTTTATTACATGTATAATTAACCTCCAATACCCAAATATAATCTTTCTTCATATTTATACTGCTTATATTTATACATGTAGGCAATAAAGTATTTAATGTGTATGCATATTTTATTTATTTATTTATTTTTATAAATATAATTATAAATATAAAATATACATTATTATCGACTTGAATTAAGCTTAAGTTTTAAATGGTATACCCAAGATTCGATCCTTTCTAAAGGAATTTGTAATTTAAATTCAAATTTATTATCAAACCTCATATTTATCATTAAATGTTCTCAAATTTCAAACCAGTTTTCAAATTCGAATAAATAGTTAAAACATTAAACATGTCTAGTTGTAGAGTGTAATTTCTCAATGTTTTACATAGAAATGTTAGGCAATCCTCTTGCAAATTGTTGCTAAAGTCAGAAAAAAAAAATGCAGCTAATAAAAAAATATAAACTACAACAACTTTAAAATTTGACAACACTAACCAAAGAAATACTGCCCACTCATGCTATATATATAAGACAGCTTAAATTTTTTATGGTGCCAATTTTGTACGGCAAGACAAAATAGAGGAAAATTCTCTTTTATATTCTTAATAAATATTATGATTGTTTATGATCATGAAAAACTCATGATGTTGCCACTCGAAGCCACGGATGAATTGTTGTCACCGCCAATTTTACATATACATATATATATATATGTATGTATGTATATATCTCATCTTCTAAACCAGAAAAATCAAATTATTGCAAAAGATTTCGTTTAACATATATACTATATAACTGCATTGACATAAGAAACTTTGAGTAGTATTTAATATAAAGGGTAGGATTAGGTAATGAATATTTTCCTTTCTCTTTCAAGTAGGGATAATATAAGGGAGGAGAAGAGAAGAAACCTAACCATATCCTGTTTTTCTATATGTTGCTTTGACAAGCATGACCAACTCGTCTTTAATCAAGATTTCAAGGCATCTTTCTCTCTCGCAGAAAAGATACAACTGGACGAGCACTCCATTTGGTAGTTGACATGTGCTTCATATTGGCTTTTAATTCTGAAGACTTTGTAAATATATTGGATTGGTTAATTTGAAGGTATAACATAGTCAATCCCTTGAAAGAAAAGAAATCAAGCTCTCTAACTACCCTTAGAATGAAAACTATATCTTTGCTCTTGCATGCAAATAAACTTTTTTAACCTCGGACTTAACTCAAACGGTTCATTTACCTCTGCATAGTAGATAAATTCTTATAAAAATGGAGATTGATCTCCTGCACTTGCAAAATCTTTTTTCTCATTTCTTTCCTTAGACTTTGGCTACCCTTCTACCGAAAAAAATGCTTTCCTTTTCTTTAATCCTAAGTCCTAACTAGTACGAATATCCTAAGACCTTAATCAAATTAATGCATTATTTGCTCTAGAATTTAAGCTTTGCTTGGTACGGAAGATGGAAAGAAGTGAGGATAAAAATTTTCTTAATCTAATGGGTTAAGCTACAAACTAGTATAGTTCTTTGTAAAGGTTCTGCAGCTTCCATGGAGATGGGGTATGAAGTATTGTTGGGATATTCTTGGATGCAGATTTAGAGAGCGATGCGCTTGGTTGGCAGTATATATCTGGTACTCTTCCAGATGGTCGTCAGTTTGACCGAATAGATAATCCACAGGTTTGGCTGAAATTTGTCAACTGTCTTGCAGATTATCTTTGCTAGTTGACTCCTTATGCACACCCTAAAGTACATACATATTTCTTCTAATTATAATGATATAATTATGTTTCTATTTTTTGAACTTGTTCGGTATACTTAAGCTGTATTGCATAACATATGTACATTTTCATCCATTCAAAGTTTTCTTGGATCATATATAGCGACTAAATCTTGTAATTTATGTTATTGTATTATATTTCGTATCAGACATGATTTTAAATATAACACAAATAATTTTAATACGAACATGATATAAATATTTAAATGACACGAATAATTAAAAGACGAACACGATAAATTTATTCTATGTGTTACACATGACACGATATAACTAATATATTTTAATTCGTTTTAAAAATGAGTAACACGATACAACATAATACAATTAACACGATTATACATGATTAACATAATTAAACGCAATTAACACTAAAAATCTAATCAATAATTCAACATTAAGTCAAAATAATAATATAATAAAATACTAAAACATGATTATATGCATGTTAGAAACGTGTCCTTTATATGTGTTGATATGATAATATAATTAAAATACAATTAATTAATTAATCATATCTTAAATGTGTAAAACACAAAACACGATATTTATAACATCATATCTTAAATGTGTCGATATAATTAAAATATGAAATACGATTATAGAAAATATAATTTATTACATGTCATTTTCGTATCATGTGATCATATCGTATCTAAAATTACAATGAACAAATTTGATCCAAACGGTGAATATGTCCGGAGGTGGCCTCCTGAACTTGCAAGACTAACAACTGATTGGATTCACCATCCATGGAATGCTCCTGAATCTGTACTCCAAGCTGCTGGAATTGAGCTCGGATCAAATTACCCTCTGCCTATTGTAGGAATTGATGCTGCAATAGCCAGGTTGCAAGAAGTCCTTTCAGAGATGTGGCAGCAAGAAGCAGCTTCAAGAGCTGCTATTGAGAATGGAACTGCGGAAGGCCTTGGAGACTCTTCTGAATCAGCTCCTTTTGTCTTTCCTCAAAACATACAAATGGAGGAAAACCTTGAACCAGCTAGGAACAATGCTCCAGTTACAACCCGACGATATGAGGATCAGATGGTTCCTAGCATAAGGCGAACAGGAAGAACCTTATTCGGATCTTAGAACTTTAGCAGAAGATACACAGCAGAAGTTCCAAGACATGTAAATATAAATCAAGAACCACAATGAGACGCATTAAACCAAGGAATTACGCAAACAGTTCGTAACAACGACACTTTTTCGCAATTTAATTTCCGGGTGGGAAATGCTGAGGATTCCGTAGCAAAATCTTCTAGTATTAGTAGTAGTTTTTCCGGAGATTGTCCAGAATTATTCTCATTTTCTGCTCATAGCTGAGGTAAAAGTTATCCTTTAATTGGTGTCATACAGAAATTTGGAGGCGAGCTCCTTGTAGTTGGAGAATGCCCAGTTTTGTGGGCTGATGGTATGATAACATGCCTTTTTATCTACCCCATCTGTTGTCACCAATCTTACTTGATTAGCAGTTGATCTTCTATGTGTATGAAACTTGAAATTGATACGGCTGCTCAGCGTCTATCATTTTCCTCTGTTATACCATCTGCATACTTCTGCTGTATAGTAAAACCAGGTTTGTCTTCTTTATAAGAAAGGTAAGAGAGTCGTGGTAGAAATGTGTAGTTCTCTAATAAAACCAGGTTTCTGTATTTACGTTTAACTGATTAGGAAGCTATTTTATTGTAATTCATCTGTTTGTTTTTCCAGCTTTTACCTCATTACAGCTATAGGTTTGAAAAAACATCAGAATGCGGCTCTTTGGATTGGTGCGAGCCTGTGACCTTATATTTGCCACATTTCTGTGATTCATATTTGTGCTTTTTTGGTTTTGGAAGTTCTTAGAAATAAAAGCATCGATCAACAGACCAAATTGAGTGAGCGCCCTCAGTAAAAAACCTGTTCTAACATCTCCATTCAATTTACCTTTATCACTCAAAAGAACTGCTTTTGAAAACAATGAAATTTATGCTTACAAAGCCAGTGCATTATTTACCAAAATGGACGTTTGAGATTGAACACTAACCTATGCCATGAACTTTACAAAAGGTTCCAGCACAAAATCAACCCTACTGCTCCATTAATATCAAATTGGACCTTTAAGCTACCGTTATGACCAAATCCAAGCATAGGCTAGGATGCGAAGCGTGATTACGTATTGAAGAAAATGCAAAGTGTAAAGCTAATCACATATCAGATAGCAAAAGATCAAAAAACAAATTAAGACAACAAAAAATTGAAACACAAAAGAAACTTGAA
Source organism: Durio zibethinus (assembly GCF_002303985.1). The sequence goes on along the minus strand of NW_019167949.1, from coordinate 4,325,587 downwards.
GTCATAAGACTATAAAATAATAGATTCAATTACGTTTAAACAGAAGAGAACACAGTAAAAGTCTGAAAACAACTGATGAACAAATTGATACAAGCCATAGGTCACAATCCCCTTTCCTACCTCGACAAGCCCATTCTTTAATCTTACCTCTGCCCGACCTTCATCCGCTTTTGATTGCTCACTCGGATTATCAAATAACAAATTTACAAAATGGAATGTATCAGTGGCAGTTGACAATAGAAGTTGCTAACAGCAGTAGGTGATTAGGAAAAGGAGTTATGCTTCTTGAAACTAACCATAAATATATAAAAATCCAGTCGCATAATAAGCAAATCATAGCAATTCAAATGTGCAAATACATATATATTCACATATTAAATCACAGACACACATGCAAAGGACTTACCTCCTTCCTCTGGCAGATCCGAGGTCCATAAGGTGAGATTATCCCTAAGAAGCTGCATAATAAGGGTGCCATCCTTACAAGATTCTTCATTAAGGCTATCAAGCTCTGCAATAGCCTCATCAAATGCTTGTTTAGCCAGATGGCAAGCCCTGCTCAGCTATTGCGTCACATTATATAGAAACTAACTAATAAAGTAGAACTCATATCAGTAGCTTCATGCTTCATCTATAATTATTAAAATAAGTAAACAATAAACCATGATTATTGAGGAAACTATCTCTGAGATTAGCACCAAATGAAAGGAAATATTAGCATTGCCATCATTCTCCCCAATGAAAAGAAATTTTCAAGTGGATTACATGTATGTGTGTGTGTGTGTGTGTGTGTGTAAATAAGAGGGATGCATTCTAATCACTCTGGAGAATTTAATATCTCATGGTAGAAAACAGAGAAGTTCAAAGCCAGGCCAAGTCTAATTGGGTGAGTTGGAGGCAAATCTGAGCTTGCAACGGAGGTAGCAGCCTACAATATAATACTGCATCAATTCCGTGATATGAAATTAAAATAGAAGAGGGCTGATGAAAGATAAAAAAATAGAGCAAAAACAAAAAAAAAAATAAAAATAAAAAGTTGGGGGGGGGGGGGGGGGGGGGATTTTCACTCACCTCATAAGCTTTAAGCGACTGATCAGTAGCTTCTTTACGATCATCTCCTGCTTTAAATTCCGTCAAATAACGAAAATAATCTCCTTTCCTGTTAAAGAAAAGGCAACAAATAAGGATATATTCATACCTACTGCCTACAAAAACACACAGGCAAGTAAGATAATCCCCACATCTTAAAGTAGAAAACAGACGATTCCCCTGTTGAGGAAGATGGAATAAGATGCTTATCAATGACGGATGGTTTATCATTGCAGATCTTCAACCCTCTGCCTGTACTCCTTTATGCTCCTCCTTCTGTTCAATTTAAAGACAATATCAGTCACGATGCCCTTCTTCCTCCAATCACATTCTTTTATCCCACAGACAACAGATTTCTCTCTTCCACAGTCAGTTAAACATCCAACTTAGCAACGCTCTTCATGGCCTCGACCATCTCTTCAATAATAAAAAAATCATCACCAAAAAAAATTGAAACTATCAATTAAATCAGAGGAAATAAAGGATTAAAAAATCCTCCTCCTGTCCTTCATGCAATTGAAATAAAATAAAATAAAATTCGAGAATAAACAGAGAGATCCTCCAAATCAAAGGGTAAAAAAATACACATATCAACAAAGAGATTTGTTTTGATGAGTAAAAAACAATAAAATTTACCGTCATATCTTTCAGCTTGCTCAACGAGACTTGCCAAGTAAACTTGTTGCTCTCTTTCCTTCTCCATCGCCTCTTTCTTTCTCTATTCGAGTCTTTGCACTCTGGCTTTTGCGGCTTGGGAGAGCAGGGGTAAGGAAAGTAACTGCCTTTTAGGAAAAGTAGGTTTAGTTGCCGTTGCCGGGGACTCCATTCTTCAGACTTAGAATTTTAAAACCTACTGTTTTAAATTTATAATGTTTTGACAAGTTCGTTTATTTCAAAAATTTTGAAAATTTGCTTGAATTTAATACGTTTAATGTGTGAATTCTTGATATTTTAAGTTTATTTCATATGGGATATGAATGCTACGCAAAGCCCTGCAATTCCATGCAAGATTAGACCACTCCTAATTCAAGTAGTACTCAACCATTCGAGAAGGAAGTTAGCTGAATCCAACTAGTAATAAGAATTCTATAAGCATTTAGCTAATGAAGAATTCTACTTGAACAATGACGCCTACATTTATTCGGCTAAGAAGAGATTTTATTACAAAATGATTCTTTGATCATTTTAAAAGAATTTAAATGTAACATAAATACTTTACAAGAGATAATAATTAAAGTTTTTATTTAAGAAGAATTTTTAAAGATTTATTTCAAGAGTTTGAACTACAAGCAACACATCAAGAGGCTTGCTCTTGGATATTCAAAGCTTATTCGAAACTCCTATCAACATTGCAAGATGATGATAAGGCATGACACATGAGCAATGAAGATCAATCAAGAAACCTCATTCGGCCAATGCAATCCACAATTGAAGACTCTATGATCAATCAAACTACTTCCAAATTAAAATAAAGTTTAATCTTTCAAGAGTTTGAATTGTAAAAGGACTTTGTAATCCTAATTCCCTTTAACCAAACCTATGCCTACAAATAGGTTGGTTCTTTTCACTTGCAAATCATTCAATTTTTTTCCTACTCTTCTCTTCTTTTTTTTTTTTTTGTAGTTTTTGTTTTAAGTTTTCTTTAGTTTGGCTAGAATGACAGACTAATCATAACAAAATTGTTTTTCTTAAAATTTTCTTTAATACAAGTTCTCTTCTTTAAATTCAAGATTCCTTTTTTTCATAAGCACAAGCATTCTTTTCTTTAAAGTTTCAGTTTACAATTCTTGTTGCAATATTTCTTTTTCAACCAACTTTAATCTTTCTTTACAAAAGCATTTTGTTTTCTTTAGTTTTCTACTATATTTGACCATCCCGTGAACTACCAAGAGATAGTTGGATAGTTGGTTTTTGGCCTATACAAGTTTTATTTACATTGTTTTCATTGTTTACTTTTACTTGCAATCAACTAATCTTTTCCATTCATTTAATTATAAGGTTAGTAAAAAATCAATTTTGATACTTGATTTCACACCCAACAATTAAATTATAATTCTCATGGGAATGATAATCTACTTATTCACTAATATTACTTGTTGCAATCTGTGCATTTGGAAGTTATATCAAAAGCAGCAATCATGGTTTTCATGTTGTTGTTGGGAATTATGTCGGTGTTTGAAGATTAATATCAATAAGGATTTTTACTACTTTGTAATTTAAACACTTTTATTTTTATTTGTTTGATCTGTTTTGATTTTTTTTTGTTTGCATGCGTAGATCTCATAGTGTTGATTTAGCTTCATTAGACAAAGAAATTGATAGAACATCATAAACATTTAAAGAGAGAGCAAATAGCTACAACCAATCCAATGGTAAATCCAACAAATAAAGGTTATAAAACTTTGAAGGACTATGCCATTCCTACTCCTGAAGGATTTCAAATAGCGATAAGAAGATCGATGATCCAAAGCAACAATTTTGAGATAAAGCCTTCAATCATTCAAATGGTCTAAACTTCTATTCAGTTTAGAGGATTACCTAATGATGAGCTAAATCTTTATCTCTGTAACTTTTTTGAATTTTGTGATACATTTAAATATAATGGAGTTTATGATAATGCTATAAGATTAAGATTGTTTCTTTTTTCTCTTAAAGATAAAGGAAAAAGTTGATTGTCTTCACTTCCATTCAGCTCCATCACCATATAAGACAACCTAGTCCAGAAATTCCTTAAGGGTGTGGAAAACAAGACAGGGATTCTCTACAATAACATCGTAGGCCAATTGAAAGGGATGTAGCGCAGCTTGGTAGCGCGTTTGTTTTGGGTACAAAATGTCACGGGTTCAAATCCTGTCATCCCTACCTATTACTTCTCCTTTGAGCAGTAAGGAGGGAGCCATTTATACAACTTGATGGCAAAACCTTGTATGATGTATGAGAAGATAGTAAGAATTATTGTGCAAGTGTCGACACCATGGTCTTTCATAATGGCTCTAGATTCAGATATTTTATAATAAGCTGACACCACCTATGAGAACAACTTTAGACTCAACCGCTGGAAAAGCCATAATGGGTAAGTCAATGGTAAAAATATACAAGTTAATTGAGAAGATAGCTGCAAACAATTATCAATGGGCTATTGAGAGAAAGGTATATAAAAAAACTACTGGGGCTTATGAGTTAGATCACAATTAGCTAGCCTTACCAAAAAGATAGATGCCCTAGGAACCCAATCCCTAGTAGCTACCAAAAATGAATTTTGGATGGCTTAGACAGGGACGATTGGGGATTGGGTTCATTTTTGGTAGCTATTTGGGATTGGGTTTCTATGGCATGTATCTTTTTAGTAAGGCTAGCTAATTGTGATGCAATAAAAGTGAGTGCATCTAACTTATAAACCTCAGCAATTTTTTTATTTACTTTTCTCTTAATACCCCATTGATAATTGTTTACAGCCATCTCTTCAATTAACTTGTATGCTTCCTTCACTCATTTACCCATTATAGCTCCTCAAACGGCTAAGTCTAAAGTTGTTCTCATAGGTGGTGTCAGACCATTATAGAATATATGAATCTAAAGCCGTTATAGAAAACCATGAGGTGAAAACTTGCATAACAGTTATTTGTATCTCTCCCACACATCATATAGGGTTTTGCCATCAAGTTGTGTAAATGTTTTAATTTTGTTCCTTATCTTTGCCATTTTGGTAGGCAGAAAGAATTTGGCGAGAAACTTCTAGACTAAATTGTCTCATATGGTAATGGAGTTGGATGAAAATGAAGATAATCAACTTTTTGAATTATCCTTGAGAGAAAAAGGAAACAATTTTAGTTTTATAACATCATTAGAAACTCTATTATATTTAAATGTATCCCACAGTTTAAAAAACTTAAAGAAATGAAGATTTGGGTCATCATTAGGTAATCTTCCAAATTGAATAAAAGTTTGGACCATTATTGAAAGCTTTATCTTGAAATTGTTGGCTTGGATCACTAGCTTTCTTATTGATGGTTGAAATCTTTTAAGATTAGGAACATCATAATCCTTCAAAGTTCTATGACCTTTATTTGTTGCATTTGTCATTGAATTTGTTTTAGGTGTTTGCTATTTCCTTAAATGCTTAAACATTCTTTCAATTTCTTTGTCTGATGAAGCTAAATCAACACTACAAGATTTATGCATGCAAACAAAGAAAAGATTAAAAATAGATTAAACAAATAAAAATAAATGTGTTTAAATTACAAAACAGTGAAAATCCTTAGTGGTATTGATCTTCAAACACCAATATAGTCCCTAACAATGGCGTTAAAAACTTGATTACTTCTTTTTATATAGCCTCCAAGTGCACAAATCGCATCAAATAATACTAGTGAGTAAGCAAGTATCGTTCCCATAAGAATTATGATTTAATTGATAGGTACGAAATCAAGTACCAAAATTGATTATTTACTAGCCTTATATTTAAATAAATGAAAAAGATTGGTTGATTGCAAGTAAAAGTAGATAATGAAAATAATGCAAATAGAACTTGTAAACTATCAATTATTACTTGGTAGTTTAAGGGATGGTTGAATATAGTAGAAAACTAAGGAAAACAAAATGCTTTTGTAAAGAAAGATTAAAGTTAGCCCAAAAAAAAAAAGATTGCAATAAAAATTGTAAATTGACACTTAAAAAAAGAAAAAAAAAAAAGAATGCTTGTGCTTATAAAAGAAAAAAGATCTTTGTCATAACGTCTAGATCCGGGGATCTATCGCTAGACATTGACTTAAGAAGTCGCCACCAATCCTTTTATCTAGGTGCGATTGACCACCTAAGAAATCTATCCTTTCGGGGGAACACCTAAGTTTAAGGGTCCCTAAAAGAATAGGTTGGATCTACTAATCAGAACAGGGTTCGGGAGTTCAGTTACGTGTGAGGAAGGTTATAACACCCTCACAACGTCCATCAAAAAATGGTACCAGCTTAATTTTGTATTATCCAATAAGCCTTAAAAATTTACCAAGAAATTAGTTGTTAAAAATTATTCTCAATTGACTTTAATACTTTTAGCAGAAAATTGAGAAAATCCCCTCACTTCAAGAGTATGCAAGAAAACTACTGTTTCACTTGCAGAGGCTCCATCGTCGGATTATTTAACATTAAAGAAAAATTCAAGAAAATAAAAAAGAAGAAAAAATGATCGCTTTTGTACAGAAAAAATTGATATTTTCAATTTCTCCCCAAAATATTTTTAAAAAAATTTAATTTCGAGAAAAATTGATACTTTCAACTTTTCTCAAAAAAAAAAACTTTATTAAAAATTTATTTTTAAAAAAATTGATACTTTCAACTTTTCTCCAAAAATATTTTTTAGAGAGCTTATTTTCAAAGAAAATTGATATTTTCAACTTTTCCTCAAAAATATTTTTTTTAGAAAGCTTATTTTCAACGAAAATTGATACTTATTTTCAAAGAAAATTGATACTTTCAACTTTTCCTCAAAAAAAATTTTTTAGAAAGCTTATTTTCAAGAAAAATTGATACTTTCAACTTTTTCTCAAAAATATTTTTTTTGAATTTTATTTAAAAAAATAAAAATAAAAATAAAATAAAAAATAAAATAAAAATAAAAAATATTAAACAAATCTAATCTAATAAATAATAATAATAATAATAATTAATATATATATAAAAAATGAAAAAAAAACCTGAAAGCGGCTCGGCTAACGGCTCAACTCGGCTCGGCTTGAGGAAGAAAAATAGCTCGGAGACGCGGCTCGACTTGGCTCGGCTCGGCTCAACTAACAACTTGCACTCGGGTTGAACGCGAGTTGAAAGTAGGTCAACGCTCGGGTCGGGTCGGATCTTGACAAAACGCGCGGATCCTCTGGGTTGCTAACCCAAAAATCACGTCGTTTTGGAGAGGGTATATAAGGCTGAAAGTCGATTTTTTTAGACTTTCGTTCTAACCATCCACTTTCACAGAATTCTTTGATCGGAGCTCGATTACGGATATAAAGTTTCGAGAAAGCATCATTTTCCCCATGCAAAATGGCTTTTCATCCATAAGTACAATAACTATATGTAACCTATAAAGCGCCTTCCATTCCGACGATAGTAACTCAAAGATCTGATAGTCTCTGCTAATATTACCGTTGACGGATTACAGCCATTGATCACACTCTCGAAGAAGTCAACCACCGCTATCTCAATATAACCCAAAACCTTTGGGAAGATCACCATTCCGTATATGACTAAGGTAAATATATCTAACCCCCGTTCTTCATTGGCATATTACACTAGAAACTCATGAAAAAACCTTCAATGTAGGCAAACCTGTTCTTGTTTCTTCTTTGTATGAGAATCCACAACTTCCTTGTCTATCCCCATGAGTTGAGCCAAACCCTTACGAAATCTTGACTTATGTTTTTTGACATATATCTTATCAGAAGCCTTGAGGTGCAAACTTAATAAAATTGAATATTCTTCGATGGTGGGAGTCATATCAGCTTCATTAAAGATGAAACACTTGTATACAGGATCCTAGAATTATCTTGTAACTCTGATTAATTGATCATCAATAATTACTGCTAGAAGGTGTGCTATATATCTGTGTCTTTGGCAGAACTGCTATTGTCTTGATGGACTCATCTTCTTTCAGATATCAACCAAATCCTCTATATTGTTTTATTTGAGGAGGATAGATATTTCTTGAGACAAGGTAAAATCATATCCGATTGGTAAACAATCCTCTATCTTTAGTTGAATCTTTTTTGACTAGGCCCTTACTTCGTTGGGTGTCTCACAATGTGCTAATACGGATGAAGAACAAATTAGTTGTTCCGTGGAGTCCATGAAAAAATTTTGTTAAAGATCGTCTTTCAAGCAAATGTTCTTTATGCAACTGTATGATATGAGCATGAACCAATATAGACGAATGAGGGAAAAGGTTAGTATGCCCAGAAAAAAAAATAACTAAGTAAATTTAAACATCACATAGAATAAGAAGAATGAATCATATGCTTTTGATCAATTCTAAAAGGGAAGAGTGATGGCTCTATCTATAGGTTAGGCACTCTTAAGGTTCATTATATGTGGTTTAAGGTAAAAGTCTAAAGGTTCTTAAATTGCTCCTTACATCCTTGTCCATCACAGACTAGTAAGGCACCTTAATCCTCACCCATTACAAGCTACAAGCGAAAAAGGTTCAATTTAAGTGAGAGTATTTCACTAGCCACTGCGGAGGCATTAGACCTAACGAAAGCAATAGGTACTTTACTCCCTCTTAGAGGGACAGAGCTCAGGTATAGAGCTCATGTTATGCATATGCATATGAATGACATAATTAATAAATATGAATGAATAAAATATATACAAAAGGTTCAATTTTATTAAGCTTTTGGATAAACCAAATTTATTTGCTGGCCTGACTCTCAAAGTTTTCCCAGCGGAGTCATCAAGCTGTTATAACGTCTAAATCTAGGGATCTATCATTAGACATTGACTTAAGGAGTTACCACCAATCTTTTTATCTAGGTGTGATTGGCCACCTAAGGAATCTATCCTTTCGGGAGAACACCTAAGTTTAAGGGTCCCTAAAAGATTAGGTTCAGGTCTACTAACCAGAACAGGATTTGGGAGTTTGATTACGTGCGAGGAAGGTTATAGCACCCTCACAACGCCCATCAAAAGATGGTACCAGCTTAATTTTATGTTATCCAATAAGCCTTAAAAATTTATCAAGTAATTAGTTGTTAGAAATTATTCTCAATTGACTATAATACTTTTAGCAAAAAATTGAAAAAATCCCCTCACCTCAAGAGTATGCAAGAAAACTACTATTTCACTTACAGAGGCTCCATCGTCGGATTATTTAACATTAAAGGAAAATTCAAGAAAAAAAAAAATGATCACTTTTGTACAGGAAAAATTGATATTTTTAACTTCTCCCCAAAATATTTTTTTAGAAACTTTAATTTCGAGAAAAAATTGATACTTTCAACTTTTCTCAAAAAAAAAACTTTATTGAAAATTTATTTTTAAGGAAAATTGATACTTTCAACTTTTCTCCAAAAATATTTTTTGGAAACTTTAATTTCAAGAAAAATTGATACTTTCAACTTTTCCCCAAAAATATTTTTTGGAAACTTTAATTTCGAGAAAAATTGATACTTTCGAGAAAAATTAATACTTTCAACTTTTTCCAAAAAATATTTTTTTGGAAACTTTAATTTCGAGAAAAATTGATACTTTCAACTTTTCCTCAAAAAAATTCATTTTTGAAAACTTATTTTTAAGGAAAATTGATACTTTCAACTTTTTTCTAAAAATATTTTTTAGAGAGCTTATTTTCAAAGAAAATTGATACTTTCAACTTTCCTCAAAAATATTTTTTTTTAGAAAGCTTATTTTCAAGAAAAATTGATACTTTTAACTTTTCCTTAAAAATATTTTCTTTAAAAAGCTTATTTTCAAGGAAAATTGATACTTTCAACTTTTCCTCAAAAAAAATTTTTTTTGAATTTTATTTAAAGAAAATAAGATAAAAATAATAAAAATAAAATAAAAAATATTAAACAAGTATAATCTAATAAATAAATAATAATAATAATATATATATATAAAAAATTAAAAAAAATTAAAAATGGCTCAACTAATGGCTCGGCTCGGTTCGGCTCGACTAATGGCTCGCACTCGGGTTCAACGCGAGTCGAAAACGGATCGACGCTCGGGTTGGGTCGGATCTTGACAAAACGCACGGATCCTCTGGGTTACTAACGTAAAAACGACGACGTTTTGGGGAAGGTATATAAGGCTGAAGGTCAGCTTTTTTTCTCAGAATCCTCATTTCCTTTCTCTCTCTTCCTTCTCTCTAAAATCCCGAAGAACTAGGGTTGAATGTCCATCGGATTCTGAAAATTTTCGTCAGAATCTGAGTTTTTCATCAAAAGTTCACCGAAAAATTGATCGATTTCTGAAAATGGTTGCCAGAAACTAGGAAGTTGATCGAAAAATTCAAACTTGGCTGGAATAGTCGTCAAAAAATTTAATCTTCGTCGAAAAATTCAACCAAAATCTAAAAATTTTCCAAAAATTTCCACAAAAAATTCATAAAAAAATTCTCTAAAAATTTCCCACCAATTCCTAAAGCTATTCTAACGTACCAAAACCTTTTTAAGCTTCTGTTTCTTCACTGTGTACTCTTTCTCAGTCAATGTCTACTTTTTTTCTCCTTGTTCATCCATTTGATCCGTGGGTCTATTTATAGGGATTGATCAGAAGAGTTTCTGATCAATCCCAACTATTCTTTGGATTGGACTCAATCATTGAATCCAATATGGACTCTGATTGAATTCTATTCACGATAGGAGTCTCAAAAATCCAATTCCAGCCAAAAAAGAAAAGAAAAAAATATTAATAGATAATTAAAAAAATAATCATATATATCAAAATATTAACAGATAAATAAAAATAATAATAGATAACTTATAATAGATAAATAGATAAATAATAATAAATATATAACTAGATAAATAAAATATATATAAATATTAACAAATAATAATAATAAATATATTAATAAATAGTAATAAATGAATAATAAGTACATAAGATATAAAGGAAAAAATAAAATAAATAAAATAATAATAATAATAAAATATAAAATACAAAAAAATAAAGTGGGCATATCCATTTGGACCAGACCTAATTGATCCGAACCTGAATCAAATTGAGTGTCTACAATCTTGAATTTAAAAAAAGAACTTGCATTTAAAAAAACTTTAAGAAAAACAATCTTTTTATGACTAATCTGTTACCAAAAGTAAATCTAAAAGGGGCTGGCAAGGGCTTTAACCCCTCTTGGTTTCTTAAAATCACTTTAAGATAAGTATATTTTCATTCCAAAAAATGTTAAAATCATATTTTACCCCTTCAAAATTAATAATTTGGCCCTTCCTTTAAAAATAATTGTAATGATATGGTTAATTTCATAAGTTGTTGAAAATTTTATTTGTAGATGCAATAAATAATTAGATTTTCTTTCTTTTTTCAATAAAACATTTCTCTTTTTTTTATGTAATCATTATTGTTTCATTGAATTTTTTAGTTCTTTAAAATGAAAATTTCTTTTCAATTAATTAAACAAATATTAAAATGAAAAAAAAAATTCAATTAATTAAACAAGCATGTTGACATTAATTATTATTTCAAAATATTTTTTTATATAGACAAAAAAATACAATTAAAAAATTTAACTACCTATATATTGTGCATATAAAATTACAAATTTAATTGTACATTATAAATTTTTTTTTTATTTTTACCGAACTTTTCATTTCTAAAACTCAAACGTTTAATGTATTATTTTTATTCCTTATTTTTTTCAAAAAATTATTAGTTAGGTTTTAATTGATCTTTAAATATTCAAAAATTTTCTTTTAATTATGAAAAGAAATTTATACTTTTTTATTTAATTACATTATTATTTTATTTAACACTAATTTTCTTTATTAAATTTTCATTAATTCACCTTACTTTTTATCGACTCTCCAAAGTAAAATACCTTGCTTCGCCCTATCTGTCACCTTAATCAAACTAATGAAAACTTAGAAAATATAGAAATCCACAAGAAAGAAATAGAGAGGAATGGGAAAAGAATTAAGTGTTTTGCAAGGAAGAAAGCCAACTTATTTATAGGCATAAATTTGGTCAAAGGGGATTAAAATTACAAAGTCTGTTTACGATTCAAACTCTTAAAAGATTAAACTCTATCTTAATTTTGTAGTTTGACCAATCATGTAGTATTCAATTGTGGAATGCATTGGCGAATGGGGTTTCTTGATTGGTCTTCATTGCACATGTGTCATGCCTTATCATCATCTTGTAATCTTGATAAGAATTTCGGCTAAGCTTTGCATATCCAAGAGCAAGCTTCTTAATGTGGCTGCATTTAGTTCAAACTCTTGAGATAAATCTTCAAAAATCTTTTTTGAATAAAAAAATCTAGTTTTTATCTCTTATAAATTATTTATCTTACATTTAAATTTTTTAAAAGTGATTAAAAAGTTCTTTTTTCAATAAAATCTCTTCTTGACTTAATGGATGTAAGAGTTTTTGTTCAAGTAAAATTCTTTATTAGTTGAATGCTTGTATGATTCTTATTATTAATTGGATTTGGCTAACTCTCTTCTTGCATGACTGAATACTATTTAGATTAAAAATAGTTTACTCTTACACGAAACTGCATGACCTTGTATGATATTCACGTCTCATATGAAATAAATATTAAAAATAAAAAATTCATATCAAATTCAAGCAAATTTAAAAAATTTTGTAAAATATTATAAATTTAACTTCTATAAATAACTGACTTTTAGGAATGCCGTACTTTGTTATCTGACCCTTGGATGTGGTTTGCTGGGGATGCTGAATGAAGGTCCTAATTGAGTTCTCCGTGGGGAATTTGAGTTAAAAATACACACTTGGACAAGTTGAAATGTTTGGTGCTGGTGAGGGTGCGCAATTAAAGCGGTGCAGATGGCGGATTTAGTACAGCCATTGGATTGGCAACATATCACTTTCAACATTAAAACAACCACCCGAACACCCCGCCCTTCCCAACCCGCCCTTCCCAAAAATAAATAAAAAAATAAACGTCAAGGTAGATTTATAAGTGAAATTAACACATACAGATTACAAAATATACACACACACACAGATATATATATAGCAATTTCCTAATTTCGAAGTTAAAAGAGTAACTGTCAAATTAACTGGCGGGAAAAATTTTTGCTGCTTCAAAAAATAATATAGCAAATGAAATTAAGGTCTGCTTTTGTTTAACAGAACGTTATAAACATGCCTTTAATAGAGCCAATAGTCAATACATTGCGTTTCTTATTGTATAAACCTATTTAGAAGTCGTAGTGCCGCTTATGGGCAAAGATGTGAAGTTTCAATCATATTAACAAATGAAAATTTAACTAGTCAAGATACAATAATATAATTCAAATTAAACACTAAAGTTGCTTTGCAGAAAAATCTGAAACAAAAAAGCTCCTCCAGCTTCCACGAGATTGCAGCCAATCTGTTTTTATAAGAAACTAATACCTATCCCACAAAAGCTAAAGGAGTTAGCGAGATCCACTCATTGGCACAGCACGGCTTGTATTGGCATCACCGATTGAAACAGTGGCAAGGGATTTAGACGCCCATGCTCTAGCATTCATTGCGCCTTGCAAGTTGCTTCTCTTGCAAGGTTCTTTCAGGGAATTAAACAACTGAATTGCTCGTTTCAGATAGGCCACAGGATGTTCCAACAAACTCCCCAACTTCACATTTCGAATGAGCCGTCTCAGAGTGAACTGAGATAATACAAGCAAAGTTGGATAAAATAGGTAAAGCAACCTAAAAACCACAAAAGTGGTGGCCAGTGCCAAATAGGTCTCTTGTCGAAATAAATTCTCTGGAGATCTTGCCCATGAGAATGGGCAGCTTTCCTGCTCAGTGCTATTATGCTCCTCATTATTTGACAAGTGTCCAATTTTGTCCACTGATGTTTTATCCGGAGATTTGTTCTTAATGCCTAGAGCAATGTAAAACATTTTCATTAGAAAATTAAAGAAGAGCAATAAGAATAACAAAAGGAACAACAAAAAATACCGTTCAGATAAATGGCAAAGCAAAGAGGTTAGGAATGCTTTTTTCAGCCTCCAGATGTAGAATACTAATAAACACCATCACACTTTTCTTTTCACTCAAGCTCTCTATCTTGGAAGTGAAAGCATCACAAATAACATTACTTGGTTAGGGAAAGGATTGCATTTTCAGTTGGGAAGCAAACGGGAGGTAAGGGATTGTAAATTCATTAAAGCCCATTGCAGGAAAGAAAAAAACTCCTTAAGGTTCTGTTTACTTTGGTATGTAGGATCACAGATAGTATCAATATCCAACAATATCACAGATGGTACCTATAATAGGATCACAGATATTGTAATAGGGTAATACAAGACTGATGAGTTAATTGTCTTCATTTAACTTATTTTATCTCATTTTGCATCATCCTATACATGTAGGATTATACAATCTTATGAAGAAAAGTAGGACTGCAATATCGCACATGGATAAGATTATCTGGGATGAGATGGGTACATTTTAGCCTTTACATACACTAAAAGCAAGAAAAAAAATGAAGATGGTTTACTGTTCAAAACTGTCTTATCACTCTTATCCCATTGATCCATAATCTTGTGCACAAACACAACCAAATGCATGATAAATTGAGCACCAGAGACAGGTTAATCACAACTCACTGGCTAGGACCAGAAAGAATAATGAACAAAAAAAAAAATAACGAAGCAGAGAATGAAGAATGAAAAAATACATATAAAAGTATGCCAATAGCCAAAACATACTACTAAATAAATCAACTCAACATAATATACAGTCACAAAAAAGTAGCAAAACAAAGGCCTTACCAGTTACATCACTATAGAATGCACCAAGAGATTCGAAAGACCGGTTTCCATGATAGCGCACACGCATCATAGAATTTAAAAGGAAAAGTGTAGGAAACCCATGAACTCCATACTTCGAGAGTATGCTGCAGAAATCAACACCACCACTAATTAGTTTAACAAGATATATATTCATAGCACACAAATACCAAATGACAGATATTCATTTGCAAACCTTGGCCTGACAGCTGATTCTTCGATGGCAAAATGAGGAATGGAAGGATAGGAAGAAGAAAGGATAGAGAAGCTTGGTCTAAAAGACCTTGAAAAGGGGCACCAAGATGCATAGAAAAGCACAGCTACATATTCATGACTATTCTTGTGAACCATGTTAAGTGCCTTTTGCAATGAAACCTCATCTCCCTTCACAGCAACAAAGAGAAGTATAATTAAAAATTGTACAAAGAAAAAGTACAATCAGAATTCAATGCAAACCTAACGAGGACTTAATTTCAGAAATACTAAATGGTTTCATAGAAATAAATAAATAAAAATGAAATTTAATGGTAGGCATATCTCCATTTCCACCAGGATCAAAGATTATTAACAACTTATATAGCCAATTTCTATCAAAATGCAGAATTTTGAGCGAATAAATAAAATAAGAAAAAATCAATAAAGATATTTCTCAGCTCAATTTTCTATATCTAAAGCAACGTTTACTCTGACAAGCGGCCAAAAATGAAAGACCCAAATAAAATAACTTTAACTAAAAATTTTCTAAACCTAGTTCAAAATAGACACAATATAGCATCAAATCAGCAAATAAAGAGATTTTTTTTTTTACCCGCATAGATGGGATAAAATGAATAAATTTTGGAAGGGGAAAAGAACCAGATTAAAGGAAAAAAATCTCAAGGTACCTCGGCAACACCAACGAAATCGATAGATTCACTAAAATCAGAGTGAATGGGACAATAGGAGTGTAGAAAGTCAAAGATCGCGTCGGAAACGGAGACCTTGGGACATAAAGGAATCCTTAGGGGAACGGAGATGGCGCATGTTAGCTTCCACCATAAAAGCAATATTAGGATCCTCGTTAGCCATGCCTTCGAATCCATCAACGACCGACAACGGATTGCCGATTCACACAAATTACAAAAAGAAAAAGGACTAGCCAATTAAACCCTAAAAAGGGAATTGAGATATGGAAACGGAAAAGGAGAAAGTAGGGAGGAAAAGTGGTTGCATTTTAACAGAGAAATAACTCGTCATGTTTTTTCTTTTCTTTTTTTTTTTTTTGGTTTCTTTTGGGGGCTATTTTAATTAGGAAGGAACAAAGTAGGTCGGACAGAGTTGAAGCGAAAGCAGGTTTTTGGCCACAGATAAAGTACAGTACTGCAATTTATTTTACATTTAAGAAGTAAAATCTGGTGTTCGGAAAACGGGAGGAAGGAAAGAGGAAAGAGATGATGGAATATGGGATAGGGGGACGATGATGATTTGATGATAGCATAATCACGAAGTTGCGCCACGACGCTACTTTCTTTCCTTTTTTTTTTTAATTTTTTAAATTGGCACTTTTTCTCGGCCAATGGTTGAACAAAGAGGTAATTATAAATTATTTTTTATTGACAAGCAAAAATTTACTGTTGACTTCTCATTTTTATTTCTACTTCCTCTTTCAATTTTACGTCTTTCGGGCAATCCAAAATTGCGAAGAAGCCTTTTTTTTTTTTTGGGGGGGGGGTGTGGGCGTTAAAATTTCAATTCTCCTTAACACGCATTTCATGCTACCAATATCAATATTTATTTTCTTTTTTTTTTTTAGAAAAGAGTCAAATTATTTACAACTAAAAGAGTACATACATTTTACCAGTCAGACATCATATCAAGGAACAGAAAGTAATACCAACGGTTTTGAAACAACTTACGTCGCCTACTCCATGTTAACATTGCGCAGAAAAGAACATGACATACAAGGTTCCTGCTATTATCTTTAGTTATAGCTTTCTTTACTTCCCTTGAATTGCTACATACTATGAAAAGCTCTATCATGAAGACAATTACAATACCATCAAGTTTTTGACAACTAGTCTTAGAAGAATATGATCAAGAGGCCACTAGTTTAGACTTTTAACACACCAAATGGTAGTAAAATGGAGAAGAAATTGGGAGGGAACGTAGATCGTGTCATATATAATACAAATGAGCCAAGCCCCAAGCAGCACACTCTCAAAAAATAATCTCGCTGCACCAAACATTTCAAAATGTGTAAAAGCTAAGGTCATACATCCCGGTTAATGCCCAAGTCAGTATGAAAATGCTTTCTTGATTCTTTCTTACGCTGGAGATAAAGAAACCACACAAGATCCTCAAAAATCAATGTCAACAGAACTGATGAGGAGATCACCTGGAACAAGGGAGAAAGATCTGGCGGTGAGAACGCAAAAGAAAGTCTTACCAGAACTGCAAACTCTGCCTCATGCAATGTCACCAGCCGATAATGTGATTGAACCCGTCAGCAGACCAATACTGCCTTCCATCTCGTTTCAGCTTGTGTCTGCAAAAGATGTGGAAGCCATTATCTTACCTATATGGTTATTGTCTACCATTTTTAAGGAGTGTTGTCTATTTTTCTCTCATTAGGGTTTAGGAGTATCAAGGTTGAGAGGGAAGGCAAAATTTTATAGACTGTTGATGAACAGAAGCAAACAATAAAAAGAGGCTGCCATTCATTTCTTTTTTCATGCTTTCATAATAATAGGTAAGTGTACATAGACACTAAAAAACCTGCACATAGAGAAAGCCTTGAACCAAATTCTAAAGCATTCGACCTGTCCATTTGATCAAAAATGACTTGACCCTTTCAAGGCAGAATTCCCGTTCAGTATCTTGCATGAGTGCGAATCACATCATATGAAAGGAAAGGGCCAAAGCACATGATGGGTGAAAGCAAATACATAATGTCAGATTTAGAATTCTTAAATGCTCCAAAATCACAGACAAGTAGCTTTCACAAAATTATATAGGAGAATACAGTAAACTTTTGATATTTTAATCAGGCACAGCAGGTTGTATCCAGTTTTGATAGGTTAATATTTAAAAATTATACTATCCATTAAACTATAGCCCAGCCCATGCTTCAAAACAAGCTTGAATGACCTTAACTAGGACAAATCCCACTAAAGACGCTGACCGCTCTCACAAGGTTTATTCCCTTACAACATTTTGAGCGGGAAAAAAAGGAACAGCACAGACATTATTAGTTGTATTCCAGAATAAAAATTCTAATGTTAATATATGTGATCATTTCCATTGACCATGTTGGGTTAAAATATTTAGCCCGAAGCAACTTGAACTATATCACATTGAGCTAGGAACTATATCAAATGGTTCTAACATTTGAAATGTCCTTCAGAAAATAGGACATATCAATCAAATTAGTGCAATCATGAAAACTTGGCTTATATGCAGAAAATAATACGCTTGCTTGGATGTGGAAGTTACCTTAAATCACAGATCTTAGAAATCACACATGCAAGAAGCAGTCCCTCATACAGGCTGGTGTGCTTGCAGACATGCTATTCTACATAAAATCATGGTTCCTAGAGAACCTAGCCTGACAGCTGGCACACATAACCATTGAGCTTCTTTGTGCCCCATTGTCAACAGCCTCATGATAAAACTCATTTCCACACCAGGAACAAGAGGTAGTGACCTGATGTCTGTCAGCTATCTTAGGAAATAGCGGCAAAGCTTCCTTTTCAAGCCAAACAGAGGAATCAAATTTCAGTTCCATCTCTGAATCATATGATGATACCTTGGAATTTCCTGAATGGGAACTTGGTTGAGCAGTCAGAAAATTATATTCCATATTTTCTATGCTATCTGATCTCAGCCCTTCAAAACCTGTAACAGTGCTGCACTTCCCACTAACGTCGAACATTTCACTTTCACCCTGTCCATTACAACAAAATCATACATGTCAAATTCTTTTAACTCAAAACTAACAATAATTCGTTTTCATTATTTTTTTTATTTAAAAGCTAAACTTAGTTGGCAAAAATAAGATCAGCTATCACTTTGGTTTCTATGGGGAAGCAGGACGTCTATCATCAGACCTTTACTTCCCCTAAGTTAAAAGCTCAATATCCCACATGTGGAAAAACTAGCTTCTAAACATAACAAACAATCCTTGACATTGATATCATATAGTTTTGCCAAGTGCAATAACAGTTTTACACTTTCCTGCATTATGTCATAGCTTGTAAGAGTGAACATGTCTTTACCTTATGTGACATTAGGTTGAATGTGGGGTAATAACCAGATGTTTGCAACAATTGAGATGAAGTATCAGCCAAGCCACTCAGCAGGGCATTTCCTTCATCACTTTTCCATGTGAGTTCAGTCATGGAATCCTCAGAAGGTCGGGCATGATTGCTAAAACCAACCATTGTTTCATTATTCCTTGCATTTTCAAAATCCTCTGACCTGGACCCATCATGATCTGTGCCACCATAAACCATGTTCAAATTATTTGCAGCATGTGTTTGCTCTCTATCAGATAGACAGAAGAAGTCCTCGAAAGCACCTTTATTATTTTTACTGGCAAATTTCTCACCATTCCCAGGAAAAAGTGGGGAACAACTGTCCTGCCCATTGCCTGTCAGAGAAAATGTGCCTAGTCTGGCATGAGCATTGCCAAACAAGGAGCTTTCCATTTTGTGTTTGGGCTCCTCTATCGCAATGAAAGAAACTTCATCCATACTAGTTTCATAGTTACTGTTTTGCTGATAAGCAGATTGTTCATTTACACTGCTCTCATAACCTTTATCCTTATGCTCCTCCAGTGTGCCAGTAAATGTTTTTTTATATGAAGATCGAACGAATAGACAATCTTTAGTCCTTTCATGCTTGACACTAGCCAGGATGTTAGCATCCAATCCATTGTCACGGCCGTACACACCTTGAATTAATCCACTAGACTTTTGGTCTTCATCAAGTTCAGACACCGCAAAGGTCTGGCTAGAGACCTTAAATGCATTATTGTCAGAAGCAAAGATTTGCCCCCTTCCATGTAAAGTTAGAAAGGCACTTTCGCTGTCCTCTTGTGAGGGTTTCTTGATTCGGAGCTTGCTTTTAAAACCAATTGTAGAGTTATTATTCCCAGATTCACTGACCACAATAGATTCTGGATCATCCAATGTGCCAGTGGAGACAAGAATCAAATTATGGTTGATGTCACATGTTTGGTCATCTTTAGATGAAGTTAAACCATATCCACAACCTCTTTCCTGTGCAGAATCCATTCTAACAGAAGCTCCCTTCATGTAATCTACGAGATTACCTCTCTGTTTGTTGCTAGAAAGAGTAAGTGAACAGCCTTCAAAGTAATTTTGCTGCTCGACATCAATTGTGATATTATCTGGCCCTGAATGAGTATTGGCACAACCAGCTTTTGGATCAACCCTCATAACTTTATCCTTCCAATCAGTTTCTATCCCTTTCATCAACCTAGCAAAATATCTATTGTCAATATTTTCATTACTAAACATATTTCCCTCGGCATTTGGAGCAAGCAAACTGCTTTTTAAAGCCATCTCTCTCTTCTTCTCCTCCATTGAGTTAAGAGAAAATCGAACATCTGTTTTATCTGAAGATTGAAAAATCCCTTTTTTGTCAGCAGTAAACAAGACTTTTTCAGAACTCAAACAACCATTAAGTTCAGCAGCAGCAGCAGTAGTACCAGTGATCTCCCCTTTGTTATTAGTTATGATACAGAACTTATTTTGTTTATCTGATTTTATTTCGTTGTTGCCAGGGGAATTGAAAGGCTGATAGCTGTTTTGTACAGTTAACACTGCAACTGAACCTTCAACTTTCTCCATATTGTTCTTCACATGAATCCCAAGATGACCACTATAGCAATTCCTTTCTTCAAATAATTCATGACAAAACTGGCACTCATATTTTCCATTTTTGATTATAACCTCCTCATTAGTTGAGGCACTATGTCCACAACTCTCTGCTGTCCCTTGGTGAGATGATAACAGGTGGCATATAAAATCATCTTGCTGATTAAAAGTGATGGTACATTTGTGGCATTTTATTGTTTCAGCTCTCTGGACTTCCCTTGGACTCCCTGTTCTTAGTGAAGGAGCTCGCATGTCATGTCCAGAAGATATAGATGTAACAGGCAACTGTGGACAGCATTTAACATTCTTGTCATCGACAAGTATAATAAGATGGAGATGAACTGTAACAGATAAATACAAACACAGTCAATAACTTACATTTCCAGGTGTTGGTTTGACAACAGAACCAATGCCACAGCCAGTGTGACTCAAAGTTGCCAGGCTTGAATCTTTAAGTCCCCCAGAGGAAAGCAAGTATGAAGAAACCTCCTTGCAGGACACAAATCGTTGCCCATTAGGGCTGGATAGTACCAAATTAGGGAAGAGAGTGTGAGAATGAAACAACCAACAAAGTTTTAAAAAAATGCAAAACAAACATTAAAATCAATAAACTTCTAGAATCCCACCTCCTCTGGTCTCTATCTCTTATCTTTTCTTTCCTTTTTTTTATATTTTTGGTTTAGGAGGGGAGGGAGGAGAAGGACCGGGCTAAGGAAATATAGCACTGGGAAAAATTCAAAATCCAACGTATCATGAAATAACTGCTAAACTACAAACATAGACAAACTTACAGACAATGAACATTTGAATATTAATATAGTACAAGCTAGAAACGTCAAAGACATATCTAGTTTATCTGAAGCAACAAATAAATCCAATGACTGGGGTCCGACTTTATCAATTTCCTTTTTGGTTAATCAGTTTCCAAGTGAAAGTGCTCTAGCATCTCTCTAACTTGGTTTTGGGTTTATTCAACACCTAATCTGAGAACCAAAACCAGTAAGCAATTATATGCTACTCTATAGTCTATACACTCAATAGTATTACATAAAAATTTACACAAGAATATTATATAAAACTAACCCGAAAAATTGATAAAACAATTTATATTTCAGTGCTGGCTCTAGAATCTAGATTATTTTCTACAACAGAAACCAGAGAATGAAATTTTCAATTAAAAAAAAAAAAAAGCTGGACAGAACCAACATCACTGATAGGCATACTATGATTCATGCATAACATCACATATATCATATTTCACACATTGTAAATAGCATTAGTATATAATCTACACATTATGGTTAACAAGAGTATTAAAATGAAGAAAGAATAAAAACTTAATGATTAACCTTATATATCGGCTACAAGCTAACCAAAAATGGTTGGTTCTCTTCTTCACAAAGAGCATAAGCTTCCACCCTTTAGGAAGCACACTCCCAAAACTACCCGCATCGATAATCCTCTTCTTTTGTCTTTTACTCGCCCATTCCCCCTCTAACCCACTCATAAACTCCAACAATTCCGCCTCTGTACCCATCCCCTCCGTCCTCCTCCTCAACTCCTCTTCAATTCCCAAAATCGCCTCCACATTCCCCAATGCTACCCTCTCAATTTCGCTCTCAACTTTCTTTTCCTCGCTCCCAATCACTCTACTTTGACTCTCCTCCCTTCGAGGCCGCCCTCTCCTCCTCTTCCCTTCACTACAACTGCTAATATTACCGGAATTTGCCGTCTCATTTACCCTATCAAAGGCTTCCGTTTCTTTATATTCCTCCATTACTAAACTCTCGCTCTCAATCAACCAATTATCTTTCTCGTCCTTCCTCGGCCTCCCTCGCTTCCTTTTTCTTACACTACTACTGACAATGCCGACCGGAATATTCTGCAAAACCAAATTCTCTTTTGGATATTCTATTTGAACCGGCACAAGATCCTTATCATCGTACGGTTCGTTTTCGTTGGTGTTAGCAGTGAGCGAATCATCGATGTTGAAAAGAGATTTTAGTAGAGAGAGGATGTTAGAGCTTTCTTCGTCAAGAGGTTCGGGGTCTAGGAGTAGAGGACGAGAAAGGAGGGGTTTGGAGGAAGGAGAGGAATGGTGATGGTGTAGGTGGCTGCGGGGGGCAGCGAGGCGGAGGCGGGAGAAGGTCTGTTTGCGACTGCCGGCGGATTCGTTGAAAACGGAGCGGTCAATTTTGGGAGTGAAGAGCTCGGTTTCGGCATTGGAAGGAGAAGGAGAGGAGGAGCATACAGAGAGGGAGAGGAGATCGGGTTGGGAGAGTAGGCGTAGATCTACGACAGGGATAGATTCGAGGTAGAGGTCGTTGTGGTGGTGATGGCAGTGGTCGACGGTGGTGGAGGCCATCAAAAAGAGAAAAAAAACGATTCTAAAAAAGCGGAAGAGATCTGGATGTAACTGATCGAGAAAAATCGAAGCATTGGGATTTAGAGATAGGGATTTGATTTAATTACCCCATTGACTTGTGTTCTTCAATGCAACTTGAGACACCTAGTGTTGCCACGTCGATATTCAAGGAAAAAAACGGGCTGGTTCGGATCTAACTGGGTTTACTAAGCCCAATTTTGGCCCGTCTTTAACTTCGATTGGGTCAATTCTTACCAGAAGCTATTAGTTTGGGCTCGTTGATGTTTCTGCCGAAGTCCATTTTCAATTGTCCGAGAGCTCAAGTGACACTTAATTCCCAATATTTTATAAGCAAATTAATTCATTAATGAATTTGGGGCTTAACTAAGATCATTTCGTCATTCTTTAAAAGTTGTATCAAGCAGATTTGGATTTTAAATTTCATTAGTAACAACCTTTTTTTTCTATTCCAAAAATGTGACTTTATAAAAAAAAATTAAATCATTTACTTTAGCCAATGAGCTTTGACTCAAATGGCACCCAATGAAGAGTTAAGGGCGCTACAAAGAATTATTGCTCCGGTTGAGATATAACATTCTCTTCTAACATGTAAGTAACTTTAGAAAAAAAAAAAAAAAAAAAGGAGAATTTATGTGCTAAATTTTTCTAATACAAGTAAAACCACCAGCTCAAACCAACACGAGAGGTTGGTTTTCGGTCCACGGCAGGGAGATTCAGAACCCAATTTTACCTGTAAATGCTTTTAAAGCACCTTTTGACCTTTTAACTTTGGTTTGAATAAACAAACTGATTCTTGTGCCTGTATGTTTCTTTGTAAGAAAGATTTTGTTGCACCTGATATAGCTTGGCCAAAAACCCAAAATTTTGAGAGAATTATTTTGCTGTATCTTTTGCATGAAACTAAACCAATAAATCTACTCTTGATTTGTCCATAATCGATTATTGTTTTTCTTTTTGGGAAATATTGGAGATCAGCAGATATTGTTCTAACAGTTGGGGGATGTGATAGTTGAAGCAATTATATCCAGGAAGTAGCAGAGAAGTAGATCAATAGCATCTGATAACCATTTGCATGTCATATCAGACATTTTTTTTCAGACAAGAGTTAGTTTTTCTTCTTTTACTGCTTTCACCAAACAAGATATTGACTCTGTTGCTTCAAATGACAAAATATTGACGAAAAATTGTGTGATTCTTGGAATTGGAAGATATCTCTCCTGGAACAGCTTGGAGTGTTATGGGAGAAGCCGATGTTATTTTCCAAGTTAGCAAATAAGATTAATTTTAACTCTCGTTTGAGATGTTATTGCGGAATGTTTTGACCCATCCACTTGTTAAATATCTAAAACTTGGCTGATCCTATCATCCTAGACCAATGGCGAATTACAAAAATAAAGAGATTCTGGAAAGACAACTTACTACCAGGAGCAGGTGAATAAACTAGAAAAGTGTTGAAAGCCTGAAACTTCCACGGTCCTTCACCGTCTTCAGGATTTATTGATCCCAGGGTAATTTGATGACTGAATGTCAAGAATCATGGTTGATAGGATGAGTGAGCGGTGACAATGGCAATCATAATCAATTTATTGATCCTTTTATGCTGATTTCGTGCTTCACAAAATTTGCGAAATTTTAGAGATTTAGAACCAAAAGGCAGCACGTCAGTTAGCGACTTAAAGCAAGTCAGAGAAGGAAATAGAGAGAAAAGAGGCCTCAAAATTGGGCTCACAATTTGGCGGCGTTCATCCACATGAAAACTGAAATCAGAAATCACGATGGAAAAGGGTCTCAACACTAATTTTAAATGTTAATCTTATTCATGATAATTTTTTCTATCTCACGAGTTCGGATAGATATTATATTATAAGGATAAATATAATTTTAAATTTTTATTAAATATAAAAATAAAGACAAATAATATATCATTGATTTTGTATTCATATCTTTTATATATTTAAATATATTTAGTAAATTAATTTTTTATTAAATAATATAAATTATTATTTTAGATTAATTAAAATTAATATATTTTTATTAAAAATGTATTAATATATATTTATAAAAAATTATATAAATATACAAGAAAAAAATATAAAAAATAAAAAAATAATTTTTATTTTTATTTTAAAAAAATTACAAATATAAAAATTATTCATACCCATCAAATACTCTAAAAATAAAAATAAATAAATTTAAAATATTTATTGGATATAATTATAGAAATGAATATAATATAAAATTTTAAAAATAAAAATATAAAATATTTTAATCTCCTCATATCCTACTCATCAATATCCCTCATAACCGCAGTCTACGGTAGCATCTACGGCCGACTAACTGAATAAAGAATTTTATATTGACATAACTTGTAAAACGATTAGCTTTTGTTGAGAGAGGCAAGGCAAGGATTTAAGTTTGGGTGCCTAATGTTTAACCTGTTCAATTCATCTACCCTCAAAGTTAAATCAATTATACCTGATCATCAAGTCAATCCTTAAATTACCAATGTCAACTCTGATTAACTATGTGATCGTTAAAACTTGATAACTAACCATCTATCCACTTATCGAAACAATACTTTCTCATACTACAAAAGGTAGAGTTGAAACACAGACCCATCATTTTAACCCATTGAATTACTCTCAAATTCTTTGGTTTTGCCTTCTTTACTTTATCTTCTCTGACAAGTTAACTATCAGAACAAGTCCCAAAATCTTATTTTCAACACCCCTAATCAATTTTTGTCTTAGAAATTAACTCCTAAATAACCTTTCAGTAAAGCATTCAATCATTGCTTTCAAAAATGTCGACAACAATTTTAAATACTATTAATTGAATGATTTTTTTATACGAGTTTGAGTATAATCAGTAAAACTTCACATTTATTTTTTATCCTGATCAAATATTTTTTATTTTACGATGAAGAGTTGACACAACAGCAAATTTTTATTCTTTAATGAAAAGTTGACTTTGTTGTGGGCGATTTGGTAATCAGCACGTTTGGGAAGCAAAAGCTTTCGTCTTAAAAGAATTCAAGGAAACAAAGATTTATTTGCCGACATGACGAAAATTCACATAAATTATTTAGTAGGAGAAATCTACGAAAGCTACTAAAGCCAAAAATCACCGATGACCGAACCGAGGCAGCAAAGACAGAGAGAGAGAGAGAGGAGTCCCATGAAATCCTTCAACCGTACGTTATAACATCAAATCTTGTACGACATGACAGCTAACTGCAAATCTCTAATTTCCCAGAAATAAAAAGACTAAAGACTCTTCAGGATCACCACTTTCATCTAATAACAAACCCGTCTTTTCCCACACGAAAAAGCTAAAGAACAGATCCAACGGTGCGCATAATTTTGATAAATTTTTTAATGAAAAAGCTCCCGTCATATCACAGGAAAAAGGTGGGGACAGGAAAATTCAGAAGCATGTGGCATTAACGAAGATTTGTAAACCCCACACCCACTGGAAAAATATTCCTGAATGGCTAAATGGCAATAGGAGAGAATGACAAATCAAAGGTGAAATTATTTTTTTACTTTGTTTGTTATAAGTGAAATGGTAGGCTGAGGTTCCTTTCCGTTACATCGTGTTGCATGCGCATATGTTGTTTTACTATATATATTTTTTAAGTCTCTACCTATTTCCAGTAACTTCCTTCCAAGACTTGCAATTTTCATCCTGCTGCCACATCTGATTATCACCCTTCACCACCTCTACCTTCCTCTCAAGTATCTGTTGCTCCTTTATAAGATCTAAAGCTTGGAAAATTTCTGTCAACCAAGAAACAAGTTTTAGAGAGAAGTTATTTGATCAACAACCTGGCGGAGTTCAGCTTCAGCAGGTTAGTTTCTACTTCCAATCTGTTTTGTTCTTATGTTCCTTATATGTGCCGGAAACTTTATTTGCATTCAAGATCCAAGTTTTTGTTCAGAATCTTGAGTGAAAGAAGTTGTCTTTGGGTGTTTAATTCTTTTTTTTTTTCAATGGGGTTAATTTGATTTGACTTGTTTGTCATGAGAGAGAGAGACAGAGACAGAGACAGAGTTTATGCATAATGCATTTGATGTATTGTGAAATAATGAGAACTTGGAAATGTCTTCTGTGAGATTCCCTCGTTTGTTTGAAGAAAGACGATAAAGTTTTAGCTTCTCTTAATGGGGTTTTGGGATTATCTAATTCTTTGGCCAGACATGTTTGCTCAAATTAAGTGTGAAAAATTTCTTACCTTGAAGGAGCTCTGGAGTTTTGTTCACTGGTTGGCTCTGTTCTTGTGAATAAACAGAAGTTTTAAAGAAGGTTTCGGTGAAGCTTCTGGAGAGAAGCCGGGCATACAACTGTGGCGGACAATCCAGTAAGACCTTGTCAGGCCGGCTAAGGCATTGGCCCTTTCATCTCCGATGTTCATTCGCCTTACAATTGTACACGGTCATTGGTTTGGTGCCCTTCCTATTGATTATGGCTAACTTTGGATCAATCATTCTCCCATGTGATCTTTTCAACTCAAATTTCACTGTTAAAGCGTAATTAAGAATTGGGTAGAGATACGAGCATCACTAAACTAAGTTCGAGAAGAGGAATAGTATAAGGGAGGGAAAAACGAAATAAACAGTGCATCTATTCAGTCTTCTTTGAGAGTTGGAATCATTCACCTTTGTCAAATGGAAAAATTCAATTGCTTCTCTTTATTGACCAGGAGGAAAAAGAAAGATAAGGTGAGAAGGGTTATAATTTACATATTAGTTCAATTCTGTGTACCTAGTGATTTCCGGCCTCATCTTCTTCAATCTGTTTATTTGTAGGGGGATGGTGCATCTTCAAAAGCTGGTGAACAAAAGAAAGGGGTTAGAACCCTCCAAATTAAGCTCGAAAAAAAGGTGCAGCCTTTTGAGAATGATGAATTGAAATCAACAACTTTTACCGTCCCTGTACCTGTTGGCTTTCAGGAGGATTCTCTTTGCAATGTCAAGGTAATCAGCCATGAGAGTCCTGTTGGATGTGATGCAGCAGAAATAGCATACGAAGGTGAAGATGAGCATGAAGAGAATGCCTCAATTAAGAGAGAATTCTCCGACTTTAATCTCCAATACCATTTGGCCAATTCAGGTAAAGAAGAATTTGAATTCAGAACTACAAGGTTGGCTTCTTCAGATTCATTTGAAACTGAAGCAAAGGAAGAGTTTCTCAACAAAGCAGAGAAAGATGTTGATAAGGTTGTTGATATGATACAAAGTGGACATATCAGTGATCCAGGGATCGGGCGGGCTGAGTTCTGGGCTTCACCAAAGCTTAAGCGCTCTTGCTCTAATTTGGAGACAAGGGATGTGCTAAGAAATGTAGCTGCTCAGTTGCCTCCTACTACGTCTCAGTCCTTTGAAGAATTGCATGAGTTATCTGCAAGATCAAGGGACAATCCCTGTAGCCCTGCTTCTGTAATGACTTGTTGCAGTGCTGACAGAGTCATGTTGAAAAAACATTCTTCCAGTCAAGTTCTGCCATCAAGAAGCAAAAGGTTATGGTGGAAATTGTTCCTATGGAGCGACCGGAACTTACACAAACATTGGACGACAAAACCACAGCCTCTTCCTGTCACTGCTACTTTGAACCAGCTTGGTGGCTACTCTTCAGATACAATTGAGCCACATCAAGCAACGAAACTGAGCAAGGTGGAATCACCTGGATCATTTACTGCAGAGTCCTCGAACAAAGACTTCACTAGGAATTGTAATGACAACCAGAGCTGGAACGGTTTTCATATAGGAGTTTCTGGTTTATGGCCCCAGAACCAATGGGTTGCATTCCCTGCTTCATCATCATCTTTCACAAGAGTAGATGAGTGGGTGAGAGATCTTGATACCCAAATCAAAAAGCCTGCTGATGATGTGAATGGCAAAGAGGTCATAACCTTTCCGCCTTCTCCTGACACTGGTAAATCACCAGCAAGAAGCACAACCAACTTGACTCGCCGTTCAGATATCAATCTCTCTGAAGAGATTTTACATGACAATAGCGTCATTCAGACTCTCAATTCTTCCTCAACTGTTGCTCACATTTCAGGAATAGGTTTGGAAGCTATTCCAGTCATTGCAGGTTTCTCCAGCCTTCGGTCTGTCAACTTGTCAAACAACTTTATAGGTATGCTCTTAAAAAAAGTTAATGATCATTTAAGATGCTAATTAGTTTGAACTCAGATATGACCATGATTCTTGCTGTCATGGCAGCCCATGTTACTCCAGGATCACTGCCAAAGGGCCTTCACACACTCAACTTGTCAAGAAACAAGATCAACACCATTGAAGGACTTAAAGAACTAACTCGGTTGCGAGTAGTTGACCTCAGTTACAACCGCATTGCTCGAATTGGGCATGGTAATTAACTTGTGAACCTGTTTCGCAACTTTCATACAAAACCTTTTCTGGATTTTCTGAAAGACATCCTCCTTAAATAATTGCATGTAATTCTAAAAGTGCATTGTGTATTTTTATGATGCCAGGGTTGTCAAACTGCACCTTGATCAAAGAACTGTACCTTGATGGCAACAAGATAAGTGATGTTGAAGGGCTACATAGGCTCTTGAAGTTAAAAGTCTTAGACCTCAGCTTCAACAAGATAACAACAACAAAAGCGCTGGGTCAGCTTGTTGCCAACTACAATTCATTGCAAGCATTGAATCTGTTGGGAAATCCAGTTCAGAGCAACATTAGTGATAACCAGCTGCGCAAGACAGTGTGTAGCTTATTCCCTAAGCTGATGTACCTGAACAAGCAACCCATCAAACCACAGAGGGCAAGGGAAATGCTCACTGATAGCGTTGCCAAAGCTGCCATAGGGAGTGGCAGTCGGAGCTCTCGAAGAAAAACAGTAAAAAGAGCAAGCCAAGGTGGATCAACATGCTCCAGTGCGCAAAGAAGTAGTGTAGCTATTGAGCAGGAGAACAAAAATAAATCAAAGAGCCGAAGTCGTCATCACTTATCTGTGAAGTCAGCTGCACAAGCTTCTTCATCCCATTAGATTTTGCCAGTAATTTTTCTGAAGAATTCAAGGGAATTTTTCCTTTATTTCCTTTATTTTGCATTTTGACCCTAAAAACTGCTTGCTTCGGTAATTTGATTTGAGTTTGTGTTCCGTAAGTGTTAATGCATGATCTATTAATTTCTATCTTGCTCAACCTAATGGGAAAAGTTAGATGTTACACATATAGGCATGGTAAGACAAGATTAAGATTAGTAGCATGAAATTTACCATGTCCTGTCTTCAGCCCTATGATTTATCAAGGAAGGCTAAGCAGCTGCGCTCACCACACATACCATTCTCAATAAAATATGCATATCAATGCCAGAAATATACTAAATATACAGCTGGTTCATGAAAGGTGCCAATTTAGGAAGTTGAAGGCTAGTTGATGGATAAAAGTTATTTAGGAAAATAAAGTCTCCTGAAAGGTCATTGTGCAATAAAGAGAAAAAGTAGAAAGAGAAGTCTAATTGATTTTCAGATAAAAAAGTGTGATTTAGAAATTAAAGTGATGTCACTTAAACCTTCTTTGCACAGACAAAAGCCAATTGGTTGAAGAGCCCCAAAAGATGAAATCTAGGGATGCTTTTAAATGGGACTCAACTACAAGCGGAGGCTATCATCCCAGTCACAACGGGAAACCTTTTCTTCTCCCGTTTTGCACTTCCTTTCACTCTTATGGATTACGTAATAAACCCTTTTCTTGAGAGATAAAATTTAATCATTTGTTTGTATAATATCATATAAAAGGAATATAACTCAGATGAAGACTCTGAACTAAATGTGCTATGTTTCACTTTTCACCAAGTTACTATTGCATATTAATCACTAATAACAGGCAAAACGATGTAAAAAAAGAATAATTTTGCTTAGATAAAAAGCTTAACAGAGTGTCTATGAATTTTGACCACTTTAATAGTGATATTTAAAAGGTAGGAGTTGTATCACAGACGCCATTTCATTTTCTTTTCCCACTACAAAAGGGGAAAAAAAAAAGAGAAAAGAAAAGAAAAGATCTGTTTGATTAATATATTAATTGCAGAGAATACTACTACAATAGGATATTAGTTAAGTACATGGAAGTATTAGCAATACAAGTCCTGGGGTAATTTTAACCACTGTCACAGAAAACATAATTTCTAACACATCATTTCATGTGATCATGAGATTCATGACTGATTATAATCATTTGAATTGTTGAATTTAAAAGATTAGAGCTTGGGGCTGCTATGCATTTTTTTACTATATTCAATAACAGGGAAGCAACACCAAGTTTTTTTCATCACAAGATTAACATAAAAGAACAGTGCAGCATATTGAAAATAATTAATCTTTGATACCTTACATATGTACAATGCACCATTCATCTTGATCGTAAAACTCTCTGTCCCTCCAGCAGTATTCCAAGCCCATTTTGACACTGTTATTCAGCAACTCAATCCAATGATTAACCACTAAAAAAATGTCAAATCTCATAATTTCTCTCCAAATCCAGAACTCAATTCCTCTTCTTGCATTTGAGCAAACTTATAAAGCTTTTCATTGAAAACCACCTGTGGATCCTTTTCAATTAAATTCCCATTCTCATCATACCCATCTTTCAAAAACACTGCCCAGTTCATCTCTGTCCCCGCCAAATAAAAAGTCCGAGGCTGTCTCTTGAGCATCTCGTAAGTCTGCCTAGTCAAACTAAACTCCTCCTTAAACTCCACAATATGATGTATCAAAGCTCTCTTTTCCAAAGTCAAGCTCAAAAACTCATGTATAATTCCAACCCTATATTTTTCCGCTTCCAAACTCCATAAATCCAACTTCCACCCATCAGAATAAGGCGAAACCAACGGTAATGTATTCAACAAGTTAAGTTTCTTCACATCATTTTCCTCCAATCCTAAATCTTTCCCATACTTAACCGGGAACTTGAAAGCTTTCTTCACCTTATCTTCATTCACTAAAAATTCCCGCTCCAATGCACTTACAGCTAAACTCGGATCCCAGTTTACTAACTCGAGGACTTGTTTCCCATCATCTTCAACCACAAGGCGAAAATAATCAGGGTATTTCTCGATTCTGTCCCTGAAACCCTCTGGAATTCCAAATATAAGCCTTTTATGGTAAATCTTACTTAACGGAATCCGTTTATTTTTCGACATCATCAATAATTTACGGATTCTCGTGACTCGATCTTCTTCCATGGCTTCCATGATTGCTTTTTCTTCGAGGAGTAATTGGTCCATAAAATCGGTGAAGCCGAGCCACATTTTGTTGTCGGAGTGCCGGTAGGTGGTGAAGAGGAGCGGGTGGCGGAAAATGGATCGGGTGACTTTGCGGCCACGGGGGAATCCGAGTTCGCGATAGAGTTTGCCGGCATCGTCAAGGCGGAGGATTTGTTCGGGTTGTTTGGAGAGGAATTCTTTGGTTTTCGTGAGGAATCGGAAGGTAGCGTCGCGGTCGAGGAGGGATTCGAAGTGAGGGATTTTGTTTGAGTCGGGCGTCACGGATCGAGTGCGAGGAGAGTCGGGTTTGAGGCGTTTGGGTCTGTGTTTCTTGGGGGTTTTTGTTATGAGGAAAGAGGTGGAGAAAGAGCGTGGATTTAGGAATTTAGGGTTAGGGTTTAAGAGGGGTTTTGCGAGGAAGAAGAAATGCCAAGCCATGACGGTTTAATTAAGAGGTTGACTGTGAAATAGCATGAATATATATAATAATAATAATTTAACGATTTTTCTCACACTCAATCTTGTGGCATATATAATCTGATTAAGGGTTTCAACGTTGAATTGAATCGGGTACGCTTTCCATATAATCATATGCACCTCTTGATGCAGACATTGCTACATGAGAGCTCTGTCAATTATTGTATTTATGATAATTTCTATATCCATATATATTTTATACAAAAATTATATATTAAGACAAAAATAATGCAATACATTATTTAATTTGTACGGCAATATTTCTGTTCAAAATGAGTTTCCTTCCATTGAACATAAATGATATTGAAGAAAAAGAGAAATGAACACAAATTTCATCATAAATGCAATGCCAAGGAAAAAATTTTTTTTTCTATACTGCACAGCTAGTAGCACTTGCTTATTCCGTAAATCATCTTCACAATCTCAATCATGTGGTTGTATGGTTATAATGAGACATAACATGAAATTTAAAAATAAAAAAATAAAAATCTAATCCTCAACTTCTCAATTTCGCTGGTGCCACGCTTTTAGTAATTACAAAGCCCTATGAATGCCTTACGGCTACATAGGAGTTGTCGTTGGTCACATCATCAAGATTCATTTTCCTTTTTATCTACCATCTTTCTGCTTTCCTCTTTCAGTTCAAAATATATGGTGTCCCCCTTCCACGGTGGAGCTTTATGATGATTACATAAGCATGCACAAAATGAATTTGAATACCACGACTTCAACTTGGGTTTCTCGAGAAAATTGTTCTTAGCTTGCTTGTCTCTTAAAGAAAGGTTTCTGACAGATAAGGAGTCTCCCATTGCTGTTACTTTCAATTTCTATGACTCTGGCATCCCACTTCAACCGAGTTGTTAGAGGTCTAGCTAATTCAATAAGAGGAGCTGTGTCACGGATTATCACCCAACCCTGCACCAACCATTAAATCTATCACATATTAAAACATAGCTGTAGAAAATAAAACCATTGAAAGCATTGGAAAGGAACTAAAAGGAGGTGGCCTGATTTGATAATTGATAGCTTGGTTTTAGTACCTCTGGACGAAGCAGCCGGTCTATCTCAGTGAATAGGTCAAGCATGCTGCATCTCTCATGTTGACTACTCTCAAGGGATAGAAGTCCATCAGCATGCACCATATCATAAGTTCTGGGGTATGTTGGAAATGACTCACACCTGAAAGTGATGCAAATGGATCATAAGACAAATAAAGCATGAAACAAACGATGAAAGGTATATTTTGCTCAAAAAAGCATTATGGCAAATCACATCTTTACAAATATGCGTGGTTAATCAACTGTGAATATGAAGTCCAAACTTCAAACTCAAATTTCAGTGAACACATCAAATTTTAACAGACATCCTCTAGCAGAGTTTGCTTGAGTTTAAGTCTTATCAATGTTACAGGACGGAATACATTTTAAATATGTAAATTCTTTCTCCATTCACTGCAACTAATTTGATTTTACTTCAAGAGGGAAAAGTATATTACTAAGTATATTAAGTTGCTGAAAATAATTATTTTCGCAACATAGGAATTACTATAAGAAGCAGTCATATTCCATCTTCATATCAGGAATATATTAAAACAACAAAGCAAAAAATAAAAATAAAAAGTTTAGCTAGAAAAAGAGGATTACCAATCATGTAATACACCAACATAGCCCCTGTCAAGAATCAAGGGAAGGTAGTTGGGTCCACTTGTTGGGACTACGTTCATGACCCAGACAGACTTCCCTGCTTCCAGTAATGCAGCATTTAAACCACCATAGTGAGCATTCATGTCTAGCACGTTCCTGAGCATGTTATAAGGTGGAGAAGGATCCTCATCACCAGGTCTCTTTGGATGATCCGAGAATATTAGGGGTGACAGAAGAGACCAATAATTCCAAACAGCTGTTTTATAGTTTGCAGTATCCTCATTGAGTTCTTCTGAGTGTAGACCTGATAAAATATCAAAAAGATTAGCAAACAGATAAATCAGAGTGCAGTCAGAAATTTCTGTCATCATTGCTTATCATGATGGAATTGTTATCTAAAATAATCATGCAAAAACATTAAATTACCATATAGTGCTAGTTTATTCTTGTTCAAATTAGACCTAGAGGGCCACGTTGCTCTCTCCTCAATGGGAACCCATCGACGACTATGTGTTCCACCTATACAGTTTTGAAGAGGACGATAATATGGAGATTCAACATCTTGTCCTTTGCTACAGATAGAAGGACCAGAATCAGCCTTCCTGGAAACATGAATGATTAATAACAATAATAAGGACCACCTATTGCTGTCAAGTAATAAAGATTTTCATGATTTATATAGTCCAAATACACTCATTTTTTAAGGAAATTAATGTAAATCAAGCAAGAAAATTGTCTCACCGTGAGTTGTAACAACTTTTTTTACTAGTCTTTTTCCACACAACAGTTTCATCTTGTTGTGACATCAACTCCCAGCAGAGACTTTCTACAAAATCACGAACAAAGTTCCACCTTTTCTGCTTCTCCTTGTTCCGAAGAAAACTCTGAACATTGGTAAGAGGTGAAGTCCACACAAAGTATCCACCAGGCTTTAGAACTCTATCAACTTCAATCAAGAAAATACCATCTGTAACGCACATTTTAGCATAAAAGTTTAATTACAACCAGCTCAAACGCAAAAACATTGACACAGCCACACAGGACACTTTTAGGAATCAAAACATGATCACAAATTAAAATTAGCCAACTTAAAAGTTGGTGAGGGTGTGGCAAATTTGTAGGTCTTTAAACAGTAAGAAGGAAGTTGACCGTGGTATTTGCATTTTGTTAAATTAACCATCAGTTGGCAGGTGTGAACACCACCAAATGCATCAAAAAGCAGTCAAAAAGGACCTTTCATATATGGAATATTTAACAAAATTTTTCTGTCCATACTTAAATAAAAAAAATGATTCTAGCCCTAAGTCTATGTCAACACATATTGACTCTATTAACATAAGAAATTATAACATATCAGGGTAGGGAGAGGGGGATGAAAGGATGGGAAAAGAAGCAGCAAATTTTACACTAGCAAAGTTTCAAACTGATAGCTGATACCTTTTTTATCCCAGTCAATGCCACAGCGTGCACAATGTAGCATATCAAATGAAAGAGATGGATAAGGTAATTGTTTTGAATTGAAAGAGCCAATCATTGCAGGAAGGCCCCTTTCAAGAGTGAGTTGAACTTGACTGCCCGAGGACTCATAGTTCGCAATGCACATGGTTAAGAGCTGTTTGGAAAAGAGATGTGCTCCAAAGCTACCATAACCACATCCTACATCCAACATGGTTCTTACCTGCAACAGTAGCCGTAAATTCAGACCAGGCTGGGGGACTAGATACATTAACTGTTATTGATAATGCAAAAGATGCTAATGGAATGATGGTGCTGTGGAATTCCAGTATTGTTGAAAGAAGGCTTTAAGCTAATTCAGGCCTATATTGCCAAATTTGCAATGTGCAAGCCAAAGGTGGCGATTAAATGTATCATTAACAATTTACTCATGCTGTGAAGTAAATTGTAACTTTAAAAAGTAGGCCAACTTTGAAGCTAAACAGATATAACCTTTCAAGAATAAAATAGACAAAGGAAAAAAATCACAAATAATGGAACAGTTCAATTCAACAAGCAAGTTCCAAGGAAAATTCCCCCTTACCCCAGCTTGTATGAAGTTAGATTCATTTCTCAGTCCAATCATTTCAGCAATCTGATGGGAATAGTCTTCTACACCATCAAACATGAGCGAGGCTGAACGGAAAGAAATCTGCTCTTCCTCCAGCATCATCATCCTGCTATTGCATAAAGCAAGGAGTTGAAGAAACACTTTTATAAGAAAAGAATGAGGGGGATGAAGGCAGTTAGATGTGAAAGTTCACCGACAAGAGAAACGTCCACTCACCTCTTGGTTAAACTGCCTGAGGAAAATACCTCTTGACCAGTAATTTTAACATTAGCAACCCAAATAACATCTCTCCCAGTTGGCCATCTAAGAGGAATTTTATAGTTCACAGGTGGAAGAACCAAACAACTTTGCCTTGAACCATGTCCACATAGTCGATCATACTCATTACCACCAGAATAACCCAAAGCAAGATTCTCCGAAACATTAAAGCAAGGAACATAATTCTCAGACTCCTCAGGACAGAATTCTATTTCTTTCAACCTTGAAGGACCAAGCGAAAGCTCCCCTACATCCCACAAATCAGAGACAAGCTGCTCTTGAAGTCGCCTATAACCATGTAATATATGAGCCCTAGTCGACGTTGATATCAAGACAGTCCACCAAAATGATCCAGTCAGAGCAAGAATCACAATCACAACTAAACTTAACTTCAAAAATAGCATTGTTAACTTATGCCGGCTTCTTGGAGTGCCAACACTGAAGGGATCAGATGCAAAACCATTCTCAGTGACACCATATTTGGAAGGTGAATTATCCAGAAAATGTAACCTTAAAGGAAACCTGAGCGATAAATAGCTCTGATTAGAAGAACGATTTCTATCCAAATCTTCCTTGTCTGTTTGAACTTGCACTTGGGAGTCCCAAAAATCGTTGCTGCTGCCCGAGATCTGCATTCCAGATACACCTCGATGCAGAGGCCGGGACATTTTTCTAACCTGAAACCCCCAACAGTTAGCCAGAGGGGAAAAAAGAAAAGGTGAACTTTCAAGAAATAACCCAGTGAAGTTGTTAAAGTTGAAACCCAAAAAAATACCACCTAAACCACTATCTGAAACAAGCTAAACCAGTGATATTCCTCTCAAAAACGTTAAATCTTAATAAGGACAATCATGAAATGGTTTAACTTAAGCAAAGAAACGCCGCACTAAGATAAGATCAAAATTAGATATTTTCCCAATTTTAAGATACTAGATCCATAAACCCTGCTGAAAGTGAACCACTTTGAAAACAAATTTAAAACAGTGAAAGGGAAAAAAAAAAAGAGGGAAGAAAAAATGTGGCTTTTTTGAACGATTCTAAGACTGAAACAACAATAGGGAAAAAATAAAAGGAAGGGAAATTTAAGACTTGATGGAAATAAAGGAAAGTAAAGTGAATACATTTCCATATAACAAACTCTTTGAGTGAGTTCCGCCACCTTAGAGTAACAAAGGTTAAGCTCATTTCCATTCAAAATCACTTCTTTTCCATTAAAATTCACTTCTCTTTGCTACCCAATACTACAATATAATGAAAACCCGGATTGAAATTAGCAAAACCCATTTTGGATCAACCATTGGAAAATAGAAATGATATAAAACCTAACAAATTTAAAAACAGTTAGAAAACACACACAAGAAGAATAAAAAAACAGTACCTTGTTTGTAGGAGCGGAGCTGGAAATGGAAAGATGGCGCAAAACCAGCCTTAAACTCAGCGTAATTTCATCAAATGCGGATTTAAGAAGAATTTTCCATTTGTTAAAACTACAGAAGACTCTATTTTGTTCTTGTCGCCTTCCTTATTTCGAGCTCCCTTCGATACTCACAGTTAGAGTGTAGGCGACTTTTGTATCGATCCAATCACGACAGAGCTAGAGAAAAGCTGAAAAATCAATCTCTTTTTATATAATAATCGAAATAATCATTCAAAGAAAGAAAAAAAAATTGAATGAATTAAACACATGTAAAACAATTAATAAATAAAGATAGACAATGTTTTGTCAATTTTTAAACTCTCCCCCAAGCTATTATCTTCAGACAGTGTTTCTCTACTAATAAACGCGCTTAATCGCCACGAGTCCAGTTGGATCCGAACTGTAAAATTCAATTATTTTATCTTAAAACTGTATTAATCAAATCTCAAATCACATTAATTTTTCATTTAATTATTATTCAAGACTTTAGGAGAGAGAAAATTCAAAGAACGAAGTTCCCTACCCGACTATGTTGCAGGAACACTTGTTTGACTACTCAACTTGGAATATTTCACTGATGGTAAAAAAATTTATTGGGATGTCTAAAATTTCCTCTCTTTTTCTTAGAACGAACTAGACTTGAGATTTGATATTTTAATTCAAATTTTATTAGCAGTAATTTTTTTTTAGCCCTTTACTTATATGTATAAAATAATTACCTTAAAATCAATATTATTTATAAAGTTGTTAACTGAGTTTAGTGTTATCAGTAAAAAAAAAAAAAATCTTCCATTTTCCATCCCAAGTGGCTCATTTGTTTCATTTTATTATCAATCAATTAATATTACGAATTATCTTTAAGTTATAATAAAATATTTAATATAATATTTAAATTATAAATTTATTGATTAATGTGTTATTTATTTTTAACATTATTAATTTTAAATGATAACACATAATGAATAAATAATTTTTCAAATATCATATTAATTATTAAATTTATAATTTAAGTGTTACATTAAAAGATTTTTAAATTTAATAGTATATTAAACATTTTATTATAATTTAAGGGTTATTTGTAATATTATCCTTTTACTTTTTTAAAATAATATTTATTATACCAAATTAAACAAAAATATGCGTTTTCTTTTATTTTTTAATATATTTATATTTTTAATTATTTTTAATATATTTAGTTTTATTATCTATATTCAATTTTTTTAAATTTATTTATTTATCAATAACTATAATTGTTAATTTAATAAGTTGATCATATTCTATTGTAAAGTAAATAATGTATTACTAATATTTTACAAAATTGTTATCTTTATACAATATTAAAATTATTAATTTCTGTAATTATATAATATGATTATTTTAGTATTTTTAAATGATACGTAACATTTAATAATACAAAATATAGTCATTTTTCATTCCTAAAATTAACAATAGTTAACCAAATAAAATAATTTTAAATTATGAGTAATAAAATTATTGTAGTAATAAGATTGCTTTAGATATTAAATTATTTTAACAATCTTAAAATTATTAGCAATTAGCATAGGGAATAAAAGAATAAGCTTAAATGAGTAATTATCTTAAATCTACATTAAGATGTATTCACATAAGGAAAATCTTACAATATTTGAGGGTAAATATTATGAAGAGATTTGTTAATATTAATATATATAATATATAAAATAATATTTTCACTCAATACATTAAAATTCATGAATAAATTTGTCAATTATTATATTTAATACAAAATTATTACTATAAATAATATATTAACTAATTTAAAAACAATATCAAGAATAATGGTAGCAAGACAAGTATATGTGTTGATATATAATATATTTTTTAATAATAAAAAATCCTTTCATTGTTAAAATAATATACTTGTAGAATTAAGTTAGCAAAAGGTGATTTTGATACATAAAATTATGATATGATAGAATAAGATAATATTATAAATATGATTAAATTAAATAATATCATTTTATTTTATGTTTGATGTGTGCAATGATTAAAGTAAGATAATTTATTTATTGATTAAAATTATTTTTTTCAAATTTATACAAATTAAATTAATGATATAATTTTTAAGGTTATAATAAGATATATAAGTTTAATATTATAAATTAAAAATAATTCTTTTTATTTTGAGATGATTGAATCATCTATTAAAAAAAATGATAATTTTTCTTATAATCATGTTTATTTCAATTAAATACAAATTAAACGTAAAATAAAATAATTATTATATTATCTTACGTACCAAATATAATTTTTATTTATTATATTATTATCTAGTCACATCGGATAATGTGATTGGTAAAGAGATGCATTGGATCAAGATAAATTCATCAAAATTTGGTTCCATGTAAATGAGTTTGAATATTAAAAGACCAAAAATCATAGGACTTAGTATTTAGATGGCAAAAGATACAAATTTTCTCTGTTAAAATTAGTCATTATTTAAAATTTTAATATTTTATAGTAATTAATTAAGTTTTAATAAAGTTTAGATTATTATTGAATTTTTTTAATGACTTTTTTGACGCTTTAACATATTTAAATTTACCATTTTATGTGAAACTTTGGAGAAATTTTTAACTTTGGGGAAATTTTCTAGTTGTAAGAACAAAACAGCAATCAAAGTAACATGCAAACAAAGTAGATTTGCGCTATTCAAAAAAAAATAAAATTCGGAGAAGGGTCGGACGATGTGGGCTCGGATCTGCCGCGTCGCTCTGTCAGTTAGATTAAAAAATGACGTGGCAGTTAAGGAGGCGACCGCTAAGGTTCCATGCGATGCAGAGGATCTTAGCTGCTATCAATTTATTTATTATATATCTTTGATAGATTAACCCTTTATTAATTGAATTAATCCTTATAATTAAATTATAATATTTCCCTATTAAGTGTAATTCTAATGAATTAAAAGAAAATATGTTACTAAACATTATTATATCAATATGAATGTGCTGATAACTTAATATTAGTAATAATTTTGTTATTTTAATAAAAAATGTAAATTCATTAATGTTTACATGACAATTCTTAATATATAATATATTTATTTATTAGACATATATGTGCTAAGAAGATTTTTTTTGTAAATGTTTTAAATATTTACAATTACATAAAGCAAGAAAAATGGTAATCCTTCTTGTTTACACCACAACCAACTTATTTGAAATTTCAATCTTGATTTCATAATTTTTTTTGTATTTAAATATGAACTTTATTTTTAACGATATATTTTTTTTAATTAGTATCTTTTGGTGTTTGAAAATCATTTTAAATTCTGATTAATCTGTAGTTAAGTTGAATCAAACTTCATAAAAAAAAAAAAAAGCTTTCTCAAATTTATTTTTTTTATTTATAAAATTAAAAACTAATTTTTTTATCACTCGAATTAACAAATATTAATATTTTTAATTAGATTTGTAGGTCGTGCAAAATATTCCTTTTCACCATTAAGATGTTCTAAATTCTAGTATGGAAACTATGCATCGATCGGTCAGCCCTTTTTACTGCATGCTATAAGATATATATATTTTTAACTTCTGTTTATGCAAAGATTTGATGTGAGTATGGCTTATTTTTTACTCGCACCCGAATCAAAATGTTTTGATTTTAAAAAAAATAATTTTATATCATGTTTATTATTATTACTAGTATTGGATGTTAATACACAAAGATAAATTATTAAATATAATAACAGTAAAATTTTTAGATTTCAAAAATGAGATTAAAAATGTGAAATTTAAAATTTAAGGTATATTTAAAAAAAAATTAATTAAAAAATGTGAAATCATATGACTGAGAAAAAAATTTATTTTTGAAACAAAAAAAAAACCTTATTTTTAAGTAAAAAATCATATAAAGCAATCATTAAATTAAGAGTTTATATTTAACGAGTGTATAAATTTTATATATGAATAGTGAATAAAATGATATTAATTCATTAATGTATAAATATTAATTTTTAAAATAAATACATTAAAATTTAATAATTTAATAATTTTTCAAAAATTTATTTATTAATGAAAATTATCATTTCATTTATTTATAATATATAAAATTTATATATTAAGAATGCATCAAATATAAAATTTTAAATTAAATATTTAAATTTAAAAAATATTTAACAATTTATTTTATACGATGATAACAAGATAAAATATTAGCCTTCAAAATTAACGATAATATCTTATCACATTGCTCAAATCAAATTGCTCATTTAGAGGTCGATATGTTTTTATTGCATCATCAAACTAATTACGTTTATCGCATGGTTGTTTCGTTTAAAAAATGTATTTATCTGATACTAGTAATTTATTTGGTGGGAAGGCTTTTTTTTCCTTTATTTTTTTCTCATTTTCTTGATGAATTTAAGAAATTAATAATATGGTGTCCCTCCACCGAAAACTTGTTCTTCATGGTTCTCAACATCTACAGCCAATTTCAGTGAACAATACGTGCATGGATGGCGTTCCATTTCCGTAATAATTCAATCTGGCTTTCAAGTGCCACGATCACTGTCTAGGTCTCACCTTCCTTAAACATAGGAGGATCTAAAATTTAACGTTTAATGTTTATAAATACTTTCAAATTTTGTAAAATAAAACAAAACTCAAGGAAAAAATTTTGACATTTTAAAAATTTTTCTTTCAATAGTTTTTTTTTAATAAAAGAGATTATAATTTAAAATAAAACTTTATTAAAATTAAAATTTATATTTATTAGATATTATTATTTAAAAATAAATACATAAATCAACTAAAAACTCTTAAACCAATAATTCAAAACAACAACTTGTTTACGAAGGTCGCAACCAAGTGAAATACGTTTCCATGGAAACGACGTTGGTGATCTTTTCACATTAAATGCCAAAACCATTATTTTTGCACCCATTAAAACATTTTTCCTCGCAATTACAGCCTTAAATAAGTGAGATTCGTCAGCGTCGGTGAAATAATCAGATGAAATCAGGACCACCGTGGTCCATGCAGGATGTATTCTCTATTTGCCAGCAAATTTTCAAAGTCTGAGGGCACAGATTCAAAGCCTTCACACATATAAATCTAACAAAGTGCAAAATAAATAATTAAATCAAAGGGGTTTTTTTTTTTTTTTCTCTCTTCTTTAAAATAATTTTTTTTTGCTTTATATTACTTTTTTTAGTGATTGAGAATAATAAAAACGAAGTTGACACGTTTTTAGGGACATATCGAATCAAATTTTAGTTTTCTTTATTAGATTAATTAATATAATAATATGTTCTCTTATAAATAAGAAATTCTTTCATTTATAAAAAATAATAACATATTTTCCTACAAAAATTTGTTTAATAATATATTTGAAATTTATTTGAATTTAAATTTTTTAAAACGATTTAAAAAAATATTGTACATGCTAATTTAAAGCATTCAAAATTTTACTTTTCAAATCTTAGTGTAAAAATAATATTTTTTTTAGACTAAACTTTTCTACTTGTAAAAAATAATATTATCAGATTTAAACTTTAAATTTCAATATTTATAATTTTTTTTATTTTCATATTACATTTCCTATCAATCCTCTACTTCTAACACCTGGCGCTGCCTACCCACTAACTGCCAGCTTTCTTCATTATTTGAACGAAAATTAGAAAAAGAAAAAAAAAATACTATATTATAATTTTCAATAGTTTTGTATTTATACGCCGACAGTGGTCATACTCTTTTCGAGAGAAAAAAATTACGTGTAGCGTATTTGGGGAATAAGGTGGCACGCAAACCTTTCGTTGAAGGAGGAAAGGCAGCCATCAGTGAAAAAGATGTGTGCATTGATGCCAAAAAGTCGTATGCTTTTGGCTCATACCTAGATATGTCGAATACGGATCCGTCTGTCTGTTAAGTGTGATAATAATTTGAGTCAAATGAGATTTGA
This sequence comes from Durio zibethinus, assembly GCF_002303985.1. Next base: position 4,281,719 of record NW_019167949.1, on the reverse strand, counting down.
TTTAATTTAATTTTTTAAAATAATATATAAAATTATAATTTTTTAAATTTGATTTGAATTAAAATTAATTTTTATATAATTTTATTCGAATAAATAGATTTAAATATAAAATAATTATTTTTTTATAAAAATTTAAAAAATATATAATTTAGTTTAATTTAATTTTTTTTAATTTTTTGATACAAAATTTGATTCAAATTAAATCAAACACTACTATCTCATATCCATATTTTTTATGTTTTTCTCACTTCTATCTATTTGGTGTTTTTTTTTTTTTTTTTCCTTTTTAAGTGTCACGAGTGCAACTATTATAAAATTCTATGTATTCCCAAATTTAATGTAGTTATTAAACTTGTTTTTTTTATATATTTTTATATTCTCATATTTTACTTGATTTTAATTTTTTTATAATTTTAAAAATATATTATTATCACATCGATCTAATGTCTTTAAATTTTTATTTTTAAAGAGTTCAATCAAGTTTTTGATGACAAAAAACAAAAAAAAAAAATCCTTTTCTTATCAACTAGATAATATTTATATTGTTAACTTAGAGAAAATGGAAGATGCTGGGCAAGTTGGTTGACAAAAGACATGAGCTCATTTAGAATGGGCTATAATAGTTCTAGCGCTAGAAACTTATGATCAAATTTAACAAACCTAGCTCATTCGAGGGCGCCATTGCATGTTTAGTGGCTTAACAGCAGACATCATTATCATTTGATGTTGGGAAAACATAACAATGATTGGAAATTTAAGGTTGGAGTGACTTCAACTGCTCATTAATGAGACAAATTTAGGCTTGTTCACTTCTGTTCTGAATGGCCTAATCGCCTAATTACCCATATTGTCTATTAATTTTGATAGATTCCGCACCCACCATTAGCAAAGTCGATGAAAATGGGAGCCCACCACACTCCAAAACTTAGTGGAAAATTGGCTATTAAGTCAAGAGCATAATTCATCTTCAAAACTTATCATCCACAGTAAATTCTGCTGAAATTAAAACTAAGTAAAGAGACAAATCTATTGCAATCCAATGCAATAATAATCACGAAAATTGAAAACCATTATATGTAAAGCTTAGGCCCATTCACCTTTATGATTATATTAAGCCATTGGGGCCATATTATTTCAATTTTGGATGGTTAGACAAAAAGTCATAAATTCATAATTTCCATACTTCTCCCATTTCTTTCCTGTATAGCAATTATAAATTTTGCATGTGAGCCCTCGTGTCAGCGAGTTTCATAGGTCCCCTGACACCATAACATTCCCTGCAAAATCGAAATATCCAAAACACAGCAGCTTCCCAAATAGACTAAGATTCAGCATATGAAAAGATCAAGAATGAGGAAAAACGTTAATGATTTGTGATCAAGAATAAACAATTTATAGCCCGAATGATTTATCTAAACTCGTTCAAATTTGTAGGTAATGTAAATTCGTATTCAAACTTCAGCAATTTAATGATTTATGCAAACATCAAATTAAATGCTGTAATAATATAGATTAAAAAATATTACACGGTATTTTTAGTTTTGAAAGGTAAAATATATTTTTTTCATTAAATACAGTCAACAAATAATCAAATATATATTTTTTTTGAATCGAGCTGATGTGTTAAGTTGATTTAAATTCATAAGATCATATTAATTCTATTATCTCATCAATTTACTCACTAAATCTTTTTAAATGTTGACTAATTATTCTGTGATTGAATGATTAACGTTTAACTTAATTCGATTTATCTGATCATTTTTAATTTAAGAATTGATTTCGAACATCTTAATTTGCTCAAAATTCCCACCTTATATGTATAAATAACACTTCTAAAAAATCATATGATCCATCTTACTTTATTGTAATTCATTACAATCTCCTTTTAATTTATTTCTTTAATCAATTTTGATTTAAATGTTAAAATACAAACGTTAAAATTACTCATAATATTTAATTTTAACCACTCTTTTTTTTTTTTATTTTGATTTCAAAATTTTACCCCTTAAAAAGGCAATTCGGCACCAACATAAATATAATTATAATTACGAGATTCATGAATTCTGCATGGGACGCCATTTGCTGCGATGGTGTGAACATCGAATTGGGACGCCATATTCTAAAATGCTAAAAGCTTAAATTGGGTTTTGGTTTTGAACCAGCGATAAGATATGTTCCCACTTCCCAACATAGGTACTTTTCCTTGCACTGAAGCCTGAATGAAAATTCTGAATCGGTCATTCCCGTGGGGACTAGGCCAAGACAAAGAAAGGAGCACCGCTTAATTGGTGATAACTGATAACCATATCAATCAATGTTAAAGAGTTACCATTCTTTTCACAGGCAGAAGAAACCAAAACAGATCAATGCCAGAAACTTCTTTGGATTTGAGTTAACCTGGTTGATATATCTATTCAACCAACCCCTACTTAAGCTTTTGGCTTATCATAATTATGACATTTCCATTTTTTTAGAGGGCCAACAACAACTTGCCAAAGCTTACGATTTCACAACTTGTCCAAGACAAAGTCTCCATCCTTATCCCTAAAGGCCAATAATTTTTGGAATGACTTCTTCCATATCCTATGCAAATTGAACGGGATTTTCATAGTTGAAATTGACCCAAGTGGCTCTTATCCCAACTAAAGTAAAGCCACTGTAACAAGATCATCAACAAAATGGCTGGGATTTAGCCACCCAAGTAAATTTCTAAGCAGATGGTGGTTGAACAAGGGTTGGAAATGATCGATGAAAATACTAGTGTCTTTATTAAGAGAATAAGCATGGAGGCGACTGAGAACCGTGACCATGAAAGCAACTAATCATTGTATTGCAGCTACCACATCGAACATCATCAATAGGCTAGTGATAAACAAAAAATAATAATAATAATAAAATAAAATAAAAGGGAAGAAGGGAGGACGACTAGCCTTGTGATCTGGTGATAAAATTTGAAGAATAAATGCTGATATCTCGTTCAATTCTTCAGGCCCCAATCTTTCAAGTTATTCTAGACTGCAAGGAGAATGATGATAGGATAAAAAGACAGTATCCTCAACTTTGTTCAGCTCTCCATACATATGCGAAGATCAGATATGGGAGGAATGAAAGTGCAAATGGAAACTTTATTCCACTCATCATCCAAAGATTTGCAAAGCCAAGGCATGTAAAAGCAAGTGACAATTTTATTCTAGATAATTTACATGTTTTGACGCCCAAAGGTTTCAATAATATTCGAATCGTGATAATTTCTTCACTTCACTTATGAAATTAAAAGAATCATTTGTATAAAAATAAATTTTAATTTTAATTTTTGAAAATTCTTAGTTTAGCATTATTGTTGTAATTGTAAAAAAATCGGGTTTGAAAAAAATGCATTTCAAAAGTGCGGTAATAAATTATTATAAAAAATTATGTTTGAAGATTTTTGAATATATAGTATTATTTTAAAAAATTTTTGTGAAAAATTAAAATATCTAAAAAAGATATGATGTTGGAAAAAAAATAGATTATTTTCGTAAAAAATAAATAATTAAATCAATATTTGATAATTTTATTTTTAAATCATAAATTTCAAACCACCACTCCACTTATAATTGACTCACCTTTATCTATTTAAAAATGCTTTTAACACAAATCATAATGTGCTTAGTATTGCACTTACATTCAAAAGTTGTGTTTTTACTACAAGCTAATGTTATATATTAGTTCAAGCTTCGCTGGGCCAACTTTACGCCCAGCCTTAAAATTAATCAAGCCTATATGTAGTCCAAAATCTATGGGCCATACCTACTCATAAGAATGAGTGAGGAATTTTTGTCTACGAAGTCAGGACAACAGATTTCACTGTGAAATTATAATCATAGATCTCCATGTTCTTCATAATTCCTTCAGATATATTCATTTCCAGACAAAAAACTTTAATTTTCTTGTATTCCTTCTTTTCCAAACAGTTGTGCTCTCCAATGAATGCTGTCTATCACATCAATTTTCTGTAGTTGCCACTCGTCAACAGAGATGCAACTTGGGTTGGGTCCAGTCTGGACCAGATCCGTATGGGTGTCAACCCGACTTAACCATGTTCAGCTATTACCTGACCCAAACCAATCCCTGTTAGTCGTGTTGAGCTGGTTCTGGAGTTAACCAAACCCAAGTTGCACTTGCACCCTCAGGTGCCAACTTGCAAACCAATTCTTCCATAATTGACTACAGACTAATAAATTTGAAACCCATAGTTTAGTGATCTATTTTGATGCCAAATATTAGTGTCTTTTGCATCATGTAAAGAGGCCACATCCAATCATTGAAGCCCATTAATTTACACCAAGTGTTGGCAGTTTAGGCTTCCAACTTTCAGTCTTGTTAGGTCTTTGAATGCCTTTTTTTTTCATTTGGGGTTTCAAATATAGATTTTGAATGCTACACTCAAGCTTAATTGCATCGTATCTCACGGACATGACATTGTAAATCTATTAAGAACATATAGTAATGAGTTAGAGCAGCTGTTAAAAGAGCTTTGTTACGATAATCTCTTAATTAATAAAATCAATTTTCATATTCACTAAATCAGGATACACTTGATTATCATTTCATTACTAAAAAAATTTAATGTTTAAAATTTTCGCTGTAACTCCTGAACTGCTTGACGTCCAACTGACATGTTCATAAAATTAAGTAAATGTGCAACAGTAAAATAATGGCCGTTATTTTGTGGGAGCATCTCCCACCGTCACCACTATTTTAAAAAAGCGGTCGTGAATTTGAAACACACTTAGCCATAAAAGAATGTCATAATGGGTAATAGCGAAAATAATGATACACTATTGCCACTATCTCGTTTTTTGTCCACATTTTTTATTTTTAAAAGAAAAAAATAAATTAAATCAATCAAATTCATCAAAATTGAACTTCAATCAAGATTAAGTGTAGAAGAACAAGCAATATGAAGGTAAGAGTAAATTAAAATTACACTTTTTTTTTTGAAAATTTACTGGCTTATTGCAAATTGCTGTTAAAAAAAAAAAACTCTGATGATTGATTTGTAATTGGGACGCCGAAAAGCTATGGGCTGTGAGTTGAGTGTGTGTTGAAATTGATGGGGAAGGAGAGGCCGAGAGGGGAGGATTTTTACTGATTTATTAATTTTGAGCTTTGGGTCTTTGTAAGAAAGATGATAAGAAGAAGAGTGAAGAAAAAAAAACATGAAGACAAGACTCTGGAGGAATGAAGGCTGGAGTGTGTCGGTATTGGACACTGGATTGGAGGCTAAGGCAGGAGGGATGTGGGATGCGTGAATGAAAGCCAAAGGAAATAAAGACTTAAAAAAAAAAAGAAATAGGAAATTTGGAGGGATGAGGCGGGTGAGTGGGTTTGATAAATTGGTTGGCATTAATGCTAGCTGGAGGGTATGTTTAGGGTGAATAGCTGAAAGGAAATGGAAAATTTAGTAAGTTTGTTATAATATTGAAGATAATTTTGGTTCAAGCAAAAATTTGATAAAAAAAATTGAATTCATTGTTATAATCTTAAAAAAATTGTGAATATAAAAAATAAAAATATAAAGTGTTATAAATTATTTTAAAAATTATAAAATAAGAAAATTTATGATTATTATTATAATTATTATATTTTATAATAAATTATGTAAAATTAAAAAAAAATTTACGATTGTAATAATCTCCATTATTTTGTAACCATGATAAATGCAATGTAATAAAAAATATTATCGTAATTGTAATTTAAATCCTTAATCATGTTACTATTAAAAAAAATTGACACCCAAACTCTTTATAATAATACAAATTCACTTAAACCCTTGCATGGATTTAGGATGTTGCTTTATAAGAGAACAAAGATTTTTTTGACACCTATTGCAATTAATCATTTCGTTGTAACTAATTTGATGATAATGGAAATTAATATGGTAATATCGAATTTCATATATTAAAAATATTTTTTTATGTTTAAAATTGTCAGAATTTAAATCATAATTATTAAAATTAAGAATTCAATATTTATTAATAAATCATGTAATTATTGATATTTTTAATTTAATTAAAAAAATTCAATTATTATGAAGATACAAAATTCAAGATAAATGTATTCGATCCCAACCTTTTCAATTTAGAACATATGCAGCTAGGAATTTAGAATCAAGATATACAATCTAAGGAAGTTGATCAAAAGATTTTTGCTGACAATATTGTATTTAGGAGTACTTGAAGTGAGAAAATATCCGGAAAGAAAGTGAAAGGAGAATCAGCTTTAGGTATTAGGTAAGGGAACAGTGGTTCTTCACTACTTGAAAAAGGGCAATTCTTTTTGGTGGTAGGAGAATTGAAGCATGATGGCCATAGGAAGCAGACTCTGAGGAAAGCATACTGGGGAAAAATGCTTTATTTTTCAGAAAACAACTTGTGTTGAGAGATGCACAGAGACTGCAACTTTAAATTGCCGTTGATTGGCTTGTGGTAGGATGGGTCTCACCCATGAGAAGAAAAACAATAAAAAACAAAGGCGAGAGAGAAATGGTATCCTTTGTGTAAAAGAAAGTAGATGAAATCCGGCTCGTTGTTCTCAGAGTGATAGAATTAGGGTTTGTTATAGCTGTCTCCTCGTTCTTACAAATGAGGAAAAAAAATCAAAAAATTCATAAATTTATTCAAAATTGTAACGTGCGATTTGATTTGGATTAATTTTTTTATTTGATTAAAATCAACTTTAAATATTAAATATATATATATATTAAGTTTATATCGAATTTTAAAATAAAAAATAAAAAATTGATAAAAAAATCAAATTAAATTATATATTTTTTTAAATTATATATATTTTAAATTTTTATAAAATAAAAATAATAATTTTATATCAAAATCTACTTAAATATATTAAAATTTTATATTAAATAATGTATAAAAATTAAAAAAATTTAAAATTTAAAATTAATAAACCGAACTAATAAAATTTTATTTGATTCAATTTAGATCAAATTTTAAATTTTTATAATATTATGTAACATAAAAAAAAGAATCGAACCCAATCATTATCAATCCTATTCGAGCCTAACGCTGGCCCAAGCTAAGATAAAATGGCCCTTTGTTTGTCTGTGCCTGGGCTTCTGTTTTCATTAGCAAAAACGGGTTTGTTTAGAGAAAAACTCGACTATCTTTTACAACAAAGGATATGACAAACATGCATTTCCAATTTGATTTCTAAATGCCACATGCAAGTCTGGTTAATTCTTTTATGTTGTCTGTCAGAGTCAGCAATCACTGTTTTGCTCATTACTAGCATTTTTTTTTTTAATTTTCCATTGAAAAGTTGAAATCACCAATTTTATTTTTGGTGGAGATACCTATCACATTAAATAATTTGTCTTTGCAAAATTATATTCCTTTTCCCATTTAAGTGTTTTAGAATGTTCCAAAAAAACGTATTTTTTTTCATTTTTAAACATTATATTTTACTATTTTTATATTTAAAATTTATTTTTTTGACAATGAAAAATATGGTATATCAATATTATAAAAAAAATCTGAATTTATAACAGTAAATATATAAAAAAAAAAAACTTAAAATGAAATGGAAGAAGTGTTAATTAGTATTATTTTCATTATCAGCCAGAGGATTTTGATTAACATGTAGACATAAACTCGCACAAAAAAGTCCCCTAAATAATAATATTTTAATTTGCATATCAATAAATAACAAACATGCAAATGCATAAATAAACATTAAGAAGCTAAAAAAGGGTTTAATTTTTGAGACAAAGACTCAACAAGACAACATACAAAAGAAACACAAAAACATAACTAAGGACTATGGATTGAGTGGCTTATGAGGAGAGTACATTAATGCAGAGACGGGAGATAGGCTCAAGCGCGTTTAGTCACGCAGCTGTCATACGCTATTACAAAGTCAAACCCCTTCCCTTTCCCTCTCTCGATATCTCCATGGACTGAAACTTAGCGTTTGAAGCTGTCGGGTCTCTCCCTCTCTCCTTCTCTCTGTCTTTAAACTAGTATTTTTGTTTTTTTTTTCCCGTTCTGTCTCTCTTTGATTAACCAACCCATAAAGTAATAACAACAGCAACAAATTCTATAACATCATGAACCAGACTTCATCTCATTCTCTATCCCTCTTCTATCATTCTTTTGTGGCAAAAAGGAGGCCTGGGAAATGGATATAGAGAGCAAAGGGAATGAGATGGAATTACAGATGATTCGGCTTACTCCATTCTTGTTAGCTGTAAATTTGATCCACCAAAAGAGTTTCGTGCAAAAGGAAAGTTACCCATTGTTCAGATGCCATGGTTTATCCACATTACCGATCACCTTTCGGTGACACAACGTTTACAAAAGTGTTTATTGGGATACACCAACGGAGGAAATGCGTAGATGTTTTGAGCAATTTGGAGAGATTCTTGAAGCTGTTATAATAACTGATAAAAACACAGGGAAATCTAAAGGATATCGCTTTGTAAGTTTTATCTGATTTCTTATCATATATACATATATATCAGTTTACTACGTTAATGGCTTAAGTTTCTTGTGCATTAAGGTGTTTGACAAATATCGATACATTTCTGTAGGTTACTTTCCGTGATCCTGAATCAGCTAGGAGAGCTTGTGTTGATCCAAATCCTGTAATTGATGGAAGAAGAGCAAACTGTAAGATTGCTCCACTTGGAAGGACTAGACCTTCACCGCCACAAGGTCCCCATGGCCCTTACTCTTTGATATGAGCTGCAGTTTCCCCATTCAATTATTGAAAGCGAAAAAAAAAGAAAAAGATGATGAGAATAATGAATTGGGTATGCTAGATTTTAATGCAGGAAGAAATCAAGGTAGCAGTGGAATTGACCAGTGGAGTTGCAGCAGCAATGCCTCCACCTCCGCCACCACCACCTCCTGTCATTTATCCACCTTATGCGTGAGTACCCCTATTGTTTTTACTTAAGATATTAATTGTCCATGCTCTACATAGGGAAAGTGCCAAATTGGTCCATGCATTGAAATTTTAGCATGGACATATTAATGTTAACCGTAAATTATGCTTAATTATTTGTTTCCTTAATAAAGTTGGTACATCAAATTGTACATAGTAAAATAATAATGCATTTGACTAGAAGTTTGTCATCACTAGGATAAAAACATTTAAAAAAAAAAGAAAAAAATTCGGAACTTTACCATACCAATGCAGTCAATGATATAGTGTATGTGGCATATACTGGCATAAATCTGAGTCTTGAGAGAGGCTAGCTGCTAGAGGCACTGCTGTGGCTAAAGAAAACAAATGAAACAGGTTAATCAGACGGGCAGATTCCTTGTTTTCTTTTATAATAAGAAAAATTGAAGAGCTATGAACGTGAATGATCCTAATGCACATTTGAGTTTGTTATAATCCCTTATTATGAGCGATCATATTTCCACGTATTAACCAATTTATAATCTAAGTTTAATTCTTATGGTATATGAAAGTTAAGTCAGGTAATCAGATTGGGAAATCCAGTAAGATTAGCAGAAAGTATGGCTGTGCATTGTAATACCCAAATGTATCTATCAAAGTGTTCCGAAATTATATAAATATATGAGTTTATGCCAACAGTTGCGTGAACGATTGGTAGAGTACTAGATTTCTAGTTTTAGTGATCAAGATCCAAATCAGGGTAATCTCAAGTACAAAAAAATATATATGAGCTTAAACAAAGGGATCCATTTTTAGCCAGGTAATTAGTATGTTCTGCATTATATGCTTTTTATTTGCCTATATTCCTAGTAAGCTCAGAGTGAAAGAAAAATATTACTTATTAAGAAATAAAAATATGGTTACAGTAGTAATGAAGTTGTTCAATGCCTTCATCTGCCAAGAGAATTTCAAGTAATGATCCAGCTCATTTACAGTTAACATTTAGTCATTTGCACGATGCATTTAATCAAAGTTCTAATAAAAGAATAGATCAATTCCTCTTCATTGGCTTTAATTTTTTCAAATAAATTATGTGATCGCTTCTGGGATTGGGGTTCTTTGAACTTTTAGTTTGGGTTTTGTTAGCAGATGCCATACTTAGAGGCAAACGACAACTACATATATAAAATGTCTAAAGCATGGAAATCGATTATACCTATGAACATAGACATTTGTAGTAATGATGAACTATTGTTGCATTTGTTCTATCTTTTACATGAATTTATGTGACATATTGTGATCATCTTTGTAGGCACCAATTTTCTTCTTCTTTTATTATTATTATTATTCTTTAAAACAAAAAGAAAAAAAAGTAAAAAAAAAAAGAAGTATTTGATTTCAACTTTGGCAGCCGAAATTAAGCTATCAGAGTGGTCCAAATTTCTTCTTGACACTACCTAACATGGCAGCATGATATCAGATGACCAAAAGTCATCGGATAGACACCCAAATTTTTCACAAGAAAATCTAAGGAGATATGGGATTTGAAATCCCAGAAGTTCTATAAATTAAGCTAAGTTATGCAAGAGAGGGAAAGAAGGGGAAAAATCTTGGGGTTCTACAAAAAGAAACAATCACAGTCCTCTTTGAGGAACCAGTAGTAAACAAAATTTTTTTCTCAAAAGTAAAATTTTAGATCTAGGATGTTTGAGATTTTTTTTGAAAAATTTGGGTTTGAGGAAGTACTCAGAAAACAAAAAGGAACAATTTAGGATTTTTTTGGAAAATTTTCAATTTTTTTTGGGTCATCAAAAACTGAAAAAGTTTGAATTTTCTGGTGACCGTTGAATTTTTTGACACTAAAATCTGAAAAAGTTTGAATTTTTCGATGATCGTTGAATTTTTCAACCACCGGAATCTGGGATATTTGAATTTTTCGTCATCGTTGAAGATTACGGCCACCGGTGCACGGCGACGACCAACCGAAAATTAGGTTTTACCACAGCCGACGAGAGGGGTTGAATTTTTAGAGAGAAAGGCTCTGGGTTAGAGAGAGAGGGGGGAAAGAAAAAAAAACAGAAACATACCTTTTATAGGCCCTTCAAAATGACGTCGTTTTGGACGTCCGGACTGAACCCGACTCGCTTCGTAGGTTTTTTTTATTTTTTATTTTTTGTTTTGATTTTGATTTTTTATGTTATTTTTTTATTTTTATGATGTTATTGTTATTATTATTATTATTACTATTATTGTTATTTTATATTATTACTGGTAATAATTTTTTAAAAAATAAATAAGTAGAATAAAAAATGAAACTAAAATAAAATAAAGATCTAAAAATATAATATGCAAAAAAATTTAATAATAATGACTATTTAATGAAAATAAAATTTTATTGCAAGTAAAAATATTATTTAAATTTCATCAAAGTGTTGAGATAATTTTAAAAAATAATTTTTGCTAAGAAATAATAAATAAAATAAATATAAATGTTTAAATGAATCTTTTAAATGTAATTTTTAAAGATAGCTAAAAGAGTTTAGTTTTCTTTAATTATTACAAGTAAAAATAATTTTTTCGAATTTCACTATAGAGTTGGGATAATTCAAAATTATTTTTACTAAAATAAAGATTGATTTAGACAATGTAAAACAATAATAAAAATGAAAAATGAAAATAATAATAATTGATATTTTGAATATTTTAAAAAATATATAAAAAATTGAAAGAGTTCGATTTTTTTTAATACAAGCAAAATATAAATATTTAGATTTCTTCGGTGAGTTAGGATAATCTAAATTTTTTATAATACAAATAATTAATAAATAATAAAAAGTTTTTTTTAAATAATCATAATAAAAATTAATTAATAAATTCCTTTAATTATAAAAAAATGATTTTATTTAGGATTTTGTCAAAAAGTTGAGATAATCCTAAAACTTGCTTAAAAATTTTTAGGATTCACCGAAGAGTCGTGATAATCGTAAAATTTGTTTAATAAATTTTGGGAACTCACCAAAGAGTCGGGATGTTCCTAATTTTTTAAAACAAATAAATAAAATATCTTATGACGAGATTTCGAGAATTTTGTGAATGATCAATTTTCTCGAAATATTTTCTAAATAGCGATTCTCTATAAATTTCGCTAAAGCGTTGAAAAATTTATAGAATATAAAAAAATAAAATAATAATACTAATTTTACAAAAAATACATTTTTAAATAGATTTCAAGAAATTAAATTTAAATATAAAAAAGAACCACGCTATCAAAATTATAGGATTACAAATGTTTAATTAGTACCGTTCTTCGAATGGGCGACGTGAGGGTGCTAATACCTTCCTCACTCGTAACCGTACTCTCAGACCTAATTCTGATTTCGCAGACTTAAACTTCTTTTAGTAATTCTTAATTAATTTTAAAATTTTTACTAAAAAATGATATTTTGGGTGGTCAATCACATCTTATAAAAGATTGATGACGACTCTAAAAAATTTTCACGAAATTTAACGATCAAGTCCTTCGAATGAAAAATTGTTATGACAATCTTTTTAATATCAGTAGAGCTTGAGCTACTTCTCATTTATCATCTAAGATCATGATTCATGCCCATCCATTTTTTCCTAGGTTTTCCTAGGTTTAAATGCTGTTAGCTGCATTTGATTTGAGGGGGGAAAACCTATAGAGGTAGCCCTCTCGCGCCTAATCTCCACAACTAGCTTATACATTACATGTATTATTTGGAAAAAAAGGATAAATATATAGATAAAAATTATCACACTCATCAATAAGTGGTTGGTTCAATTGGTTAAAGTTCGTTTTTATCGATGAAGAAATCTTGGTTCAAATCATGTCAGTGATCACTTGTTGGGATCATCTTGAATGTACAACCTGCAGTCACTGTCTTAAGCTATCAAATAAGATATATCTTATCCTGATATGAGGAACTGAATAATTTATTTACTCCAAATTTTTCTTACCAAAAAAAAAATTATCACATTCGAAGAATAGATATTAATACATAATGAAATATTCCTGACTAAAACTATTTTATTTTAGCTGTCAATTACATTATATATATATATATATTTATATCGTCCTCAGATATTTTGGTACTAGATTTGTGTAAAACTTTATTAGACGGATACCTTGAATTAATTTTCAATACCTACCGAAGGCAATGTTGTCATTTGTACTAATAATTGATATCATGGTAGAAGGTAGCGTTGCAATAAGTCCGTTATATTTATATGCTAGCTACCATTGATTCCTTATTATATAAGGATGCTGCTTCTTGCAATTTGATTCTAAGAGAAAGAAATTGTTTTAAAAATTTTTTTAGTTTCCTATTTCTACCTTCTTTCTTTTCTTTTCTTTTTCTTTTTTCTTTTTCTAACAAATTCTACGTTTACAGGTACCCAACTTACAGTCCTGAACCTCTTTCTCTTCAATTCCTGAAGAATAATTCAGCTCAAAATTAAGACATAATAATGATAAGTTGTGTTTGTTCAAATATTAAGCAAATAGTTCAGCCAATAATGTTTGGTAAGAATGTTATTGAATGGGCATGCAGGTTCTTTACAATCCACAAATTCAGCTGCCACAATACTATCATCAACTGTATGGATCATCGTCTACCACAATGGGGTCTCCATAATATTATGGCTATTCTTTGTAAGCTCCCAGGGGAACGTTTCCTGCACCCCAGGCTCAGCATATCCCCTGACCGTCCTATCTTTACTACCCTACTCAGATGGAGGGGTCCTTCTCCACCTGTCCTCCCCCACCCTTTCATCTCACTAGGCATTTTTTGGCCTCTTCCACAGGTAAATAATTCTTATCAGTCTCTAATGCTTCCATTTTTTAACTACCATTGTATCCCAACATAAATTAGGCTTCACATATATGATACTGAATTATCTACTTTTCCAATGCTATATGTAAATGATATGAACTCTTAATATCGCTTTGTTGTTTTTGTACATTGAGATATGAGGAATTCGAATCCAACCCTTCTGAGTAAAAAAATTCACCAGTTATCGACCTAAATGCTGGAGTGCTTTTAATATCAATTCTTAATAAGTAGTAATTTTCTCTCTTCTTCCTCTGATTTTCATATACACATTCTGACACAGATACTAAATAGTATTAGGGTTTATTGTAGCTTGCGCCAAAGGGGAGGGGGGCCACATGAGCAACTTCAAACATGTGAATGAACGATGTCTGGTTATTGCCACAACCCAAATGATGACTCAATGGAAAGTCATGATAGAGAAGCAAATTGTAAGCTAATAGTGACTGCATGTGGTTTCAGTATCAAGGATGATGGTTGATTCTGAATCTGATCATGCAGTCAAGTGATCGAATGCGGAGAGGCCCACTAACCATGCATGCTATGACTGCCACTGTATTAACCATTTCTTAACCATATCTTTTATTCTTATATGAATATGAAAAGGTTTAACCAAAATTTAGTAGCAAAGCTAATATTCAGACATCCTTTTGACAGATCAAACCTTTTTTATTTATATTCGGGGCAAATATCTCTCTTGGAATATGACATATAAATAAAGAATGACTTTACAACTCTATATAGTTAAGTAATTTGAGGCAGAAAAATAGCCGAAAAATTGTCCTGAAATTCCAATTAAGTTTAACAACACTAACCCAAATTATCATCATTTAATATGCTGAGATATCGGTCTTTCTGTACCAATGGTCGGTAAAACGGTAACTCTTTCTATGGTAGTTTCATGGTTATTGGTTTTCCAAATTTACGATGCCCCCGGTCCAATATGATGTATAAAGACTTATCATGGAAGCTAGGCAAGCAGAGTGGCCCTGTTTCTTAGTGAAACATCACTTGCTGGGCATTGTTTTTGTAACTATGGAAATATATATACATTTTAAAATTAGACTTCATCTCTCTCATTAGATTGTTGTTTTCACTTTTCACATCTATGCTCATCATAAATTTTATTATGGATTTTGGTGTCAGATTCTCAGACCCCACAGCATACCTCCACAGAAACTGAAGCTGGGGCCATCACTTTTGAAAGTCCAAAAACCTAAAGGGAAGAACTTATCCCTGCCAAAATGTTCAAATTGTACAATCTTGATAAGTTTATGTTTTTCTTATCACCTTATCTTATATTCTCAACAATTTAGCAATAGGAGAGGACTGCATCAAGTTACTGCTATGGCCTATGAAAGGAAAAGGAGGACTAAATCAACCACCATTATGATACTAACATGGAGAAACTCCAGACATACAGTTGGTATTCATAATATATGGTTTGGTGGCTCCGTCTGAAATCACAATTGGAAATTATGTTTAATTAGCAATACATTTTCAAGATTTGAAATTGAGTTTTTGAAACAGATAGAGTGAGTTTTAATGGGAATTAATTCGTACTTGAAAACAATGGGATCAGTTATAGTTAGCAATACTAGCTCATTTACATTTATGGCTTCTTTGCATGGTGTTAATGTCCAAGAAATATAAAAGAAGATTTGTTTTACAACACTTCACAGACCCTCCATCGGTGGCATTGTTCAACAAATTTG
This sequence comes from Durio zibethinus, assembly GCF_002303985.1. The sequence goes on along the minus strand of NW_019167949.1, from coordinate 4,266,247 downwards.
TTCCCCTGGATCCTATCCAAATGAGGGCCAATGAAAACGTGTCCTTTTTTCATTTCTTGTTCAAGCAGAATATCTTGTTAATATAGCTTTCATAAGTCTGCAAGGCATTTCTTGTTCCATTTTTATCGATATTTCGATTGTTAGGGAAATAAAATGCCAAATATGATGGGAAAAGAGTTACCATTTGAAATTAGTTCCATAACTAGTTATACGTACTCAAAGCCAGAGTTTCAATATGTCAACAGCCTTGTGATCTTGATAAAGTACTGAACTATTAATTTTAGTAATCAAGATTTAAATCCCAATATTCTCAATTAAAAAAAAAAAGCCAGAGTTTCAATAGTAGCTATATATCCTAAGGTTACGGTAAAAAGCTAATTTCTTTGCAGGTAAACCTAACAATTTAAAATACGATACGATGATACGATATGAAAATGATATAAATAAATGATATGAAGATAACACCACTTAAAATTTTAGAAGAATTATAAATAGGTTTCATAAACTATTTTTTATATTTTCATGTCGATATAAATTGTGACATATAATTTTCGTGAAAAACATTATATGAATACAATATTTTATACGATACGATGACATGAATTGTCAAGTCTAATTAGAGATGATAGCCTATAAATTTATCAAACTAGATTTTTCACAAAATTTTCGGCTGGCCAATGTCTTAAATGGAGGTTAGTTAAAGTCTTTTAATCAACTATCTCTAATGAATTATGAGGTTCATAGTACACTGTTTCAGTTGTATATATCATTCTCTTGCGAGGACTACACACATTTTATGAAATGGGTCCAACAAAGTTTTTACTGAAAAGTCAAGAGGATGCCTTGCATATGAAGAAGTTAAGGATTCTGATAATTACTACTACTACACTAGTGTTAGTCAACTCTGCATCAGCAGCCGGATTCAGGGCATTGGTGCCTTCAAATATAATGGAAGTATATTTCAGATGAAAAGAACACGAATCACCATCTGTTATTTCAGTAGACTAATTAAACAGTAGTTATGCCAATATTATAAATTGTTCTGAATAATTGATGGCTGTAAGCACTAGGTCGAATAGAAATAGAACAATTAGCTAGATTGGAGAGATGTCGAACGAAGGGCTGAAATGGAGCACAACTAAAATGAAAAAAATGGCATCAATCAATCTTCAATATGTGGTATTTCTAAGGATTAATATGTGGTCCGGGGCTGTGTTTTTTGCATCCTAGATAACACAAGGAAAGATCAATATATATCTTCAGCAACAAATTTCCTGACCACGCATTGCCTGCCAAACGGGCCACAGCTAGTAGCTTCATGCCAAGTGGAGTTGACTAGTCATCATTGTCCAAGTAACTGTATGCATACCAGGGACATCCGTGCACACAGGAAAACCTGTTTTAAAAGTAAAGTTATATCCTAATTCACCGTCACAGTTACTTTTTTTGCATATTTTACAATTAGTTTTAATTTGAATTGAGACAATTAATGCTACTTTTACTTGAGCTGTCCTTGCGCTTGTGGATTTAGAGTTTCTCCGTTATGATGTGAATTAATTAATGTTTGTAATGTTGAATAGACATATAAATAAAGCAAGAAAAAAAGAAAAGATTTCAGAGTCATAGTCCCCAATAGTAGAAATAGAGTCATTTCATTCCTGCAAGGAATTGTCAGTCCAATATCCAACGGGGTGTTGACTACGTACTGGTGAGAGTAAACCAGACTATATAATACATTGCCATAGAATTTCAACATTCTGTAGTGCAATTATTGCTAAAGTAAGAAGCCTTGGGCCACAGAATTTAAAGTATTTCCTTTCCATCCCAAGAGTAGATAAACATAAAAAGCAGGAGATATTTATGAGCCCCTGAACAGAGGTTGTTTTCATTCAACTGCATTATTCTCCAGCCACACCCTACCTCTATTCTCATTCTCTCAACTTTTTTCTGTTACTAAAGACTTTAATTCTCACGATCACCCTGTAGAATTGGCCAAAAGCCAATTATAAAACCTCCCAAAATTCAATAAAATAAAACCACATTCTTCTTTGCAATTGTATTCTCTTGCAGCCCTTTTTGTGTCAATGGAGCCTTCAGATATTTCATATGATTCTGATCTTGTTTCTAGCACAAATCACACTGATATTGAGCCACTTGATCTTTTTCCAGGCTCAATGCGAAGTTCACTTGAGCCCATGCCATTGCTGAGCTGCTTTCTTGGCTCTACCGAGACGACAATGGATGAAAACCCTAAAGCATGCAGTGCAGATGAAGAGGATGTCAACGTGGCCTTGCAAATTGCTCTGCCTGATCCTTCCAGTAGCTCCATGATCAATCCAAACAGCAAGGAACATGCAAATGGAGCAGCTAAACAGTATTGGATCCCAACACCTGAACAAATCCTCATTGGCTTCACACATTTTTCTTGCCATGTTTGCTTTAAAACCTTCAATCGTTACAATAACCTTCAGGTGCAAATGTTATTCTTTGTGTGCGACTTACCTCTTTAATAAGAGTAAGCTCTCTAACTTCCTTCCTTCCTTCCGTTTCCTTCCACTGATATGCAATGATTTCCATGGCAGATGCACATGTGGGGACATGGTTCACAGTATCGTAAAGGACCTGAGTCCCTGAAAGGAACCCAACCGCGAGCCATGCTAGGTATTCCATGCTACTGCTGTGCCGAAGGATGCAAAAACAACATAGAACACCCCAGATCAAAGCCACTAAAAGATTTTAGGACATTGCAAACACATTATAAGAGGAAACATGGGCTGAAACCCTTCATGTGCCGCAAGTGTGGGAAGCTCTTGGCAGTGAAAGGTGACTGGAGAACTCATGAGAAAAACTGTGGCAAGCGCTGGCTTTGTGTTTGTGGCTCCGATTTCAAGCATAAGAGATCACTCAAAGACCACATCAAGGCATTTGGTTCAGGCCACGGTCCTTTACCTCCATCATTTGATGGGGTTGAGGTACCTGAGGATACTGCTTCTTCCCTCCATGTCTGAAATTTCCCTGATCAACTCCTAAAATAAATACTAGTATTTCTTTTTCACTAAATTTAGACCGGCTCTTTATTTAATTAATCAATGAATATGATGGTTGTCGAATATTAATGATCATACCCATTCGAGATTGAAACAAAAGTTTTTCAAACACAAAATGATCCCTAAATTCTAAATTTTTGTTTCTTTAGATTATTGCATGGAGCAATATTGCTTCATTTTCGGGTACCGCAATAGTGAATTGCAGGTCAATTACGAGCCTGATGCTTCCCTAGAGTTGATTTTTCAGGCTCTTGAACAAAGGATAGAGGTGAGAGGATAAAAACAACAATGTAACGATGGAAACTTATAGGCTTTGCTCGAACATTATTAGGGTATCTCCTGTTGAGTGAGAACTGAGACATCAGCTACAGACAATCATGTACAGGAATAGTGCTATGTTTGGCAAACAAAACAAGAACAATAGGATATATTGAAGTGAAAAAACATTGGATTCTTGACGTAACAAAGCATCATGAAGTGCAAGGAATTCTCTGCCCCTGAAATGAAAACTGGCAAAACATGTTGTGGTCATATGTGTGCGGCTGCTACTTTGTATGTAGCAGAAGTGGGTCTAGGATATATTATGTATTGCTCGGCCAAACATTGAAAATCAACATTACGCTCAATCCTAGTTCTGGGGCAACAGTATAATAACTTAAACTAGTTTCGTATGAGGTAAAATGTAAAGTACATCCGGAGAATTACTGTGATAGAACCAACAAAATTCTCAATCAAAAGTCATGTACATAAATCTATGGCAAATATATGTTTCAAAGGTATTTATCATTGGAATTTTGACTCATCATATAATATTCTTTTATTGAAAATACAAAATTTTGAAGATGAAGACATTTAACTTTCTGTTTCTTTCTTATAGTCTTAAAAATATCTCAAATAAATAGTCAAAATTATTATCTGTATACCGAGTATAAGACAAAATAATTCAGTAAAAAGAAAAGGTTTCAATTCACCCTTACCAATTTATTTTCAGAATGAATGGAAAAGTTATCATTGGCACTGCATGGGTATGAAATCTAAGAAAATAGTATTATGTAAACATTAATAACTGATTAATCTATTAAAGTTTAAAAAAGGCCAAAAAAAATCTATTAAAGTTTAAACTTAGGGTAAATAATTAATAAGTAGAACAACTAAGCTCTGCACCACCCTGAGCAACGAGGTAAGGTTTTTTCTTTTCATACTTGATATGCAACATGCATGGTCGCAAAGGTTTGAGACTGAAAGAACTTGACAACTTTATAGTAGAACCTATAATATTTATATTTATATTATTTATTAGTAAATTTAAAATTTAATTTAATTAGTTCATATAATTATCTTTAAAATATATTATTTAATAAGTTTGAGATTCTAGTTTTAGTATTTCCAATTTCTTCTCTAATTTTTAATTTTTGTATTGCAACTTTGTTTTGTTAAAAAAAAAAAAAAAGCCATTGTGTGACTAACACTTGATTCTTGACTTTGGCATTCTTAAAAAAGTTTATATTTGACATAATGTTGTTGTTTAGATTTTATACATTATTAATGAATCAGATAATAACAACTCATTAATGAATAAATATTAATTCTTAAAATTAATGTATATAAATTAAAATAACTTACCATTAATGATGTATTATAATATAATTTATTTTATTAATGAATTGTCATTATCTGATTCACTGATAGTATATAAATTGATAATATATCAAATATAAATTTTTTTTAAAATAATAAAAAAAAAAACTTACCGGTTAGTATTTTGAGATAAAAAATTCAACAAACTTGCCATGTGGCCTTTTAAAATAGAAAAAAAAAAAAAAGAACAATAAAAAGTGCTTGTCACATGGGATATATTTAAGATAAAAAAAAATCAAAATACAGAAAACTATATTTAACACAAACAAAATGAGGTAATGTGATACTGTGATTGGATGTTGTTTCAAAAAATTGGGAGGATATCCCCTTCCCTTCAAAAGTAAAATATTTTTTTTAAGAAAATAAAATGCTTTTAAGTCACGTGATTTCTTGTTTTCTTTATTAGTAAAGAGATATCGAAAATTTGAATTTGAAGCTTTAAGCTAACGTTAATGGCGATATATATTTCAATAAAAAAATTTTTTTGATGGTTTTTGTTAAAGCATGAAAGACATGTTAATTGTTTTTCAATCATATTTTTAACTTTCTGAGAGCTGCTTGCAAAACCACACAATCAACATAAAAATCTATTTTCGTTAATAAGAAAAAAAATTTTCCTTCAATTTTCTCTACACAATGGAAGATTGAAAAGGGAGAAAGTTTAACCAAAAAAATCCTTAATTCCCCATGTAATTCTCTTTTCTAATTAAATACTTAATTTATTGATACATATTTTCGAGGGTCTTTAAACTTTAACTTTGCTTATTAATGAAATTTCCATTTATGATGGACTGATAGCGTATAAGATTTTAATATACAATACTGAGTTAAATATAAATTTTTTGGTTTTTTTTTAACAATTTTACTTTGACTTAATCTCTTGGAGATGGCAAAACTTGGTTTTATCATTTGGTCTAGATTTTTGTAAGATGACCCATTGTGATTGGTGGTGGCCTCATCTGCCATCCTTTTCGGCCCTATAGCTTTCTTCTTCATTGCTTTGCCCTTTTCTCCTTCCATTAACTCTCTAACAAGAGTCTCAACTTCATCCCTTTTAACATCACTGTTAATTTCTATGCCGATTCCCCATTCAGTGCAAGAGAACCAACAATTTGTTTGTTGCTCAGCTAAAAATGGCCAACATATCATTGGAACACCACCGGATATACTTTCAATCGTAGAATTCCATCCTCTTTGGGTTGAGAATCCTCCAACAGAAGGGTGGCTCAGAACTTGATCTTGTGAGCACCAACTTGCCAGCAAACCCCTGTCTTTGGTCTCTGTCACAAATTCTGGTGGTGGAATTGTAGAGTCGCCACCTACTAAATCAGGCCTGATAACCCACAAAAATGTTTGGTTGCTATTAGCCTATCCCCAAGCGAATCCAATAAGCTGATCGGGTGTCATGACAGTGATGCTTCCAAAATTCACGTAAAGAGAGTTGGGTTCTTTTGAGTCTAGCCATTGAAGGCACTCCATGTCTTCCCTCCATAGATTTGACTAATGTTGTTTTAAATCGTTATCATGGATCTGATGATTCAATTGAAGATGCAGGGGACCTAGGGGTAAATAGGAGGTAGCATTGAGGAGAGTTCAGATAAAACTTCATGCTCTAAGTCATCAAATGCATTTAAAATTATTGCAGAGGCCTTTCGAGCTCTTTCGGTTTCTCTGAGAAGGAAATCTAGCATGAAGAAATCCGGGTCAGTTGTCCTGATAAAGGTAGGCAAATCCTTCAAGCGGATACCTTTCATGGCTAGTCTCCAAGTACCCGTTCGTTAAATCACTTTCATCTGCAGATAAAAGAAACTATAACATTAATAATTAACATATTAGATTAAGCAGTTCCACTAAAAGAAACAAAAAGTAAGAATAACTAAAAGGAATCTTACGTTTGAGAGGAATATAGCCCTTTTCCATCTGTCGGTGATAGTAGCCATAACCCAAGTAGCCACATGCGCTTGTAGTCCAAAAGAGAACTTGAGGGACACCAAGTTCTTCAGCTGTATCATGAGTGAAGTGTTAGGAATAATGACCGAAATTCCTTATGAGATTTATTTCGGATTTATTAAATATTATTTGATAGATAAGAAGATTTATAAAAACAAAATTTTAAGAGAAATAAGATTTTTAATAAGTAAATTTAACTTGCAAAAAAAGAATTTTAAAAAGAAAAAAATTTTTAATAGGCAAGTTTGTATAGTTGTAAATAGGTGAAATTTTTACAAGGTTAAATATGAGAAAAAGATGTAAGAGAGTTATAGAGTTTTGTGATATAGACTATCGCAAAGGTTTTGTGTCCGCCCGACGAATTGGGAAACGAAATAAAAAAATAAAAGAGTCGCCACCAATCTTTTTTTTGGCTAGGTGCGATTGGCCACTTATTAAAACATATCCTTTTAATGAAATCTTAAAATTAATTAAAAAGATAATTTTACGGTCTACAAAACAGTCTGGGTTCGGGAGTCGGTTACGCGTGGGGAATGATTAGCACCCCTACAACGCCCGTTAAAAATGATATCAATTAACAACGTGTTATCCTTTGATTTTGATACAAACAGTCTTATTTTCAATATTCTAAAAATAATTTCCTTGATTTTTATTTTAAAAAAAATTATTCTCGAGAAAAATAAATCAAAACCTTTTTATTGAAATAATTCTTAAAATGTTCCAATACGTTGGTAACATTAAAAGAACTCTCTCTCACCTAGAGATTTCTTAAAGCATCTCTACTCAAAATACTTTTAGAATCTCATCTTTGGAGGCTCGAATTTATTTTTTGTAAGAAAATATCATGTTAAAAAAAAATTTATTCTCGAGAAAAAAATAAATTAAAACTTTTTTATTGAAATAATTCTTAAAATATTTCAGTACATTGGTAACAGTAAAAGAACTTTTTCTCACCTAGAGATTTCTTAAAGCATCTCTACTCGGAATACTTTTAGAATCTCATCTTTGGGAGGTCTAAATTTACTTTTCGTAAAAAAAAAATGTCATATATGCAATGCAAATAATAACATGTTGATGCACACATTTTATTTTTTTTCAAAAATTTTATTAATTGTTTTATTAATTTTTAATTTTAATTGAAATTTTGAAAAAAAAAAAGGAATTTAATCATATTGAAGATTTTCTATAAATATTCCAATACGCTGGTAATATTTTACAAAAAAATCTTCTCACCTAGAGATTTCTTAAAGCATCTCTACTCGGAATACTTTTAGAATCCCATCATTGGATTAAATTTCTTTTCTTCTTATTTTTATTACTTATATTTTTAATTTATTAATCAATTTTTATTTATTATTAAAAAATTTTTTTTTACTGTATTGAAAATTTTTTTTTATAAATACTCCAATACGCTGGCAGTATTTTAAAAAAATCTTCTCACCTAGAGATTTCGTAGGCATCACTACTCGGAATACCTTTGAATCTCATCGTCGGATAAAAATTTCTTTTTTCTTTCATTTTTTATTACTTTAATATTATTATTAAATTTATTTTTATATTATTATTTTTAAAGTTTATTAACATAATTACATAAAAAAATTTAATCACAATTTCATTATTTAATCTAACAAATATAAATATTTTAATATACATAAATATTAATAAAATAATATATAAAAAATAAGAAAAATTTTCAAAAAAAAAATTTTTTTTACCTGAACCGGACCAATCAACGGGCGGTTCGGCTCAGTCTGGGCGGTTCAATACCGGTTCGGTTCGGTCTGGGCGGTTCGATTCCGGTCCAGTTAGATCGGTCAGAGGTCGATGAAGGAAGCGGGTCGCGGATCGAGTGCGCGGACCCCGGGATCGGATTGCGGGTAGACGCGCGAATCCTCCTTGGCTGAAACGACGTCGTTTTGGGTCTTACTCTAAACGACGTCGTTTTGAGTTTTTGCTTTACTATATATAGCTGAAGATTTTTTTTGGTTCATTTGGCTTCTGTTTCAGAAAAAAAAAAGGGAGAAAGGGAGAGAGAGAGAGCTGGGAAAGAGGTCCGCCGGTCGGTCGTCGGAGCACCGTGCCAGCCGCCGTCTGGCTTGCCGTCGGTAATCGTTGCTGGTGGTTACAGGTCACTGGAAAAGGTGAAAATACTTCTGAAAATTTTTTTCGACGCGATCTTTCCAGATTCGGTGTCTTTTTTACCGAAAACACGTCGATTGAGGCTCAAAGTTTCGGTCTCCTTTCTCTCTCTTTTTTTTTTGGTGGACAGAATTGACTGATCTCTTTTTTTTTTTGTGTAGGTGGCTTTTCTGGCGCTGGGTTCCCCTGCTTGGGGACTGTGATTTTGCCCATTTTTTTATGTTTTTGCAGAATTTTTTCGACAGAATCTGCCCTTCTCTTTTTTTTTTTGCCATTTTTTTTGCTTTCTTGTTTTTGGTCTGGTTTGCAAGCTCTATTTATAGAGCTTGTTGGGATTCAAATCTCAGATTTTCTGGGATTTGAATCCCATTTTTCAACTGAAAAATCACACCTACCGTCCGTAATTGGTGGCTTGTCGATCGTTGGCAGCTATCGGTGGTGCTTTTGACTTTAGGGATTGTGCATTTAATGCACTAGATTTGAACCGGATAAGGATGAAGAAAAAGGAAAAGGAAAGGAAGAAGAAGACAAACGCAGAAATGGGAAGAAAAAAAAATTAAATAATAAAAATAAAAATTTTTAAAAAATGGTGTTTACATAGACATCTCATAGGAGTATTGAGGTTTTACGTCTTATGGGTATGAATGTTTGTTTTTGAATGAACTAGCAGAGACTGAAAGGATTCACATAAGTATGATGTATTGGTGCATATGGGTATGTGTTTGATTATATTAAAAAAGTACACATGAGTATATGTTTGTTTGGATTGAGAATATTTCATAAAACTATAAGAGATTGAGAGAGTCTATGAATATTGATTATTGAGTGGTTGATAAGTTTTGATGTATATTTGTATTTTTTACAATTAATGGATCGTATTTCTCATCCATGAATGTAAATCGATTTAATCAAATCACGTTAAATTATTGTCTCTTGTGTGATTGGTTGATTGTTTGATTTCACTTTCGCTGGCTTGATTGGATAGGAGTTATTTAGCATAACCGGAGGCTCATGACTCCATCCAAAACAATGCAAGAGACAGGTGGAATAAGGTCATTGTCAGCTGAGGAAGAGTCGTTGAGTTTATGGACAAGTACCTTAAAGTGAGGTAAGCAGGTTTTGGAGGTGGACTCGCTCAGAGATGGGATGTCTTGGGTGGTATCAGCATCAGTTGGAGGGAGACCGTCAGGAATGGTTTCAAATCGAAAAGAAGGGAGGCCATTGAGAGCACCAGGACCTCTGGATTTGAGCAAACGTTTGTGATTGAACTCTGCATTGACAAAGGTGATATAGAAGCCTCTGTTATGAAGTAGTTTGGCAAGCTTCAGCATGTGATTTATATGGCCTTGAGCAGGGAAAGGAATACAAACTGCATGCGGCTTAGTTATGAACTCCAAGGAACCCATTATCACTAGGAAAGCAGGCAAAAAAAAATTCAAAATATGCAGATGCAAAACCAATTTGGATTTGCTTCCATGGAGAAATCGAACTTCCTTTACATAACCCCATTCAGTGAAACAAAGCAAGTACATTCACCTTTGTTTGACTTCGATGAACCGTAGAATAGTATATTTGAAAATTTCGAAAGTGGAATAAATCATGCGATCAGAAAACAATCATTTGGGTTATTGGTTTTCCTGAAGAAGCTAAAAAGTAAAAAGCGTAGAGCCGTAAACATGGCAACTCAACTACATAGGGCGAACTAGTAAAACGCTTATACGAAATTTTATAAGTAAAATTTATTAAATTTCGTATTAAAAATGAGTAAATAAAAATTGATGAATTAAAAAATTTTATTATATAGATTAATTGTTTAAAATTTGAAAAAAAATTTAATAAATTTTGATATTATTATTCAATAGATATTTTTAATAAAAATATTAATAAAATTTTTACCGTTAAATAAATATCAATAAAATTTAAATTATAAATAAAATTTTTAATAATTTTTTACGTATTATTAATATTTATATTAAATTTTATCAATCTATCGATTTAAATTTTTTATTTATTAATTTTTAATAAAAAATTTCACGAATTTTACTTATAAAATTTTATATAAATTTTGTTTGGGCGAATTATGTGTTTTATGCAGTGGAAAACTATTAAGCAACACAAACAATTAAGATACTGTTCCTTTTAAACAACATTAACATGTGATTAGGCTCGGATTGGTAGTCTCTGTTTCCCTTTCTTTTAATGGAAAACAAAAGGAGAAAAGTATAATGAATTTAGATTAAAACAATCAAAGCAGGTTTTGTTTGGCATTGAGTTTAATTTGGCTACGGAAAAAGCCTAAATGCCAAACACCATTCAATGTTGTAACCACCGTTGTCGACGGTACAAATTTCTCATGAGCAAAAACAAAATGCTCATAATTTTTTTTTTATTAACAAAATTGACATTTTGAAATGTAGAACATTTATCTTTTGTAATATTTTTATGCAAGATATATAAAATTATACACAATATTATCATAAAATTTTCATAATTACGCCTCCCAAAGCATAAAATTTCATAATTACAGTCATATGCATTAAAAATTTTAGTTGGGACTTAAATTACGAGCAACTAATAGATGAATTTCAATGGAAAATTAAAAATTCCAATTAGCAAGTAAATTCGAAACAATCCACACTATTGGTTGAATTTAATAAAAATGTTACTAAAAAATACAAATCAATGGATTGATTGAATTTAATGAGAAATTTAATAGTAGATAAAAAAATTATTAAAATATCATTTATAATTCAATTTTAATTATTAATTATTTCAGATAAAATTTGATTAAAATTTTTTAATAAAAATATCTATTTGAAAAATATATCAAAAAATTTTTAATTTTTTTTTATATTTTGTATACTAAATATATATAATTAAATCTTTTAATTTATTGATTTGAATTTTTGTTAATATTTTTATTAAATCATTTTTAATAAAAAAAATTCTCAAACTTTTCCTAAATAAATTCATTAAATTTTGTCCTTTGCTTTGATATGGACATGAAAGGTGCTGCAAGAAATTGGTGCAATTGGATCATCTTGCTTGATTACCTTGACCCTGAAAATGTATATCAGCCGCTTAAAACATTGAAGTTGACAATACTAGATCTTTAAAGGCAAAATTGACATACCTAATATATAAATGCATATGATTGATGTAGTTACTGGATTTTATACTTGGGTTTAGTAAAACTAAAACATAAAACTTTATTACAAACATTGCATATAGATATTATATGTCGTAACGGTTTTGAGACTGTCAGACGTAAAAGATTTTTAAATAAAAAAAATAAAAGAGTCGTTACCAATTTTTGTTAGAGTGTGATTGATCACCCAAAAGTTTATCTTTTTAATAAAATTATAAAAATGAATTTAAAATTTATCAAAAAGATAAATTTCAATCTACGAAAAATCAAATTAGGTCTAGGAGTCGGTTACGTGTAGAGAAAGATTAGCACCCCTACAACGCCCATAAATTAGTACCATTTAACTACGCGCTATTTTCAGTGTTTGATAAAAATGGCTTCAATTTAAAATTTAACACTAATTTCCTTCATTTGAAAAAATAAAATTTTGCTAAAGCTCTTTATTTAAGAATATTAAGAGAATCTTAAAGTTAAAGAATTATTTTAAATTCTTCAACATCTAGGCAGAATTTAAAATAACTCTTTTTGCTTAATATTTAACACGAGAATCTTTAAAATGAAATAACAATCTTTATAGAAGATAATTGTTAGTGACTCTCCAATATCTAGGCAGAGTACTAAGAATCATTTCCTTCGGAATGTTATTTTTATTTTATTTTATAGTATTACAAATTTTTTTTTGAAAAATGTATTATTCCGAGTAGTAAATAAAAATTAAAGACAGAATAATGCAAACAATTACCAATGATAAGAAGCTAACATATGTATACCAATGAATGTTATGTAGGATGAGATGCAATTTTAAAGATGGGTTCTTAGGTATAATGAGACTATCCCGACTCTCCAACATTTAAGCAAAACTTAGGTAAGACTGTTTATATTTAATATCTCAATTTACTATTATATTTTTTATTTATTAATCTTATTATTAATGCGAATTAAGAACTCGTGTGAAAAAACTTAACGAAGTAAAGTTTCCTAAACACCCCATCATCTAGGTGGCATTCGGGAATAAATTACTTCAAATGTGATTTTCACACGTGTCTTTAAGATTTTCAGAATGTTTTGAGTAAGGGCTTGAGTAAAGGTTTTAAATGTTAGGGTTTCAAGATTTTGAAGATTCGAATTTTAAGATTTTGGGTTGAGTTTTGAGGGTTTTAAGGTTTGGTTTTAAGGTTTATAGGATCTTAAGGCTTGAATTTTAGGGTGTGAAAGGTTTAGGATTTTGATTTTAGAGTTTGGAGATTTTAGGGTTTTGATTTTAAAATTTAAGGTTTGGAGTTTTGATTTAAGGGTTTGGATTTTAGGGATTTTGGGGTTTGGATTTAAAGGTTATGAGGTTTTAAGGTTTTGAAATTTAAGAATTAGCGTTTAAAGTTTCGTTTTGTTAAGAAAAAGCAAACATCCCTAAAAATCTCCAACATCTAGGCGAATTTTCAGGGTAAGTTCGATTTTAGTGATTTTTTTAAAATTAATTAAAAATTTCTTATATATATTTTTTATGAAAATTTATTAATAATAATTATCCAACATCTAGGCAAAATTATTTTTAAAAATATGTTTTATTCCCTCCAATATCTAGGCAAAGAAAATAATAAAATATTATTATTATTATTATAGATTATTATTATTATTATTATTATTTAAAGCATTTTTAATTATTTTCTTACTTGTTTTCATTTTTATTATTATTAAAACAATTAAATATTTATCCTAACAAACTTAAAAATTCATCATGCATAAATATAAAAAAATACTCAAAATAACAAAAATAACAATATATATATAAAAAATCAAAAAAAAAATTTTTTATCTGAATCGAACTGATTAATGGCAGTTAAATTGGATTGAAAATGGTTCGATTTGGCGTGTGGTTTGGTTGAGCCGACTGAGGAGCAGTTCGAGCCGATCTAGGGAGCGGTTCGATCTGGTTTGGTTAAACCGGTTCAAAGTTACTAAGGAGCCAAGTTGTCGGGTCGATTGCGCAGACCTCGGGTCGGGTCCAGGTCCACGCGTGGATCTTTCTTTACTAAAATGGCTTTGTTTTGGCCTTTAGGCCTCTATATATAACTAAAAACATTTTTGTTCATTCTTTTCTGTTTCAGAAAAAAAAAAAAAGGTTAGACCTCTCGCCATCCGATCGTTGGACCGTCGCTTGGGTCACCGTCGGTGGTCGCTGCCAATAGTTTTCGATTGTCAAAAAATGTCACAATTCTTCTGGAAGCTCTCTTCAATATCCTTTTCCCAGATCTGATTTTTTTTTCACCAAAAATAGTCCCGATCGTTATAGATCAGGGTTCAAAGTTTTTTGAGTTTTTTGTTTTCTTTTTTTTTTTTTTGAAAACTCGCACTGACAGTCTCTTTTCTTTGTTGCAGGAAAACTTGACGCTAAGGTTCCTCCCTATGGGGAGAACTATGTTGTTTTTTGGTTTTTCTGTTTGGGTGTTGGAGGGTTGTTTGTGGTTTTCTGGTGAGGGAGTTTGGTTGGAGTAAAAAAGATCTTGGGTTTTTGGGTGTTTGTGTTTTTAGCTTCTGTCTGAGAGGGTTTTTCCTTCTTCTTTTTTTTTTGAAAAAAAATGAGCTAGGGTTTTTAACGAGCTTAAAAAAGAGGGACAGATGGTGGTTGTAGGAGTGGCAAGGTGGCTGTAGGATGACTGTTTGGTCTGGTGGCTGGATAGGGGCTGGTCGGGGGTTGGACAAGGGCGGCAACGATGTCGTACCAGCCCTTTATTTTTTATCTCTGTTTTTTATTATTATATTATTAATAATATTTTTTAAATATATTTTATTTTTATTGTTATTATTAAAATTATTGTTGTTATTATACTGAAAATGAAAATAGTTGACCCGGACAAAATCGGTGTCACAGTTGCCCCTCTTTGCACATTACTGAGAATCAAGAATACGACAAAGACAGAGACAACGATTTTATCCGGAAGTAAATCGTGAATTTTTTTTAACCACAAGTCAAGTGATAAAAAAATTAATCAAGACGATATCGTAAGTTGAAAAATAAAGAATCGATTAAAGTAACACTGAAAGTCGAATAATAAAGAAAGTGATCGAGACGACACCACGAGTCAAGGAATAACAAGATCAGGATTGAACTTGGATTGAATCACAAGTCAAAAAATAAGGAGACTGGGAATAAACCATGAGTCAGAGGATAACAACAATCGAGATTAAACTACGATTTTGAATTAAAGAGATCGAAATTGAACCGCGAATCGAAGAATAAAGAGATCAAGATTAAACTGTAAGTTAAAAAATGACGTTAACTTGGATTGTATCACAAGTAAAAAAAATAAGAAGATCGAGATTAAATCACGAGTCAGGAGATAACAACAATCGAGATTAAATTGTGATTTTGAATTAAAGAGATCAGGATTGAATCGTAAATCAAAAAATAAAGAGACCGAGATTAAATCGTGAGTCAAAAAATAATGTTAACTTGGATTGAATCACAAGTCAGAAAATAAGAAGACCGAGATTAAATCACAAGTCAGGGGATAACAACAATCAAGATTAAACTACGATTTTGAATTAAAGATATTGGGATTAAACTGAGAATCGGATAATAAAGAGACTAAGATTAAACTGCGAGTCAGAAAATGATGTTAACTTGGATTGAATCACAAGTCAAAAAATAAGAAGACCGGGATTAAACCACGAGTTAGGGGATAACAACAACCGAGATTAAACTGTAATTTTGAATTAAAAAGATTGAGATTTAACCATAAATCAGAGAATAAAGAGATCGGGATTAAACCGTGAGTTAAAAAATGATGTTAACTTGTATTAAATCACAAGTCAAAAAATAAGAAGATCGAGATTAAACTACGAGTCAGGGGATAATAACAACTGAGATTAAACTACGATTTTGAATTAAAGAGATTGGGATTGAACCACGAATCGAAGAATAAAGAGATCGAGATTAAATCGTGAGTCAAAAAATGATATTAACTTTGATTGAATCATAAGTCAAAAAATAAGAAGACTGGGATTAAACCACGAGTCAGGGGATAATAACAACCGAGATTAAACTATGATTTTGAATTAAAGAGATCGAGATTGAACTACGAATCAGAGAATAAAAAAATTAAGATTAAATCGCGAGTCAAAAAAATAAAAGCGACTGGGATTAAATCGTAAGTCAGAGAAATAATGAAATGATCGAGATTAAACCACGAGTCAAATATTGACGATGACTGGGATTGAACCGTAAGTTAAAAAGATAGAAGAGACTAAGATTAAATCGTAAGTGAAAGAAACTATAGAAATGATCGAGATTATATCACGAGTCAAAGATTAAAGATGACTGAGACTAAACCGTAAGCCAAAGAAGTATATAAGACTGAGTTATGAGTTGAAGGGGATTAGGTACCCTATAGATCGACAGTTTTGATTTTAAGGATTGTGCTAACATACCATCTTCAAGGCCATCATTTTCGTTTCAAAAAAGAAAAATATTGATTCTTCCTAATGTCTCATAAAGAAACCTTCTATGCAACTTATCATGAGGTATGTAATGCGTGTAATGATTATGATGAATGAAAAGACAATAATGCCGTCAACGAATCATATCATGCATTTTCATCCAAGTTAATTCAACTTTTGGTTCAATTCGTTCAACCTTTAAAAGTCGCTTCCAGTAATCTCGTCTTTTTAGATCTTTTAATTTTTGACCAAAAATCCCTATCTCATGATGGACCCATTTAGTTTTTAGTTGCTTTAAAATCTTTTTTTATATTCTTTATCCCTTTTTTATTTTTTGTTTTCAGTAATCAATCAATTATACTTCATTCTTTTTGTCCCCATATTACTATTTCTGTCATCCTCATATTGCATTCTCTTTTCAAGTGATGCATTGATCTATTATGAACTTTATCAATCAATATCTTAATTTTAAATGACAAATGCAATGATTTCAGGTTCAAAGTTGAGTGTGAAATACGGTCAATAATGGGGTTTTCGAGTTTAAAAAAATAAGCCTTTCAAGACATAAAGAACAGTTTACTCAAGAGTATTTCAAGAATCAAATATCAATTCTCTAGATAATGAACATTTCAATGACCTCGGCCTATTCAGACCAGGTCTTTTCCAAAAACTCGTTACCTTTACGATCTTGTCACCTGTGATTTCATATGACCAATCCTTGCCCCACATTTGTGACTGATAAGAACTTGCCCCCTAAAAGTCATCTCTTTTAATTCTAGTGACAATTCATCCATTTAGTGCCACTCTTTCATTCTTTGAAAGACTTTTTCTGAGCTCCACCTTCATTCAAGTCACCTTTTTAGGTTTTTAGCTCAAATGACCCCCTTTGATTCAAACTACCCTTTTCGGGTTTTCAATCTGAATCACTTTTTTTTTTTATCCTTTTTTACTTTTTTATATATATTTTTTATTTTTTAAGCAAAATATTTCTTGACAGTGTCTGAATTTATAGGATTTGGCAATTCATCATCATCTATTTCTGCAATGATCAGAGCTCCACCAGAAAAGGCCTTTTTTACCACATATGGACCTTGCCAATTGGGCATCCATTTTCCTCTATTGTCATGCTGATATGGCAAAATCCTTTTCAAAACCAATTCGCCTTCACGAAAACATCGAGGTTGTATCTTTTTGTCATGTGCCCGCATGATTTTTCTTTGATACATTTGTCCATAATTAAGTGTTGAGAGCCTTTTCTCTTCAATAAGATTCAGTTGCTCGAAATGATCCTGAACTTATTCTGCCTCATCCAATTTTGTCTCCATCAACACTCTCAGAGAAAGAATTTCCACTTTAATTGGTAGTACAGCTTCCATCCCATACACTAGTGAAAATGGGGTGACCCTTGTGAAGGTCCGAATTGATGTTCTATAGGCAAGCAAAGCAAAAAGTAACTTTTTATGTTAGTCCTTATATGTGTCAGTCATTTTTCTCAATTTTCTCTTGATGTTTTTATTCACAGCTTTCACTGCACCTTTCATTTTTGGGTGATATGGTGCTGAATGATGATGCTTGATCTTGAACTTTGCACATAATTCTTTCATCATTTTATGTTGTAAATTTTTAGTATTATCTGAGATAATCTTTTTTGGGAGCCCATACAGGTATATTATCTCTTTTTTTTATAAATTTACACACCACTGATCGCGTAATACTAGCATACGAAGCTATTTCTATCCATTTTGTAAAGTATTCGATTATCACAAAGATAAATCGATGCCTATTTGAAGCTTTTAAGGTTATGGGTCGGATCACATCTATTCCCCACATGGAAAAAGGCCATGGTGGTGCCAAGACATGCAACGGGAGCCCATACCGACATATTATCTCTTTTTCTATAAATCTACACACCACTGATCACATAATACTAGCATATAAAGCTGTTTCTATCCATTTTGTAAAGTAATCGATTATCACAAAGATAAATTGATGCCTGTTTAAAGCTTTTGGGGTTATGGGTCCGATCACATCCATTCTTCATATGGAGAAAGGTCATAGTGATGCCAAGATGTGTAACGGGACTGGAGGGGAATAAATTTTATCTACATAAATTTAACATTTGTGGCACTTCTTAGCATAACTAATACAATCATTTTCCATTATAGACCAGTAGTAACCAGCTCTCATAATTTGTTTGACCCATCATATGCCCGTTAGCATATGTTTCATAAATTTTTTTGTGTACTTCTTCAAGTATCCTTTTTGCTTTCACAGCATCGATGCACCTGAGCAAAATCTGATCTCGACTCTTGTTATACAAGATTTTTTCATCAAGCATAAAATCTGTTGTTAATCTTCGAATGATCATCTTATCATTTTTTGAAGCCTGCTCTGAGTAGTTTTGACACTTGATATATTGTACAATGTCATAGTACCATGATTGTCGATCTACTTCTTCTTCCACGTTTGAACAGTAGGCTGGTAAAATTTTTATTTGTACTCTGATGGGCTGAATTCCCATACTATCATTTAACTTGAACATTGCTGCCAAAGTAGCCAATGCATCAGCAATCTAGTTTTCTTCTTAGGGAACATGCTGAAATTGAATCTTTTTAAAATATTTCATCAAGCCAGTTATGTGCTTTTGATATAATACTAGTTTCGGGTCCCTGGTCTCTTATTCACCTTTTAGTTGATAAATTACCAAAGCTGAATCTTCATATACTTTTAGTGTTTTAATCTTCTCTTCAATGGCTATCTGTAACCCCATGACACATGCTTTATATTCAGTAATATTGTTTATGCAATTGAAATCTAACATTACGGTATAGAGATAGTAATTTTCTTCTGGGGATATTAGTACTGCCACAATGCCATGCCCCATTATATTGGATGCCCCGTCAAAAAATATTTTTCACACTTTTTTTATAGGTTATTCATCTTTATTCTGTAAGATCGTAATCAAATCTTTATCTGAAATGCAAACTTCATAGGTTCATAATCTTCTGTGGTTCAATCAACAAGAAAATCAATAATTGTATTCTTTTTTATGGATTTTTGTGTCACATACATAATATCATATTTTGAGAGCATGACCTGCCATCTTGCTATCTTGCCTGATAAAGATGGTTTTTTAAAAATGTACTTGAAGGGATCCAATTTTGATATTAGCTAAGTTGCATGATAGAGCATGTACTGCCTAAGTCTATGAGTAGTTTCAACCAGGGCACAATATATTTTTTTTATCTGGGAGTACTTGGCCTCATACTCCGTAAACTTTTTACTCAAATAGTAGATAGCATGCTCTTTCTTAACAGTTTCATCTCTTTGCCCTAATACACATCCTATTGATTTTTTTTGAACTGTTAGATATAAAATCAACGGTCTTCTTGCAACTGGTGGAACCAACACCGATGTGCTTATCAAATACTCTTTAATCTTTTCAAAGGCATTTTAGCATTATTCATCCCATTCACCAGGATTATTTTTACAAAGCAACCTGAAGATTGGATCGTATTTCAAGGTAAATTGGGATATGAAACGAGAAATATAATTCAATCGCCCCAAAAAGCCTCTCACTTCTTTTTGCGTGCATAGTGCTGACAACTCTTGAATGGCTCGAATCTTATCAGGGTCTATTTTTATACCTCTTTCACTGACTATAAATCCTAACAATTTTTCAGATTTAATAGTAAAAGTGCATTTGGTTAGATTCAGCTTGAGCTGGTATCTCTATAATCTTTCAAAAAGCTTTCTAAGATTAACAACATGATCTTCACCTTCTTGAAACGTAGCTATCATATCATCAATAGATACCTCTATCTCTTTATGCATTATATCATGAAAGAGAGTAACCATCACCTTTTGATATGTGACACCAGTATTTTTTAGCTCAAAGGGCATAACTTTATAGCAAAATATACCCCACATTATTACAAATATAGTTTTCTTCATATTTTCACGAGCTATTTTGATCTTATTATAGCCAAAAAACCCATTCATGAATGAAAAAATGGAGTGCTTAGTGGTGTTATCCATAAAGGTATCAATATGTAGCAATGAAAAATTATTTTTTGGGCTAGCCTTATTTAAATCTCGATAGTCCACATACATTTTAACTTTTCTATCTTTCTTAAGAACTGAGACAATATTGGCTACCCACTCAGGGTATTTGGCTACTTCTAAGAAGCCAGTATCAAATTACTTTTTTACTTCTTCTTTTATCTTCAATAATAATTCTGGCTTCATGCGTCTTAACTTCTACTGTACTGGTCGATATTCTGGTTTTAAAGGTAACCTAAGCTTAACCACCTCTGTGCTAAGTCCTGACATATCCTGGTAAGACCATGTAAATATATTTATGTACTCTTGCAGTAGATTCACCAGCTTCTATTTCTCAATCGATGATAATGAAGTACCAATCCTAACTTCTTTCTTATTGTCACCATCTCTCAAATTTAATGGGTTAGTTAATTCTTGGTGGGGTTCTATAATCTTCTCATCTTGTTCCATCCATTTCAATAGATCATGAGGTAAATCATAGTCTTCTGAATCACCATCGTTATCAAGCTTGTTAATGTGAATCAAATTTTCAAAATCAAACTCGGTGTTATTGCTTTGGTCATTCATAATGTTCATTATTAGAAAACCTAAAAATGGGTATAATAATCACAAAGAAATATATATCGATCTTGGCAAGGGCAAAAAGAATGGCAATGAAAGAAAAGAAAAATGAAAAATAGAGAACATGGTATAAGTGAAATACATTGCATTCATCATTTTATTAAGACAATGAAAATAAGCCCATACACTTAACCTCCGCATGCTGTTAGGCAGAAGCAATTAAAATTTTTAAGTTAAAGGGTTCAAGGATAACAAAAATGGTACACCATTCTTCAAGTCTCCTAAAAAATAAAAAAGATCTCTTCATCTTGCATGACACCTTCATCTGCTTTAACTTAAAATCGTGAGAAAGCTTCATCTAATCCTATTACCGTTCTTTTTGTTCAACTTCTGTTAACCCAAGATAGACATGCCCGATTGAACATTCGATCATTTCTTCTGCTACCTCGACGTATAGAGTAGTTAAGGTTTTTGTTACCAATAAATCCTTATCACCATCCACACAGACTTATTTTTTTTCCATGATGAATTTTACCTTCTGGTGTAGAGATAAAGGTATAACTTCGATCATGTTAATCTAAGATCTTCCCAATATACAATTATATGCAGGGGTTATGTCTATTACTTGAAATAAAACATTAAAGATACAAGAATCGATCTGTAATAGAATCTTTATATCACCAATTACCTCTCTTCGAGCTTCGTCAAATGCTCTTACAATCATATAGCTATTTCGCATATGAGAGGGATCCACTAGAAGCTTTGACAATGTCATCAGAAGCATAATATTAATAGATGATCCATTGTCAATCAGCATTTCGACCATAGTGTGAGACTTACACTTGACAGTAATATGTAAAGCCTCAACATTACCACGTCTTTTTTGAGGTATTTCATCATCATTGAAGGTGATGAAATTTGAGGCTATAATATTCTCAACCATGTGATCTACCTTCTCAATAGAAATATTATGCTCGATATAAGCTTGGTTGAGCACTTTTAACAAAGCATTCTTATGCTGCTCAAAATTCAATAGTAGTGACAGTAAGAAAATACGAGCTGGCAGTTTGTTTAATTGGTCAACTATTTTGTACTCATTATACTTAATGATCTTTAAAAACTCACAAGCTTTTTTTTTTTACACCGATTTGTTAACTTGCACTTTTGAGCTTATCACCGATTGGCTTTCCCTTATGTCTTCCTCTCTTATTTTACCTTTTCCTTTTCTGGTCCTTTCTGATATTTCAGGAGTGTAAATTCGACCACTTCTGGTCATTCCTCTTATTTTCGCTATATTGGCAGTATTCTTCATACTTGAATTATTCGATGTCATATCAGGCCCTTGCATCACCACATCATTATCGTATCTTTATTGGACTACTTTATCGATCTGATAAGGGAATGGACTAGGGACATAAATGATCATTATTGTCCTAGAAGAAGAGATGGTTTTCTCAGTTAAAAGCTCTGATTTCTCATCATAATAGACGGTGAAAGGTTTGGAGATAAAAGACTTACCAAGATGCTCGTCACCCATTGCATTCACACTATTTCCATCATATTCATCATAGAACTTAATGATGGTCTCATCCATCAAGCTCTACAATGTTCGTTTAAAGACCTCATAATTTTGGATTGAATGTCCAACCGATCTTCTGTGACACTTGCAAAAATGGTCAAGATTTTCATGACTTTCATTGCTATTCAAATATATTGGTTGAATCATGCTTGTCTCACATAAACAATCATACACCCATTCAAAATAGGTCTTTTTTTTTTGTCCACGTATCTTTTAACCCTCATTTTTTTTTTACCCACCATATTAATTTTTTCTTCGGTGTGATCTGGTAAAGGGTTTCCATTGACACTTAGCTTCCATTTGGTGTCAAAAGTTAAGAGTCCATCATTTATCAAACTTTGCACTTTATGTTTAAATGTCATGTAATTTTCAGTAGAGTGTCCTATAACTCCGTAATAATAATCGCACTTGACGTTAGGGTCATACCAACTTCGGTAAGGTGATTTTAATGGTTTTGTGTATGAAAGAGCAATGAGATGGCCTCTCACTAACTGAGGGTACAAGTTGGTGTAAGACATAAAAATGAGGTCAAAATAAGGTCTTTCCCGATTGTTATTATTCTGTGAGTTTCTTTTATTACTGTTTGGGTAGGTTGGTTGGGTAAATGGTCGAGTTAAAAGTGCAGAAGTGTAGTTGGATGGTTGAGGGCTAAAGCTTGATCTAGGCAGTGGTTGTTAAAGTGCTCGGTAATGATATGGTTATTGAAAAATTTGATTGGTGGTAGGGCAGTAAGGGGGATATGGATTATATGGGACAAAATGATAGTGCGAGAGATTTCTGTGAGTGACAGCATGTGTCTCATGCTCTTTCTTCTTTAAAGTTATTGTTTTCTTTTTGGGCCCTTCAATTTTATCACTTTTGATAGCATTTTCTATCATCCCTCTTAAGATTATCATGTTAGAGAAGTTTTTCGTGGCATTCCCTATCAACTTGTCATAGTACGGGGCTTTCAGTATGTTGACAAATAACACAGTTATCTCTTTTTCAGTCAGTGGTGGTTGGACTTGAGCTGCTGCATCTCTTCATCGATGTGCATATTCTTTGAAAGTTTCCATTGATTTTTTTTCATATTTTGTAATGACAGCCTATTAGGGGTTGTATCAAGCACATGTTTATATTAAGCAATAAAAGTTTTGGCTAACTCTTTTCATGAATGAATTTTGCTTCAATCTAATTGCACATACCATCTTGCTACTGATCCAGTTAAACTGTCTTAAAAATAGTGTATCAGGAGTTTATCGTTTTGGGTATGACCCATCATCTTTCGACAGAACATAGTAATATGAGCAGAAGAACATTTTGTTTCATCGTATTTCTCAAAATCTGAGGTTTTAAATTTTGGTGGGATAACCAAGTCGGGCACCAGGCTCAACTGGTTGGCATCGATAACCCCATAGATGTCATTTTCTTATACTACTTTGACCTTCTCTTCAAGTTGATCATACTTGTTATGTATTTTTTAATTTATAATGGGCTCTAACATTTCACGGGACCTTTTTTATTCAACAGGGTCATCAAGATTCGTCACCATGATGGGATCGATTGGGATGGGTCCTAAATTAGTATTCAAGTGGGTCGGTTGTTGATTTGCTAAATGATTGATATAGGGGTATGGTTACACACTTGGTGGCTATACGTGTATACCCCAAGAAGCTTGAACTTGAGCTTGAGATGGGGTAAATCCTAGAGGGTATAATGGTTCTTTCATATTAACCTTATCCCCTATCCTTGATGCGCCAATGACTCATTTTCCTTTCATTGAACCAGACAATAGTTGTCTGAATTCAGCCATTTATGCTTCGATGCTTTGTTGTATTTTCATCACTCTTTCTCATATCTCCTCTTGTGCCCTTTCGACCTTTTTAAATCTGGCTGTATTCTCTTCTTCCATAGCTTGAGTCTGGAAAGAGTATTATATCTATGTGAAATTGACTGATTTTGATTCCTCGACTTAGCTATCCTTGAACCTTAGTTTATTAACCATGAATTAGATCACATGATATAATATCGTTGATATTGTTGTTAGTATTTACATTTATTAAAATGCATGCATGAAATGAATGAAATGCAAATTGGGGCATCGTCTTGGATCGATCGAAACAAAAAAAAACTTTCATTAATCATGGGAATCTTTATACATCATCCAATCATTCTTGCATTAAAACCATAAAAGCATTTGATTTGAGCATATTGCTCCCTAGCTTCATACAAAAAGTTTAATAATCTTTGATTGTGGGTTTGGGTTGGTACAATCTCTCGTTCCAGTGCTTTCACCTTTTCAATCATATTGCTTGCCTTTCGAACAGCCTTGTAGATTTGAACAGTCAAATGTTCAATGTATTGCTGCCTCCCTAAACTTTTCACTTTCCACATCTCTCGAGCATCCACCTCCATATTGCAAGTGTAAGCCCAATAATCCTTTCTCTCTTACCACTCAGTCAAAAATTTTATCTATGTGACTCTGAGTGTTTATCAATTGAAGCTCCAAGCTCATTAATTCATGCTCTAAAGCTTTTTTCTCACTT
Source organism: Durio zibethinus (assembly GCF_002303985.1). The sequence continues at coordinate 4,241,161 of NW_019167949.1, read as the reverse complement.
TACAAATTGGAGTTCCTATTTTGTTCCCTCTTTAGTTCGACTTTTAGCTTTTCATTTTCTCTTTAGTCCCTTGCTACCTTTTCAGAAGCTCTTGAAAATTTTTCTTTTCATTCATGTTGTTCTTTGGTGAGTGCAGAGATCATTTTTTTTGCTCTATCGAGCTCTATTCTTCCAATACTCCACCATATCTCTTAATTCTTCCACATCATTCTTGGATCCCTTCAAAGGTCTACTGTCTAACCTTAATTTTTTATTTTTTTGATGCAAATTTTACAGATCTTTTTTTAATACTTTTCTTTCTTTGGTCAACTTCTGTAATGCATCATCTTTTATCATCAAATCATATCTCAGTTGGTTAACCTAATCCATTATAGACATCTTCTCTTTCTTTAACCTTTTCTTTTCAATCTCAAATTCTTGTTGGACGATCTCAAAAGTTGACCGAAATAAGAATTGGTAACTTTTTTAAAACATCGACTGATAGAGGCCTAATTTCGTTAATCTTTTATATCTTTTATGCAAGGTAAACTTCTATAACATTATCTATAAATCTAGCTAGGCTAATTCGTTAGCCTACTTCCATACTTTGATGATTTCACGAACCCTTTTCATATAACCGAGTGTTCCATAATCAAACTCGAGTGAACTGAGTTTATGAGTCATAGGGATGAACTGTCGTGAGTCATATTATCTTTGAACCATAAGAGGCGCATAACTCACTGCTTCTCATATTTCTAATAAAGGTACCCATGACTCATCTCTATAACTATACAAGATGGCCATAAGAAGCATCCATAGTGCTCTCCACGTTACATTCTTGCTAGTGAGCTTAAAAAAAATACCAACCATTAACATTTTGTCTAATCTTTCTTCCATTTTTTAGCAACAAACTCCTTGATAGGGATAAAATGAACAGAGAATGGTCGAAATGATGTCTTTTTTTTCCTCAAAAATGGCTTATGAGTCAAACAAAAAGTAACTGAGCACATCTTATAAATCGTCCCTCACCCTTTCTTCAACAAAAATTAAGTCATCTAATAGTCTCTACCAAAATAGTTGGTGAAGAATTTATACCTTTATCTAATTGCTCAAAAAAGTCAACCACTGATGCTTCTATATGTCCTAACACTTTAGAGAATATCATCAATCCATACATGATCAAAGCAAACACATCCAACCCCTGATCAGTATCAATATATTTTTTTATGTACTCAAGTAAAAAATTTGATGGAATGGTTTTAACCCTATTTTTTTCTTTCTTGTGCTTGTCTATTTTTTCAACCCCTACTTGCATGATCTTAGCTAACTTCTTTCTATATCCGGTAGTCTTATGCTCCTTCCAATAAATCTTATCTTGATTGGTAGACTCTATTCGAAGTAAAGAAGAATATTCTTCAATCGTGGGGGCCAAGTCTTCTTAATTGAATACAAAGCATCTGTATGATGGATCTTATAATTGTACTGCAGCTCTCATCAGTTGTTCATCAATTTTTACCGATATAAGCAGTGTCATATCCTCGTATTTTTTAAAAAAAAAATTATTTCTCTCTATTTCCAAATACCTTCCAATTCTGATATATCATTCTGACTGAGATCCATATGCACTGACCTTGGCAGCACCGATATGTAACCGTCTACTAAGCAATCTCTTTCTTTCCCCTGAGTACTTTCTTATTGGCTCTTAACCTATAAGTAGCTCCTACATACGAATGACATCTTTTAGGCTTTTCGAAAGTTTTTCTTGTTGAAGATTGATCCAAAATAATACCCTCTAAGAAATATGGTACTTATGTGATGCATGCAACAAAATTGAAGACAACAAAAGAATTAAACAAATCAATAATGTAAATAAAACAAATAAATAAAAAATAAGTAAATGAATGGACAAGTATAATATATGTTATAACAAAATATACATAGTGTCCTAGTTTAGGTAATTTTCTCGTAAAAGGAACAACATGATTTTATCCTAAGGTTGGACCTTACGGCTCATTATAAGTCGAGTTAGGATTCGTGTGTCTAAAGGTTCCCAGACTCTTCCTCACATCATCGTTCGTTATAGACTAGTAAGGCTCCCCGATCCTCACCCATTATAGGCTACTAACGGAATGGGTTTAATCTGAGTGAAAGTGTTTCACTAGCAAATATGAAGGTTATCACCTCACGAGAGCGTAGCTGCTTCACTTCCTCTTAAAAAGAATAGAGCCTGCGTCTAGAGCTCATGCATGAATGCAAAGTGTGTGCAAAATAATGTATTGATCGAAATGTCAAAAACATAAAATAAAATAAAATAACAACTAACATACAATTTATCTTATTCATTAACATATATATTTTTGAAAACTCAAAATAAAGGAGATTAAATGAAATGTCAAATAAAACCAATTAAATCCAACAATTCTTAATAGCGTATAATTAAAGGTTTTGGCTTGACTCTCAAGTTAAAGTGCCCAGGGAAGTCACCAAGCTGTCGTAACGATTTTGAGATCGTCAGACGTAAAGGATTCTTAAATCAAAAAAATGAAAGAGTTGCCACCAATCTTTGTTAGGGTGTGATTGACCACCCAAAAATTTATCTTTTTAAAAAAACTATAAAAGTGAGTTTAAAGTTTATCAAAAAGATAAATTTTGATCTATAAAAAATCAGGTTGGGTTCGAGAGTTGGTTACGTGTGGGGAAGGATTAGCACCCTCACAACACCCATAAATTGGTACCATTTAATTACGCGTTATTTTCGATGTTGGATAAAAATGGTTTCAATTTAAAATTTAACACTAATTCCCTTCATTTGGAAAAATAAAATTTTGCTAAAGCTCTTTATTGAGGAATATTGAGAGAATCTTAAAGTTAAAGAATTATTTTAAAATTTTTTAATATCTAGGCAAAATTTAAAATAACTCTTTTCACTTAAGATTTAACACGATAATCCTTAAAATGAAATAACAATCTTTATAAAAGATAATTGTTAGTGACTCTCCAACATCTAGGCAGAGTACCAAGAATCATTTCCTTCGAAATGTTATTTTTATTTTGTTTTATAATATCACAAATTTATTTTTTTAAAATGTATTATTCCAAGTAGTAAATAAAAATTAAAGATAGAATAATGCAAACAATTACCAATGATAAGATGCTAACATATGTATGCCAATGAATGTTATGTAGGATGAGATGCAATTTTAAAGTTGGGTTCTTAGGTATAATGAGACCACCCCGACTCTCCAACATCTAGGCAGAGCTTAGGTGCGATTGTTTATATTTAAGATCCCAATTTACTATTATATTTTTTATTTATTAATCTTATTATTAATACGAATTAAGAACTCGTGTGAAAAAACTTAACAAAGTAAAGTTTCCTAAACACCCCATCATCTAGGCGACATTCGGGAACAAATTACTTCAAATGAAATTTTCACACGTGTCCTTAGGATTTTCAAAATGTTTTGAGTAAAGGCTTGAGTAAAGGTTTTAAAGGTTAGGGTTTCAAGATTTTGAAGATTCGGATTTTAGGATTTTGGGTTGAGTTTTGAGGGTTTTAGGGTTTGGTTTTAAGGTTTAAAAGGTCTTAAGGCTTGGATTTTAGGGTATGAAAGGTTTAGGATTTTGATTTTAGAGTTTGAAGATTTTAGGATTTTGGTTTTAAAATTTGAGGTTTGGGGTTTTGATTTAAGAGTTTGGATTTTAGGGATTTTGGGTTTTGGGGTTTGGATTTAAAGGTTAGGAGGTTTTAGGGTTTTGAAATTTAAGAATTAGCGTTTAAAGTTTCGTTTTGTTAAGAAAAAGCGAACATCTCTAAAAATCTCCAATATCTAGGTAGATTTTTAGAGCAAGTTTGATTTTAGTGATTTTTTAAAATTAATTAAAAATTATATATATTTTATAAAAATTTATTAATAATAATTCTCCAACATCTAGGCAGAATTATTTTCAGAAATATGTTTTATTTCCAACATCTAGGCAAGAAAAATAACAAAAAATTATTTTTTTATTATTATTGATTATTATTATTTTTAAAGCATTTTTAATTATTTTCTTACTTGTTTTCATTTTTATTATTATTAAAACAATTAAATATTTACCCTAACAAACTTAAAAATTCATCATGCATAAATATAAAAAAAAAAACTCAAAATAACAAAAATAATAATATATATAAAAAAATAAAAAAAAAATTTTTACTTAAACCAAATCGGTCAACAGCGGTTCGGTTGGACCGAAAAAGGTTCGGTTCAGCATGCGATTCGATTGAGTAGGTTGATGAGTGTTTCGAGCCAATCTAGGGAGCGATTCGATCTGGTTTGGTCAAACGGTTCAAAGCTGCTGAAGAGTCGGGTTGTTGGGTCGGTTGCGCGAATCTCGAGTTGGGTCCGGGTCCACACGCAGATCTTTATTTACTAAAACGGCGTCGTTTTGGCCTTTAGGCCTCTATATATAACTAATTTTTTTTGTTCATTCTTTTCTGTTTCAGAAAAAAAAAAAAAAGGTTAGAGCTCTAAGGAAAAGCTCCAGAGCTCTCGCCATCTGGTCGTCGGACCATCGCATCGATCATCGCCTAGGTCACCATCGGTGGTGGCTGTTGATGGTTTTCGATCGTCGAAAAATGTCACAATTCTTTTGAAAGCTCTCTTCAACGTCTTCTTTTCATATCTGGCTTTCTTTTCGCCAAAAACAACCCCGATCATCGTAAATTATGGCTAAAAGTTTTTTGAGTTTTCTGTTTCCCTCTTTTTTTTTTCTTTTTTTTTTGAAAACCCTCACTGACGGTCTCTTTTCTTTGTCGCAGGAAAACTTGACGCTGAGGTTCCTCCCTACGGGAGGACTGTGTTGTTTTTTGGTTTTTTTGTTTGGGTGTTGGGGGGTTGTTTGTGGTTTTCTGGTGAGGGAGTTTGGTGGGAGTGAAAAAAATCTTGGGTTTCTGGGTGTTTGTGTTTTTAGCTTCTGTCAGAGAGGGTTTCTTTTTTTTTTGAAAAAAATGAGCTGATGTTTTTAAAGAGGTTCAAAGGGAGGGACAGATGGTGGTTGTAGAAGTGGCAAGGTGACTGTCTGGTCTGGTGGCTGGACAGGGGCGACAGTGGCATCGTACCAACCTTTTGTTTTTTGTCTCTTTTTTATTATTATTAATATTTTTTAAATATTTTATTATTATTATAAAAATTATTATTGTTATTATACTGAAAAGAAAACAGTAGATCTAGACAAAATCGGTTTCTACATTATACAAGTTCTTTCATGGTTTTATAAAGAAATTTTAAGTTTTTGTCGGTTTATAGGTTGTTTAATGGTTTATAACCAATGTTTCTGCCTGCCTGCCAGAGTTTCACTTCCTCTTTATTTGGTTTGATCCAAAGATTTAAAGTAGCAAGGAGATTTGAAGCTTTAGAGCATCAATTCTAGAATAATGGAGAGACATGTTATAGTTTGAAACAACAATGGAGAAAACAGTTATTACATACAATTTTGAGAACAGCATGTTTATAGTCCTTGAATCTTTATTAATATTTTATAAAGTACAGCTTAATGATAGAAATTAAGTCACAATATCAATGTTCCAATTGCTTATAAAAATGTTTGAAGCATTTTTGCTTAATCTCATGGAGAGTGTAGAACTTTGATCATTTGGTCCAGATTCCTGTAAGATGACCCTTTGGAATTGCCATTGGCCTCCTCTGCTTTTCTCTTCCACTCTATAGCTTTCTTCTTCATCTCTTTGCCCTTTTCTCCTTCCATTAACTCTCTAACAAGTCTCTCAACTTCATCCTCTTAACATTACTGTCAATTTCCATGCCGATTCCCCATTTAGTACAAGAATACCAACAATTAGTTTGTTGCTCTGCAAAAAATGGCCAACATATCATGGGAACGCCGCCAGATATACTTTCAATGGTAGAATTCCATCCGCTATGTGTTAAGAATCCTCCAACAGAAGGGTGGCTCAAAACTTGTTCTTGTGGGCACCAAGTTGCCAACATTCCTCTATCTTTGGTCTCCTCCACGAACTCTGCTGGTACAATTGCCGACTCACCACCGACAAGATCGGGCCTGATGACCCACAAAAACGTTTGGTTACTATTTGCTAGCCCCCAAGCAAACTCAGTTAACTGATCAGCTGTTAGGACAGCGATGCTTCCAAAATTCACGTAAACAACAGAGTTGGGCTCTTTTGAGTCTAGCCATTGGAGACACTCAGGCTCTTCCTTCCAAAGATTTGATCCTAGTTGTTTCAAATCATTGTCATGGACTTGATGATTCAAAGCAAGATGCAGGGGACCCACAGAGTAAACTGGAGGTAGCATTGAAGTGAGTGCACCCAAGACTTCATGCTCCAAATCATCAAACGTATTCAATATTATTGCTGAGGCCTTTCGAGCTCTTTCAGTTTCAACGAAAATAAAATCAAGCATAATGAAATTTGGGTCAGTTGTCCTGATAAAAGATGGTAGATCCCTCAATCGGATACCTTCCATTGCAGGTATCCAATCTATGACAGTATCCAAGTATCCGTTCGTTAAATAGCTTTCATCTGCAAATTAAAGATAGCAATAATTAGCATCAATGACAGTGAAATTAAATGATAAAAATGGAAAAATTTTAAGCTTAAAACAATCTTTAGAGAACTGGTTTTGGATTATTATAATTTATAATTACCTTTGAGAGGTGTAAAACCCTTTTCCATTAGTTTGCGATAGTAAACATAACCCAGGAAGCCACATGCGCTTGTGGTCCAAAAGAGAACCTCAGGGACGCCAAGTTCTTCAGCTGCATCAAGAGTGAAGCTCATGACTCCATCCGACACGATGCAAGAGACAGGAGGAACGTTGGATGAGGAGGAGTCGTTGAGCTGATGGAGAAGTTGTTTAAAGTGTGGTAAGCAGGTTTTCCTGGTGGACCTGCACAAGGATGGAATGTCTTGGGTAGCATCAGCATCAGTTGGAGGAAGGCCATCAGGAATCGTTTGGAAACGAAAGGAAGGGAGACCATTAAGAGCATCAGGACCTCTGGACTTTAGAAGACGTTTGTGATTAAACTCTGTGTTGACAAAGGTGATATGGAAGCCTCTCTGATGAAGTATTTTGGCTAGCTTTAGCATGGGACCGATATGGCCTTGAACAGGGTAAGGAATGCAAACCGCATGAGGCTTTTCTGTAAAACACGAAGAACCCATTCTCTATCTTTTCACTTGGAAAGCAGGCCAAAACTTAAAAGGTGAAAACAAACACTCAAATGAACAACAGATTGGGAATTGTATATGCTCCATGGGAAAGATTTAGGTCCCCTTTTATAGCCTTTCGACTACAATACTAACCTGTTAAAAAATTAGTATAAATTGATAGTCCACATTTTTTAGGAGAAAAGTCCAAGGTCAAACAATTCAGGCAAGCCGAAACCAAAAAAAAATACTACTATGAACGGAGCAATCACATGAAAGATCATTACTCAATTTCATAAGTATTATCCGTTTTAATATAAATATTTTATAATTTTATTTAATAAAAAAATACTTTACAAATTTAAATTTAAGTTTTGATTTATATATTATTATAAAATTTTAAAATATTTCAATATAAAATTAAAATATCATAAAAATTTTCATTAAAATTTGATATTTCAATCAAATCCAACATAAAACATACACAAAACATAAAATTATATACAAAATTGCAAATCAAAATTAAACCAAACATTAGTGAAGTAAGAATTAAAGTATCTAGATAAAAAAATCAAACAATTAAAAAGAATTGCATAAAGTCAAAAGACAATTATTACATAAAAAAAATCATATCCCTTACATACTTTTTTTATAGATACATAGATTATGATCATCATCATCGTCATCAATGCCTTAATAACCATGTCATAAATTTCCATAATTATCTCATCTCATCATCCAACAACTACTAATTTTTTGTTTGACTTTATTGTTTTATATTGAAATTTTATAGTTTATATATTATATAATATTAATATTTCATACTTTTACTGTCAAAATAACAGCAATTAAAAGAACTAGTAAAAGACTAATAAGTTTTTTAAAAATGTAAAAAGAAGAAGTAATTCCTAGGACTTCTTGAAAAGAAAGTAGATAAAAAATCGGATTGAAGGTATGAAAAATTACTCTTTTCTGTAATTTTTTTCTTGTCCCTTAATCAGAATCTGTATTTATGTTTTTCCTCTTAAAAAATGCACAAATTAATATGTTTTTAAGTTAATTTTTGTTTCCTTTCGAATTATTTGCTTATATATGGTGCAATATATTTAACTATAGATTGGGTCAAAAATTCGTGCCCATGGTTGGAGGGCAATTCGAAAAATTATTGAAGAGGAAATCAACTGAAGATTTGTTAGTTCTAATTGATTTTAAATATGTGTTTATAAATTGAAGTAGACATTACAAAAAAAAAATACATATATAAAAATTATTAATATCTACGTGCACAAACATATTCATATTTCCAATTCAAGTAAAAAAAAAAAACTAAATGGTGTTTGAAATTTAAAGTAGCATATTAAAAGTACTTGGTCCAAAAAAAGCATATTAAAAGTAAATTTCTAATTATAACCAAAAAAAAGGTTTTTTTTTTTCAAAAAAAAGATTTGCATTAAAAGCAACGGAGATGATCTTAAGTTTTACCAAATAGTTGTATCTGTTGATTAAATAGGTGGGATATTGGACCTAAACATCAAGATTTGGGAAAGATGTTGGTCCACGGCAGCTCCAAGAAATCGGCTACACATTGAATCTGATTTTTTTTTTTAATTTTACATTTTAGATCATAATTTTCATTAAAGACCAACTATAAATCCATATCACAGACCTTTCAGCTCATACTATATAGCTCTTTTAATTAGGTTTTATACTATAATTTATTTATTTTATTTGTGCGTTATCAATATTAATACCCAAAATGGGAAAACAATGGACCGAGAAAATCCAAATCCTTTACTTTCTTATCCAAGACTTTGCCGCCTGTAAGGCGCAATGTGCATTGATAGCTATGGCGCAGGAAAAAAAAATTTTTTTAAATTGCATTTATCACTAACCCATACCTGTTTGTTCCAATGAAAATATAACTATTTTTGCCAAGCTATTGTCAATAGAGAAAACTGCTGATAAATAAATACAAATAATTTCCATTTTTTCACCAAAGATAAAAAACTTTTTAATTATGATGACAACCGCTCCTTGTTAATAGTAAATTTGTACATGGGTCTGGCAGTTTGTTAGGCATAGATCGGGCCTTACTTATCGAGTTAGGTTTCGGATGAAAATTTTTAAATTTGAGTTTCATTTTATTTATATTATTTTATTAATAAAAATATTTTTATTTTTATTTTTAAAATGTATTAAAAATATGTATACAAAAATAAATTTTTAGTATTTAAATATAATTTTAAATAATATTGATCTAAAAATGGGTGAATATAAATGAATGAAGAGGTGTTGGGTTCGAATTTTGTTGGTGATCATTTGTTAAGATTATTTTGAATGTATAATTTGTAATCATCTATTTTAAGTTGTCAAGTATGATACATTTTATTATGATATGAGAAGTTGAACAGTCTATCTATTCTAAACTTTTTTCTTATAAAAAAAAATTTTCACATGATTTATGAACATCTTTAATTATTAGTATCATGTATTATTAATATATTTTTATTTTTAAAAAATATTTTAATTAAACAATAAATATATTTTTTTATTAAAAAAGGACAGGATGCAATCTCACTGTCTAATTACCAATATGTGGCTGAAGCATTCAACTGTATTGAAAGGGAACTAAAGCAAACATTAAAATAAATAAATAAAACCTAATGAAACAGAATTATAAACTGTGTGCTGAAGCAAAATGTCCAGAATTGAAACCTCCAGAACTTCAGATTGGTTCTTATATACATATTGGTCTTCATTTTTTATTTTCCTTTTGGCTATTGACTAAATGAAAAAATGAGCTAAATTGAATATTTGGCGACAACAGTCTTGTTGAAAGCAGGATGGCGACAATAGTCAGCGACACCTTAAATGCGTGACCATGCGCGACTTGTTTCCAGCCGTCAGATATCTCGGTTGTAAATTTTGATCGTATATGGCAATATGGTGTCTGCCAAAATAGGGGAAAATTACAAATTAGGGTAATTGTTCAATAATAATTATCTGACTTATAATTGCTGACTAATTTTATTTTTTTTAAATTAAAAAATAAATATTTGAATTAACAAATAAAATTAACTTTCACTTCTCTCTCTCTCAAGTCCTCTTCCTCCTTTCTTTCTCTCTTTCTAAGAAAAAGCCCGAGAAATAAATCTATGCAAAGAAAGTCCATTCTTTCAAAAAAAAAAAAAGCATAACAGTCCTTTTTAATAAATATTTCTTCTCATTGTTATTCTAATAATTTCTTTTTATTACCTCAATTTGTAAATATCATTTGATTTTGTATAACTTTGTCCGATTTACTTTTCCAAATATACCTCTGATTTAAAACAATACCTGTCGCGCATTTGAATGATCACTGACTGCAGCCTTCATCTGAAAGCAACGCATAGGCAAGCGATTGAGTCTTTTCCCAGGTGAGGATCGTCAAACAGCAGCCATGACTTAGTAGGCATTTACTTATCTTTTTATAACATCTAATAACACAATTATTTGATCAGTCTTCAACTTGAGTAGATTTGATAATTTAAAATTAATATAAAATAATTAAATAAAATTATATATAAATCTAACAAATTAAAAAATATATTTTATATGTTTTATATTAATATAAAATATTTAAAATAAAACATTATACAAATATAAATTATCAATATTTTACAATATATATAAATATATGAAATGTTCTTGTGTCGCCCAAAATTAAGACAAGGACAGTAAGGCAATGGATGATATTTTTGGCTTTATACGGTACTTTTAATTTTTGCCTTTCGACCAAACTTTTATAAAATAAAATTTGTGTTTGCACACGCAGAAGTAAATTGATATGCAAAGAAACCATTAGAATATTAAAAGGAAGCAGGTGATGGTGCTTCTTCCATTGATTTACGTCTCTATTACAATTTTTTTCGTCAATTTCGTGCTTTGAACATGCATTTGACAGTACAATGTTTTCAGGCTTTTGAGTTCAAGATTTTGGCCTCGCAGACGCGGTCAGGTTCCTAATTTGCTTCAAAAAAATATTTTATTATTAGATTAAAGTCAAAATTGTAGACGATAGTAGATAGGCGCAAAAATTCAAGATTTTATAATTACTAATTTTGGCACGAAATGGGAATTGGGAAGCAAACCTAACAATGCACTACAAAGAATACTAAAAAACCCCTGACTTCATTATTGTTTTTCACTTTGAATTGGCTTTTCATGTGTGCATTATTTCTCAATTCTTTTAAAAAAAAAAAAAAGTACTCAAAATGAATTATAAGGCTTTAGACTTTGGATGAGGCAACCAAAGTTCGCTTTGGTGCTCATCTTAAGCAGGGATGGTTTCTGTTTAGACTTGATAATTAGTGTTATTGTATTATATAAAATATTATATTTATATTATATTTTATATAAAAATTATGTATTATAATTTATATTTACATAAAAATATAAAATAAAAAAATTTGTTTATAATTTTTTATAAATTTTAAATAATATTATTTTTATATTTTTTATTTATATCATATTATCATATCGTATTTAAAATTATTAGATTTATGAATCTTGCTCTACTCTCGTAACATTTCTTTCTTTGTTGTTAGCCAATTTCACAACTTTTAATTTTGTCGGCTCCTTTGCTCTCAGCTTGTTGCCATTTTGTTTGGAGGACTTTGTGTATCATTTTTTTTTTTTGCTAATTGGAGTAATAATATTCTCTATTTATTAAAAAAAGTTTACCCCGTTTCCCAATCAAAAATTTTCTAAAAAGAAAAAATTAAATAAATAAATTCTAAGACATTACATCTCTATATAAAAGGATATAATAAAAAATTGTATCTTGGATTGAAAGATTTGTAAACGTTAAAAAGAAAAAATTACTTTGAATTGTCTACGGAGAGTCGTTAAGCTAATTAATTTCAAGACACGGAACCTGAATTAAAAGGGTTCAAACTTTGAAGGAAACACTAATTATCATCATAAAAACACATAGAAAATATTATAATATAATTATAATAATAATTTTTTTTTTATTTTAATAAGAGAAAAAATAATTGAAGAGCGAAGTTTCAGATCCATCAATTAAAGCAGTTGCTGCGGCGGTAAAAGAAAAAAAAAAGTAATAACAAAAGAAATGCCTTGTCTGCTACACCATTACTTCGTATTTTAAATATTATTTTCTTGGGCTCTGATTGAGCCATATTAAATGCACATAATCCAGCAAAATATCTCCCATATATATTGTAATTAATTGAAGCATGCTAAATACAAAAGGCTAAATAAAAAATTTTTATAAAACAATCACTTCACGATGGCATCAACTCTATCGAATTAATGTACATTACAATAGTGAATATTTTGTGGATTAATAATAAACAATCAAGATTTGGTTGGGTGGCCGTCGTGCAATCACTAATCTTGGAAGATTTTTTTTAACATATTGTATAAGAAATATTCACTGTTTTTTAACATTAGTGGATTGAACTTTGAAGAAGTCTACCCTTTTTTTTTTTTTTTGAAGAAAAAAGTTCGATTTTATTACGTACTGAACATCTAGAATTAATAGTGTTATAAGTTAGAATGACTTTGTATTTTAATATTTTATATCGTTTCTCCTATATATATAGTGAAACAAAAAACGCTACTATCTTTTTTTTAACCCATTAATTTCCCTTATTAACTAAAGGAAAAAGGATAAAAGAAATTGAAATTAATTCTGTTTTTTATGGTTATTTAAAGCAACTTGTAAGTAAATAAATGCAGTATATACGGGAAATTAAGCAATTTTTATCTTAAAAATGTCTAATTTTCTCGAGTTCATTTTTCAACAAAATTTTTTTTTTCTTGTAGGCTTGTAATTGGGACAGGGTCCTCCTTTGTGGTTATTAAGCTTAGTTTGACAGCCTAAAATAGAGTCCAATTTATGTGGGCGGAAGATGCAATAGTAATGAGCCCAGGTTAAAAGGGTTAATGTCACGGTCCAGTTCGCGTCCAACTCAGCGTAGGCATCTAAGATTGCTCCCACCTTCATGGACGTGGGTAGAGCAAATCTCTTCATGCTCAGCTCAAATTTGGAGGAGAGGAAATGCAAAGGTATTTTTCAAACCCATCAGCCTGTTTTTCCTGCTTGCAAATTGACAGCAAAAAAATAACAATAATAACAACAATTACCGTTGAACCACGAAGGAAGTTCTTTCTAGCAATGGATGCAGAACTCGAAGGCATTTGAAAAAGTAAGAACTTACCACTACAAAATTTTGAAAGCATTCCCAGTGTTAAGCACAAGTAATATACAAACTTTAGATTCCGAGAGTGAGTTGCCTTTGCAATTAACAATTGCATATCTTGATTCCTGAGCTATCAATTCCCGCTGGCTGGCAATAGAAAAAATTTTGAACTTTGCAGCAATTTTTACTATTAACACGGGAAGAGAAACGTGGGCATTGAAATATGATTTCTAATCTTTTCGTCCTCTAAAAATTAATCAAGATTTTTGTTTGAAAGAGTTTTTTTTAATAATAATAACGATATTAAAATTTATTTACATATATTAGGGCAGATTAATAGACAATGCAAAGTAAAATCGCCCTCACACAAGCGTTGAACACTGAGAAGTAACAGGGTCAAACAAGGCTGGTAACAAGTACTTCCTTCCATTGTTGCCTTGTGCATTGTAGCTGGCACCAGTGGTTCGATCCACTAACAGCTCTCCAGCATATCCAGGGTACGCCCCTTTACCATACACTCCTGGGCAAGCCGATGCTGCTTCAAGCTGAGCGCCATCCGAGCCCAGGAAATAGCCATTTCCATATGGATTAGTCACAGCCCCGGTCAAAAGACCAGCTATGTTTATGATCATGCCATCCACACCCACGTCTCCATTGGGGGCACCGAGTGGCTGAGTTTGTGGTCCGTAAATGGGTTGGTGGAATGGCCACGCGCAATTGCCTGGGCATTGAGTCACTGAGTTTCCAACCCAGATAAAGACGGATTTTTCCTTGGCGTTTGAGCTATGAAACCCGCAGTTACTCGTGCAAAAGCCTTCGACAGCCACGTCTTTGGCTGTAAGGACTAGAGTTAATCCACCAGCTTTCAAGTGGACTCGTCTAGCCAGCCTGGAAATTTGGGACCTTTTAAGAATTTTGCCGAGGGAGCAGTTCCTATCAGTGACTTGGCTTGCCAAGACAATACGGGCATCGCTTCTGCCAGCTCTTTTCATATAAGTTTGGATAGTGTTCCACCAATGAGATACTAAGGGTTTTGCAGGGGAGGGACCCAAGTGTTCCTGTTGTGGATTGAGAGAAAGTAGAAAATCAGCAATGATGGATCTCTGAGCTGGTGAGAATTCACCATACCAAAGAATAGAGACAGGAAGATTTCCTTCAAGCAATGCCCCTTTGTGGTAAGTCAGGGCCATGGGCGGTGGCTGGTATAGAGAGGTTAGCTTTCTTGCTCCAAGACAAACATCAGCTAAGCTTAGGTAAATAAGTACAATAACAAGAGGCATTGTTTTGGCTAACTGATAGAAACCCATTTGAAAGACTTAAAATTTGGTACCGGGTGTTGAAAGATTCTGAAATTGCAAAGGACAAAGGGAGCTTGAATTTGATTTCGGGATAAGTGTGAGGGGGTATTTATAGGTGAGTTGGTACATGCACTGAGAAAGTGGTAGGGGTTGCGCGGTAGCTTTCATTGGCAGCTACGCAGTTAAAATACAGAGATCACGAGAACTGGGAAAAGATAAGACGAGAGAGGGAGACATCTGGCGAGAATCTCCCTTTTATTTTTTGAATCATTTTATTTTCATGGAGATTTAGGAGACTTAGCCAATGCTTACATCGATTTCAAAGCTACCAATATGGCAAGCAATTCTGTCCTACCTTGATTGCCAATAGATTGGAGCTATGGGCAGCATGTGTTTTTAAAGCTTTTAGCTAGGCTGGCTCGCATTTCGATTCACTTCAGTTTCTTGGACCGATGTTCGTCTTATTATTGTTGTTGAAACTGTTCCCACAATCTTACGTCATTAAACTGAGTATCATTTCAAACCCTAACATCATTCAAATAGCAGGAACCTTTTACTCTAAAAAAGATTAAAATTTGAGGTCAGTATTCAAATCCCTGTTTCAGTTGGTTCTCAAGTTCATGGATAACTAATTAAAATCAGTTTGTTCATGCTTATAAACTTTGTAGAATTTGCCATTTTGGTTCAATTAAATTTTGTATGGGTGTTCTAGGTGCTCTGTTCTGTGCCAAAAGAATCTTTATACCCATATATGTAGCTGTAGGTAAGGTAGCTTCATCCTTTAATTCGTTTGTCGACAGTGTACTGTCACATCATGGGATTCCAGAACCTCTGGTTGCTCAAACTAAACTACAAGAATTAGAACCAGAGCCCTCGCATCCCATGCTTTGTAGGGTCGGATGCCATGCTTGAAATTGCAAGTGGTTCACCAGACAACTTATCAAACTTAATAATCAGAAACAATGAACAAAACCATCAAGTAAATTAAAAGCTCTCAACCTCCCAATCTTTCAGAAATATTACTCAATTAATGCAAGCATGTAAAAATTAAATCTCAGAAGCCACAGGTCAGGTACTTGCTTAGATAAGCGACATAGTGAGTATATAAAAATTCAATAAAAACACTGTTCCAATCCTTTACAATAAGTGTTCCTGGCAAAATTAAAACAGAAGACTATGCAAAATTAAATGTTAAACCCCTTTATAGCAATTTTTCTAGCCACCATATTTATAGTATATTAGTCTTCATTTAAGTCAGGAACATCAATTTTTTGCGTACCCTTTTCTTTTACCCTCTCTGTTCTTACTCACATTGATTTGATTATTGAATGATCACCATTCTAATTTTTCAATAACATTAATCTAAATTACAGTTTTAAATACGATCTAACAACATAATTCAAGTTCCATATATATCAGATATTGAAGATTGTTTAGATCAAATAACAACAATCTTGGCTTAAGTTGATCATGTTTTTTATACTACTTTTTGTTGAATAGAACTAGTATTTGCCTATCCGCTAGTGGACGAGTGTCAGAATTTAATTTTTAAGTTAGATTTGCAAAGCATCACTCGTGCAGGTTTGAGGTATTCTAATTAGTTTTGGGTGACCATGTTTGCAAGATTGGGAACAGAGCAAGCTCATCAGCCTTCAGACAGGCTGGATGCTCTGCTCGAGCTCATCGGATGCCGCTGTTTGGAGGCATCCAAGGTGTCTAAGTGAGCTGCTAAACGGAATATAATACTACTCACTCACAGGTTTCTGCAAGGATTATAAATAAATAAAAAAAATTGTCTTAGCGACAAAACCATAGACTGCTAATGAATATGCAATGCTGCGCTGGTGACCTTAAAATATCCATGAATTGCCACAGTTAGAGTATGCAAAGAGTATCAACTTACCAACACTGAATTAATTCCAAAATGTCGAGACGTGTTTACCCAAGTGCTCGCTCATTGTGCAGTCAGCCTATTGATCAATCTGGAAAAAAGAATCAGACTTGACATTATCATTTATCAGTGCAGGCTCTACTGCCGTACCCTTCCGAGAAGGTGTGACTATTGACTTTGGAACGTGTAAAAAAATGCTGGTCTCCAAAGTCTTAATTCTACAGCTAAATTCAGCTCATAAATATATGAAGGTGGCTGGGAAGAACGGGAGCATATATATGACACTCAGACCAACATTAATATTCTGTATCATCATCCTGAATGCTTAATTTGCATTACATGTATAGTATAATCTTAATTGTCGGCATTTTTTAATCTTCCATATACATAAACACCTAAGCAGCTGGATCATAATCATGATCTCTTACTCATCACGGACTCCTAATTAACAAATGCTTGAAATTATTAATTAACTACTATTTCTATTCATGATCTTGTTGAATTGCAGAAGACTTAGATTCTCAAAGGACCCGCGAGTACTCTTGCAAGTTGCAGCTAGAAACTTGAACAATATATTTGCAATATAAAAACGTAAATTATATTACTTTAAGTGTAAATATAAAAATGACATGTCTGCGAGTATGTAACAAGGCAGGTAATATATGAAAATCCCCATCAGACACGCTGCTGTACTGCTTTTATGTTTTGAGTATTTCGGGACTTTAGGGCATTGTAAGTAGACTCAAAGGCAACAAATTCAACACTATTAATTTAAAGATAATAGTTTTATATTATAACAATCATGTGATCTAAGTAATATACTTAACAAATTAGCAAGCCTCGTGATTGCCTCGCTAGGTTTTGGATAACGTTTGGTTAAGCTCGTGAATTTAGGCTTAGATAGGATGACGTTAATTACATTTGTTTAAAAAATTTTAACTGTCCAATAGACATTATATTTTGAATTTGTTCTTGTTAGCTGCAAGTAATAGTAATTTTATAATATATATATATATATATATATCTGTGATCTTCAATTTTTGATTGAATAATATTTTATTCTTATACTTTTAAAAATTATGAGTTAGTCTCCATACTTGCAATATTATAACAAAATAGTCATTTTATCAATATTTTTCCTCATGTATGCTACTGATATTAGCTAGTGACATGTGATATATATAAATATATATATATATATCTGAAAGCTAATATGTATATTATTTTTCTTGTTGATTTTTTTATTTAATTTAATGTTTAAAATCTATTATATATTTTTAAAAATTTATTACAAATAGAAAATATTAAACTTTATTTATTTTAATTTATATATACTTTGATATTAATTTTTTTTAAATTGAGTATTTAGAAGTTTTTCTTTTTTATCTTCTTTTTCCTCTCTTTTTTTATCCCACCAAGGCTATAGTGATGTTGCTAATTAGGGATAAGAAAAACAATAAAAAAAAATTGAAAACTTATTCAAAACCATAACATTTGATTTAATTCATATCGATTTTTTTTATTTGGTTTGAATTAAATTTAAATATTAAATATATATATTAGGTTTAGATTTGATTTCGTATTTGAAAGTCAAAAATTAAAAAAAATTAAATTAAATCAAATTATATATTTTTATTATTTTTTATAAATTTTTTAAAGTTTTATAAAGTAAAAATAATTATTTTATACTTAAATATATTAAAAATTATATTAAAATAATATATATAAAAAATTAAATTAGTTTGATTTAGATCATAGAAAAATTTTAAAAATTTATAATTTTATATATTATTTAAAAAATTAAATCAAATTCAAATCATTATCATTTTATTAGTGACAACAAAAATTTCATTCATAATGTCGATTGAAGTTTGATCCACTCTTACCACCGATCACGCATTGGTCGATAGGGAGAGAGAGAAAAAGAGAAAAAAAAAATAAGGAGAAAAGGAAGAGAAAAAAAAAAACTGAAAAGCCAATGGGGTTGCCGCTCTCTCCATTTAATTTAAAGAAAAAATATTACTACAAAAGTTAAAATTTGCCTTTACTTGTGTGAAAATTATATTTTGTTTTTAATTAGAGAAAAGAGTCCAAAAAATTGGACAATATTATTCTTAGCCGTTGGTCAATACCCTTGAATCTTGATCTGTTTATTGTATAGAAAATTATAAACAATTTAACCTTGAATTGCCACACTTAAAAATAAAATAAAATTTTCCATCGTAATCTACAATTTATTAAATTTCATTAAAAAAATTTATAAATGCTATCAAAGCTGTACTTACTATTTGAAAATTAATTAAAACTTATCCTATTAAATTAAGTTTATATGTCTGATTTAAATATTTTGAAAGGTTATAAAAAATAATTTTTTATGAATTTATTAGATATGATTTAAATAAATTTTATTATTAAAAATAATTAAATTCAGAATTCAACTAACATGCAATGTAAAAAAAATTCTTTATTTCTAGTTATATCCCATCAATTTCATGCGACTTCAATTTTAAGTGCCCTTTGAATTTTAGATGTTTTAAAACCAAAACCAACGTTCACCTGCACTTTGGCTTGCGAACAAAGTACACGGAGTAAGAAGTCTATTATTTTTTTAATTTTTGGAAAAGGGCGGAGAAGGGCTGGAACTGGCTGGCAATGGCAGGCCCTGGCGAACCACTGTCAAGTCCATAGCTGTACCTTGGCTCCTGTTAGTTTGATCCAGCCAAGCCTATTAACTCGCCGCTTTTTCTTACTTCACCAGCCTTCACCTCCCAACTTTTAAGAGCCGCAAGCGCGTAATCTCACGTGCCCTTCATCTAGAATGCTCGCGGTTAACGTCTTTGCCCACTCACTGTCTGCCAGCTGGATCAATCCTCCCTTCGCAATAAAATTAACTCCAGCCTTTCTTTCATAACGTTTGTCTGCTTCCGCTTTCCCGCATTTACCCTCCTCATGCTCCGTCATGTATTAAAAAGCTCGGTTATTTTGGTCAATAAAGAGTTAGGCTAACTGTGACTAAGCTGTAATGCCTTCTATTTTCAAGCGACGAAGAGAGCTGGCCCACTTCGTGAAGAAACTTCCATCCACGCGCTCTTTTGGCATTGATTCCACGGCCATGTTTGATTGGTACGTGAAGTCAAATGACCCGGCTAGCAGACGAGGGAAAAGGTTTTAGGAGTGAACCGTTGGGTCTCTTTTATACGTTACTGGCGAAGTCGCAACTCGTAAATGGGAAAAGCCCATCCCTCTACAATAAACTTTTTTTGTCTGTTTTTGTGCAGATTCCCTTGCTTCACATAACCCCAAAGTCCCTTTTTTCAATTCAAAATATTATTTAAAGTTCAATAAAGAAACTCTTTTTTCAGGCCCATATAAACCTTTTCTACTCTCTCATTCTCACGACTCAAACTCAAACTCAAAACTCAAAAATGGCTTCTTTTGTTACTCAAAATGCCTTGAAAATTTTCCTTATATTGTCTTTGTTCCAAATCTCTTTGGCTGGACGGAAGCTGAGTGAAGTGGTGCAAGAACAGCCTCAGCTCTTGATATACCACAACGGTCCTCTCCTTTCGGGCAGAATTACAATCAATCTGATTTGGTATGGCAAGTTCAAGCCTACCGAGAGGGCTATTATCACTGATTTTATTACCTCCCTTTCATCTAGTACTACACCGTCTCAAAACAACCAACCCTCCGTTGCCCAGTGGTGGAGGACCACCGAGAAATACTATCACCTCAGCTCTAAGAAATCCTCTACTTCCCTGTCTTTGGGAAAACAGATTTTTGATGAGAATTATTCTCTTGGGAAGTCACTCGAGAACGAGCAAATTGTTGAATTGGCCTCAAAGGGTAAGCATAAGAATGCTATTAACGTTGTCTTAACAGCATCTGATGTTGCTGTTGAAGGGTTTTGCATGAGCCGGTGTGGAACTCATGGGTCTGCCTTGAGCTCCAGGAATATTGGTCACATCAACGCCAAGACGTACTCCAAATTCGCTTATATTTGGGTAGGTAACTCCCAGACCCAGTGCCCTGGTCAATGTGCTTGGCCATTCCACCAACCAATCTACGGACCGCAAAATCCACCTTTGATTGCACCAAACAACAATGTGGGCCTTGACGGCATGGTGATCAACTTGGCTAGCCTCATTGCCGGGACTGTCACGAACCCTTTTGGAAATGGTTACTTTCAGGGTCCAGCTGAGGCACCATTGGAAGCTTCATCAGCTTGTCCTGGAATTTATGGTAAAGGAGCTTATCCAGGCTATGCAGGAAACCTACTTGTAGACCCAACTACTGGTGCTAGCTACAATGCTCGTGGTGACAATGGAAGGAAGTACTTACTTCCTGCTTTGTATGATCCTGCTACATCATCCTGCTCAACTTTGGTCTAACAATTTGAAGCAGTGATTAGCAAATTAGTGTTCGCAGATGTACATGTTTATGGAAGGATGTAATTCTTTTATTTGTTAATGTATTTTGCTTATGCAGATAACTAATAATAGATCAGCAAACTACTTTGGTTTGCTATTTTCATAATTTGCAGTTCTTATTTACTTTCAAGTGTTAGATGGGAGTGTTGATTTTACACTGTTAATCTCTCCATCAGCTAATCAGCATTCCCAAAGTTTTTCTTATTAACTCTAATGCTTTATTTTCATATAATTGGTTCAAGATTTGGTCAAGAATCTAGGCATTACTTGGGAAACTTCCGTTTATGCTTTCCAGCTATCTTGGTCCAGCTTAGGAAGAGAGCAGGGATGCATGTTGGGAATGTTTAAGTGAAAAAAGTTAAAAAAAAAAAAAAAAAAACCCCAGTTGCCATTACATCAAGAATGGGAACCCTACCGGGAACAAAGATCATTTTCTAGCAATTATAGACATTTTTTGGGCAAAATTATAGCAGACAATTATTCACACAAGTGTCTTTTTTTGGCCTAGCACATGTCTTGTCCTAAGATTTTTAACTTTGTGCCTATCCTGGGAAAAGGAAAATGAAACCTTTGCTGCTTTATTCGTGATAAACTCCATTATTTGCTAAAAGAGTCTAAAGTTTAAACCTTAAAAAAGCTGAATAAAAAGGGAAATTTCCAGGAACATTGCAATTTGATCTGGCATTAAATTCAAAGTAGAAAGGATTAATTAGCCAAAACCTTTAGTAGAAGATGAAAGGATCTTAATTACGACTTAATTTCTTTGCCTACAAACATGTTTGTAGTAGTTCAATTGAATTTTATCAAACGCAAGAAAGCGTGCATGTTTTGTACCGAACAGAACCACCTCTTCAAATGGGAGGAATTCGTCTGCCATTTAGATTCAGATGAATATAGGAGAGTTACTTATGCTTAAGCTGCAATGACCCCAAATTTTCAACTCAGATCATGACAGAAAAACTGGTAAATTTCTAGCATCCAAGCCAGCAATTTCGCACAGGTCTATCCAGAAAGTTGCGACAAATACAACATCTAATTATCAATCAAGTTAAACATCACCAAAATTAATTAACATGTAATCACCAAATTAATATTTTAAAAAACAAACCAAGATGTGGAAAATTACAACCAAACAATAACCAGTACCTTATGTAGACCCAAAAAAAAAAAATAGTAGAAAGAAAACACCAAAACATTAAACATCATAAATTCTTCAAGGTGCTTATATTATGCGCAACATAAACATGACATGTTTTCTCTACTTTCGTTATTTTTGTTTGCAACTTGCACATTTGAATATGTAAAGCCATCCCCTCTTTGGCTGCACAGTTCGAAAGACACAAAAATGTCACGACATAAATCGATAACAATAAACATTTGAGCATTACTTTAGACTATTACGCGGTTTCCCCCTGCCTCAAATGTGCCCTGACCTGACTCAATAGCACTCAATTTTGTCCTTTTTTTCCTTCGGCACGTCTCCCTCTGTCTTAATCCACCCTTAGCTGGCTTTAAACTGTATTTTTAACACATTGATTCGGTTGAGAGCGAGACTACAGCTTAAAATCCAACTTGTCATTTGGCTGGCATGGCATCTCACTCCCCACTTGTTTACGTTTCTCTTTAATTTTCGGCTCTTTCCAAGCACTCTCAACCCTCAAAGAATCAACACTATAAATACATCCCCTCATTTCAGTTCTCTTCATCCCAAATCTCACAAAACATTTCATCTCAGCATCTTCTCTCTTTGTTCAGTTCTCTGATCAGTTTAATAGTTTCAACAATCAATTCATCATGTCTTCTTTTGCTACTTCTAATGTTGTTCTGTTTCTTGTTTTCTCGGTCTCTTTTATTCATTTCAATGCTGAAGCAAGGAGGCTTGCTGACCAAACCGAGCAGCCTTTGCTGTTTCAATACCATAACGGCCCTCTTCTAACTGGGAAAATCTCTGTTAATCTCATTTGGTATGGCAAGTTCAAGCCTTCTCAACGTGCAATTGTGTCCGATTTCATCAATTCCGTTACATCTTCCAAGCCTGCTGTAGCTCAACCCTCTGTTGCTACGTGGTGGAAAGCCACGGAAAAATACTATCAGCTCAGCAAGAACCCTTCTTCTCTTGTCCTCTCATTGGATTCACAAATCCTTGATGAGAACTACTCTTTGGGAAAGTCACTAACAAATCAACAAATCGTACAATTAGCATCAAAGGGTGCTCAGAAGAATGCCATTAATGTTGTCTTGACATCAGCCGATGTAGTTGTTGAAGGGTTCTGCTCGAGCAGGTGTGGAACCCATAGTTCAGCTTTGGGCTCAAGCAATGGTCACATTAAGGGTAAGAGCTCCAAGTTTGCTTACATTTGGGTTGGTAACTCTGAGACACAGTGCCCAGGTCAATGCGCTTGGCCATTCCACCAGCCCATCTACGGACCACAGAACCAACCTTTGGTTGCACCCAACAATGACGTTGGTCTTGATGGGATGGTGATTAATCTAGCTAGCCTCTTGGCCGGGACTGTGACGAACCCATTTGGAAATGGCTACTATCAGGGTCCAAAAGAAGCACCCCTGGAGGCTGCATCGGCTTGCCCTGGGATTTATGGTACAGGGGCTTATCCAGGCTATGCTGGGGACCTTCCAGTGGACGCTACAACTGGAGCTAGCTACAACGCACATGGTGTCAATGGGAGGAAGTACCTTCTTCCTGCTTTGTTTGACCCGTCAACCTCAACTTGTTCTACTCTGGCTTAAAACAATTTTTTTTACAAGACATGCTAACATGTCAGTGTATAATTTTGTGAAAGATTCTTTTATTGTATCATTCAATCATTCTTTTTCTATCACGATCGAATAAGAGATTCGCAGTTAAATTTCTCCTTCTCTTATATTCTAAGTGGTGCATTTCCTCTGATGCTCATTGTTTATTTTAATTAATAACTTTAAAGATGTTCTCGTTAGCAAAATCTTTAATATACTAATTAAAATTAGGAAAAGTTTGTAGACGAATTCATTTTTTGTTTATTTATTAAATTTAATAAATAATTATAAACAATATTTTAAATTTATTAATTAAATAAATATATTATAAATATAATAAAATTTTTTCTTATTCACTTTATTTACCCATAAGAACAATGTTGGATTTAAGAATTATATGGTATTAGGGCCAATTAAAGGGATGACTCAGGTAAAGATGCCATCTGCAGAGTCGGAAAAATTGCGTTTGCACTTGGCAGTCACCGCTTAATTAAGAAAAATTTATTGACTTTTGTGGTACCATTTTTCTCCATTCTCTTTGCAAGCTATTATTGACTTCAGCAGATATGTTTTGTCAGAGAAACTGAGAAAGAAGTCTCTTTCAAGGCCTATTCATTTCCGTCAGTTCCTTTTTTCTTTTCCATTTCCAAAACAAAAACAATCCTCTACCAGTGCAACATGTTTTATTTGTTTAGATTTAAGTTGAATTTCAGTAAAATATTTTGAATATTGACCAAAATGTCTTTATATGTGCTACCTGTTCAAGGAGTTCAATTTTGAATATTGTGGTAAAAAAAAATTAAAGGGGATGTGTTCATTGAAAACGAAAAAAAAAAAATAGCAACAAACCTAATTCAAGAATTACACTTAACTTCCTTTCTTCCTAATTTTAAAGGTTGAAGGAGTTGTATCCCTGTCAACATACTCAACGCTGTCGACGGACCATTGTACGCTGAAAATACACGCACCAATATCTTTACGCTATACGTTTAGCCACAACCCACATAGCAGCAGCATGCCGACCATCCCACTTCATAACTTTCACGACAAGTCCGCCGATGATCCGCCCTCTCTCACACCGTCAGATTTTGTCCAAATAATTAGTTATATTGTCTCAAAGAAAAAAAAAAACAATAGTGTATTTATATGCACCGACGGCCCCTTTAGCTTACCGACCTTTTCTTTGGCGTTTAGTTCCTTTGCTATCCACGGATACTTGCAATTTCAACTGTCGACTTGCTATAGTTTTGATTGGGGCAATGATTTACCTAATCTCATGTTGGTCCAAAGTCAAGAATTGATGTTTCATATTTTCATCAGTTTCGTTGTCAAATTCAACAACAAAATTATTGATCCGCTGAATTTGAAAAAAAAGAAGAAGATTTTTTACCCTTTTTTTTTCCCAAAAAAATGATTGAACCACTTACAATCTTAAGGCTCTAAAAGCCTAACTACCCGTGTTTTTTTCTCAAAGTAAAAGTTATTTTTTAATTTTATTTCTTTAATAAGAATATTTTTAAATTTTATTTCAAAATTAAAGTATTTTGAGTCAATTAATATACGTGTCATCATTTTATTTCACCTCATTTTCTTTTTTATTTTTTTTTGTACGTCTGTAACTCAAATATTCATCTCTTTATTTTTTTTCAAAATCATTCTCTAAAGTTAATACGTTTGCTTTAGATCTCAATTATGGGACAAAAATATATTATTTTGAAAACAAAAAAAAGGAGTAAGCTTTGATTTATATTCATTAGAGAATTTTTTTTATGGCAATTGTTCATCAGAAAATTTTCAAAAAAATCTATTGCAATTTAGAATCAAACCAAAACATAACAATAAGTTCATTGCTTAAGGGGAAGACATGCGTATCCATATGTTTTAATTTTTATGTTGAAGATAAGTTTGGCTGCAATAAGAATCTACTATGATGTTGTCCACTTTGTACGTTTCTTGTCTAAAGGAGAATCTATGCATCAAGAGAAGATGATTTCAAAATGATAATTCTTTTTTTTTTTGTAGGAATTTTAAATCCACAACTTCAAATTAGGGAGAGATGGAAGATTAAATAATTGAAACAAGAAATTGGGGATAAAAGAGGTTATATCATCAAAATTAATGAATTTTTTTTTTTTAGAGAGGCAAAAAGAATCAAAGTATGGTGATTTCATTTTTATTGCTATTTCGAGTTTGATGGTTTCTTATATTACTGTCATTTAAGCTATGCTTTTTCATGTAGATATACAATCATTTATATATATTTTGAGATTGATTTGGAGTAGGAAAAATAGAACGAGAAATAAAGATTATTATGACAAAGATTATGCTTCTTTATGTGAGTACGTAATCATTGAATTTAATTTTAGAATAAAAAAAATAAAATAAGATAGAGAGATATAGATTTTGAGATTGATTTTAAAGTAAAAAAATCGAATGAGATAAAGATTATTTTGACAAAGATAAGAATATGATTATAGTAAGTAAATAGACAAATATTATTTTTATTTAATTAATATGAGATATTGACATGAAAAAAGTATGTTGATGTGGATTCCAGGTAAGTTAGAGTACCTTGGTTTAGGAATTAAGTTTAAAAGTACTCTGGTCAGATAAATAAAGTTTCAAAGTGTAGTAATTTAGGAACAAACTCCTTAATACCTCTAATAAGTTTTCATGTATTAAACAAACCAAATTTATGGTAGATCATTTAACAAATAATGATTATCACTTTGATTAAAAACTCAATTAACCAAATAAAATCAATATAAAAATTTACCTTTATGAGGATATGTTGCATTTTACATTTTTAACAACACTAATAAATAACATAATAAAAAATATATAAATATTGCAAAAATAGTCTCAATAGCGATAGAGGATCGAGAAAATTACAAGCTTAATCAACAAAATAATCATTTAAAATTAGTCCATTACCCTTGTTTTAAGGGTATTTGGGTTTTAATAGTTAAAATTTTTATTTAAAATATTATTAATATATAAATATTATATGTTATTTTTAAAATAAAATATTATACAATTAATTAATCATATAATAGTATTTCATAAAAATAAAATTTGAAATTAATTATATTTACTTTTTAAAAACTTAATTTTTATAAAATATTTTTATTTAATTAACTGAAAATATATAATATTTATACATTATCAATTCATCAAATTAAAATTTTCTTTGGGACCGTCACATAGGCCACTCGTGGGCCATACTAGCTAATGAGTACAGCAAAATAATGTCAGACACATGGGCTTAGAAAGACGAATTAATAGATGGTGCTATAATCAGGCCGAGGTTTGCAGTTTGCAGTTCGCACAACACTCCCCACTGGCGCAATTCTCTGCCCAAAGAGGTCTGATTTCCACTGCTCTGGAACACTCGCAACGATAACTTTATCATTTGAAAATCACCGCTATGAAGGCCATCATCAATTGTCAATGCATTTAAAGAAGAGTTTTAAATCTTATATTTAATATAATAAGATGATCATTAAAATATATAAGAGTTCACACTATTTTTATCTTGTGAGATACTTTTTATAAGATAAAATCTTGAGATCAGAGAGTCAAAGCGAACAATACCTCACAAGAGTGTGAATCATGATAAGAAGGTTGATCTGAGATACCGAAAAAGTGAATGCTTGGATCCCAGAGTCACGCGGGTTCGAAGCTTAAGTCTCGACTCGTGACAAGTGGTATCAGAATCAGCCCTAAATCGTTCGATCCACGTCAAGCACCTCGAAAGAGATATAGGGTGGCCGTTGTGGTATCAGAATCAACCATAAACCATTCGATCCACGTCAAGCACCTCGAAAGAAGTACAGGGTGACCAGCCTCCGTAACGAGGGCGTCACGAGATTGGGTGTGGGAGAATGTCACGAACCTAAGGAAGAATCCTGAATCTCACATCGAACATAATTGGAGGGTCACTGGGATATATAAGGGTTCACACCACCTCCGTTTTGTGAGGCACTTTTTGTAGGACAAAACCGTGATGTCAGGGGACCAAAGCAGATAATACCTCACAAGGATGTGAACCATAACAGGAAGACTTGGGTGTGAGAGAATATCACGGACTTAAAGAAAAGTCCTGAATCCCACATATAACATAATAGGAAGGTTACTGGGATATATAAGGGTTTACACCACCTCTGAGGTACCTTTTGTAAGACAAAATCCTGAAATCAAAGTCAGGGAGGTCAAAGCGGATAATACCTCACAAGCATGTGAATCATGACAGAAAGACTGATCTGAGATGACAGGACCATGACAAGAAGACTGATATGAGATGACAGGAAGACTGATCTGAGATGTCGAAAAAGTGAATGCCCCAGTCCCGGAGCAGCGCGGGTTCGGAGGTACCTTTTGTAGGACAAAACCCTGATGTCAAGGTCAGGGTCGTCAAAGCGGATAATACCTTACAAGGGTGTGAATCATGACAGGAAGACTGATCTGAAATGTCGAAAAGATGAATGTCTCAGTCCCAGAATAACGCGGGTTCGGAGTTTAAGTCTCGATCCGCATAACACAATCACTTCCATTCACGGAAATGGAACACCACCACTGCGACCTCCACGAGAACAAGCCCCACATACCCATCCTCAACTCTCCACCGCCATCACTTCCACAGGAACTTGTTGCAAATGCGACGGCTCAACGACCTTCGAGCCACCACCCCAATCCGCAACTTCCTGGCCCGACAGCTCCTCTCCCCCTACATACCGACCCATTCGTGGCCCCGCCATAAACCTTCCCCCAAACAACAACTCCCAAGCCATAATCCTCGCTCCCGTCCCTCAATCCCAAAAAGTCCCCACCATCACTCCTCCTTTCCATTTCCAAACCCCGTCCAAAAAAATCACATCCCCCGACGACATCCACAAATTTCACGACTCACCAATTTCCAAAAACTTCCTCGGCTTCATCTTCGCCTTGTCTGAGTCCATCCGTGGCCATAAAATCTCTTATCCATGCCACGAATCCCCCACTGTCTCCAACATCGTCTCCGTCATCGAAACCCTAACTCTCTGGATCGATCAAATCCCACCCGTTCAACAATCCTGTCGTTTCCGCAACATCTCTTATCGAACCTGGCACGAACGCTTAACCGAAAACGTTGAAGCCCTTATGCTCTAGTTCCTCCCCGACGATCTCAAGCCCTCCACGATCGCAATCATCCGTTATTTCACTGAAAGCTTCGGCAACTCAAGCCGAATCGATTACGTAACCGGCCACGAAACCAATTTCGCAGCCTGGTTAGCCAGAATGGGAATCATTAAAGAAGAAGATTATCAAGCAGTGGTGGCTAGAGTTTTTGTCAAAAATTTAGACTTAATGAGGAATCTTCAGCTTGTTTATTGCTTGGAACCCGCGGGGTCCCACGGGGTTTGGGGTTTAGATGATTACCATTTCTTGCCCTTTATATTTGGGAGTTCGCAGTTGATTGATCATAAGTATATGAAGCCAAAATCGATTCATAATGAGGATATTTTGGATAACTTTTCG
The DNA here is from genome assembly GCF_002303985.1 of Durio zibethinus. The sequence goes on along the minus strand of NW_019167949.1, from coordinate 4,211,915 downwards.
AGTGAGTATATGTATCTTTCTCGTATTGTGTTTATAAAGAAGGTGAAAAAGGGTCTGTTTGCAGAGCATTCTCCACTGTTGGATGATATAAGTGGAGTGCCTAATTGGAATAAGGTAAATAGTGGGTTGCTTAAGATGTATAAAGCTGAGGTGCTAGAAAAGGTTCCTCTCATGCAACATTTTCTCTTTGGATGGCTCATTGAATCTCATTGTTAATGGTCCTTTATAATCTATGTGAACAAATCATTTGGACCAAACTGATCATGTAGAACCCTGCAATTTTTCCGCTTGTGTTGTTTTCATTGGGGCACTGAAGGCCTGCTTGCTTAATTGTAGTAGTATTTTTATGTATATTTTCATGGGTTCAAAATACGTAATAGTGCCACTCACATTGCTTATAGTATGGTCAATGTTGCTCAGTTTCTGAGAACTTTCTGATGTTAAATTAAGCTAGTTTGCATGAATCTGTGGAGAAAAAGTGCGCCCATATTTACAAATACTATGTAATTGAATTATTATTGCCATTTGATCGTGAGGATGGTGCCATTACTCAGAAATGGCACCTCAGAATTACAATTCTTGCCCCCCCCCCTCTCTCCCAATTGTTTGAGATAACTTTTTTAATACCTAAGTTACTGTAATGAGGTCCATGCAGGACATGAAACGAGCATCTGTATAGCATTAGAGATTTTTTCTCTATCTTTTGGATAGATGGTTGTTTGGCCTCCTTAGAAGCAGACTTTGGTGACTATGAAAGATGGCAATACTGCTAGGTGCATGGTTACCAAATTCACGCCTTGCGATGGATCTGTACTATGTTGAATATTTCCACCACATGACAATCTGTACTAAACCTCATCACAGAATTCTCCACTGGTTAATGCCATTACTAACACGTATCGAACTATTTACCCGACAAATTGGTATTTTATCTTTAGTTGTCCTGGAGTAAGATGATGGAACCAAATTTTGAAACTGGCATGAGTCATTTGGATAATGATTACCAGTTACTTGTAACTGAATTATTTCCCTTGCCTTTGCTTGTTGTGAGTGATCATCCTTTACTGTATGTTTTACACTTTTAGTAAATATTTCTTGCTCCTTATCTAGGAATGTGAATTTATTTATCCATCCTTACTTTTGATTTCTGTATATACTGTATGTTTTACACTTTTACATATTGGGCCATATGGTTGAATTTGGTAATGTCATAATATTGTTACGCTATGTAGAAATCATATCTATTTATAGGTCCTGAAGGTCAATAATTTTACTGTATTCAGGAACACTAGCAATGGTTACCTGTAGTGAGAATCAGTGTTAGTCACCTAACATTCCTAGTAGAACTTTTTTGAGAGGCAAGAAAGCAATGTGCCATTTGTCGTGATTGTGATACAGCCAATTCACATTTTCACTCTTATAAAATTGTTCTATATCAGCTTAATTTCTCATTATAATATGGAAACAACTTCTGAGCCATTGAGATGGGTGATGCAGATTTGGTCCTGGCCAATCTTTTTGCCAATTGAGATGCTTTCTTTTAAAGCCACTTAAGGTGATGAACTCATCTTAAGGTTTCCATAGTAATATACAAAACAACCTTTTGAGCCAAATGAGATGGGTGATGGAGATTGGCTGAGGCCAATCTTTTGTCCAATTGTGATGTTGTCTTTTAAAGCCATTCAAGGTGGAGAACCCACCTTTCCTGGGCACTTTTCTGATGCTCTCTAGATTACGTTGAAGCACATGTGCATCAACTTCCAGTAGATGATTTGTATTCAAGATTAGGCTTAATTGGTGGACTTTGTTAAACTGATTCATCAAAGCTTTGGACCTTCATGTATGGTTGTGGTGTTTGCACTTTGCACCTTTTTCCATTGACCCTTGGGTAAAATTCTTGTTCACTAGTTCTATGACATAAATTCTGGCATGTTGTAGGTTATGAATCAGAAATTACAGGGTGCTTGCTTGTCTTTAAGCTAGGTTCTATTAGATTGGTTTTATCACGTCATTATGATGGTATTACAATATGGTTGGAATTAATAAATGCCTATATTTCATTAAGATTTCTTAAACTTTTAACTAATTCCTTTCCTTGAAATTTCACAGGGAATAATCTTGGTATTATCTTTGTGGATACACATACTGTGGAACCAAGAGAATTCCATTTCCTCTGAATTTCGTGGAGAGTTTTTGAAAATTATCCCATTCTTAATATAATATCTATGTTACAATGAATTCATTGAGTTGGTTCCCCCCCCCCCCCCCTCCTTTTTTTTTGTTTATGATATTTTTTCTTGATGAAAGGCCACAGGTTCCGTTAAAATGCTTAATGCATGGAACTTAATTTTTTGCAATGTTTATGTAAAGCAAGTAGTTTCTAAGATTTTGTGGAAAGTTTAGTTATTTTGAATACCATAGCAGATACTGTAATTTTAGGAAGTCGCAATTTGTGACTATTGTGTGTACAAATTACAATCTATGAAACGTACTCGTGTATTTAGTGAAAAATTTGTGGTTAACATTGTTCATCAATTTTTTATTGGATGGCTTACTGTTTTCCATCAACGTTCATGTTTCCCATATTCCCCTCGAAGTCGTGCATTTTCCGATCTTCCAAGGCCAAACCCATTGTGAGTAATTCAATATTCCAATTTGGTACCTTTCGGGCTGTCAGGTTCCAAGATGGGACACTAAATTATGCAAGTGTAAACTGCTAGGATGAGGACTTATCAGATTGAACGTTCTGTTCTGTATAAAGACAAGCACCAAATTACCAGCTATCACATCTATCTCCGTAGGTTCCGTCTTTTGCTTCCATGCTTCCTATCTTTTATCTTTTCTAAATATGAAACCATGTGTTTCTATTCAAATAATATTTTATGTTTCAAGTTGAACTTAGAAGTTGTCTGGTTTGTATCTTAGATTTTCCTGATTATCTAAAGAATGCATTTGTATAGTGTAATATGCTTATAAAATCAATAACGGGAGAGTTCATGATCTGATCTAACTGCTACTGTTTGTTATTTAACTCTGGAAACAGAATGATAGGGTGAGACTTTCATGTAATAATCTTCCTCTTCTTTGTATGCTAAGGTGAAACAGGAGCCATGGCCAGATAGCCCACTTCGATTTTTATGTCTGATGAGCCAGTCTCCCTCCCCCTCTCTCCCAAAGATGCTACCTCTGCAAAAAGGCCAAAGGGCTTTAAACTTTTCATCTTCATGCTTTACTCCCTTCCTTTTTAGCCTCATTTCTGCAATCTGTACTCGAATTCCCCTTCTATGTTTTGCCTGATTGCATCCTCTTTACCTAATTCAGAATCATTACCTTTTTGAAGATTATGGCCTTTGCCTCGAGAGCCCACATTCAAGTACTACTAGTACTTGTATTATACAATATATAATTTGAAATATACGCAGGAGAACCAAGAATGTCCAAGCTAACTTATTGGCAAGTGGCTAGGGATAAAGAAGCTTTTTACATTTTCATGCGCAGCTAACTTCCTGGCATTGGAAGTTGTAAAGAAACGTGAAATGAAGTCCTGCAAACAAGAAAAAAAAGAAGAAAAAAAAAAGACTAATACATAGCTAGTTAGGAAAAAAGCTGGTTTTTTTCCACATTGTGTCAACATAATTATTCATAGGATTATTAAGACCTAAATTAGTGAAGCTCTGTGTTTAGCCACGATTATGCTATTCTTAGTTGCTTAATCAAATTATTAATCTATTTTGTTTTTTAATGAAAATGATTAACATTTGTTTTGTATTTTGATGTTGTAATTAGAGGTATTTTTAAATTGGATTAGATTCAAATTTGATTTGTACATGATATTAATATTTTATATACTTGAGCTTAATTTAATCCAATAATTTGGGTTTCAAATTTTATTTAAATCAATTAAGATAATTAAAAAAAATAAAGCATAGTTTTTTATTTAATTTTTAATTTTTATTAAATTTCAAAACATAAAAAATTTAATATATTTTTAATATTTATATAATAATTATATATATTTATCTTTTCTATAGTATAAATATAGTGTTAGATTTCCTGCAGCTTTAGGGAGCCAAAAATACCTGCCGATATTCCAAACAGAGTGTTAGTTCCTGTGATGTTCGGATGGAATTAAATTTTAAAACGATTTTATCTTTTGGTTGGTGGGGACTTAGCAAAGAGAAATTATAATACATTGATAGTAAAATTTTTAATTTCACAAATAAAATTAATCAAGTAATACATGTTCTTTATATATTTTAAAAAATTAATTAAAAATATAGTATATATATTTTCATCTAAACCCTGTAGTCATGCGTCTAAAGCCTTCGATAAGCCGTCGTGACACCATTACTATTCATAACTTTCAGCGGCCCACTTATTTTTTTGGCCACTGCCCCTACTTTCATTCCTTTATTGTTTGTTCTTCGCTTGTTCCCCTTTGTAATTCGGCAATTGTAAAACGCAAAGCATGAATTAGTTCAAAATTTGGTCTGCCCATTGCAATTCAGCACATTGCGATGCTATCCACATTCAAAATTCATTAGACATACGCTGAAATATTTGGTTAAATTGATTAATACAGATACCTTATGTTCTAAAATCATTCCATTTACACCAAAATATTTGATTATACAGATATCTTTAGACATGCACTTGAATATTTTATAAAAATGATTGTTACAAATATTGTATATCTAAAGAGTCGAATTTGATTTAAAAAAAAAAAAAAACCAACTTAAATGCCTTGAATTGGGCATGAAAATTAATCTACACATATGTTAAAAAAACCATAATTTAACTGCGAATCAGGGGTTTATTGACAAAAGCTTTCTTGTCGTGTCATTTAACTTGCTGCTGCTTTTTCTAACTTTGATAAGTGTAGAAGCTTATTATAGTTTTTCAGTGATAACCAACATCGGTTCCATTTTTTTCCCAATAGGAAGCTCCAAAGGATGTCATATCACTAGGTTAAAAAAAATATGTATCATATTTCTCCTTGTTAGCTTGCGTGGACAATTTTACTTTATCAGCAACTCACTGAACCTTCGTTTCTTTCTTTCAGTACTCACATTTTGATTGAGTTTTTTTTTTTTACTGATTATAATCAAGTTAGCCGATACGATGCAAGTATTTAACATTTGAATGTAAAGCATTTAGATTTATTATATATATATATTCAAAATTTTAATAACTTTTTATTGGTAAATGATTTATAAATTTGAGTTTTTTTTTAATTAAAAAATTCATAAATTTTCTTATAAATTGAAGATTTATTTTAATTTTAAAAATAGAATAATTTCTCTTATTTTAAAAATTTTTGACCAAAAAAAAAAGTGAAAACATCGTAACATCAGAGAATCTAAGAACACACAATGTCTCCAAAAAAAAAATTCGATATCTTTAACTCGATTTTCTTCTCAATTAATCCATTATTTCAATTTTTCGTTCATGATTTTATTAATTTTGTTCTTTGATAATATAATTATCATCAATATTTTTGAAATTGATCATAGGATGCAGTGATAGTTGACATCATGGAATCACAAACACCGCCACGTGTCTTTGGGGGGTAGGAATCAGGAGAAGGGAAGGGTAGGTGAGGTTTCCCTTGCTCTCCTCCCCTTGCTCTGAAAAAAGTGTAAATTTCTAAACCGCCAAATAAAAGGGAGGCAGTTCTATTTTTTTGAATTGGTGAGGGGTCTTTTTGTAATTGCACGAATTTATCATTCTTTCACTTTTATTTCAATTTTGAGAAAACTATTCCTTCTTACTCCAGTTAGGTCATCCTTTCAAGTTTCAAGCTTTGGCTTGGCTGAGCGTTTAGGTAAATTTATTTTTTCTTTTAATTTGTTTGGTGTGGGGGTAATTTGGATTTTTCAAATATGTATAATACTCATACTTATTAATTATTGAAACATAAATTTTACATTAAAAATGAGATATTTTGAGTTGAAAATTAATAGCTATACTCTCAATCTCTCACTATATTTTTATTATAAATTTAAAATCTCAACTTATCAAAAGATGATTATATAATATATCTGAAATAAAATTTTAAAAAACACATAATTTTGTGCCCATCAGATAAAATAAATATTAAATATTAAAAAAATGTTATATATAAATTTAAAAGTGGTAATCAGGTAATTTTTTTAAAGTAAGGGGCGTCTTATTTATTTTCTTTCAATTCAAACCAGACTTATGTCTGTTTTTGTAACCACCATGTGTCCAATTTCGATGAATAAAGGATCTAACTCAATTTAATCAAATCAAGTTGTGTTTCATGTAAACAACGTTTTAGGTTTACCTGAAAAAATGTAGATGTGGTGATTCGAAACATAGACATTGTAACACAATACAGAAATAATATAACTAAAAAATATGAATAATACGATTTAAAATTTTTAAAAAACTAAAAATAGATTTAATGAAATAAAAAATTATATTTTATATTTTTATATTGATACGAATTGTGATAAGCGATTTGCATGTAAAACATAATATGAATATAATATTCTATATGACACGATGACACGAATTGTCAGATCAAAAAATGAATAAAAAAAAAGTGTTCAAATGTAAGGTAAGAAATATAATTTATAAATTTTAAGTATTTAATATTATTGTGCAAAATATTTTAACAAATTAAATATTAAAAAATTCATAAAGTAAAAAAAAAATAGAGATATAACAATAACAAAATCATTTTACATACAAAAATTACGTTTGAACTCAAAAACACTTTTTAGAGCTTTTTTATTTAAGTTTGTAAACCAAAATTTTAAATAAAAAAATCATATTTTTATTATTTAATATTAGATTGGATCAAAAGTAATTTTTGAAAAAAAAATTAATTTCAATCTTAATGATAAACTAACCCTTAATCTAACATTTTAGACAGGATGGTGGATGAGTCCAATGTTCATAGATAATTTTTACACCATTAAGATTCTCCGTGCAGCTTACATTAAGATTCCAATGAAAATTAAAGAAAATTATATGATTATTTTATTTTACACTTTTGCCAACACAAGCTTTTGTACCCAAGAATGAAACCCAAATTACATTTTTTTTTTCACATGCTCACTACTTATATATCTTTAACACAAATATTTTGTGCATTGCAGTTTTTTTTTCTTTTGGGTGAAAATCTACAAAATCAATTTTTTTTTAGGAAATCATTAATCTTTTTTGCTAAAAAATAGAAAAAAAAATAGATCTTAAATTCTTTTAGGAAAAAAATTTATGCAGAAAAAACCTTACCCGATCAATGTGCATTTACATGTCAAATGTAGCAAAAAGGCAAGGCTGACTTATTCAGCTCGGCTCGACTTCTACAGCCGCCTATAATTTTCATTACAACCCACGGTGTAAGTGGCGATTGGTCAGTGAGGAAAGGAAGGGATCCCGATCTTCCGTTTAGCAGTTTGTTTGGCGCCGTAACTGAACAATGACAGCAAAACTATTTATTTCACAAAATACCCCAACATGGAACAAATTCCCAAAACACCCCTAGTTCCCAACTACCACCAAAAGCCACGTCCCTTCCAGACACCAGTCTCATGCCACCTTATTTTTTTCATCTTCGTCGTCCCTTGCGCGAAACATGAACCCCAAAGAAATCACAACCAAAGTTCCTCCCCCCCTTTACTTATAAAAACCTTCCTTGATCATCGTCTTTATCTCCAGGTGCCTACCTGTCTCAAAAAAAAAAAAATTTGTTAACCAAAATGGCTCTTACCAACTCCTCTATTCTCCCTACAAAATCCCTCCTTCAATCTCAACCATCAACGCCTTTCTCTAAGACCAAACCATTGTCTGTTGTTCGAATCTCCGCCGTCCATTCAACTGACTCACCTAAGAACCCCATCGTCTCCGATAAGTCCGTCAAACAGCCAGCAAGTATTCCACTTGCCGCTACGCCCAAATCTGCTACTGTTGCTGCACCTGTCACTGCTTCACCGCAGAATGCGGTTCCCGGGAAATGGACTGTTGATAGCTGGAAGTCAAAGAAAGTTTTGCAGTTGCCGGAATATCCGGATCAAGTGGAGCTTGAGTCGGTGCTACGGACTCTCGATGCTTTCCCTCCAATTGTCTTTGCTGGTGAGGCTCGGAGTCTCGAGGAGAAGCTCGGGGAAGCCGCTACGGGAAACGCTTTCCTGTTGCAAGGCGGAGATTGTGCTGAGAGTTTCAAGGAGTTTAACGCTAATAACATTCGTGATACTTTCAGGATCATTCTTCAGATGGGTGCCGTTTTGATGTTCGGTGGTCAGATGCCCGTTATCAAGGTCAAAACTCAAAACTTTACCTAACGATTTAACATTTTTTTTAATTTTGTTTTTCTTACGGGTTTGCTTATGTTTCTGTTTTTCTTCTTCTTTTTTGTTTTTTAGGTGGGAAGGATGGCAGGGCAGTTTGCGAAGCCAAGGTCGGAGCCTTTCGAGGAAAAGAATGGAGTGAAGCTACCCAGTTACAGAGGAGATAATGTCAACGGGGATGCTTTTGATGAGAAGTCTAGGATTCCTGATCCTCAAAGAATGATTAGAGCTTACACTCAATCTGCAGCTACTTTGAATCTGTTGAGAGCTTTTGCTACGGGAGGTTATGCTGCTATGCAAAGGGTTACTCAATGGAATTTGGATTTCACCGAACACAACGAGCAGGGAGATAGGTAAAAAATTTCGATTTCGGCTTATTTGGCTTTACTTTTATATTTTTGGTATGGTTTGATTCAATCTTAAATTTCTTGTTTGTTAATATTTTCGTGGAATTTTCTGATTGATAATAAGTTGGTTTAATAGGGAAGTGATGTTTGGTCGTTTTCGCTTGTTTTGTCACGTTTTTGTGCTTTAACTGTAGTTTGAATGCCAGCTTTGATGAGTAGATAATTGAAGTTTGTATTTTACATGTGCCGTTTTTGTCGAGGTGACAGTAAGTTTTATTGTTGTCAGAAGCTTTATTTGTGGAAGTTGAAAATTTTATTTCAATGTTTTTTTGATTGTTTATTTAAGAATCAAGAAGTTTTGAACTTGGATTTTTATTAGTTGTTTTATATTTGATCTATTTTTAGCATGTGCATAACTAATAGATTCTAAACTCTTAGTAACTCCGACATCGACACGTGGGTTTTCCTCTCGCAATTATGTTTTGCTTCATTTGTTTCTCTTTTCAGGGCCGGGTTTTTTTTGTCTACTGTTGTTCTATACTTTTTTTATGGTATGAAAAACAAATCATAACTTTCGAAGAGGTTAGGATTTTCAAATTTATTTACCCTTTCCGGTTTGTGGCAGGTACCGAGAACTAGCTCATCGTGTTGATGAGGCCCTTGGGTTCATGGCTTCAGCAGGACTTACAGCTGGCCATCCTATCATGACAACAACTGAGTTCTGGACATCCCATGAGTGCTTACTCTTGCCATACGAACAGTCACTCACCAGGCTAGATTCTACTTCAGGTCGCTATTATGATTGTTCTGCCCATTTCCTATGGGTTGGGGAACGTACTAGACAGTTGGATGGTGCTCACGTCGAGTTTCTGAGAGGAGTTGCTAATCCTCTTGGAATTAAGGTAATTACATCTAAGCCTACTCTTTTAAACACAAGGTGCATGAAAGTTCCGATCTAAATGGTCCGAATGTTGGAGTAGGTGTTATGTTGTCAAATTACATTTCTTATGTTTTCTTGTTAATTATGTTTCTTTAAATATCTAGTTACATAACTACATAATTCTTGTCTAAGAATGAATCGGGTTTTGAAATATGGATCTTATACAACTAAATTTGGTAATAAGCTGAAATATTTGTAAGGCGAGCCCTATTTTGACAACCGTCCAGTTTTTTGGACTAATTATGAGTTTTGATCATAAACCGGTGAGAGCAAGATGACTAACAAAGAGGCTCATCTGCTGCAGGTGAGTGATAAGATGGATCCAAATGAGCTAGTTAAGCTGATCAAAATTCTGAATCCTCAGAACAAACCAGGAAGGATAACAGTGATCACAAGAATGGGTGCTGAGAACATGAGAGTGAAGCTTCCCCATCTAATTAGGGCAGTCCGCCGGGCTGGGCAAATTGTTACTTGGGTTAGTGATCCTATGCATGGAAACACCATAAAGGCTCCTTGTGGTCTCAAAACTCGTCCCTTCGATTCCATAAGGGTATGTTACTCATTACTTAACCTCTTACTGTGAAGGATTAGTTGCTGATAATTCATTGATGAGCATCAACTGTCATTTGGCGTATGACTCACTTACCATTTGGAATTAGGGAAACCCTGGAAATTGCAAAGTTCAAGTAAATAGTTTCTCATCATGTGAAATGGCAGACATCTTTGTGGAAAAAATGTTTCCTTGTTCTCAAAAAGAAAGGGTCATAGTAATTGAGGACTTTAATTTGTATAAATGATGTTTCCTATTATGAACATGACAAGACAGACTAACTTGTGATGGTAGAAAAAAAATGGACTGCATTTTGTTTGTCTCTTGAATCTATGCATAGTTGAAGTTTTAGCTTAAGGACCAGTTTTCTTTTCATCTTACTATAGAATCCTGTTTTAAATGAGGTTCGGCTATTAATAAGTGCTTTATGTTTAATGCAATTACTAAAACTATGGCAATAAGCATGATTATAATATTGACGGTCCACTCTTTACTCTTTAGAGCCTTTGTAGTACAAGGAAACCAAAACAACCCTTTTGGGTGGTTGCATTTTGTAGTTTCAAAGTAAAATTATTGCATTTTTCTAGGAAGAGAGTTTTAAGTCAAATATATTATGGTGGGTAATGCAATTGCCATAACTATGGCGGTTAGCATCATTTTAACATTGATGGTTCACTCTTTACAGCATTCATAATGTAAAGGAACCAAATCAATCCTTTTGGGTGGTCGCATTTTGTATCTCCAAAGTTAAATGGTTACATTTTCTAGGAGGAGAGTTTCGAAGTGAAATATATTATGGTGGGGTAGGTGGAAAGGGGCTATTTCTTAAAGTTGTTTTACCAAACTGTCAGATGAACTTACTTAAATATGATCATAATAATTTAGGTAAGAATTTGTCTTCGGTAGGTAGGTGTTCATATTTCCCTATCCTATGATTGATTCAAACACATGTTTTAATAGAAAATCTCTTTAAAGGTTAGTTCACTTTTGCTATGCCTTTATCGACTTTGGATAGCTTTTGGAAAGATTCTGTTGTTTTGTTCCTTCTTTTATATGGCTGCCAAATATTTTGATGGAAATTTAATAGTTTCACATAAAATGTAATGATGTTATAGTTATATGTTAATATCATTGTTAACATATTTATTTGTTTATTTTTAAATGTCTGATCAATTTACATTATTTTTGGCAGGCTGAAGTGAGAGCTTTCTTTGACGTGCACGAGCAAGAGGGAAGTCATCCTGGAGGAGTTCATCTGGAGATGACTGGCCAGAACGTGACAGAGTGCATTGGTGGATCCCGGACTGTTACATTTGATGACTTGAGTTCACGCTACCATACCCACTGTGACCCTCGGCTCAATGCTTCTCAATCTCTTGAGCTTGCCTTCATCATCGCAGAGCGCCTTAGAAAGAGGAGGATCAACTCACAGCAACCTCTGGTCACAAGGCTGTAGAGTGGCCCTCAAGGAATCCAGCCACCAGCCCACCAATATATTTGTTCTTTTTTTTTATTTATTTTTTCTCTTATGTTGTTAGTGGCACCTCATTAATGTTTTACTTTTGGGATTCTTGAACTAAATTATGTCGTTTGTATGTGAATACTTGGAGAAAAAGTGACGCTTTTGAGATGAATAAAAAATTAAGCTATGAATGAATTCTAAAATTGCTTGGAAGACTCCATTTTAAGATTGTTGTGGTCATACAGATATAGATGACAAGAATTGAAGCTTTCAAGTGAAAGAAGAAAGGGTATATAGTAACATGCCTAGCCAAGCCTGATTCAAACACCATCTCTTGCTTTGGCGAAACCCAAATACCAACTTAGCACGTACAAACTTTCCAGAGAAAATACGCGGTTTGTGGGATGCCATTTTTAAGTAGTGAATTTTATATTTTCCTATTGCTTGTTTTCTTTATAATATTAATTTATTAATTTTAAAATATTTTTGAATTAAATACGAGCAACCCTCCTCTATAATAGACATTTTGAACTCCACGGACGAATATTAAATAATTTTCTAACTAAGATTATGTGTTTAGTGAGCAGATTTGAGCCTCTTTAAAAAGGACATTTGCTCCACGTTATGCTCCAGGAAAGGACAAAACATGGGCGTGGCTTAGCATAAAGGTGAGTCTTAAATTATAAAAAATTTTAATGTTTGAATTAAATAATCCAGTAAATTCATCAGCAATGTTAAAGATTGGGGTTTTTTTTTTTTTTTTTTTTTTTTTTTTTTTCTTTCAACTTGCTATCATCATCTGATTGTTAGTAAGGTGAGCTGACTTGAGCAGGAACCGAAGCTTAGAAGCAGCAGAAAGCCTGGATCTTTTCTTTGCTAAACTTTCACTACGTGGTTCTCTCTGTTCCTTCAATCTCTGTGCAAGGTGCTTCTGATGCTCAGCAAGCAGCATCTGCCTTTTGCCTTTGCAATTCTCTTCTTTTTCTCAGTAATTCTTGCTGTCTTCCTCTGCAAAGTTTATGGAGTAACCAATCTCTGAATCTTGGGAGCTTTACTGGCTTTCTTTCCTGCAATACAGAAAAACCGGTATTATAAAATATGTTATGTTGCATAAGTAATAAGGAGACTGCATCAATTCAAAAACCAAATTACAGTTTAGACTGTAATTTGATTAAAGTGGTATGTCTTGTTGAATGAAGAAAATAATAATAAAAGGCTTCAATTTTAATTTCAATTGATGAAGAGATAGCTGGCTTCATCAAACTAAAATCTACAGGGCACAAATAATACTGCATTTCAGTTCAGAACATAAGGTCCCTACCAAAAAGAATAGACTACGAAGTTGTATCAAAAGGTTCGCACTGAAAATAATAATGATTATGTTTTTTTCCTGATCAGTCAAAGAGGACACCAATGAACGGACATTTTTCAATTTAAAGGACAGCAAGAAATTAATTACCCTGAACTTCAAATGATTTTTGTTTTTATCAATCACAGAACGATCAAAGAGCATAACGATGGAACGAAAGGCCTAGGCAACCATCCTTAAGAGATAGTATCCAGTAAATCTTAAATAATCTCAGTATATGTCATCCTTTCTCTTATCTTTAATTACGGATTCTTTTGCTAAAACAAAAATGCATAAGGATGATCGGAAGAAAAAAAACAAGAGAGATCAATCATGGTGCTGCACTTTAATTAAAGATCAAGAAAGCTTGTTAACAGAAAAAACAAAAACTACATTTATTTTGTGAAGTATCTAGGCCGACTAAATCATGCTCTGAATGTCAACAATTGTAAGCTCTATACAATTATTGTGCTGATTCTAACCTCCACAGCTGTACAAATCCATGATAATATTGTAATAAGTTAATAATAAAGTAATTGAAAACGGTCTCCCATCCAATGAACCAAATGGCATGACAAAGATTGAACAGAAAATTCTTCAATCATTCATTAACAAAATTCTGAGGTTGATGATTGTATAAACAATAGGTCGTGACAATGAGGTCTATTTGTACAATTTTTGTTCACAGTGGGCACACAAAATCACCACTTGTCTCTACATCTTCAAGATCTACATCGTTATCTATATCATCAAGATCCATGCTTCCTCCCATGAAAAGCCCCCCTACCTTGGGGACCTCAGCTGTTTTCATGGCCTGCTGTATTATAGACTGTACTTCTTCCATGGTTTGGGAAGGGTTATTTACATCATGGCTCTGCCAGCTTCCCCCTTCCATCAGTTCGATAGGCAAGTTCTTTAAGAACCAAGGGTGGCTTCTAATTTCTGCCATAGTCATTCTCTGCACCACCAACAAGAGATAAGGATGAATATAAACATGATATAAACAATTCAAACAAAGATGGATGATTGCCAGCAATTAACTTTCAATGCATCCGATTAACCAAAGAAGCAAATTATACCTTTTCGGGATTTGCCACAAAAATCCAAGATAAAAGATGTTTGCACTCCACTGAAACTCGGACATAATCAGGAATTGAGTAGTGGACACCGAGTATTCTCTGTCATGACCAATAATCACAGTGAGTTAGGGAAACCTCAAATAATTGCACTAATTTCAAATTATTTCTACTTTTGTCGAGAAAGTGAAGCTGTAAGATTGTACAAGTACACACCCCAATTGTCTTTCTAAAGTTTTTTGGGTCATCAGGATCTTCAAAGGGATATGCCCCAACTAGCATGACATATAAGGTGACCCCACATGACCAAACATCTGCAATCTATAGTTTGGGAGGATTAGAAGTAGATAATTGGGGAATTTTAGTTGAAGCATAAATGAAAGTAATAGAAGGGGGAATAGAAAAGGGAAGGATATTACTTTCCCATCATATTCTTTCTTAGATAGAACCTCAGGGGCAATGTAAGCTGGTGTTCCTACAGTAGATTTTGGTTGAGAATGGAACACAGATGACTACAAAATTAGGGGAAAAAATATGGTTAGTAAATAAAAATGCAGTCAAAATCAATGGTGTTTGCAAACTTGTGGATTAGTTAATGTTATTACCTTTGAATATCCAAAATCGCAAATTTTGACGCGTGGTGCTGTGCTGCCATCCAGGAGAGTATTTTCAAGCTTAAGATCTCTGTGACATATTTGCTGCAAACCAGAATTTTCAATGAACAAAAGCAGCACTTCAAGCTTATTCGAGAAGAAATAAAATTTTCTTAGAGAGGAAACTAGAAGCCGAAGTTTCATACCATGGAATGACAGTAACTGACTCCCGATATCAATTGCTGAAAGAAAAACCTAGCCTGTTGAAAATCAACATCCAAAAGGAATGTTAATATTCCAATGGAAGATTTAGAAATGAGATACTGTGAGTAAAGCATACAATTTCACGTCCAACTGTTCTCCTTTTTACCTCATCCTCACTAAATCTACCAGCATTGCATATGCGCTCAAAGAGTTCTCCCCCTGCAGCATACTCCATGACTATGGCTAGATGAGTAGGTGTAAGAAGAACCTGCAAGGGCAATGCCTCAAAGTGAACATTTTTCCCTTCGTTTATTTTTCATTATGGAAAGTTAAGCCCAATAGACTAGTGCATGCTAAGTTGTTCACTGAAAAGGAACATGATAATAAAATCATTCGCAAAGTTGCATCATCCATCCTCTTGGTACCCTGCTTCAGGGGAAAAATAATTTGCTTTACTAATACTGAAAATGAAGTTTCATTTTCATTTTGCCAGTTGAACCAAACATTAGGATTTAGGCTGGGCAATTAATGACATAATTCTAAACTCTACACCTGGTTATCAAGAAATAAAGACAAGAAAAATGTTAAAACGAAATTACACTGACATTATTGTCTCTTGACAATTATCATTGGTTCTCCATAAATGGGAAAAGAAGGAAAAACATCAGAGCCCAAACCTATCTTTAACTAACATAACGGAGCATTGACCATTGACCATTGACCATAGCTTAGCCAGACAGGAAGAAGACAATCACATGACAATAAAGGAAGATGGAATATAGAGTACCCACCTCTTTGAATCTAACAATATTGGGATGCTTCAATGATCTATGGTTCATGATTTCCCTTTGCACATGTTCATCAATCTGCAACAAAACAAAAAGAACAAAAAAGGTAATAACCCCTTTAATCAACACACCCGTGTACTAAATGATAACGGGGAAATGACAGAGAATCCAATTAGAAACAAGAAAAAGAAGAAGAAGAAAGAACAGAAGTTTGAAAGATTTAAGAGGTTAAAGGTTATGAAGATGACCTTCTGCCCTCTCTCAATGAACTTAACAGCTAAGAGCTCGTTTGTAAATTTATCTCTGACCAGCTTGGCCACACCAAAATTCCCTGACCCGATATCTTTCACGATCTCATAACGCTCCATAGTTTCAATCTCTATCACAAGAAATAGTATCCAACTTCAATCTTTGATCTCTTCTCTCTGTCTGTCTCTGAAAAAACAGTTTGTTTCAAGAGGTTTATTAGGCCAAAGTTAGTTGTGGCTTAAAAGTGACAACCATCATCGTCATCATCATCATAAAAAGTCACTGTAATTGACTGCAGTTGTAGTCAAAGATAGACAGACAGAGTGAACACGTGTATTTTGTATAGTTGGAACAGAAAAATTAGAAATGAAGTTCCCCAGTGTCGTCTGACGTATGGAAGGCACCGAATTCTTCTTCCAATAAAGGAAAAACGACTTTACTAGCGGCTACACGCCAAATATTAGGTTTTAAAATTGGCTACGCGCAAAGGTTGTTTGGTTAGACTTCATTTGGAGAGACTCGTTGCAGTGAGATTAAAAATAATAATAATTATTATTATAATTATAATTAAAAAAGTTATTACAATTATAATTAAAAAAAATTTAATGAAAATTTTATATTGAATGAGAAATTTCAATGGACACTTAAGTGGTATGAAAAAAAATATATATAATATTTGATTTAGTTTGAATTAATTGTTTTTATTCATTTAAATTAAGTTTAAATATTAAATATATATAAAATTTATATAAAATTTTAAATAAAAAATAAAAAATTAAATCAAATTAAATTATATATTTTTATTAGCTTTATGTATATTTTAAATTTTAATAAAATAAAAATAATTATTTTAAACCTTAATTTATTTAAATATATTAAAAATCATATTAAATAATATATAAAAATTAAAATTAAATTTAAAAAACTGAAAAAATAAATCAAACCAGTAAAATTTGATTCAAATAAAATCTAACCAAATAAAAATTTAAATTAAATTCGGATCAATTTTAAAAATTTATAATTTTATATATTATCTAAAAAAATTAAATCAAATCTAATCCGATTCAAACTGTTATCACTTACAAATCTTGGTACTTTGTTCCTTAAGGCCATTATGTTAACTGAATTCATTATCTATGCTAGTAAGTTTGTAATAATTTCATTATTTTACTGAATTCAGTAAAGACAGCTCTGAGTTTTACATTTCTGATAAAAACATCGAGATAATTAAAGGTGTGCTGTGGGCTGAAACTTGCTTTGTGGATTTTGAGTGCCATCAAGGAGCAATTGCGACGTGCAAAGCAATGCAGTGGTTTCAGCACACATTTTAGGTTAAGGCAGGTCAAAGCAAGGGAAACCAGCACATGATATTTAAGAAGTTCGCATTGTTACGGACAACTCACGACATCAGTTTGGCGTTTGGTGGATCAATAATCAGCCTTGTTTTGTTTCGTTGAGGTTAAGTCTCGCAGGTATTTTAAATGGCTTTTCTGATATGAGAAGAGTGAAGGAACCTCAATTAGATATGATAATGGATCGGTTCAAGATAAATTTTTATTTTTTTTTGAAATTTTTATATTTGATTTAATTCAACTTATATATAATAATAATTGAGTTGATTTGAAGTAAAATTAATAAAATATTTTTTTAAAAATATAAATATAAAATTAAGTAAATATAAAAAATATAATATTTATAAATATAAAATTAAATAAATAATTATATATATACATATCGAAACAAAACGAAAGAAAATTTATTTAAAACTTATCTCAGACTTTTTTCAAAAAAAAAAAATTGATATAACTTAAAACTTTATTTTTAAAAAATAAAAAATAATCTTATAAAATTAAATCGAATTAAAACTTTGGGTTGGATTAGCAATCCTAACTCCGATGTAAAGATTATCTTCAATATCACAGATATGTGTATTTGTGCGAGGAGTTTTTTCTTTAAAAAAAAAAATGAGGTTGTAGGATGGAGTGCAATCAATACGACGTCAATCACGACTGCAGACTTGGAAATTTGGGATATGTAGTTGGCAACTTGGCATGGATCAAGTCCAGCCAATGAGGCTATTGCCATTTCCCTATTGGCACCGGCACCGTCCAAATCCTATTCAAATTCGAGGGAATAAAACCCATGTTTGCTTGTACCGTTGCACGTTTTTTCCAACACTTTATTTCATAATCATTCAACTCTTTTCTGGTATTTCATAATTCATATACGGATAGAATAAAGTCATTTGGAATCCTAGGCATTGCCCTTTTAACTTGCCACATATTAACAGCATTAAAGGCAGATTTTAGTTTTCCTAACAACTATGGTCCTATCTATTTTATCTCTACTTTCGAAAGGAAAAAGTTAAAAAATACACAAGAATTCATCATGTTGAAATTGAAATTTAAATCAATTGATTTATATAATTATTTTTAAAAAATAATATTTAATAAATTTAAAATTTTTATTCCTCTTATCCTTCTTTTTTGCTAATTTTTTTCCTTTTCTTTTTTTTTTGTGGGGGGGGGGGGGTGCTTTGATGGAGTAGGATTTCGTTCTTAGACACTTTAGAGAAGAAGGTAACTACATTCATTTTCATTGATGGGATGGTGGGGTATAGATGTGGAAATTTTCATGTACATTTTCTAACCAGACCGCTGTACCAACGACCAAGTGTCTACCTTCTTTACAATACCAAATAAAAAGGCAGGAAAGTAAAAAGGCCTTCATTCTTTTGATAGGGATGTCTTCTAGCTCAAATTAGCAAAGATCTTCTGCAACATCAAGTGGAGGACCAAGGTAGGGTGCCCCATTAACAACTAAGTCATATGGTAGTTTTAGTTCTCTTTCCTCAAGCAGAGCATAACCTGGGCCAAGAAAAAAAAATACATCAACTGAAATGTGAAGCATGAATTTGGATTGATTTATACATAAAATTTTAAATCCGAAAGGGAAATATAGTAATTGAATTTATCATCAATTACCAGGAAGAGAAGGGATAAGGAAATCGAAGAAGTAAGTGCAAGGCCTTCCAAAGTCATCATTGTATGGCGGGGATAACACATCCAAGATAGCACAAGGAGTCAAGGCAGTGAAAGAATGGATGTTTCCACCACTCCTTGGGAAGAGGACGAATGGTTCACAAGGTGCATTGAAGATGCCATCTATTACAGTGCCTGCTAGTCCATCTGCATCTCTCACCATTTGCAGATTGTTTAGTGATCCAAATGATCAATACATCTTTTTAACTTATTTAAATCAATTAATTTCTCAGAGAAAGGTACAAACAGGATGAGAGTATGATCCAAAGAGATTCGAGTATTGATAAGTTATAAACAGATTAAGAAATTTACTGATAGTTTTGATATCATTAATTCATAGCATGTTATGATACAGTTAACTTCAATCTCAACACCGACAAATGTTAAAGATAAAAGCCTCACTTGTTCTGGGGCTAGAGTTCTCCTCCCACACCCAATCGTAGGCCTTGACATAAACTGAGCCATAAAGAAGTTTGCTTAGAACCGTCATCCCAGTGTGATCATGAAGAGGAAATGTCCTGCCAGCCGGGAAGCAAAAAATTCCTATCTGCACAAAAAATAGACTAACTAGTATAGTCATGGTGAAAACAAATTCATTTGATGATAAATCATGGCAGATATTAATCTATAACTGCATAAATATATGCTCGAATAAGCAAAATAAGACTTGCACGTACCGAGAAATTGTCACATTCATAAATGTGAATGTAAGTTATCTCAGAAACTCCTTGCCCAGGAATCAATCCATTGGTGATCTTCGGGCTTGAACTTGGAGATCCATCCACGTTAAATTCATCTATACCAACATCAACAGCTTCAAATATATCTGCATTTTGGAATGTTCCCTTTAGTCCTCTAATAAGAACAAGAACATAAAAACTGGCAGATTAAGAAAGTCTAGTACTTAAGATGTTTCTCAGCCGTTGAATTTGTTGGAAAGTTGGAAGCTCCTTCTGGGAAAAAATATAATTGCAGGCATCATGTAGCATTTGTATTTTGCTTTTCTCCATTGTATAGTCCATAAGGAAGTTTGTCATTCACAGTTATCATGACTATAAAGACGACCTAAACAAATAACTAACACTAATTAATTAAACCTGGGGGCTGATTTTGACTTTTTAACTCATACAGTGGGCTTCCTTTATTCTCATTGGAAGTTTTCAAGAAGCAAACAATTTGTACACACAACATTTTGCCCTATGGTTATGAATAAAAAATGGGCTGATAAGGACAACATAGAGAAAAAAGGAGCTTTGTGGCATAAGCAAATCATCACAAATTTTCTAGAATGGAGAAAACAAGGAAGTAAAGCCTTAACAATCGGCCCCCATAACCTTCCATTTTCATATGCTTTTGCATGGCAAAAATCATGATAGGCTGCCTGGTAATAATAAAACCATCAACCTGTCTCCGAACGCAGGAAGTTAAAATTAGGCTAGGGATAGGAAGGTTTGGGTTGTAGCCCCATTGCAGTATGTTGCACCAGTGGTTTTGTATATACTCCTTGAACAGATTTTACAGCCTCTACCAGATAGCTCAAATATTGTCCCTCGGGTTTTAAGTTTGAAACCATGGCTTTTTTTCCTGTTTAGTGCAATGGCAACTTCATTTATAAAAGTTAATTTGGAGATAACTTTTGCCTTTCAACCTTAAAATCAATAAAGCTATCCGTTTCCACAATCCCGGTAGCTGATTAGTAAGAGCTTGAAAGTTATAAAAGAAAAAAGAAGAGAAAGAAAAAAAAACATCGCCCTGATTTCTGGATAAACCTTCGGAAAAAGTTCCCTCTGTTTAGACAGTTACACCATCCCTTGTGCCCAAAACTGCAGACCAAAAAAGAGACAAGCTTTTGTCTTAATTTGATAGTCGCTTAGTTTAAGTGAGATTACAAATAACGATAATGATAAAATTAATTATTATAATAGTAAAATTGAGTGTTAAGCGATAAAATTAAAATTAGTGATGAAATATATATTTGAATATAAATATAATAGTGATGGTAAAATTAAGTATAATAATAAAAAATAATTATTAAAGATATTAAATTTAAAATTATATATAATTAAATATAACCCTTTTTATATTTATAAATTTAAAAAATAATTAAATTATTTTTGTATAAATTAATAATTATGTCAAAAATTAATAATATATATGTATTAAATTTAAAAAAATATTTTTATTTAATTATTTAATATTTATTAAATAATTATATAAATGATAAGTTAAATAATTATAATAAATTAATTTAAAAATTATAAATTGATAAAAAAAGCAAAATTAAAATAAAGGAAAAGGTAGGTGGCAGATAGGGTTGGCATCAGGTCAGGTTCGGGGTAGGTTTTGCTCGCCTCGAACCCGATCTGATTTTATGCTTTATTAAACTCGAATCCGATTTTATTCGAAATTTTTTTTGTATTTTCATACCCGAACCTAACCTGATCATGATATTATATAAATCATACTTGATCTGATCCAACTCGAAATTAATAAAATATTATTTTTTTAAATATAAAATATTATTTTTTAAATATAAAAATTTAAAAATATTATTATATAAATATATATAAATAAAAAATAAAAAATAATTTTTTATATAATATCAAATCAAATCTGATCGAATTTTAAGTAAATTTAATCTTGATTATTTCTTAATTTTATTAGATTTAATTTGATTTAAAATTTAAAATTAAAAAAAATAATCTTATTGGATCGAGTCGAAATCGTCCGGCGACGAATTAGATTGCCGTCGCTAGTGGCAGAATACATCTGCTCATAAGCGCATGCATTCTAATAATAGGGACACAAAGAAGAGAAAAAAAAATGAGAGCAGGGATATTAATGAGAAAAATAGGTGCCATGGTAATTAAAATTTTTACTGGAGGAATGAAGTTCCAGTTAGAGTTGGCATCGGGGCGGGGCGGGGCGGCTTTTTGCTTTCCCCGCCTCCGACCCGATGCTTCAATATTTTACCCGATACCCGATCCGTACCCGCTCGGAGGTTGTTATTGAAAAACCCGACCCCGACCCGCTAGAATATTTTTACCCGAATTTAACCCGACCCGACCCGAATTCAATATACTACCTATTTAAATTTACCAAAAATGTAATAAATTATAATCTAAATATATTACAAGCATTAACAAATTTAACATAATCACTCATAAATTCAAACTTAATACATACTATTTTTTTATCTAGTAAAAATCTCATAAATTCTCATCATAAATAATATAATTATAAAATACATAAAATATAGTAAATTTAAACTCACAAATTCTTACCATAGATGATGGAATTATGAAATATATAAAACTTAGTAAACTAAAATTCAAATATTAAACAAGCATAAGTTAATAACTAAATTTAAACATAATACATGATACAAGATGAACATCAAAAGCTTAAATCACCACAATAAAAAGCTAAATTGTTTGAACATCCTTTCATCCAACATGATAAAAATCTTTCAAGACCACAATAAATCATTCCATCATCACTAAGCTCCATATCATCATTCTCCTGTAACCACACTAGTCCTATAAAATAAAACAATAAGATGAATAAATAAATCTCATAAAATAATATATTTAAAAATAATAATATAAAAATGAATTAATTAAAAAAATAATATTATTTACCAAACTAGTTATATTTTCCTCAATCTCACTCTCATCAACATCTTCGTAAAAATACTTTTCTTCTAATAAAATTGACCCTACAAATAAAAAAATAAACTATTAACAAATAATATATAACAACAAAATATAATAACTAACAATATGCTAAAATAAAAAATAAAATTGCATAATATATATTATTGTACCTTCTTCTTCAGCCCATAACCAATTTTGACAACATGTTAAAGCTTCTATAGTTGATGGATGAAGTCTATTACGTTGCGCACTCACTAATCTCCCTCCGGTACTAAAAGTAGACTCTGAAGCAACAGTAGAAACTGGTATGGCATAAATATCTCTAACAATAAGTTGTAAGGTCGAAAATTGAGGTCTAGTTAGTTTCCACCAATTCAATATATCAAAATCTCCTTTTCTTGGTATGACTTCTTCATCCAAATAGCGATCTAACTCTGACTTTACTTTTGATTTTTTCTTTTTTTTCCTTGAAACAAAATCATCATAGTCTCCCAAATTTCCCAATTCAGTAGCATCAACACCATCTAAGAATGAAAGCTTGAACTAGAAGGTCCTTCTCCTTTTTCAAAGCCAATTTCTCCTCATACTCCTTAACCAAATCCCGACATATTTGTACAATCCTTTCATTTCAAATTCAGCATTTTCTCTATAAATCTTTTCAAGTAATACTCCAACAACTCTGTTTTGTATCTTGGATCTAAAATTGTGGCAACACCCATTATACCATGCACATCATTCCAATACTTTTCAAATTTGCCTAACATGCTCACAGCCATACATGAAATAATTCTATTGGTATGCATAATCCATTCATTCAATGCCAATCTGATTTTGCAAACATTAGGAAAATAAAGATTTGCAGTAGCATATTTTGTGCAGAAAAACCTTCAGTGATATCATAAAACAATTTCAACTTCTCACAAATCTCAGTTGCAATGATCCATCATTTTCAGTTGGCAAATATTTGTACAAAGGATCACCATGTAATTGCACACAACGAGGAAAGACATCTTTATAAAACAAAGCTGTTCGAAGCATTAAGTAAGTAGAAGTTCCATCGTGTTTTGACATCAACACACAAACTTTTTTAAAGTTGGAATGCGCAATTGACGCGCTGCCTCTTCAAATTTTCCCATCTCTTTGGTGTAGCACTCAAAAGAGGACACTATCACAATTCTATCAATTCCATCTCCAATCACACTTAATCATCTTTCACAATCAAATGCAAGATGTGTGCACAACAACGCATATGAAAAAAAGTCCACTAAGCAAAAAGTGCATCACAACCAATTCTATCATTAAACACTCAATAACACCATCATTCACACTACAATTATCCACTGTAATAGATGAAAGTTTTCTATCAATATTCCAATCTAAGAAAACATTTCATCAAACTTGAAGTAATGACCTCTTTCGTATGTGGAGTTGCACATATTCAAAACCTAATAAACAATCAATTATTTACACTAATTTAATAATTAATTCAATAATAATAATTACTTAATAAAAAATGAACAATATCAAAATAAGACAATTTAATAAAATATACCTGATGATGCATTTTTGTAAGTTCCATTGATTATCAATGTAATGAGCAGTGACAGCCATGTATCCTCTTTTTTGGTGATCAGCAGTCCACATATCAGTTGTGATAGCAATTCTCCCTTCATTAGCTTCCAACTTAGATATTGTCTTTGCCTTTTCCTCTCTGAAAATCTTTAAAATATCACTCTTTATAGTATTTCGAGAAGGCATAGCAAACAAAGGTTGGAGACTGTAAGAATACTTTCTGAATTGCACATGATCAACCATTGATAAGGGGTATTCATGCATGATTATCATCTTGGCAAGCTCCCTCCTTGTGACATTTTGATCAAAGGAAAAGTTTTTTAATGTTACTTTTCCATCTGCCTTCCTTTGATTTGCTAGCAACACTTGTTGACGAATATCCATTTGAAATCGTTTACTGCACCTCTCTGAATGATCACGCAAATGACTTGTCCCATTCTTAGAAGCACCACCAAGTTTTTTCTTACAATAATTGCATATTGCCTTCCATTCATTATTGATCTTCTCTTTTCTAAAATGTTTCCATACTTCTGATTTTAACTTACTTGAGTTATACCCACTATTATCAACTTCAGCACCCTCGTTAGTCACACTTAATGATAGAGTTGTATTTTCGTCAGATGTTGGAATAGGAGTTTGCTGAATTGGTGACTGATGTGAGGTAGAAGTAGGAGGTGTTGGGGAACACGAATTATCTCCCAAATTAGACATTTCACCTTCATTCATAAAAAAAAAAAATTAGAGTTATTATTTTTGATATTAACAAATAAAGCAACTAAATAAATTAACTGTTACTAAAAGCATAAGGACAACTATTCTTTTTCACGTTTCTCAGCATCCATTTCTCAAGACTTTAATATTGTACTTAAGTTTCCTTAAATTTCTTTAAAACAAAACTGGAATTCCAACTTGCCATTGGAGATTTTAGGCCTATCATATATTAGAGAGCATGATTATTTTTACTCATTTTTTCTTGCAAAAAGAAAATAACAGTAAAAGTCTAGTGTAATAATTTTTTCCTTTGATAGTTCATATCATCCAATTCAAACAGTTACTCTAGCATTGACTCCAAGCAACAAAAGCATTTAATCACAAACTTGAAAATGATGATTTTATACAGACTTTTCTAGGTTGAGACCACAAGTAAAATAATATTACATATTCTCCTATTGTCACAACTACAAGCCTCAAAAGTAATACTACAAACCTAAAACAATGACACTGGTAACATTCAATTCAAGCATATTATATTGGGGTCTAGACATAGATTCACAAAGACATCATTCAAAAAATTTGAAACAAAATTTATCATTCACAAACACACAGTCGCCCACATGCCTGAGGTCGATCAGTCGGAAGGGACTATCCTCAGAATTGGATGCGCCCGAATCTGGTTCTAACCAGTCGCCCACCTGCTTGAAGTCGATTCGTCAGAAGGGACTACGTCCAGAACTGGATGCGCCCAAATCTGGTTCCAACAAGACCCCCAGTCTGGATGCGCCCGAATCTGGTTCCAACCAGTCGCCCACCTGCCTGAGGTCGATCCGTCGGAAGGGATTACGCCCAGAACTGGATGCGCCAAATCTGGTTCCAACAAGACCCCCAGTCTGGATGCGCCCGAATCTGGTTCCAACCAGTCGCCCACCACTGCTTGAAGTTGACCCGTCAGAAGGGACTACGCCCAGAACTGGATGCGCCCAAATCTGGTTCCAACCAGTCGCCCACCACTGCCTGAAGTTGATCCGTCAGAAGGGACTACGCCCAGAACTGGATGCGCCCAAATCTGGTTCCAACCAGTCGCCCACCACTGCCTGAGGTCGATCCGTCGGAAGGGACTACGCCAGAACTGGATGCGCCCGAATCTGGTTCCAACAAGACCCTCAGTCTGGATGCGCCCGAATCTGGTTCCAACCAGTCGCCCACCACTGCCTGAGGTCGATCCGTCGGAAGGGACTACGCCCAGAACTGGATGCGCCTAAATCTGTTCCAACCAGTCGCCCACCACTGCTTGAGGTCGATCTGTCGGAAGGGACTACGCCCAGAACTGGATACGCCCAAATCTATTCCAACCAGTCGCCCACCACTGCCTGAGGTCCAGTCGCCCACCACTGCCTGAGGTCGATCCGTCGGAAGGGACTACGCCCAGTCGCCCACCTGCCTGAGGTCGATCCGCCGAAACGAAAGGGACTACGCCAGAATCGGATGCTCCCAAATCAATTAGTAAACAAACAAGATTTTCGGTAAAAGAAACAAAATTCAGAACCCTAAAAGAAATTACTTATATATATAGTAAGGATATTTTGGTAAATATCTCGGGTCGGGTCGGGTCGGGTTTCACATAAAATCGACCTCGACCCGAATCCGACATTTTTAAAAATCAAACCGACCCGAACCGACCCGAAACCCATTTTTTCAAAAAAAAAATTCGCCCCTAAATAATCGGGTCGGGTCGAAACCCGACGGTTTCGGGTTAATTTGCCGACCCTAGTTCCAGTTGTCAACATGGGTTCTGTTCACTTAAAAAGCATTTAATTAACACGGGATTGTGTGCCAAAAGAATCCACGATGAGATGAAGGCGCAATAGACGGTAAGGTTGAAAGTAATAATAAAAATTATTATATTTATGATTAAAAAATTTTTAATAAAAATTTTATATTAATTTAATTTTATTAAAATTAATATTTAAATTTAATTGTATCACGTTAAATATACGGTTAAATCCAAACGAGGACTAAAGCCTCTTTTGGAATGTATCAGACCAGCAGTGGTGGTGCAGTTGTTATAGAAAATTGTGCCAACGCCAGTTTTAATATCCAAACATTGTTGTTGTGGTACGTTGAAGTTTTCGTCGGTTGTTTACTGAAGTTGAAGATTACAATTACTTAAAACGCAGTTTTTTTTTTCTCATTTTTCTTTTTAAGTTAACAGTTTTTTACCTTCTAAAAAATATTTTTTATTTTTTACTTTTTCCTCAAATTTTAAGTTTTTTATTTAAAATTTATAAAGTAATTTTGTTACTTTAATATAAAAGTAAAATTTATTATTATATAATAAATTAATTAAAAAATTATTTAAATTTATTTATTAATAAAACTATTATTTTATCCTTTTGAAAACTCTAAAGCTAGGGTGTCGAGGCCTAACTTGGTAAGAATAACCATAGGATTACATTTCTAACCACGACATTGGTAAAAGGTTATGCAAAGTCGTAGCTTTTTCTTTTGGAAAGTATTTTTTGACCTCAGTTCAATTTATTATTATTATTATTTTTTTTTTTTTTTAAGTTTAAAATCTTTTCATATAGTCTAAAAGAAGTTCTCACCTCAACCTGTGGATAATAGCAGTTATGCCCTCCACCATGCTTTTCTTGCCATGGGACATATTGAAAGTTGAAAAATATATGATTGCCCTTGTCGAAAAGCACAAAAAGAGTTCAGAGGCACTGGGTAATGTCATTTCAAGCCTCAGCACATCCCACAAGAAGGAGGCTAAGCTAAAAAAATGGTGGACAATCTGATAACGAAGTTAGAGGCTATCTCGGTTGACAAAGCCTCAGTTGAATCTATGAAAAGAATAGGCCAACCAAAAGCTTAATGATACTCAAGTCAAAATCGCAAGGCTGAGGTCTGAGCCAGAAACTTGGGATAAGAAGGAGGAAGAGCTAAAATTGAAAGATGTGAAAGAGTACAAGACCTTCGATGAATGTCTCTGGGTGAAGGTGAAATTTTTCAGAAAGAATGTACTTGGTGCTTTCTAGTTGGCCAAGATAAGGTACAATTAAAATTCTCCTATTTCAACCTCCACCTCTCCGATATTAACATCAACAATATTAAATCCAGGTCTTATTCAAATCAGCCAAATGAGGATTATGAAAAAGAAGAGAATGATGAAAATAAGGCCTTGGAGGACAAGCTGGAATCTACTTTGGGGACTGAGGATGGGTTGATGATAGGAGTAAGCTCGATTGAGGAGAAATGTTGTACATAGGCAAATCTCTTAAATTTGTTGCACCTTTTCATCAATTCGATCGTATCCCTCTTGATGGTGGGCTAGTACTAGTCTTGCCTTAGCATTTTATAAGCTAAAGGTTGAGGTCCGAGGTGACTTCTACATATTCCTTCATGAATTTCTCACAGGATGTACTTTACCTCTTTTTTATCAATACATCTTAAGTAGGGTCGGCTAAATGATCTTTTGTATAATTTTTCGTTGATCATTGTGTACCAAAAGGTTTTTCTTATCAATGCCTTAGCTCAGACTCTTTCGTCAGGTATGCTGTAATTAGTGTCAACCAAGTTTTTTTCTTTGTGACCTGTCCTACAAACTTGTCCTTGGTGCTTTTATATGCTAGATTGTTGTTCTTGAAGCCAACTTGGACAAGGAGTTTGCTATTGAATTTTTTAACTTTAGTATATTTTTCATCTCGGCTTTTTTAAAGCCAGCTACTAAGGTTAACGCTTTATTGAGATACTTTCAAATTTCATCTTTTAAAGCTTCAAATTCTTTATTTATCTAACTAACCATCAATTGAAAGTTGCTATAAATGGTTATGTGTTAAACATTCAGTTCAGTCACCAACCTTAGGCTGACTATCAACGCCTTATATTTCACTTTATTGTTAGATGCCCTGAACTTGAATTTCAAAATGAATAGGTACTATGGCCCTTCTGGGTTGATCAGGATAAGGCCAACTCCTTTGCCTAACTTGTAGTTAATCTGTCGACATAGAGCTTCCAATCATTCTTATCCAAGATTTTTTTTTCTTAAACAATTTTTTTTTATAGTATCAAGGTGCGCTCTACAATGAAATCTGTTAGCACCTATGATTTTAATATCGATTTAGATGAAATGTGTAAGTCAAATTCGTTTAGCTCAACTGCCTATTTTGTTAGCCTTCTTAACATTTCAAGCTTCTGTAAAACTTACCTTAATGGTTGATCGATCAAGATATGGATTGTGTGGGCTTAAAAGTATAGCTTGTGTTTTTTAGTCGAAGTGACAATGGTATAACCCAATTTTTCTATATCGTTGTAGTTAACCTTATGCCCTATCAATACTTTACTTACAAAATAGATCAATCATTGTTTCTCTTCTTTTTCTTAGACTAGGACTTAGCTAATAGCTTGATCTGTGCTGACTAAGTATAAGTACAATGTTTGACAAGTTTTCAGTTTATAAAGGATAGATGAAAAGGATAAGAACTTTTTGAGTTCATCAAAAGCTTTTTGACATTAAGGAGTCCACCTAAAGTCAGAGATATTTTTGAGAATTTTGAAGAATGATAGACATCATTTTGTCTATCTGAACATGAATTCGCTGAGCATGGCTATTTTGTTGATTAACCTCTGTATTTTTTTTACCAAGGTCAGCACTTTCATTTTTAGGATCGCTTGAACTTTTTTGGGGTTTACTTTTATGCTCTTTTGGCTGATCATATAATTGAAAAACTTGCTTGATATAATCTTAAAAGCACATTTGCTCAGGTTAAGTCTCATATTATACTTTCTTAAAGTGTTGAAAGTTTCTATGAGGTCCTCTAGATGCTTGGTCAAACTCTTACTTTTAACTATCATGTCATATATATATACCTTGATATTACAGTCGATCTGGTCTTTAAACACTTTGTTTCACTAATCTTTGATAGTTCAGCCCTCTATTCTTCAATTTGAAGGGCTTATCTTGTAACAGTAAAAGCTTTTTTTAGTAATAAAAGGTCATTTTATCCTTGTTATCTTTTAACATTTTGATCTAATTGTAGTCAAAATAGGCATCTTTGAAGTTAAAAAGGTCATGATTAGCACTATCATCTATTAGTTGATCTATGCTAGGAAGAAAAAAATTATCTTTTGAGTAAGCTTTATTCAGATCGATAAAATCTACACATATTGTCCATTTTTCATTGTGCTTTTTGATCATAACTACATTGACTATCCACTTAAGGTAGCAGACCTTTTTAATAAAGTTAGCTCACAATAATTTGTCAACTTATTCCTTAATAGCCTATTGTCTTTAAGGGGTATAAGTTCTTTTCTTTTACCAAACTGATTTTACCTTAAAATTAGTGTGTAGTTTGTGGACCATTACTTCAGTATCAATTTTGTACATATCAAACGGTGTCTAGGTAAACAGGCTGGCATTATCTTTTATGAATTGATCAGTTGGTCTTTATGTTTGAGCTTGGCTCCAATCTGTATGTATTTTTTAGGAATATTGTTTCAAAATAGGGATTGTCATGAGATCATCAGTCAGCTCAGGTCAATTTACGTCTGAGTCTGGTCTTTAATCAATTATCTCTTTTTGTTTTATTAGGTTGAGATCATTCCTGCAAAAATAGATCCCGACGTGATGATTAGTATATTGAAGAACTTGTTGAACATATTAGTAAAAGTGAAGTATATTCTTTATTTCATGTTGTGTTTTCACTAGTATATTAGCTCGATCCAAGTAACATCAAATTGTTTGCACCAGTTTAGGAGCTCAATTGTTTCTAATGTTATCTAAAAAAATTCAAGAAATGAAACAAAATTAAACATTTTTAGAGTTTAGAAGCTTAAAATGACTTAAGAGTGCACTTTTCCTAGGTCGATCTTATGTTCTATGATTTTATTAGTGATTTTTTTCTTTTTATCAGTTCTTTGTGTTGGCTCTTCAATGGTTTCAACCTCGATATCAATCGAGTTACCTATCTACTTTCTAGTCCTACCTTTCATTGTTGTAATGTAATATTATCATGCCATAGATTGGTCTTTTCAAACTTCTCCAACTCTTTTATGTGTTCATTTTCAAATAGGGAGCTAAACTTATAAGTTGCATAACAGATTGGCTAGGTTAGCTTAATATCATGTTATAGGCAGAAGGGACATCCACTACAATAAATTCTATGATCGAGGTAACTATCTTTGGTTTAGTCCCTAAAGAGATCGAGAGGTTAATAATTTTTTTATGGGCACTTACTTATTCTCAAACCCTACTAACATGGTAGTGATCAACTTCAACTGATATTCACCAATCTCTATTTTCTTCAAACAATCATTGTACATGACGTTGGTTAAACTCCTATTATCAAATAAGATTTTTTTTGACCACATAGTTATACACCAAGGTTGTGATCACTATGGTACCATTGTGTGGGTGTTGGATTCCCTCAAGATCTTTCAAGCTAAATGAGATCGACTCATCTCTTTAGTCTTTTTTTTAGTAAGGTGCCTATAGCCATTATCATGCCTGGGTTAAATTTTCTTTTTATCGAGGTGGAGCTACTTCTTATGATCATGTTAATCACTCCAACAATTAGCCTACTATTGTCAGCTCCTCTTTTTTCTTGATTCGATTATTTTTCTTTCATATCCTTTCTTTTCTGCTATACTCTTTCTTCTCTGCCTCGGATGGGTGTTTTACGATCTTATCTATAGTCTATGTTGGTCTTATTGTCTTTATCCCATAAATGTCTTCAATTGATCTCGTCTTATCAGAGTTTTAATCTTGTTTTTTAGGCTGACACAATTTTTAGTATTATGGTCGATGTCCCTGTGAAAATTACTTTTTTATTATTAGATTCTTAATTGTGTTCTATCTTAGTGGCTTAAGCCATTTGAAGTAGAGATTTCTTTTAATTTACATAAGAATCCTCTCACAAAAAATATTTAGTGCATTGTAGCTTCTTTCTTCATTGGAGCTTCTAGCCCTATGTTGTCTCTCTTTTGAGGAAAGATCGTAGAATTTTTTACTTTTTTTACGACCAAGGAGGAGGATGAGCCTTTCTCACCTTGGTCGCCAGTGAGAGAGGATGAACCTCTCTCACCTCGATTTATTTTTATTGTAGCTTCAGTATTAATGTATTTTTATGCTATTAGCAGGATGTCGGCTAGAGTTTTAGGCAATTCTAACAATAACGTCAGCCTTAGATGGTACTCCTTATCATGGAGTCCATTAATCAATGCGATAACAATGATCGTCTGTTTTAAGTCTTTAACTTGTAGAGCTTTCATGTTAAAACACGTGACACAGATTTTCAGAGTTTCATTCTGCCCTTTATGAATTGACATCAAGCTTATAGTCATTTTTTTTGCTCTTTGATTACTCATACATATGGATAGAAATGAGTGACTGAGCTCCTTAAATGTAGTGATTCACCTTGGCTCTAGTTTGTTGTACTAGGATCAAGTTGTGCCATTGAACGTAGTGGCTAGACCTTTGTATATTAAAGCGTCGTTTGCCCCTTGCATCATTATGTTAGTTTTATAAAGTTTCAAGTGATCAAAGAGGTCAAAAGTATCATCATATGTCTCAAATGTTGGCATTTTAAATCTTTTAGGAGGCATGGCTCTATCAATTTCCTTAGTAAAATGTGAGGTTTTTAGGAACTTGAGCTCATCCTTAAATGCCATTATTTTTATTTTCAGCTTTTTTTTTCCATAGCTTGCATCCGAGCATCCAACTCATTGTTCTGTTGAAATTGGCTAAATGCTCAAATTAGGATCAAACTTTTGGATAGTTACTCAATTTAGGATCAAACATTTTAATTAGTACAAATAAGGATAAAACATTATCTATTTGTATCAATGTAAAATTTATTTCAACAATAAAAAAGATGTGCATATTACATACTGTTATAACACGTAAAAAAATAGGAAACAATTGATTAGGCAAATTAATGTTGATTTGGATTTTTTTTTATTACTATTTTGAAAAAAAAAATGAAAAGTTTTTTAGCAAAAAAAAATTACGTTTAACCCAAATAAAAAAAAACTAAAAAGTTTTAAACCTAGAACAGATCACCTTTAACCCTAATAACACAAACAAGTTATTTTAATCACTAATTCAATTTCATTTGTTAATTTCTATGGGGTAAGTGTTTTTTAAACCTTATTTTAGGCTAACTAATATTCGGTTTAGTCGATTACGTTTCAAGAATTGATTTTTTTTAGGGTTCAATCGTTTGAGCTCTAAAATTTGGATGGTTAGTTATTTTTTTGTTGAATTTGTCTAAGGTCAATAATATGGTGAATAATATGCACGTATATTTTGAGTTTTGTTGTTTTTCATAATTAGCCATTTTGTGATTGAGGGTTTTTTGTTGTTCTTCAAAGTTAGGCATATTCTGGTTTAAGGTTTTCTATAGTTTTTCATTCTTAGGCATATTATGATTTATGGTTTTCTGTTGTTGTTTTTAATTGCTCAAATTTAAAGTTAAGATTTTCTGCAATTATTCTTAGTCAATCAAATTTATATTTGAGGTTTTTTACTGTTGTTCTTAATTGTTTCAAATAATAGTTAGGGTCTTCTACTGTTGTTCTTAATTACTTGAATTTGTAATTAGAGTTTTTTACTGTTTAGATATATTCTATTTAGACATAATTATTTATATAGCCTTTTGATTCTTGCCCATCACTTAGGCCTCTATTAGTGCTAGTATAAGTAATCACACATCACTGTTATCTTAATTTATAGCATAAGTGAAGAAATTAATCAGTATAAAAAGATAAATGTTATTTCATACAAAAAAAAAACTAATAATTCATGGCAATTAGGATTATAAAGAAGGATAATATGAAAGGTAACCAATCTTAAGTATAAGTATGATCATAACTTCACCAGAACCAACAATAAAACCAGCCATAAAATCACCAGAAAGATAACTAAGTTTAATTATAAGTATGATCATAACCTCAAGTCCACTTTATAAATTATTTTGCTAAAAATATTACCAAATAATAGCATCAAGTTAATCATGTGAATTCTAATTCTAAGAACAAAATAACACAGAAAAAATATGCTAAACTTTGGAGCCAAAATGTGCACATAAAAGACCTACTATTAAAGAAAATTGTATTTAAAAAAAAAACCCCTTGGTTATAACAAAGTAAAAACTTATAACAAAAATTTTATAAAAAAGTAAAAGATTATAAAAGAAATTAAATAACAATGTAAGGGACATGTACACTTAAGCTAATTGCAATTTTCATTGTCAAGAATTTAAGGTTTCTTATAACATTTATAACATAATTTTTTACTAAAAATAATTCTTATAACACATATCAACTATTGTTGCTAGAATTTAGGGTTTATTGTGACAAAATTTAATTTTTTTAGTTTTACAGTATGAGTTTTGATTATTGTTAGATTTCACTATGTTAAAGCTTTTGTTGGTAATAGTTAAAATCTAATGTATACAAATGTGATAGTAGAGGAATTGATAGTTGACCCTGATAAGATATCTTATTTTGAGTAGTTAAACAATTGTAATGAAGCTGGGTATATGAATATTAGTAAGATATTATATTTAAAACCTAAAAAAATACTAGCTAATGGCCTAGTGGTAGTAAAAGATAAAAAAAGCAGTCTTGATATGATTGGTTTGTGGTAGATCTAGGTGTTGTTGATGTGTATATAGTACATGGTATAGAGGAAACTATTTTAGTTTCTTAGTTGTTAACAGAACTTGAAGTAGAAGATGTAGCTACGGTAGTAGGGAATGAAATGGTAAAAAATCAACATGTAATTGATGTAGTAGGGAATGAAAGGGTAGAAAATCAACATGTAAGTGAGGCAGTAGAGAATGAAAGGATAGGAACTGAAGAAATGGTTGAGGAAGAAAAGGTAGAGAATGAATATGTAGTTAAGGTAGTAAGGGTACAAATTGAAGACGATGTTGAGGCAGAGGTAGGAAATGAAGATGTGGTCATGGCAGGAAGGGCAGCAAGGGTAGAAAATGAAAATGTAGTTAGGTAGAAGTTGAAAATGCTATTGATAGAAATAGCAGTAAAGAGGATGACCCTAAGATGGAATCAAATTCAACCTTACCAATCAATGAAAATATTGATGACGGATATTAGAGTGAGTCTTATGACTCTGATAAGTATGGTGAGCCTATCAGTGATAAGGATGAAATGGTTGATGATGTTACTAGGATGAGAAGTAAGTTCCCAGTGTATGGTCCCAATGCAAAAATCCCTTATATTGAGTTAGGTATGTTGTTTGAAACTTCAAAACAATTTAAATATGTTGTGTCTTTACTATCTATTATGACAAATAAAGGTATCATTTGGGCAAAGAATCATAAGAATTTTGTTCGAGGTAAGTGTGTTGCAAAATAATATCCTTGGGTAATTTATGCGGCATATGATAAAAAATTGCAATCATTTCAAGTGAAGATTTACAATAACAATCATGAATGCAACAAGGTTTTCAAAAACCTGAGAATAAGTCAAGTTGTTTTGGCTAAGTTGTACATAAACAGATTTATGAATGATCTTTTTATTAAGAGAAGTGCAGGAATTAGCTAGGAAAGAGTTTGATATAAAGATGAATATTAGCATGATAAGAAGGGCTAAAAATGATGTGGTTGAAAAAGTCATTACTAATTATAAGGATGAGTTTGAACTTTTATGGGATTATGTTAATGTGATAAAAGAAACCAATAAAAGTAGCACAGTGAAAATGTAAGTTCATAGGCCTTTTTTTGGAGTGGTTTAGAGAATGGTTGTAGGTTTTTTTTGGGACTAAATGGTTGTTGGCTTAAAAGTTTGACAAAGGTTTAATTGCTATATGCTGTTGGTAAAGATGAAAACAATCAAATGTTTCTAGTAACTTGGGCGTGGGTGAAAATGGAATACATAACTTTATAGAAATGGTTTATTAATTTATTAAAATAAAACTCGATATCTTTGGAAAATGGTATAAGGTGAATAATCATGACAGATTAATAAAAGATATATATTTATATGCTGATTTAAATTAAATTATGTGTTGAATACTTTAACTCATTATTAATTATTTTTAGATGTATTGAATTATTGAAATCAAGTTAAATTATGTACTGAATATTTTAACTAATTAAATGGTGTAGGGACTTGATAATGCAATTGTAGAATTACTTTTAAATGCTAAACATAGATTTTATGCTAGGCATGTATATATTAATTGGGCTAAGAGGGGACATAGGGGTGAAGAGATGAAAAGAGATTTTTGGACAATTGCCAAGTCTTCAATAGTCAAACAATTTGAAAAAAAATATGAGAAAATTATAAGAAAAAAATGAGACCCATATGGGTGTAGATAAGTTAATTGTCTAGCATGATGGGCCAAACTAATGACAGAAGATAATGTGTTGCCCTTAGAGTTCAAAAAGATGCCAGGTAGGCCTAAAACTAGTAAAAAAAAATGATCATGATTAGCCCACGAAAAAGAAACCTAACAATTTAATAAATCTATCCAGGAAGGGCATAATAATGACATGTAAACTACGTCATCAACCAGACCATAACAAAAGATGCTGTCCTGTTGTAGGCAATTAGGTAATTTCATTCTATTTTATTTGTATTTATTATTATAAACAGTGTACTATCATGAAACCTCTTTTGTTAAAATGCCCTAACTCATCAATTCAACTTTATTATTTTGTCCATGACAGTAAGATTATCATGTGTTTAGATTTAAATATTAGAACATGGACCAAAGTGCATTAAATATTGTAGATTATATTGAAGTTGCATACGATCCAAGCAAATATGCTACTACTTCAGCTACTGTTTCTGGTGCTTTCACATCAACTTTTGCTTTTGTATCCAGATTTAGCTGCATATCTGCATCTACTCTAGCTAATATCAATGGTTTTCATCTATATAGACCCTAAATCCTATTTCAAATCTAGCTTCAACAAATCCACTTTCAATTTTGGTTTCAATAGAAGTTTCAAATCCAGTCAATGTCGTTGCTTTTGTTGCCATTGAAAATACAAAACTGAAGTCTAAAATGCCAACAAGATCTACTATAATATATTTTACAGATGAAGATGAGAGATTTTATAGGATAATTGGTGAAAAAATAAACCCCTTATCAAAGTCTAATTCTTCTATAACCACTGAGAATAAAGCAATTTCAGCAAATTGCATTAAAAGTTACAATGATAAACATACTGTTAGAGTTGCCACCAGAAGCAAAACAAAATCTTACAAGGTTACAGATTATATACAAACTTAAAAACAAAAAGAAAAATCTTAAATGTGAGTGATTCTTTACCAAATGTGTATATTTTTTATTTTATTTCTTAAAATATTACTTATTATAATTTGATAAATACTATTCAATAGCTTGGATTGAGAAGTGAAAGAGTGATAGTAGTTGGGACAAGCATAGGTAAGAGAAAGGTTGTTAAGGATGTAATTGGTACTTAAGAAAGTCAAATTCTTTCTTCTAAAAGAAATAAAGAAAAACAAAAAATCTGAGAAGTTGATATTTTGTTCTATTGATTGTTGCTGCTAGCTGTTGTTGTTAAGTATTTTGTTTCTTATTAATGTTGTAAGAACACTTTCTATTTAGTCTTCTGTTGGCTAAATGTTTTTTGTACTAAATGTTGTGTAAAAACACTTTTTGTTGATATTCATCATATTGCTTTGTTATTAGATTACCTCTATTATTTTCTTTAGATTACTTTCTAGTTGCATATTGTAAGTTTAATATATTACACTAAACCATATTTTCACAGCCAATAACATAAAGCAATAGAATTCATAGCTAAAAATATTAATCAATTGCCATTAATATAATAAGAGATTTAACAAACATTTACAGGCCATCATAACAATCTTAACCCACTGTTAAGTATATAAGTTAAGTTTTCAGAATTTTTTTGGACATTGAAAAAGATTACACAAAATACAAGTATAAAAAAGAATGAGATAAGCCAAATTATTTTTCAATTGCTTTCTTTACCATGTCCACCACTAGTAATTTTATTGCTTTTTTTAAAATTTAACTTCAAAAAAGTAACTTCTCTCCTCAATTGCATATTCTCTGTGATAATATCAACTTCACCAACATTTTTGTTCTACTTTAAAACTTCATATTTCAAACTTTGAACATGACTGTATAAAAATTTTTCTCTTTTTTTTAGCTCCAAAATAATCTTTTTTGTTCTTTCAAAAATTTTAAAATCATGTCATAAATGAAATCCATAAACAGTGCCCTACAATTACACTAAAAAAAATCAGCAAATAAATTTTAGTAAAAACATCAAAGAAATACCAGTAAATTTATCAACCCACAATCACACCAAAAAATATCAAGAAATAAATATTAGCAAAAACACTAACGAAATACCTACAAAAGTATAAAAAAAATACCAATAAATTTATCAGATAATGTGAGCATCCATAAAATCTTATACCAAAATTGTTATTTGTTCATGAAGTCCACCTAGCTACCTTCATATTGTAGTAATAGAAAATGAGTTCTCCTTCAAAGTCCCATTCTATTGGGTAACTAGTTGAAATTAACTTATGCGTGTTTATATCATAAGACATTTTTTTAAAAATCCTACAATTTTAATATTTTAAAAAATAATTTTAAAGAAAATTAGAGCATGAGAAAAACCTTAAATTTATATCAATATTGAATTTACACTGCTAGATAAACTGATATTTGAAAAAGACATTGTGTTTAGATGTTATTTCAACAAAAAAATTTCTCACTTTATAGTGAAAAATGAGAAAAAACGAAGAGAAAACCCTAAGCTGAAGCTAGCTTACATTATTACAAATAGAAAAGATAAAGAAAAGCACTAAAAAAAAAATAGAATAAGCTTATAAAAAATCAAAATCTTAGCTAGGCTGTCATTACACATGGATAAGTTAATTCCACATCATATTCCATGTTATGTTTATTTGTGATGGCTTTTACACATGGGCAATTTAACGAGTGTATCATGCACATCACTTTTACCATTGAAATAAATCTTACATTATTATAAATTGATAACGTTTTATCCTTATTTATATGAATTAAAACATTTGGTCCTAAATTGAGCAACCATCCAAACATTTGATCATGATTTAAGCATTTAGCCATTGAAATTCATAGTCTGTTTGTTTGAATTTTTAGGTTGTGGCATGTGTGAAATTATGGCTAAGGTAGTGATGAGTTAGGTTTGTGTGTTCTTCTTCTCTGGAGGTAGAAGAAGCCTTTGCCTTTTTATAGTTCAATTACTTGACAATGGTTTCCTAACCAAGTGTGATTAAGTCAGGCTCTTTTGAAACTTGTGGTGGGGTTATAGTTTATGGCATCTGCTTGAGAGCTTGTATTTGTTCTGTCAGGGCTTGAAATTATTTCATAGTCAGTCTTGCTTAGAGTTGAGCTAGGCAAACAGAATGCTGGCTAAAATGAGTTTCTGTTCCAGCCAGACGGTTGCCTTTCATTTTTTTAAGGTTTTTTTTTCTTGGTGGCATTATTTTATGGTCTGCTAATATGATATGTCCCTTGCTTACGAGCCAAACATTGGTGTCAAGCTCTGACTTGAGGGTATTCTTGTAAATGCAGAAGAAAATGATGATTAGAGGCAAAGGCAGAGGATTTTTTTATGTTTGTACTTTGATGCACAAGTCAATAAAGATCATATCAGCAAAAAAGTAAGAACGAGAAAAGAAATGAATGGGATAAACTAGCTCTATGATGCCTAAGTCTTCATATTTATAGATAGCTGAGGGGGAATATAAGGGTATAATTAGGATGAGGCCGAGTTGAAATGGCACTGATCATGTTAGGTCGACCTGACATATTAGGTCTGTACAAATGATAAAGATCTCCTAATTGTTTACTAAAGGTTTTGAGAGAGAAAAAGATTATTGTATCCTTTTAACCGTCAAATGCCCCTATACAAATAGTGTAGATTATTTTAACTATGGTTATTTTGAGTTAGGTTTGAAGTAGAAATGTTGGGGTCTCAAATGCTTGACATACACTTCTCTGATAAATCGTAGAAAGGATATAGCCTCAGCATGGATTATGTGTGATTGTCTTTGTGCTTGGACAAGTTAGCTTTTGCATTTACCTAACTCTATTTGTTAGATATTGAGCGTAAATCTTAAATTGATTGTTAGTTTCGTCAAAGTTCTTTGGATTGTGAAATAGTTATGATATGTATCATACAATAACTGACAATACTATGAAGTATTTGACTTTAGTTCATTGGATAGGACTAGGGGTTTAATCGATCGAGTTCGAGCCAGTGCAGTATTGAGCTCGAGCTTGAGCTCGATTCGAAATTTGAGGCTCGAACTCGATCAAGTTTTATTTTTTTAGCTCGAGCTCAATTAAAGATAGAAATCAAGCTACTCAAACTTGAGCATGAGTTCGAGATATTTTATAAATTAAAATAATAAGAATGTATTTAAATATAAAAACGTGATTAGACTCGCAAGCTACTCGAGCTGGATATAAAAATGCTCAAACTCGGCTTAATCGATAAGTCAAGTTATTCGAGCTCAAGCTCGACTCGATAATAATCAAGTCGAATTCGAGTTTTATTCGAATCGAACCTGAATAACTTGCAGGTACTAATATATCATTTACACTCATAGATGGGACAACAAACATGTTTAAAG
The DNA here is from genome assembly GCF_002303985.1 of Durio zibethinus. The sequence continues at coordinate 4,171,391 of NW_019167949.1, read as the reverse complement.
TATAGGCTTGGTGGTCAGAGTGGGGGAGATGAGCGGTTTATGCGATGGTCTTGGTCACCGGTAGGTTTGGTTAGGTTTTTGAAAGCCTAAGTTCATCCCATCATGCTTCAGGTTGGGATAAATGGGTCTTATTTTAAGATAAAAGTTACGCAGCGATATTAATTTTATTCAAATTTAAGATAAATTTGATTTTTTATTTTAATGGGATGAAGATTATTGGTAGTAAATTTTAAAGATAAAGATAAAAATAGATATATAGGTAGTATCTCTTGCTTTGTTGCCATTCAATAATAAAAGCAATTATAAACATTAAAGCATATTTGTACATATCTATTTTATTAATTTGAAAGAATTAAAATGAGTTGAGAATTTTGTAGCACAAATCAACAAATTCATAATCAAATTCTTTCAATACCTTTCAAATTTATAAGCTAGGTCTTTTAACTAATGGGTTGTGACAAAAGAAATTGTAAATTAAGGAGTATATTTATCAATAAATCATAAGAGTTTAAATAAAATGATAAAAAAATACTTACAAATCGATGAATTTTTTTTAGAAAAGCAAATCTAGATGAAAACTGAAGAACAAAAAAATGGGTAATTTTTTTTTTTAAGGTTTTCTTATGAAAACTTTGAAAGATCAACAACATTAAATAGATTGATAGAAAAATGATTAGATAAAGAAGAGGAAGAGATTTCATCATTTTTGGATTTAATGAATTAAACTTTTTAATTCCTTTTCATTCAATGAATGGATTAATTATGATAATGGGGTGAAGAAACCGATTATTACTAGAATTAAATATTTGCTGTTTTGAATATTCTCTTGGATAATTGTAGAGTTTTAATTTGCAAGTTGAAAGGTCAAACTGGTTTGTAGAGTTATACGGTTAAATAAATAGTAAGATTTGTATATATATTTAATAATATATATACCATATATATATTTATCTCGTACTCATATCATATATATTTTTATATATTTAATAAATTATTTTTTATGTAATAATATAAATTTTATTTTAGATTAATTATAACTAATATATTTGTATTTAAAATTATATATTTATAAAAAAAATTACATAAATATATAAGATAAAAATAAAAATAAAAAAAATAATTTTATTTTTTTAATTTTTAAAAAATTTATAAACATAAAAATTATTTATACTTATTAAATATTTACGAGAATAAAGATAAAAATAAATTTAAAATATCCATTAAATAAATATACATGTATATATATATATATATATCAATATAAAAAAAAACAAAAATAAAAATATAAAATACTCTACCATTCTATATCCTAGCCATTTACATTCCTATTTAGTCTCGGCAGCCCAAACTTATAGCAATCGTTGCTTAAACCTTTAATAAATTTTTTAAATAGGATCCTGAACTGGTAGTGCACATAATTATCTAGGGTTTCGTTAATCATTTTTTTGGATAAATGTTATTTTCAATCTATAATTTATGTGAAAACAAAATGCGCTAGCTTATAACACCTCCAAAAGTTCCGATGATAATTTTTTATATTTTGAATATTTAGAATTGAAAAATATTAAGCGGCACCAAATTTATAACCACTCAATGATTTAAATAAATGAAGAGCAATCAACTTAAAAAAAAAAATTAATCATCGATTTTAATATATTTAAGAGACGAGATTAAATCTTTTTTTTTTTTCATTTGTCTCTTTTATATTTGAGATTTACTGAAATAAATTATTTTAAAAATATAAATTTTTTTAATTTTATACTAATTAATATAATTTCATCATCTCTTAAATTTAAAATATAATTAAATTAAATTAATTCATTCAGCATTTCCTTACAAATCTCTAAACAACATTATTCTTTATATTAAAAAATAGCATGTTGAAATGGATTTAGTAAAATCTATTTATAGGTCGAGTTAGGTTGGATGCAGTCGTGATTGATCATCCCAAAGTTTTATTCAAAACTTAATTTGGAATATTGAGATCATAGGACTCGCAATATTTTAAAAATATACTAAGATTTTTAAAATATAAATTTTTATTATTTTTAAATATATTTTAAAATTAAAATTGAACAAAAAAAATAAATTTTATTAATAAAATAAATTTTGGGCAGCCTCCAAACTCCAATACTCAAGTTTAGGATTCAACTTGAGTCAAATTAAATTCATGAGTAGACGGATAACTTGATTCCTGAATAGGTCTATATTTATTTATTTTATCTATTTAATGTTATCGGTAGTTGTATTAAAAAATATTTTCAACATAAATTAATATTAAAATTAAAAGTTTTACTTTTCAAATAAAAAATGAAAATATTTATTTTTTATAATTTTCCAAACATATAAAAATATTACTAGTCTTCTATTTTGAGATTAAATATAGCCTTTTAATTTCTCCCAATAATATATGTACTTTTTTTATAAAAAATAGAACTCCTAATTGGAGACCATTGGCTACTAATTACACCATAATTCTGCCTTTGGCATGTTTTCCTGGTCCGTCTTTTATGAGTACTACAAGTACGATTAGGAGAGAGAGTTTTCCCTTTTTATATAAATATCACTTGCATGAGGCTGTTCCTTCCAGCTTATTCGTTTCTCTTTTCAGAAATTGGAATGGCTACCTCGCTTCCTTCCCAACTTCCCGTCCTCATTACCTTCCTCTTTCTTCTTCTTCTTTCACCTTCATGCTTTGCCGGTATTCTCCGGACTTGCCAGTTTGATGCCATCTATCAGCTCGGGGATTCCATTTCGGACACTGGAAATTTGATCCGAGAGGACCCTTTATCTCCGTTTGCTAGACCTCCCTACAGTGAAACCTTCTTCGGGAATGCAACAGGGAGATGCTCCAATGGCTTACTAATGATCGATTATCTAGGTAATTTCTTTTTTTTTTTTTTCCTTCTTCTTTTCGGCTCTGATTTGATATAAAACACTACATCCATCGTAATTGGTTTCTACATATGACATAAAAATTATAAACGTTTTGAAATAAGGTAAAGAATCAACAACGTGATCAACTGACAATGTTATTTAGAAAAGTAGATTTCCAGCTCAATGTGATTCTTCCCTTTTTTTAACTTTATTTGATTCTTCACTATGTTACTTTGTGAGGGGCACTGTCACATACAAACGTTACTTTCATGAAATTCAATTGCTCTTTACGTAGTTCCAGTTTTGCCAGTCTTTAGTTAGTGGAATGTGAAAAGAACATACTTCTATTTCTTGGTTGATCAGCTACTTGAGTAGCATAATTAAAAGCGTTTAACTTTCAAAAAAGTGACCCAAAAGGTTATGATATTTGCTTAATTTCCAGGACAATCACCTTAATAATTATGGTTGTCTATATGTCTCTAGCTATCTTTTTGCTAAAGATTGGAGCTCGAATGGAGGGCTCCCACCATACCGAAAAATGCGTTTTATGGTTGGACCCTAATCGACTCTCAAATTGACTGTAAAACTAGGATTTGTTGTTTATGTAATAAACGTAATTGCCTAGTATTTTGACAGCTCTATCTTCTGGAATCCGCTTCCTTGAGCCCTACCTAAACACGGATGCACTATTTACTCGTGGTCGTGGGGTGAATTTCGCGGTTGCTGGCTCTACTGCTTTGCCTGTGGAAATTCTAGCTGAGAATAAAGTTCTAGCTCCTGTTACTAACACTTCTCTTAGTAGGCAGCTTGACTGGATGTTTACCTATTTCAATGGTATATGCCACGATGATGAAGGTTAGCACCACTTTCACAATAATATGCAAATAATTGTCCTGATAAAAATATACATGTTTGGAACTAGTTGATTATTAATACTAACAATGATGCATTATACTTTTGTTCGATAGATTGTTTCAAGAAACTTAAAACAGCTCTTTTCATGGTTGGGGAGATCGGAGGGAATGATTATAATTATGCCTTGTTTCAAGGCAAATCTTTCGGGGAAGTTAGATCCATGACACCTATGGTTATTCAAGCCATAAAAGATGCTGTGACAGTAATTTTTTTTTTTTTGGAAAAGACAATGATCATCTATATATCTTTTCTCTCATCAACTTGTCTAATTATTTCAATACCAATCACACTTTCTTTTTGTCATAGAGAGTCGTTGGTTATGGCGCTACACGAGTGGTTGTCCCCGGAAATTTTCCTGTAGGTTGTTTGCCAATCTACCTCACAGGATTCCAATCCAATGATTCCAATGCTTATGACAAATATCATTGTCTCAAGGGCTTGAACAATCTGGCAATCCATCATAATAACCTTCTCAAACAAGCCATTGAAGAGTTGAGAAAAGAACTCAATGTGATCATTGTTTATGGTGACTACTACAATGCTTACCTGAAGCTTTTGAGCAGAGTTAAATTACTTGGTAGGTTTTTTTCAACCATTAATTAAATACATGAGAATTGATTCTACTAGAATTATCCTGATTTAGTAACGTATACTTCTGTTCTAATTGAGAACAGGTTTTGACACCAAATCAACACAAAAAGCATGCTGTGGGATTGGAGGTGATTACAACTTCAAACTTGACACAATGTGTGGAGCCCCTGGTGTGCAAGTATGTCCAAATCCTGATCAATATATAAGCTGGGATGGAGTTAATTTGACACAGAGAGCTTACAAGTTTATGACAGGATGGCTCATTCGTCACATCTATTCGAAACTTCAATGTGGAGCTTGAGTTAGCTTCTTTTGTTTTAGTATTAGTTAATATGTATGGTACATATTCAACCCAATTTCCAAATTTCTCAAGTGAGCTAAGATACCCAGAAGTCATATTGTCATTGCTTTTCCTTTCCTTTTTTTATTTAAAACATTTATAGAATTCAATATAATTAATAGTAATAGGACAAATCGTGTTGGATTGAACCATAAAAGTGATCATCAATTTTCTTTTTATTCTCAGACACTTAATTGATATATAAAAAAAAAAAGGAAACCCAAATTAGTTACAAATCTTAAAATTTAGTACGTAAAAAAAATGAATAAAATAAATTTAACTTAACAAAGTAATAAATGGATAAAAATAATTAGTTACAAAAATTTTTAGTTGAAAATGATTATTAGAGTTTTATTTATTATAATACTTATTTTATTAAAATAAGTTATAATTATAAAAATATATATTTATAAAAATAATTTTTAAGACAGAATATTATATGGTTCACATGTAAATTACACACTAAATAATTAAAATCATGTATAAGGCCTAAGTTTAGTCCATCAACCTTCAGGTTTTAGATTTATGCGCCTCACTCGAGCGCACACATGCAAAAAATGAGACTATAAGTCCCAACTTCACATTGTTCTGGGTTCAAACCCAGCTCATAAATGAAACAAAATCTTCTGCTACCATTGAATTTCTTGTATAATTTTTTTTAATAATATGGTCATAACTATCTCTAAGTTTTGTTTAGATCTAATTTTCACCTTTACATTCCTATAAGTGCATTCTCACATATCTACGTGATGTGTTAGGGGTATTTTTTTTATCTAAAAGATAAACTTATGGTATTTTTTATATTTAAATTAATCTGATATATATAATATCACGTTAATTAGATTATTTCACTGTCTTATCTCTCAAATTCTTCACTTTTTGTTTATAAATAGAACCACCTAGATATTATCTATCTCATTTAATTTTTTTTATATTTTTTTATTTTATTCTCTTTTCGACTTCTGACTTGAACGTCGGATTACAAGGCAGTAAATACTCATTTCTTTTACTAATAACTACTCTCTTTTTTTTTTTTGTAATTTTACGATTTTAGCTCGAAACTAGATACAAACATGATGCATTCAAAATTTTATTCTTTGAGTGATTTTTTATATAGTTTAGCTTATCTATTTATATACACTAAGTGTTTAAACAAAACAAAATAAATTCTGTAACCTTGATAAACTCTAATGCAAATTTTTTTAATGATGAATTTTTTTAATTGATCAGCAAATTTTCCAAAATTTTCAACTGAGATGAATGCCCTGAAAAGTTAGGTGAATTGAGCAGGGCTTGATTTGCCTATATTTCATTTTGTTAAACTTTTTCCTTTTGATTTGTTTTTACAATTACTAGTCGTAATAAAAAGAAGAGCGCCAACTTTACTAGTGAACTGTAATTTCTATGTCGTTATTCATTTACAACTGATAAAACAGTATAGGAAACCGAAATTATTAATCCATCCATATAATACAACGGAGGCTTTTTCCTTCAAGCAGTAATTCAAAAGCTTTGTTAATATCCTTGAAACTCACTTCATGCGATATGAATCCATCTAGATTAAGCTCCTGTGAAATAGAAAGAAAATTAACAGCAATTTGTCAACTTATTTATAAACACAGCAAGAAATTTAGAGGCTAAAGCATGAATTTTAACCTTGTGTAGATATTTTTCAGCGAGGAGGGGAACGTCAGATTTGGGTTTAAATCCTCCAAAGAAAGAGCCAGTAACACTTCTGCCTCTTAAAAGAAAATATGTGTTCAGAGCTAATGGTGTGCCATGCATCTCCACTCCCAATATCACTGTCTTGCCCCAGCCCTTATTTTCACCAAACCAACCAAGAAAATTAGCTCTTTGAAGAGAAAAGAATATTTAACAGGGTTGACTTTAACGTTAAGATTTACCAGTACCTGTCTGTTACTATTGAAAGCATCTTCCATCACTGAAGCCAATCCAATGCACTCAAAGCAATAGTCAGCTCCCCCATCCGTTATTTCCTTGATCACCTGGACATTTATAACAATTCAGGTTTTCTTGTAAACAACTTTTTTTAATTGAATTTAAGTGTTTGGTAATTGGAAACCATCAGGATTTGGTTGTTGAATAAAAGGAATTCTTGTTCAAGTGTTTGGTATGATACATAGTACTAATAGTTTGGCCACTAACCTCGCTGACATTTTTCTCTCCACAGGTTGAGGGGTTGATAAAATCAGTGACTCCAAATTTTTTCCCTGTGACAGAAAAGAGACACTTTCAACAGAAAATGTTGATGCATTTATACTACTTTTGGAACATCATTAAGAAGAATTGTATGATCGATAGATAGCTCTGCTTACCTATCTCAAATTTTTCCGGATTCAAATCTACACCTATGATCTTCGAAGCTCCGCGTAATCTTGCTCCCTCTGCAACCTGATTTGAAAAAAATTTCTGAGTGATTTAGTGTTGCACATTGACATAAATCAAAGAAATACATTGTCCTGGAGGCATTTTCTCGAGGAAATTTGCTAGCATAGAAATAAGCAGATCATGGTTTGGGCAAGGATTGAACAGGAAGGGTGGCACGCAGCCTATAGTCTAATTGGATTTGTACGAGTACCGCAAGTCCAACAGTTCCTAGCCCAAAAATGGCGACTGTGGAGCCCTCTTCAATATCTGCCACCTTCCATGCTGCTCCTATCCCTGCAAACCACATTATTAAACGAGAAAAAGAAATCAGACGTTTGCGCCAATGTCAGTCAGTATTAATTACTGTTCTTGAAGATGAAGAGACCCAAACAACGATTATAAGTCTTTTTTGGCAGACATTTGTCCTTTTTCATTCTACTTGTGAAGGGATTGGACTATCATTGGCCACTGGCCACCTATATCAACCCGGTGGATCTCTTTGTCGAAAAGAAAAGAAAAAATAGGGGCTAGCTCTTTAGTCTTTTCCTTCTTCACTCTAGAGAGAGAAAAAAAATTTCATATTTGAGTTTGGTATATTGAAATTTGACAGGTTGCGTCTAATATAGGGCAGGCACTAAGAGGAAAAGGGCCAGAAAATTCAGTATTGAAGTAGCATTCAGAATTCTAATGATCAAGGTCGTTGAAATTATTTATTTTTCAATGAAAACAGAAACTTTTACTGAACGTTAAATTGATAGATATACGGGCATACCAATATACAAATAATACAATACAATCCTGACGCCCTTAATTAAACAAAGAAGCCTTATTATTGTTTGTTTTCATATCATTGACTTTTTTTGCCCGTGTTAACTTACCAGTTGATACTCCACAGCTAAGCAGGCAGGCTTTATCAACTGCAATTTTCGATGAGATCTTGACAACATGAGCCACATCCACCACTGTATACTCAGAGAAGCTGGACACAGACAAGAAATGGTGCAAAACCTCCCCATTCATCCCCTTGAATCTACTTGTCGCATCCCTTGGCATGTCAGGGTTCAATCTATTACCAAATACTGAGCAACCATTGCCCTTTTGGGACTTGCAGTCCCTGCATTCTCTGCAATTTGGATGAAACACTGGCAGCACCAAATCTCCTTCCTGCACTTCTTCCACATGCTCCCCTACACTCTCAACAACACTTGAACGCCACCAAAAAAAAGGAGAATTACAATCACATCCTTAATATTAAAAAAAATGGCAATGATTTAACTCAGACAAGAGCAGGTAGGATGTGGTTGAATTACCCGACAGCTTCATGCCCAAAAATTGTGGGAAAAATCGCAAATGGTCCCTAGAGGAAAACAATGTATTAATCTTTTTTTGTCTAACATACAGAGAAAAGTGAAAGATTTAGAATGAAAAATAGAGTGGAATTACATTGGACTTTTTCCAGAAGGTGATATCGGAATGGCAAAGAGAAGTGCAGAGAATCTTGATCCGGACCTCCCAAGCTTTAGGTGGCTCAACTTGAATTTCCTCTATAACGAGTGGTTCTCCTGGATTTCTGCTGACAGCAGCTGTTCATATCATGAAAGCATGAAAAATATGAGACAAGGCAAAGAAAAAACAGAGAATCCAGTGATAAAAGACCAATAAACGAAAGAATCTAAAATGATGACCATTATTTAAAGAAGAATAGCAAAAGAACCTTTGCATCTTATAGCTTTCCCAGCAGTCACCAACCTGTTTTGGTTTTGTTGCATATCTTCTTTTTTGAACTATGATCAAGAGAGAGGGGGGAGTTTTCTTGGCTTATTTATCTGCTCTTCTGATCCTTTGCTTCAATTTTTTGGGGTTAGTGCTTAAATATTAATAGTAATAGTACATGAGAAACTAACCATTTTTGGTGGTTAAAATTTTGTTCCATTTCTTCTGCAAATTCCACTGAGAAATGAGAAAACTTTTGACAAATAATAATAATTGATAGGTTCTCTGTTGGTCCATCCTTGTCTGATTCCTACTTTTGACATCCACCAACTATCCACTTGAAGGGTCAAACAACAATAAATGTACTAAAATTATTGCTCCAGATTTTTTCCTTGTTCTCATATAGCTGATAGCGGTGATGCTTATACATATTTCTATAATAGGCATGATTTCAATGGCACATGACTCAACTGTTCACGAGAGCTGGTGCTAGGCGTGGAAAAAGTCTTGCCTTGTCGTCAGCTACATCTGAAACATTGCAAGTGGAGCACCAAATCTCTTACATGGAAAGAGAAGCTCATGATGCACTGACTCTCGGCATTTTGAGCAAATCACAGGCTTTAATTACCAATAACTTGTCGAATATAAATTATAAACAAGACTTTACAACTCCCCTTCTAAAACGTCTTCTTTGATGTAAACTTTCCCAAAGAAAAATATAATTGGAAGAAGCTGACCGGGGTGAAGATGTTATATTTCCTATGAATTTGGTTGGGAAGCCAAGCTGCACCAATCATCTTCCGAAGAATCTGAAAATATACAAATCAGTCTAACTATATAAACAATTTCTTACTTTCTTCATGTACAAATAAAACTAATATCTTCAAATTTGAAAGATGATGTCCTTAAATCACATTCATTGACATTTGTTAGTAAAAGCAGGTTGTCTATCTTTTTCATACCTTAGGAGCAGTGGCAAAGCTCTTGATTGATTAACTGATACAAGTGAACTAAGAAGCATATTATTTATAATTTTTTTATTATAATATTATAATTATTAAATTATAACAAAAATTATGTTCAAATTTATCATTTATAAATATAAATTATATATAAAATTTTGATAAATCTCACAAATTTTAAATTATAATTAATTAATCATGTTACAATTGTTTCAAGTGGAATATTCCCAATGAACTATGCTCAGATGCTTCATAAAACCGCACTGACAAACCCAAGTGAACCAAAAAAGGGCGGAAATTGCGTTGGGTGGAAGAGGATCCAAAAAGGGAGGGCTTGCTCAATTATTAAAATTATATACATTGGTCGACTGAACTTGGGATTTATTGATATGATATTAAAGATGACATTTGAAGATTGTAGATTCAATAAAATTTATTGGTATAATATTTTTTTAATTAAATAAATATAAGATAAATATAAGGATAAAATATTTAAAGGGAGATTAAAAATTAAAATAAATTATTGTTAATTAATATAGAATTACATATCCAAAATAACTAATATTATTTATTTTATATGAATACGAAATGCATATGCGGATTTACATGCATCCACATTTACTCAAGTGAGATCCACACGTAAAAGTTTTGTATAAATATTTTTTTTTTCTAATTTCATTTTTGTTTAGAAAGAAAGAAAGAAAGTAGTAAAAAAACAAAAAGTTAACGATTAAGTTACAAAATAACAGAGAATGATACATAACATCATATCTTTACGTTAGCAGCAAAGCAGTGGGATTTTTCTTAATCTTGAGTCTTAATCATTGTAAAAAATATATCCATTAAATATTTTAATAAATCATCATTTTGGACTAATTCAACATCTTCCAACCAACAAAAAAAATGCAAAAATCATGTATATAAGATATAAAAAAGAAAAACAAATATGTCAAAACATGTGAAGAAATGGTCTTAAATTAGGATAATCATATGATATGTTGACATTTGAACAGTTCATCAATCTGTTTTGTTGCTTTGTTTTTCAAACATTGATATAAATTTCGTTAACATGGGATTTTCGTATATTATTTTTATCATAAATGGTTTTTGGAGATCTCAACTCAATTCTCACCCTACATAAAATAATAATTATTGTAACTTGTAAGATTTAAGAAGTGTGACGAGTAGGGGTGTAATCGAGTCAATACAGTGAGAAGTTCGAACTCGAAGTCGACTCCCAACTCGTGACTTGATACTCGATTCGAATTCGATCGAGTTTTATTTTCTTAGCTCGAGTTCGATTCGTGATCGAATTCGAGTTATTTGAACTCGTTCGATTAAGCTCGAAATATGTAAAAATAAGTTCGATTCTTATACTTCGACAAGAACTTAATTATTTGTACTCGAGTTCGAGCTGAATTCAATATATTTTATTAATTAAAATAATAAAAAAATTTAAATATAAAATTCGATTAGTTTACCGATTATTTACGAATTACTCGAGCTAAGTATAAGAATACTCGAACTCGACTCGATCGATGAGTTCAGCTACTTGAGCTCGAACTCGACTCGATAATAATCGAACCGAATTTGAGTTTTATTCAAATCAAACCTGAATAGCTTATAAATATTAATGTATCATTTTACAAATCTAATGATGCGTGGCTTGAGTGCTTACACTTTTCTTTTCACACTTCCTCTGTCGTTTAGGAGCCCACATGGCCCAACAGTGGCCGGTGAAGAGATTAGTCTAGCTTCATCCCTTCTAAGTAAGTAGAAAAAATATATCATCCGGTGTCCATGAAAATTTTAAATATAATTATTAATATTTTTAAATTTTAGTTATAAAATATAAATAAATAAAATTTCATTAATAAATAGTTTATTAATAAAATTGTATATCCTTTAATACTATGAAAAATAAGTAAGTTATTATAAAATATAAATAAGTTAAAGAGTTGACATATTGCTCTTTAAAGCATAATTAAAAAATAAAAATTAATATGATAAAACACACATAATAAACTTTAAATATTTGTAAAATTTATAAAATTTATTATATATCAATAATAATACAAATACATATATCTATAGATAAAATAGAAAACGACTGTTCAACATTGAAGAGAAATGGACTAACGAGTGACAAGTTAAAAAATTGGTTAGAAATGATAATGCAGCATATATTTATTATTTTTTAGATATTTGTATACAAATTTATTTAATTTTTATATTATTCAAATTCGTTCAATTATTCATTTAAATTTAATATTATTATCAAAATTAGTATCCAATTAAATAAATATTATCCGTTAAATATTTAAATCTATTAAATATTTATTTGCTTAAATTTTTAGTCAAAATATAAATAAACTAGCTTTTTTAAACTCGTACAACGCATGAGATTTTTTATAATTTTAAATTTATTTTTTAATTATTGATCTAATTTATAATTATATATTTATAAATGTTAAGTTACAATTAAATAATAATTTATATATAATATATTATAAATGATACTATTCATCTAAAATAAGTCTAATTTATCAATTTTCAAGAATTATAAAAATCCTTTATTTTTCATAAAAAATATATTTTTAATTTTATTTGCTAAATACTAAAAATTTTGCTACAGCTTTTTTCTTGTTTGATAAAAAATCAAAAATCAATATTTAAATAGTTAAAATTAATAATTATTTTTATCATAATGTTGATTAGGTGTATATATATATATATTTGATTGAACAATAAATCACAATTATTAATTTGATCATAACCATTTTTTTTATTAGTTTTTATTTTTTACACGTAGTTATTACACAAATATATTAGGCTAATAATTATTTTATATATGTCAACAAAATAAAGTTATTTTTTAGATAAAATGAAAACAATGATTCTTTATGTTATATTTAAAAACTTTTTTTCAATATTTTTTTATTTTTAATCATTTTTAATATAATTGATAGTATTTTTTGTGGGTTAGATATGATAGGGATCATCATTCTTCTCATACCATCCATTCTAGACAAATAAATTCAATAATAAAAGGTATAGCAAAAGGAAATAGAGAATATAAATTTACATATTAATTTGTCAAGATTAAAGATATACAATAATAAGAGCAAATATGTTAATAAATTAATAGAGAATAAAAACATTGAAGGAATGTATAAAACAAAAATATATATAATACAAAAAGTTAATTATAATCAATCTAAGCAAAATTTTAAAAAAAAGTTATAGACTGAGGAAAAACAAATAAATTAACCAAATATATAATATAAAAATATTTGAATTAAAATATTAAAAACATTATATTTGTTTTCAAAGTAAAAAAATATTTTTATCTAACTTTTTTTCAACACTTCAAATGTCTCATATTTTTATATAAAGATGTAAGCTCTTATTACTTTAAAAATACATGCTTTATAATCAATAATTTATTAACTTATCTAAAATTATTAAATTTAAATAATCTATTAAATAATTTTCAATCTTTTATAGATTTTGATTTTAATTTAAATAATTATCTAAAAATATTAAATTTAAATATTTTATTAAATAAAATTATTTGACAAAAAATAATATTTTATTAAGTATATATATTTTGAATTGCCATTAAATTAAAAAAAGATAAATTATGATTCAATATATTTGAATTCAAATTTTATGTAAAAATTTAAATCTCAAATAGATTTTGATTTCAATTTAAAAAATTATCCAAAATATTCAATTTAAATAATTTATTAAAAAAATTTATTTGATAAATAAAATAATATAAATATTATCAATGTGTCATTAAAAGAGATTATTCACCTAGGCATTCACATAAGTAATTTTTATCATATAATCTTGTATATTGTAATATAATATATATTAGATAATAATTAAATTTAAAATTTAAGTTTTATTTTTAATTAATAACAAATAAAAATTATTTGTTAAATTTTGAACCTTTACATAAGTATAAAATTTTATATATTTTGTACATATAAACAGATAATTGATTCTGATATCTAATATTATCCAATATAAAGTTTCAATGATCAAATATCGGATAAATAAAAAATACTATCAATAATCTATTTGAATTCATCACAAAAAATAAATTTACTATCTAATAAATCTAATATAATCAAATCCGATAATACCAAATATTCATTTATTTCCTATATATTGACATCCTTACAACTAGTCAAAGACTTCAAGCAAGGATAAGAGTACATGACATGTAAATTTTATACTACTGATTTTATTAAAAGAATTTTAGGTTTAATCTTCTCAGTCTTTATGGTGCTAGGCCCACATCACTCGTCCAACAAGCGCCCACATCACTTGTCCAACAACTAGATAGAACGTTTTGTTGCTATCTGGCTGAGAAGTCAAGGCATTCAATTTGATAATAACATGATTAAGCCGTTAATTATTATTCTAATAGTAGGCATTAACTCGGTTTAATAGTTTTAGTTTTTTTTTTTTTTTACTTTTTTTTTTCAAAAGCTTCACGTATTAGAAAACGATAAAAAAAAAATAAATTCCAATAAGTTTAATTACCAATCTTTCTAAGTGGAAACTCTAGGGAATTTTCTTACTAATCAGTCTTTTTTTTTTTCTTTTAAGTAACAGAATCATGGAGGGAATTTTCCTCCCTCACTGGTAAAATATTTTTGACAATTTGTAGACTATTCTTATTCTTACATTATTAACATTTTTTTTAGTTTGGAGGTGAAAAAGCTTTTTATTGCATTTTTATTAGTTCATCATTAAAATATTATTAAAATAATATTATTTTATATATGTTAATTTTTTAATATATTATAATTTTATATTCTAATTGAATTTATTCATTTATAATCAATTAATTTTAGATTAAATGTTTAACGTAATATTAAAGTCCAAATTCTGTTATCTGATTTTTGACTTAATATCTCTCGTGAGTTTATCATATGATGTGGTGCTATCCATATTTGTTAAATTTGAGATTTATTGTGATATTATATTTAAGTTGAGTCATTTCATTTATAATCAATTAGATTTAAATAGCACTATAGTATTCAACAATATATTTTGATTAATATTTAAACATTTGATTACTGAAATTTTAATTTAAAAGAGTAAAGTATGATTTTTTTTTTTTTTGGAATAAAAAACAAAAGTTTGCGGTATTGTAAAATTCAGTTTGCATCCGAATTTGAAAAGTAAATCGGGTAGCATTTCTTACGAAAGAAGCTTAGTGAAAAATGCCCTTGAAGCTTTTGAAGAAAGGCTGCTTAGTGCTTTGCTTACTCCCCCGGGACTTGAAACAGCAGCCTGCATCCTTTAATAATCAACACAAATTAATGTAAAACAGAGAAAATGTTACCTGAGTATGGACTTATGCCCTGCCTTTGCATCTCAAAAGTGTCCCGCATGATAATTGTTTCACAGATACTTGTCTCCCTTTTTTGTCAGGTTGCTAGCCATATGAAATAAGCGATGCTAACGGGCAAAGGGACTTCTGGTTGAGATTTTAGTGGCTTCCCTTTTTTTTTTTTTGACTGAAATAGTTACTTCCCCTCTTTGAACTTACAGGATTCTTCCAAGTACCATCCATGCAAAAGTTCAATCAAATTCATTGATTCAAATTTACCAATACCATTCAAGTTTGGTCATTTTCTCCTTGAACTGTTCCAAAACTAGCTAGGTTTTTTAGGACGAGTTCTGAGTTCAGCACAACCATTCAAAAATTTTCTCATCTCTTCAAAGAGGAGCTCCCAAACACAAATTTTAAGGCTGGCCTGGTTACTTTGAATCAGGGAAAAGAGGTAAAGAAAATATCACAGAATAATGAGAAAGATTGAGCTGGTGTGGAGTGCGGGGCCGAGAAAAAAATGGGAGAATGGGAGGGTGAGGACAGAGGACGTAAAAAAAAAAAAAAACCTTTTTGCAGCCTTGTTTTTGTGTCTGAAGAAGAATAGGTACGACAGGGAACAAGGGCCACCTTGGATTGAAAATTTGCTGTCCGTTTCACATTCTCTCAACGGAACTTTGACCAGATTCCAAAGTTCCAACAGCAAAAAAGAGGAGCAATTACTTTCCTGGTGGAAAAAACCATAACCCATTAATCACACAATTAAAGAGCTTTCCAAAACCCAATAAAATTCAATTACTGCTTTCTTTTATGCCTCCAAGTTAAGTAAGCATATTTTTTCGTTAGTGTAGTAAATTAGTTGTCAAAAAACAAACGTTTGCGTTAATCAGGTCACATCAGAACCGTTACCAAAGCGCAACAGAGGCGCTGATGGGAGAACTTCCCCAAAGATTTACAAGGAAATGACACTGAAAGTAGTTTATACTGCCATTTTGACTGCGTGCATGGGTTTAAAAATTCAGCCTCCAGGAACACGACGATGAACAGTATTGTCGACGCCTGCCATCACAATCTACTCAAACAGTAACCCAGCTAAGAAGCTAAGTATAGATAGGGGTATGTGTGGCTTCTTTTACGGTTCATGCCCTTTTTTTTTTTCTCCTCTCTTTTTAAAGCCTCGAAAAAACTGGAAGGGAAGAGAGATTAGACAGCTCCACAAAGGCAAAGACCAAGGAGACACAGACAGATTCGTTCTTTTGCAACCTTATTTTAGTCATCTTTTGGTCTGAAAAATAATGTTCAACTACCATTAAAGAAAACCCATCTCCATCTCTTTCACTTTCTGTGGCTTTGTCCTACTCGCCTAATCCCCTTAAGTCTGCCAGTAAGAGGAAGATTTGCCCACCATAAAAACCCAAAGCAATAGCTGCTGTACCACTAAGATTTAGTTTTTGGCTTACATAAACGAATAGATTATTTACATATCTAGAGATAGCTAGAGAAAAGGATTAGTAGTGGGAGGAGGTTCGGGTCCTTTTTTTTGGTTAAAAATGGATAAAAGCTGTCACTCTTCTGGTGACTCTAGCACCAACACGACCAGTAGCTCCAACGCCAACAGCATTAACAATCGAGATCATTACCTTAAACACCTCAACAAGCTTTCGCACAGGATTTCCAAACCCTCCTCCACCCCTAACACCAACGCCCTTCCTTTCATAAAAAAACCTTCCTTTGATCATACCCAGAACCTTACCCAGGCGCTGCCACCTCAGCCATCTAAACCCTCCCAGCCTTGGCCTCAGCATCAGCCTCAGAATTCTAACCAAAGCAATCTACAGGCTCAACAACACCAGCCACCCGTTTACAACATCAACAGAAACGACTTCAGGGATGTCGTACAGAAGCTAACCGGTTCACCCGCACACGAACGGTTCTCTACTCCTCCACCAATCCACCAACCCCGACCACAAAGCTCTCGACTTCAGAGGATCAGACCTCCTCCATTGGCGCACGTTAGCAACCGACCTCCCATGATTAATTGTGCCGTCCCTAATATGAACCCTCCCGGTCGCACTCAACCTAACCCTCCTATCGGTGGTGCCACTGGTAATAGCTTCATTCAAAGGGCACCTGCTGCGGCACCTCTTTCGCCACTCCCGCCATTTCCAGTTGTAGACGCTGCTGCAGAATCGCCGATCTCCGCCTATATGCGATACATCCAAAACTCCATGTCCACCACTGTTGACTCCAATCCAAAGCAATTCTCAGGATTTTCACCATTGGCCCCACTCGTTTCATCCCGTTGGAACAACTTAGCCGCCCCACAACAGCAACCACTGCCGCTACCGCCTTCGCAACAACAGCCACAGCAACAACAACAACAACATCAACTGCCACAGGTATCATCAACGGGGATGATCCAGTCGCACTTACCGTCATCACCACTATCATTCGGGTGCCTGAATTCTCCACAGTCACCGTACGCTTTACTGTCCCCAAGTTTTCTATTTTCTCCAAATTCGGGTCAATTAGGATTCCCGCTTTCACCAACGGTGCCCGTTCCGAGCCCAAAATGGCGAGGTCTTTGATAAGTTTTAATTTCGGGGAAGCCTTCAAAATGGGAAAATATCTGGTGTTAGGGTTTTTATAAATGGTTACGGTTGGTGGAGAATTTTATTCAATTACCAGTGGTTGGATAAAGAAAAAAGTGTCTCACCCTGGTCTGTTAGAATTTAGAAGCTTGTTTCTTTTTTCATTTTTCCTTTTTGTTATGTAAAAACAGAAACTTTAAATTATGTTCTTTTGTTTTTGTTGAAAATTGGGTTGAGAAAAATTTTAAATAGCCAGTTATTTATTAGACATTAGTAGTATTATTAGTATCTTGTGTTTATGACTTTATGTTTTATCTGCTAATCTTAGTTTAGCCATTTATGGGTATGAAATATTCAGTTTTCTGGACAATAATTGGATAAGCTGTTGTTTCTGTTGCTGATTATCAGACATGAATTTATCATAGATTTTAAGTAGGTTGATCAGTTTTTCTTATGAATTGTAAGGGCTCATGATCCCAGTATTTCAAATCCTGAGTGGTTTATTGGATCACTAGGATTTATAACATCTACCTTGTGTTGGTACTGCTTTCTAAGAAAAGAAACATGTTTCCTAACTAATTAGATCTGTAGCAGGAGTTTGATGTTGTAACCAAAGTTTGCAATGTCTGCCAGCCTCCTTAGAATTCTGCTGAATAGATGTCTAATAGCTAAAGAAATTATACCGTGTAGGAGCTAGCTTTAGATTTAAAGCATTTCCTGCTTTTTTGACCAGATTGTCCAACTACTCCTGTAGTGGGGGACAGTTGACTTGACCTCTTCTACAATAGATAGGGGTCAAAATCATCCATGGGAGAGGAATTAATACAAGTTTTGTTGGTTTAATCTGCTTGCCTCGAGTCGTAAGAATCTTCAAAAGAAGTTTGAGCATTTTCCTTATTCAAAGTTGCTAGTGACTTTTTGGCATGGTAACCAGGAAGTAATTATCAGTCGTTGTACTTGTAGTTTTCTCTGCCCTAAAGTTTGACTAAATAATTTGCTCACTTGGCTTTTGCATGGGTTTACATATATAATGCTTCACATCTATCCATCCATCCACAGGTTAGTGATGCAGGTTTTCTACCCCAACTTCGGTATCACGCATTTAATTTGGACTCATTTATCAAAGTGGAAGGAAACAGAACCTGCTGAACTTTGACTATGTCTGTCAATATATATATATATATTGACTTTGTTTGTGAACGAGAGTGGATTTGGACCAATTGGTGCTTCTTACCGTAGTGTTGATAACAATATCCGAATTTGGTCGGATTTTAATTCGACTCAATTCTATAGAATTAGTTTTTTTTTTTTTTAAATTAAATTTTGAATCAAGTTGGATTAAAATTTTTTGAAATAAAATTTGGATCAAGTTTTAGATAAACTTGTTTTGATTTGATTTGATATATATATATATATAATATTTTAATTTTTTATTTAATTATATATATTATATTAATAAAATTATTATATAATATTTTAATTTAAAATATTAATTTAATAAAATATTATATTTATATATAATTAAGATATAATTAATATTATAAATAATATATTATAATTATTATATTAAATTAAAATTATTAAATTAATTTTAAATGAATTCGATTATGATTTTATACATATTGGATTGAATTGAATATCAAAAAATAATATTTATTTTATAAAATGGAATCGACTCTGGCTATCACTATTCCTACCAGGCTGAGGACTTTTCTTCGAGTTGAGGCTGCTCTGAGGCTAAGCCTTCTTTACTGTGGGTTCTGTGCTGACCTTCAAAAAGTGGTTTTGGTCTTGGATATGGTTTTTAACAATTCTCTTTCAGGGAGTGGTGAATTTTGAGGCCAGCAAGAACTTAGTATTAACTAATTCTTGCTTTAATTCATTTCTTTGACAAGCTTAGTGGTTCTTTAGCATATGAACAGTGACTTCATTTACTGCTATAATTCATAAAGTAATACATTTGAATAGTTTCAAAGGGTAGAACCCTAGAAGGAAGTTCGTGCTGCAACGATTTCAAAGGGTAAAAAGAATGATGCTTTTCATGTGCCAGCCAAAACATTTTTACGAAGGAAATGAAAAACAGTCGTTCGTGGAGTTTTGGTTCGGATGGCCGAAGTAGATCCTTCGGATGTAGAGAATTTTTAAAGGTTTGTTTGAAGGTAGCTGAACTTTCTAGCCTATAAATAAAAAAAAAAGTCAGCCCAAAATAGAGGCCCATATCTAGCCACCTTATAGCCCAGTAGCCCACTTAGTCCCCCCCCCCGCCCACAATAAAAGCGGGCCGAGCAGCTTCTGAATTTTTTTATCCCCGACAGCTCTCATAAACCTGGCTTAGCCCGCGTGGGGTCAATATCTTTGCTCCTTTTTACCGCAGCAGTAAAACAGTTAAAACCGCGCAAATTCTAACCTTACTAATATCTCCCTGTCCGTCTCGCCATATTATGAAGTATCCCTGGTTTGGCCGCCCCTATAGAACTCGCCGCCAGCAGCTCTTGGAAAAAAAACAAGGAAAGAAAGAAACTGCCGATCGCCTTCTCTTCCGGTAATGGCGGAAGTTCAAACCGAAAAACCCCCTTCCCTATCTGAGGTGCCTTTTTTACTCTCTCTGATTTATAATTTATTTTCAAATATCGGAAAACAATAATTGTAGTTTATTTTAATCCTTGTAGAAATGGCGAAGTTCGATCTACGTTGCTTTTTTTTTTTTTTTTTACAATTTCTGGACTTTTTTGGATCTTCAATTTTGATATTTAGAAGTTTAATTGGATTGAAATTAAACGATCTGACCCCGTAATGCTGGATATTACTGCTGAAATTAGACATTTCTGAAGAGTTTATTTAATGGCTTCAGCATATCAGCTTTTTGAAATGGTGCTTTTGATTAAAATTTTTTATTTTCTATGCTCGTTACCAAATATAATTAACGTCCAATTTCCTTGAGTTTCATCATGAACATGATTAACGTAATCTGTTGCAGCTTTTTTTTTTTTTTTTCTAAATTAACTCAATGAAGTTTCTCTATGATTTGCCTTAAGATTCTACCAATCTGAGTTTGCTATATGCAATGTTGACATGTGGAGGGTCTTCATTTTTTACGGTTAACAAAATGTAACATTTTGAGCAGAAGTTTTTTGTGTTTTTCTCTACTTGTGGTGCTTAATCGAACAACTAATCCTAAAATATGGATCAAATGAAATTTCGGAGCAAACTTTTCGGTTGCTTAAACACCTGAGCTTTTCACTTAAGAGCAGTTTTTTATTGTCACTGGTCTTGCGGTCATGTCAATTCATACAGTAGTGTATGTGTGAAAATTGCCGTTTAGGAACAAAAAGCAAATTCATTTATAAGTATATTGTATGAACAATAATGCTCATCAATATTTCAGATTGATGAATTGGGCTTTCTTTCATCTTCTTTCAATGCTTGTTGTTCCTTATTGAACATACCGTTCATGCTTAAATTTATCTAAGATGCCACCTTGTTTGAAAAGTTTTGTTATTGATAACTTTCAAAGAAATTCCTAAATCTAATGCTTGTAAAACCTTTTGTATAGCTGAGCTGGTACTAAGTTCTCTGACACTGTATGTGTGTGGACTGTAGGGGTAGTTATTTGACCTGATTATGCTGGAAACTTATTTATTATTTTCTTGAATATTTGGACATGTAGCAATATGCTCTGAAGGAGAAAGAGGAGAAATCAGATGTGGCTACAAAACCAGCGGAAGCAAAAGTGTTTGAAAATCCAGTGAATGCTGCTTCTGGGCAAGTTGTCACTGAGAAAGTGGAGGAGACTCCTGCTGCTCCAGTTGAGGAAATCACTGAGGCCCCTCCTGCTGCTGCTGAAGAAAGCACTGAAGCCAAGCCTGCTGCTGAGAACAGTCGTGAAGATGCTCCAGCTGCTACTGAGGAAGGTAGTGAAACTACTACAGAGGAGAACTCGGGTGATGCAGAAGAAACACCAGAGATAAAGGTTACCCTGCTGAACATGTTTATCAAGAACTTCATCTCTGCTACCCCCAGATTTCTTTCTGTGTATATGAAACTCATCTTTTTGTGTTAGATTGCTTTACTAACATGCTGTGGTGCATGTTTGATTTGATATTCAGCTGGAGACTGCACCAGCAGATTTTCGCTTTCCAACTACAAACCAAACAAGGCATTGCTTCACACGATACATTGAGTACCATCGGTGAGTTAAACTTTGTTTATGGATTATTTTGTATCTTACAAAGGCATTAAGGTTTTTTTCTGCTAGCAATGCTTCTTGACATGTCCTTGTCCTTTTGTCTTATATAGTTGTGTAGCTGCAAAAGGAGAAGATGCTCCAGAGTGCGATAAGTTTGCCAAGTATTATCGTGCCCTATGTCCTGGAGAATGGGTGTGTATTTTCTCCTAAGAACCATAATATGCTTCACTTCATCTTAATCACTTGCATAAGGGTCTTAACTGTTACTAGATAGTTGCTGTTTGTTGCTCTTATTACATTTGTAAATCAGGTAGTGCCTTATGACCCCGTATTTTTTTGAGGTGTTGCTAAGTTAAATCTAAAATCTTAATACTAGTTACAGATGATCTGACATTGAAGGGCTGTCAAATTGGAGTTTGAGTGAATTAGTTTAATTTTTTTTTGTATGTTTTGATGGATTCAAGTGCCAGAAAGTCCATATGGATGGCGTAAAGAGATACCACTGCTGTTAAAACCAATATGAAATCTGCCCACTTGTCTTCTGGTAGTGGGCTTAGGCTCGAGAAAGATTTCTTTTAGGGTTTGTATTTGGAGGAAAGAGAATAGCTTAGGCTTTTTTACTTGGATACAAGAATGAAAGCATGAAAGGTGCAGGCATAGACCCATTTGGGCTGCCAGCAGTGAAGAACATGTTGAAGGGCATTGCTTTTATCAAGAATTTAGGGTTTATTGGGCAAAATAAGCTAACAATTACTCTTTTGTTTTTCAGATAGACAGATGGAATGAACAAAGGGAGAATGGTACTTTTCCGGGTCCTCTGTAGATAGTAACTATCAGAAAACCTTGTGGTTTTCATTTGCTATATCACCAGTTAACTACTGGTAAATTCTTGAATGAAAAAGGAGAATTTTCAGGATAAGATAATAAGAAATTTTGGCATGTATGGTAGACTAGATCAAGGATGATACAATGTGTTGCTCATAAGGGGGAGCTATTGCTCATCAGTTCCATGATGAAGCCCATTTTTTTTTCCTTTTTAATTTTTTTCGCTGCAACTCTCAATTAGTTGCAGGATATTGCGGTAAACCATACTTTAATAAAAGAACATGCAACTTTGTGATGATCTCTTAACTCAGTAACTCGGCCTTACAGTGCGTGCGTGTGTTTGTTAGTTGTATATTATTGTCGCAACTATAACGATGATACAGAAACCAAAAGTTTCCAGTGATGCGTCACTATAACCATGCGACTGACAAGGGATTTGACCGTCAAAGTTTTTATTTTTAAAGTTTCCTCTAGCGATATCAAGGACAGATGAAACCGATTTGACCACGAGAAGGCAGAATTTATCAAACAAAAACTATATTTAGCTTGAACGTTTTACGGCATCCAGCTACGACTAAAACCTAAATGAATACAAATCAAAGTCTAATTATGAGAGTATTACAGCATCTGATTTCGATGAATCCATACTTGAAAGAAGGAAAATCATAGAAATGCAAATACCCTAAGAACAACAAATCAGCCGACTACTACATTCAAAAGCAACAATCAGGGTTTCGAGAAAGTGAATTTAAGCCCTTTCACCACGAATCCTCCTGGCAAGTTGAATGTCTTTGGGCATGATTGTAACACGTTTAGCATGGATGGCGCAGAGGTTGGTATCTTCAAATAATCCAACGAGGTATGCCTCTGCTGCCTCTTGCAACGCCAGCACTGCATGACTCTGGAACCGAAGATCAGTCTGCAAACCACAAAAGACCAAAGTCAAAAAACACCCATAAATCAAAAAAATATATAATTTCCAATTTTGATTCAAAAATTAGTAGTGGTAGCATTACCTTAAAGTCCTGGGCAATTTCACGCACAAGCCTTTGGAAAGGCAGTTTCCTGATGAGAAGTTCGGTACTTTTCTGGTACTTGCGGATTTCACTACATCCAATGGGGGATCTCAAATCAAATTCGTGTAAAAGAAATAGAAAATTTACAAAAAAGAAAGGAACGTGATTGGATGACTAACCGAAGAGCAACAGTTCCAGGCCGATATCTGTGAGGCTTCTTCACACCTCCAGTTGTAGGTGCCGACTTGCGAGCAGCCTGAGAAAACAAAATAGAAAAAGATAAAAAAAAAAAAAGAAAGGATTTTTAAACCAAAAGAACAGACGAATTACAAAATCGGATAATTGAAGACAAAAGATAACCTTAGTGGCAAGCTGTTTCCTTGGAGCCTTGCCGCCGGTAGACTTACGGGCAGTTTGCTTCGTACGGGCCATCTATACTGACCACATCAAATCAAATACAATTAAATTCCCAAACGAAAAAGAAAAGAAAAGAAATTCTCCAAATTTTACAAAATTTCTTCACAAAACTTAAAAGAATCGACGGAGAACTAGAAAGAACTCTTAAAACCTGGAAACTTAAAGGCTTACCTCAAATTTCTATTCTTTAGAAAACGAAAGGGAAAGACGAAAAGGAGCTTTGGAGAAGCGAGAAAGGTCTTTGATACAACTCGCAAACTTCAAGGCAAGAATCTGTTACAAAGGGTAACGAATGAAAAGTCGTACACTTATTGATAGGCGACGAACGCGGACAAGAAAACGTGACTGATTCACTTTTGGTTTGTTATATCGTTCGTAATCGGACGGTTAAAAGTTCCGTCTGCCGTGTTTCTTTGAGCCTCGGTGAACGGCCTAGATGGCCATTTTAAGGATTTCTCCTGGATCAACGCGGAGATATACTCGCTTCCTATTGGTCCACAAAGATGACCCTGACGGCTTTTGCCCAACAACTTCGCCTCGCCGCGCCGACATCCTCCTACGACGCCGTTCTACACCTCTAAGTGGAATAGCAAAAATGGCGGCCGAAACGACGCCGTTGATCCCTTTCTTATAGAATAGAATCCATTTCCGCTGGACAGTTTAACACGTGTTTGGACATTATTGGTCAAATTAACTTAAATGTTAAAATTACATCCGTTTTTTTTTCTTAAAAACAAAAAAGCTAACTTTAGTCACACTAAGGCGAATGGCATGGCGTTACAGTTTTGTTTAAGCGGGACGACAATCCAATCCGTAACGACGGCGAATATTTCAGTCTAATCTTCTTCGTCACTCCTCATTTTTCGACCGCTTCCCAAAACCCTAAACCTCGCTTTATTTTCCCGACGCAGCCCTCCAAAAGCCCCTCCCTTTACTCTTTTCATTAGAGACCTTTCAGCCCCGGCTTTGACTGCCGCTCTAGCCACAGAAATCTTCGATAATAAAGGTAATTACATTAAATTATTGATCTTTTTTTTTTTTAAATTGCTATTGCTGATAGTTTAAATTTTCTTTATAGTTGTAAAGCCGCAATGGAAGGCGGCGATAGATTTCAAGTGGATAAGGGATAATAAAGAAGCGGTTGCTGTTAATATTAAGAATAGGAATTCGAATGCAAATTTGGAGCTTGTTCTTGAACTTTACGACAAAATGTTGAATTTTCGAAAGGTTAATTTTTTTCGTTTTCTGCTTTTTTGATCTTTAAAATAAATGCAATAATCTGAAATTTTTCTTAAAAAATACAATACTTAGCTAATTGTTGCTGGCAGATTGCAGCAAGTTGAGCGGCTTCGAGGGGAAAGGAATACAGTTGCAAACAAGATGAACGGCAAATTGGAAACTTCTGAGCGTCAAAGGCTCATAGAAGAAGGTATTGCTCGAGTGTTTTGCTGTCGTTTTTGGGGTCTAATCGTTTTGGTTTTGAGAATGTGTATTTTCTCCCTTTTTTGATTCAGGAAAGAAGCACGTATGCTTTTGGAAGAAGAACTTATCAAATTAAGAGATGAACTTCAGCTTGACGCACAATGTATCCCAAATATGACTCATCCGGATGTTCCAATTGGAGGGGAAGAGAGTTCAAAGTTAAGGAATACGGTATCATCATATATTGCTTTGATTAGTTTCTTGTGTTCTTAATCATTATATGTCATTCTTCTGGTGTTTTCATAGAGGTTTGATGTTCAATTTGTATTATTGTATAGGTTGTTAGTCGCCGTAAATTTGACTTCCTTGTGAAAGATCAACTTCAAATTGGAAAGGAGCTAGATCTCTTTGATTTTGATGCTGCTGCAGAAGTATTCCTTCTGTTTGCTCTAGGGAATTAAAGAATCTCTAATTTGTTGATGTGTTGCATTAAATTTTGTTGTTGTTTAACCATGATTTTAGTTGTTTAGTTGCTTTCATTACCCAAGACCAATTTAGTCAGCTTGATCTTCTGTAGTTTATGACTGCACTATATTCAATTAGATAATCAAAATACTGAACTGAGATGCCCCTTGAAACTCACGTCTCGCATTGTAATATGAAATTTGTAGGTGTATAATGTTGCACTGGAGTTTCTAAACTCTGCAACTTTTACAGAACCTTGTTATATTAAGAAAAAAATTCTTTACTTCTTATCAATGTTAGATTGTATACCAAATTTCAGCCTTGAAGCATATATTGACTTTCAAATGACAAGGTTGCTAAGGTTTATTTATACCGGTTTTTGTTCAGGTAAGTGGTTCAAATTTTACTTCCTGGAGAATGAAGCAGTGATGCTGGAAATTAGCCTCATCAACTGGACAATGACAGAAGTTATGAAAAGGGGCTTTACACGATTGACAACACCAGAAATTGTGAGGTCATCTGTTGTTGAAAAATGTGGCTTCCAACCTCATGGAAAAAATACGCAGGTTTGCATATATTTTGGTTGTAGTCCCCTTTCTGCAAAATAAGCGGTACTTGGTGTATCAAATATCAAGTTCCTCTAACACCTTCAGATAAGAAGAAGGGTGTTATTTTGGCACAAATCACCATTCAAAGCTGATGACAAACTCAGTGAACCACTTTGATTATGAACTGAATCACTAGCTTGGTCATTGCAACCATTTGCTCAAATTGAGTGCTTCTCGCTTTTTCATTCTTTTTGAATCTTCACATGCTTAATGTTTCTGATATCAGAATACTTAGGTAGTGTTTGGTTCCAGAAAACAAAGCCATTTTCTATTTTCATTTTCTTGAAAAATGAAAAACATAAGTAAAAACATATTTGATAATTGAAAATGAAACAATTTTAGAAAACAAAATAAAAATGGGTTGAAATATGAAAACGAAAAAAAAAAAAAGATGTTTTCAATTGTGAAAACAAGGGATGCACATTAATTTTTCCTTATGTTTTGCAAGTTACCATATTTGAACACTTTTTAATATCATTGGTTAATAAATATATATTATATTTATAATTAGATGCCATTAATGGAAATATCATTGAATATTTTTTTTCTTTCCTTATTTTTGCATTTTTAGAAAATAATTTTTATTTTCGTTTACCAAATACATTTTTTAAAAAAATAAATGAAAACTTTTTTTTAAAAATGAAAATAAAAAATATTTTTTCAATCCAAACAGAGTCTTAATTTCTCCAAAGAGACTCTTTCAAAGTTAGGAATGTCATGTTAATTTAATTAGGATTTCTGTGGTTTCTTGATATTATTTTAAATGCTAAACAGGTTTATTCCATTGAGAACAGTGACCAGTGTCTCATTGGCACTGCAGAAATTCCTGTCGGGGGAATCCATATGGATTCTATTGTTGCTGAGTCGTCTTTACCCCTAAAATGTGTGGCATTTTCCCATTGTTTTCATATTGAGGCTGGTGCTGCTGGCACAGCAACAAGGTGATTAGCTACCTTATGTTTCATTTTTATTTTACCCATGTCCCCCTATATTTCCTGTATTTGGGGTAATTATGAAGAATGTTCTTAAGACACTGAAAAATCTAATGTTCGTAATGAACTTTACTGGTGTCAATTTTTCCCAGGGGTCTTTATAGAGCACATCAATTCAGCAAGGTGGAAATGTTTAATTTATGCAGACCAGAGAAGAGTGATTTGTACCATTAGAAGCTTATTAAAATTGACGAAGACCTCTTTCAATCTCTAGGATTGCATTTTAAGTATGGACTCTCTTTATCCTTTACTAACCTACTGGTTTTGTTCTGTTATTTGTTAAAATCTTTGCTTTCTTGGCAGAACTTTAGATATGGCTACAGGGGACCTGGGTGCACCTGCTTATTGTAAATTCGATGTGGAGGCTTGGATGCCCGGTTTAGAACGCTATGGTGAGGTATTGAAATAACCATTTCTGCTTCCATATGGCAAGTTCAATTTCTATCAATTTTACAGGCTATGATTTTTTTGCTTTTGCCTTATATTATGAAATAGCATTGAACCTTAGGTATAGCACATTTTTGTGACCAGATATCAAGTGCATCAAACTGCACTGACTATCAAAGCTGCCGACTGGGAATTCGGTATCGTCCATCGGAACCATCCTTAACAACTTTCAATAAGGGTAAAGCCAGCCTTGCTACAACCAAATTTGTTCATACATTAAATGCAACAGCATTTGCAGTTCTAAGGATGCTTGTATGTTTGCTGGAGAATTTTCAACAAGAAGATGGCTCTGTAATTATTCCATACCCATTAAGGCCATTCATGGGTGGCATTGAACTTATATCTCCAAAATGTAGATAAAAAGGGATTCGTGGTAAACTCGTACTCTCATCAGGATATTTTCCACGAGTCTAGACATATGTAGTCTCTGAAAATAGAGCGACTGACACTTTAGAAAGTTTTGTTCAAAGAAAAGATATGGACAGTAAATCTAGGTGGAAAAACAGAGGAGTTTATTTTTCCAAGAATTTGAGATGGATTTATACTTCAGAGGTTTTGTTCATTTTGGTTAGTTACTGATGGTTGAGGTTTGAACGTTAGCACCGTGAGACATGAGTTGCTCTAATCAAATTGTTGAAACAGCTTGTTGAGGTTGCACAGTCAACAAGCTGGCTGACATGTGTGAGCTAATTTTGAGTTTGATTTAGCAATTGTATCTTTTAAATTTCCATGGTTTAGTGTGTAATCTTGAGTAAGATACAGTTTTCTTCATTTACTGCTAATATTTAATAAAATGAGAAAAAGTATACATAAAGGTCAAAGATAAATGGTAATGATATAAAGAACAGAAGAATAATGGAATTCGTGAAATCTCACTCTCTTGGTTGAATCGCTTTGGATTAGGCCTTCCTTGATCTTGATGAGTTAAAAACTAGGTCAGAGATATGGCAAACTGCTGTTCCAGCAAGTGAAAGCCAAAAGGTTATTGAACTGACAAATTACAACAAACGTGTTTCGGCTTACCTGTTACGTGATGGATACGGTTGAAAAGGATATTACAAGTTGGAAAATTTGTGGTCGGAGTGACAACCAGGCAGGTTCATACACTTCTCCTGATAACTTCTTGTTGCTTCAGCCTATAATTTGAGTTTGCTCAATTCAATCTTTTGGACTGGATATGTGTATACCCCATAATTAATTTGCTGGCCCAAGCAACCTATCTTTGTGAGTGTAGTTATCGGATCAACCTGGAATAGAATCAATTTTTAACCAAGATCCGGAATTAATTTATAATAATATAAAGGAAAAATGTTATTGTATTCTCATAAACTTAACCTCGGTGAACCCCCTGCTTAATGTTAACAGGAAGTAATCCTAATTTTCCATTTCAAGGATTTCTTCCAACTTTGCAATAGAAAAGGAGAAATAATGAACTAACCTAATAATCTGTCTGAGATACTGTTTCTCGGCTATGTTGGTATTTTTTAACCCAGGGAGAAACATCAGGATCAGTGACCAATAAGGCCTCTGTTGCATTCGGATCAGGACCCATGAATGCAGACATCATGACTAGCTAACCAACCAAGAAGAGAATAAATGACTGAGATTAGGGTGCACGCATGATTGCGAAAAAAAAAAAAAAATGTCTATGCATATAGTTCCATTTATTTCTCTACCTCTTTGTTTATATTCTCATCTGAAAAGTTTGAATTGCATGGAATCACAAGCATATTGGGGAAAGATTAAAGCACTCTAGAAGGACCCGTCTAGCATGGACAATTGGACATAGCCACATAGGTAATGTAGAATAATGAGTCTAGTCGAAGATGAAATGTGAAAAAACCAGCAAAAAAAATAAGCTATGACTTGGTGCTGAAACTTAAAAGACAAAGGCTGTTGCACTCTCAAGTGAGGCAGTATAGTCAGGAAAACAATGCATATGAAAACGTAAAAAATGTCAAAATCACCATTCCTCTTTCACATTCACTTGTGTTACTCATATGACTACAATCATGCCTTTCTGGGTGCTTTGTTCAGTCTTTAAGCTAGAACCTGGGTGCACCAACATAGGGTGTTGCGAAGATTAAAAAACTTGAGAAAGTGACTGATGAAAACATAATTGAGGAACTACCTGACGGAGGCCAAAGCCGCTTGCTTTGAACTCATCTTTCATTTCCCGCACGCTTGCTTGTTCCCACAGAGGCACTCTTCCCCCTGGATCTGGCTCTTCAGTATCACTTCGTCCAAACTGCCTATCAACAAACCCCATTGGTGGCACAATATAACAGTATCAGAATCATAGTGAAGCGCCAACTTGAATCACATTCAGTTTTTAAAACTACAAACTCGAGGAGGAAACAACAGTAAGGATTAAGATGCTAAACACCATGGTACCGCTTTAGAGCACGCTTCTTTTTTTTTTTTGTGCATTGAAAGGTCTTCAACAAAATTTTGGCTTAAAGAAATGCAATAACTGTACAACATAACATAGTAAGAAAAAAAACCTGCCCATTTGAACCATATCCTGAGTATAATATACTTCCTTTATCTTCTTTCCCATCACATTGGCGAATAGTAGCTGCTAGAAAAGTAGCCTTGACGGCCTTGACGGCACCTTGGGCTATACATATTAAATAAATGCTGTGTCAGGTGAATTAGCATTATCTGTTTCACACAATCGAAAACTCATGCTAGCTAGCCATTACACAGGGCATAAGTTTAACTTGTAATATCAAACATTTATGACATATAACCTGCATATTGGATGAGATCTGCGTATGAGATAGGTCCACCCTTGGAATATGAATCAATTTCCATTTTGGCTTCATCTAATAAACTCATAGCAGCAGAGAGCCCCTTATTTTCGGGTCTGCTTAACTCTGAGCTTTAGGCTAGAAAAACGAAAAGAACAAACCAAGTTAATTCTTGAATAAAAAGCCAAAGCAATGATTCTTCTGAGTTGCATTAAAGGGAAGATTTAACTGCTAGTAACTGAAAACAAAACATGTTCATTGGCAGTAAATTCGATAACTCGGCAACAATAATCTCTAAATTTCTTTCTGTCCAAATTTTACATCTTAAAGTAAAGCAATCCTTTTTTTATCTACTTATCATGTTAGAAGCTAGAAACAGGTCAAGAGTAAACATTATAAATCAAAGTGTCAGTATACTAAAAGGCTGCCTTAAGAAAAGCACTCATCAGTTGCCTTTCAGTGGGATATTCTTCAACCCTCATCTGTAGGCTGTTTGTGTAATTAACCCCTCATATTTCACTTTATATATTTATAAAGCAGAAAAAATTACATAGTTTACATATTTGAGACAATGCTGCATGTAGATACATATTTGAGACAATGCTGCATGTAGAAATACATAGTTCCTAAGCACAAACTTATATTTGAGACAATGCTGCATGTAGAAACATGATACCTAAAACGTATAGATCCATTTGGGCCACCAGATTTTGTAGCCTGCAAACTTAAGCAGCAGAAAGTTAGTATATATGTTTCCATTTTTTTTTTTCCATCTTATATAACGAGGTAAAGAAGACACATCATAACATTTAAACATGTATTGTTTATCTGACCTTGTAATAAATTTGAGCATCATTCAGTGCCAGAGTTAGCATGGAGGGAATAAGATCTGGATTTCCTTGGAATTCATAATTGAAAGATAACATTAAGACGAATACACTCAATGGTAATCAATTTCTTAAGTTGGCAAACACAAGTCTCAGACTTTACTTTTGAGGGCTGAGGCTTTACATTTTGCAGAAATGTGGACAGGGAGAGGGATAGAGAAATATAACATTACAGCTTTAGACAGGATTTCCTTAATATTTGCTGCAGGAGGAAAGTGTTAAATACAATTTAGAATATTGTACTTGGTTTAAAGTTGAAACAGTACTAGTTTCTAGAGAACATAGAGAGAAATTCAGAAAGCTGTCTTCGCTGTATCAAATCAGCAACACTTGCCATTTGCACCCATGATCCCGAGCTCGCTAGTAATTCCTAGAAGATAAATCAAAACTCGCAGAAACTTATCCCCGCGTCATTCTAATTCATGAAAGTACACATTCATTTGATGGCAAGGTTGATGGAGAATTTATCGTTATATATCCCACTTACGTGGCTTTAATGGTTTAAAGCCAAAGATTTACAGTATGAACTAGTCAACAATTTCCAACTAGCAAAACGTAGTTCTCGTATATTAATTGGATGAATAATAGTTACAGAAGTCTCAATGGCCAAAAAAGGGCAGTTTTTAAAAAAAAAAAAAAAAAAAAACCACTATAAATTGTAAACTACATTGATTTTACAATCTATTGTGTTCTTTGAAAACTTCATGGTCTGAGTATCAATTTCTTCCTGCTTTTTAGTTTCTTAATGAATAATAATTAAAGAAAATTCGTGATAGGATTACATATATAGAAAGAATTTGCTCTTACCATGCCAACGATTGCCCCAATGCTTTGAGAACATCTCTACGATGGAAACCATATTCACCATAAACATGATTAGTTTGTGTTTTACTACAACGAATAGCACCCTGATAATTAAAGCACATAAAAACAAGAAGGAAAAAGAAAACATGAAACGATGAGTAGCAGCAGCCATTGGCTCAGACAATCAAATTCGAATAACCTAGTCCATGAGTAAGCATTTGCAAAAAAAATGTAAAAATAGTTACAGCCCGAGTGAAGTATCTATTAGCACGGAGAGAGTTAGAGTTGGGAGAAGGGACATAGACTGGGACAAGAGAAACCAAAGAAGGTGTAGTTGAAAGGAAAGAGACCCTCATTGCCTCCATCTTCCCAAATTTTCAACCAATAACAGATTTCCATTTTTTTTTTCGTTTCTTTTTTGGGATTGAGTTTGACAAATGAAAAGAGAGAGAGGTACGTGTTTGAGTATGCATGACTGTCGTCCCAAGCACCGCGCTTCAACACACGAAATTTGATGAAACCACATGATGCAAATTTTATAGCTCTAAACCGGTTACTTGATAATGCAAGTTGCATATCTTCACGTGAGAACAAGATAAAAAATTGAGAAGAAAAATAATTTCACATTAGAAAAAAAAATTGATAAAACAATCATTTAAGTTAAAAAGAATAAAAGTTCATTATAGTTGGATTTAAATGACTAATGCACCATGGCCTTGGTTTTTTTGTATTAATTAAATAATTAATATATATTAATATTTAATTAATGACACTTGGCACTTGATACTTGATACTTGATTGATTCAAGTTTGGCCAAAACAGATAGAAAAGTAAGAATAAAAATAAGTTTGTTCAAAATAAATGTTTTAATTATTCAAAAACAAACTTTTTTTATTCAAAATAAACATTTATTTGTTTATAAAAAATTATTCTTATTTTTTGAAAAAAAATATAAAAATAATTTTTGAAACTCTTCTTTTTTTTTTTTTAAACTCCAAATCTCTTTTATAAGAATTTTGCTGCATAAACTTTTATAAAATTTCAATAATCTTATGATATACTAATAATTTTGACAATTTAAACCGTAATTAATCATTACATTTTATTTTATCCTCAAAATTTATCACTTACAATTCTTTTACACACTTATTAAGTAAATAAAATTTTTAAAAAATAATATTATTACATATCTTGGAACCTTTCCTCAAAATTTTAGATTTATCAAAAAGAGGAATTCTAAATTTTTAATATTTACACTAATAAAAAGTGTTAAATTTAAAACATTCCAAACAAAATTTATGATGTTATACTTTAAAAAAACTAATATAGATATTGAGTATTTTAATCTTCACAAGCTCCAAGTATCAGAACAAAAAATAATTGATTACCTCAAAAAGCAAGTGACGAGTTTTAAATTATAAAAGTTACATGACGTGTCTTCATCCAATGTCTAATGTTGGAACGTATTAATAAATGAATAGTTATTAAAAATTATTAGATTTAAATTTTATTGATAATTATTTATTAAGATCATTTTAAATATATAATTTATAATTATTTATTTTAAATTATTAAATATAATATATTTTATTTTAATTTAAAAAATTAAATAATCTAACTATCTAAAATTTTACTTTAAAAAAAAAAAAAAAAAAGGTTGAAGGCGGTGTTTGAGACGACTGTCTGTAGCATTTCTTTTTAATTTTAGTACTTAAATCATAAGTAACTAAAACTCAACCAGCTCGAAAAATTATGCAATGATTTTCAACCTCAAAAGCAAATATAGAGGTTGACTCTTTGGAAAGGAAAGGGTTAGGGATGGAACGTATTTTTGTGGGGCATACAATTTTACGTTAGTGGACACTTTTGTGTATTTATATAATATAAAATATTAAAATTTATATATTTATATTATATTTTATATAAAAATTATGTATTTTAATTTATGTGAATATGAAAATATAAAATATAATTTTTTTATTTTATTAAATTTATATATAATTATTTTATAATTTTAAATTATATCATTTCATATTTTATTTTTATATTATATTTATATTTTATTATGTTAAATTATGGAATCCACTCGAAATGAAAAGTAAGAGTGTGTGTTAATATCATTTTCAGGGAAACTTCAACTGCTGCAATTGCTTGTTTGATTTGAAGCAATTTAGTTATAGGTATAGCCAACTGTAAGCAGTCCACTCAATGGCGGATCATAATGGAAACCAGAGGGGCCTTTCCCCACTAAATGTTTGAAATCTCCTTTAATATGCATATATATACTTCTATTAAATATATTTAAATTGTCCTAATTTTTAAATTATTCTTCTAATAAAAAATGTTAATTTTATTATTTTATGTTTTATAAATTAAATTTATAAATTATAATTTAAGAGATATTCAAATAATATTTATATTTATTTATTTATTATATTCAAAATTATTACTTGTAAATTCTTATAATTGTTAATAACTTTTTTTTGAATATTTTTTATAGTTATTTTCACTTTAGATCTCACATGTTATAATTTTTTTCAACAAAAATATCATATTTGAATTACTTTATAAAAGGACAAAAAAATATTAAATTTCTAATCTCAATTTTTCATTTTTATTCTTTTAGAAATATTATTTTTTATTTTGATAAAATATTTAATGATTGATTTATTTATATTTTTTATTTCACTTTTAAATTGTCAAAAAAATAAAAAATTATATATAATTACTAATTCAATAATTAATTATAAATCATGTTATTATTAAAAGTACAATGTTATCATAATAACATTTTTGTCTTATAATTTTATATTCTTATTATGTTTTCATTAGTATATTATTTATCTATATATATTAATAAACATGATAAAATATGTTTTAAAAAATAAAATATATTATATAATATTAATTGACTCCCATGTTAAGAGCCTTACTGAATCCATCGGTATTTGTGTTCTCATTTGTTGGTGGCAAAAGTTTTTTAGGCTTTAAGATCATATTGTAGCTAGCTAGACTGTAGTAATGGATTGTTGTGCGAATTGGCTTGCCTCTTCATGGAGTTCAGCCAAGGAAAGCAAAATTGGGTAGAGAAGTGAAGGTCCACTCGGCTGAGATCCTGCCCAAGGAGTCCTACTTAGCTTGGGCAGTGGTCTCGGGGCTAGCAGGGCTCAGAATTTTCAACCCAAATTTACTTTCTCTTCTTGGTTTACGACGGCCCATTCTAAATTCGGAATTGTATGCGCGATGGTCAGATAAATTACGCAACTTAATTCATTTCATTCATATAATTATTCTTTAAAAAATATTTAATAAATTTAAAATTCAATTTTTAAAATCTATAATTTATTAATCTCACGCTACAATCTCCTTTAGACTAAAAAAAGCCTGCAACGACATTACCACAAGATCTAAATTCGTGCTTAAAAAATTGGCTTATGTCGTCATTAGCTAGAATAAAAACTTAAACCATTCGCTTCCTATATGACATTCATTTTTATTCCCACCAAATCCATGTCTGATTCGGAGTATATGAACTAGTTCGGACTACAGAAAGAAAACAAGAAAAAACAACTAAACAAAAACCAGACAGAACCAAGGAAGACGGTGATTGGCGATGACCAAGTATTGAGTCAAATCTAATGTTGTGTCACCTCTGATGACCACATGAAATGAATAATATCTTAGCAGATATTACCAACGTAGTATACTAGCAGTCTGCCAGCATTTTGCAAGTTTATAAATTGATGATGTAGAATTTGGTACGTTGAAAGAATATAAGTTTGATTCCAACCTCTTATTTTAAGCTTTTAAAATTAATGATTAGTTATGATGGAATTAGCTAATCTATCAACATATAAAATTTGGACTATCTTATCATATTAATCTTTTGAGCCTAATGATTGGCAACAACTATTGATCAAATGCTCATATACATATTCAAGTAATAATCTGTAAGATGATTGAGTTAGAATTTAATTTTAAAAGATTATTATCATGAATAAAAAAAACTACTAGTAAGAAAAAATCAATTAGATTTACTCATGAATGAAACCTGCAATAATTTTGAATTAAAGCAAAATAATTACTAATCAAGTAGATTAGTAAAATGACATTTTTTAAGGGTATATAAAAATTTATTTTAATTCCTTTAATAAAATTAAAAACCTTCACTAACAATATAATTTTCATATATTAGGAGTGTAATTTTTAACTTCACATATGAAGCAACATATCTCACTTTTATTTTTTATTTTTTATTTTTTTGCTATACTTTAAGTATGTGTCACATTGTTAATTCTATTTGTAAAATCTAAAAACTTTATTGTATTAATTTATTTTTAATTAATCAGCATATGGAAACATTGACTTATGACTTATGAGTTCTGATCTCTTAGTCGGTCGTTAACGGAAATTTCAAGTTTCATTAAAATGGAACCAAACCCGTCCCTTTCTTGGTAGTTGAGATCTGTCCACTTCTGTGCCAAAGAAATAAGGTAAAGATGTTTATGTATAGCGTATGTTTAGGCCCAAAGACCAGGAGGCAAAGTATATTCTTAATTCCTGTAACTGAAGAAGACTGAGTCAAAATGTTTGAACTTAAGCGGTCCCCTGATCAAAATTGTTAACTTAAATGTCATCATAAACGAGTTTGAACATAGAATTTACGGAAATTGCCAAGAATTTGATCTGGGTTTGTCTTGCCAGCTGTCCATACTTTCTTGCAAAAGTTTTGTGCCAGCTTAAATAGGTTGAACTGGCTCATATAGGAGGAAGTTGCTGAGAACTTGAGACCTGTTGTATTTGACCAGCTGTCAAATCAATCTTTCCTCTTTTTTATTTGATTATTAGCCGTAGGTCCTAAAACATACGGCCACATCTATATATAGTTGAATCAGCTTGAATCTTTGAATTCTCAACGCAACCGAAGAAATTTCTTGGATGGAGAGATCGCGCACGACAGAGCCATGAGCCCACAGCTTGTGCCAGAATGTTTTTGCTGTAATATACGGAACTTCTGTCCTTTATTTTTTACACTAGACAAAATTAAACAACTTTTTTTTTCTTCATAAGCTGCAATCGCATGACAACAAAGCTTTGATTCTCCGATCTTTTCCTTCATATTCCACCGGAAGGAACAAAAGAATAAAATAATTTCGTACAATAGCAGTGTCTGAAAGTACAATACCTTATATTTTATCAGCAAGTACAGACAGAAACAAGGAACTGATCAATCAAAATACAAAGATGTATGCACAATACGTTTATCAACATGTAATTCTGCTTAATGTTTTCTTCTTCTGTATTTTTACAAATTTGAAAGTGTTGATGCCTGGAACAACCATGATGGGATTCTCGGACTGGATTTGCTTAAGATCAACAAAAAAGCTAGCCAGTTGAACTCTAATCTATCAAGGAAACTGATGCATGAAAAATAATGAAACAAATAAAAATCCAACAAACACCACCATTAATGAACCCTGGTGGAACTCAAAATCTCTCTCACAGTCCTTGAGTGTTCTAACCCCGTAGCTTCCTCCTTCCTCATAGTGTTTTTTGGATGAAGCAACTTTGACAAGAACCCACATTTCTTGTTTTTATCTTCACCTTCTTTGCTTCTCATTCTCGAAGCAAAAGCTACTGATCTGCTCTTAGTGAGTATATTCTTGCGACTAAACAATAACAGAGAAAAAGAAGTACCCTTTCCTTCTGTAGTAAAACGGTAACAATGCATGGGAGAGGAATAAGAAGAAGATGAAGATGAAGAATAATAAGATGATAAAGAAGATGAAGAAGAACAAGAATAGGCAACTTTAGTCGCAGTCGTACAACGTGAGCTGGAATTGGCTGATAACTGAGAAAGTTTCTCCGTTAAACAAAGTGAACAAACCCCTGGTGATTGCCTGTGCTTTGGGTGTCTTTTGCATCCTTCATTTGGCTTAGATCGTCCACCTGCAACATCCTTTGATGATCTTCTCAAGTAATTTGCCATTAGATATTTGCTTCTCATCTCTGGGAGTCTTGGTCTTGGCTGCAGCGCCTTCGGGCTCTAAAACCTACATATAAAAGCAAAGTGGGTGCGTTTCCAAGAGAGTTCATGGGAGGTTTCCCTCGTGTTTTCAGTCAACTTTCGCTTTTGACTGTTACATGTTGTGTAAGTGTTGGAAAAGTTGGATATGGAATAAGTAACGGCTCTCATTGATAGGAATTTGGATGGGGTCCACTTGATTGTAGAGTCGGTGGTTGAGATGGTTTGTGTAAAAACAGTGAAGTGTGGAAAGGGTCAAGGGCGTAGAAAATCAGGGAAGTCTTGGTAATATAATAATAGTGATATTGGCCCGGTCATTGGTGGAGGCAGAAGGGAGTGGACGTGATCAAAACAGTAGAAAATTTGAACCAAATTTAGGTGAAGAATGCTCAAAATTGTAAAATAAATATAAGTAAACGTCCACGTTAACATTCCAAGATAGTCCATTATTCCCCACCCCATCAATTTATTTACTACACATATTTTTTATCCAAAAAGTTATTTATTCACTGTTTATTTTTTAATTTGATAGATTAAATTTTTTTGGGTGACAAATACTAAAAGGAATTTGACCTTGTATGATTTATTAGTTAAAATTTTTTAATTGGTTACAATTTTAGGTAAACATTTTAATTATAATAAGTATACATAAAAAATTACATGTCTAAAAAAATTAATAAACAAATAAATTAAAATTAAAACCTGGAGACTTAAATTTAAAATTTGAAGACTTAAAACATCTTTTTTGATGTTTTCTTTGATGTAGAATAGTTTTCATATATTTTATGAAAACCTGTTTATTATGAAGAGCCGAGAAAGAAGAATAAAAGTCAATAATACTTGAGAGCAATGACTGAGAATTGAGCCACCCCCCCCCAAAAAAAAAAAGGCATTTTAGTCTAAAAACATGTGTTGACTTAATTTGAGGTAGGGGAGGTCCATCAGAAAATTTGCTCCGGGGTCCGTACATAAATATTATAATGGTTTAGTGACATGTAAAAGTCATGCTTAAATGGTTGTTAAATTGTTAAAAGAGTCATTGCCATCAGGTCTTTTCAGTTCTCTTCATCAATTTCACATTTAACTCCAGTTTAAAACAGACTTTACCCAGATTGAAGGAAATTATGATTTCACCATTTTTCTTGCAGCTTCCGAACAGGTTCATAATTCCAGGTGGAACTGTGGGCCAGAAAGAAGCTTTTCTTTGTGTAGCGGAAACAAAGTAACTAACAAGGTGAAAGGAGTCGGTTGAGATTATATCATATTGAGGAACTAATAAGAACAGCAGTAACAACATGTCAAAAGCAGAATCCTCAAGCGATGTTGGTCTGCTGATATGGGACAAAGATTTTATTAGGACGCGGAAAGCCTGGTAGGAAGGTGATTCAAAGCG
This sequence comes from Durio zibethinus, assembly GCF_002303985.1. The sequence continues at coordinate 4,131,421 of NW_019167949.1, read as the reverse complement.
GGAGTGGGATTCTTTCCAGCCATTAAAGGTCCATACTACACCTGTAATGTTGTAATAAAGGCTTTACACTCTTCTTTACCTAAATTTCCATCTCTTTCAAAGTTTCCTGCAGTTGGGCCCGAAGAACATGCTTTCCCATTTCCTTCGCCAACCTGTTTAGTTTGATTTTAACATGACACATTGACTCTGTAATTAGAATATTAAACCTACATATGTCGACCGTGTGTTCTAAAAACGTAAACAACCCCTATGGCGTGTCATGTGTACCAAAGATTTTGTATGTCGGCCTCGTATACATAAAGTACATTCAGGAAGAACATACCTAAAACTAAAGGCATAAAAGCTCAAGTAGAACGAAATAAGAACTCTGATTATCTTGACTTTCTCTAAGCTTGACGCTAGCTGCATGCTAATTGCTAAACTATGAAATCATTGGATAGCCACCATAAACTAGAGAATCTGATGTAAGGCCACCTTGCAACTAATTCAGAAGAAACATATCTGTCGTCTTGTCGATCAAGGAAAAGAATCAAATTCACAACATGCCATCTCAAAAGGAGGAATTGAGAATTTTAGACTTTGGTGAGATCAAATGTTCAAGACAGTTATCTTATTGCTTATATGTCGAGATTTCCCTATCAGTAGGTATCAGCAATAACATGTTATATATTCATCTAAATGCTCTCCGATAGATTATGTTGAAATGTTGTACATTTATCTTAATAAAACAGATCTCCATATTACAGGCAGTGGTTAACAGTTTAGAAACTATGCAGTTAGATGATGAAACGCAAGATTAAACAACTCGATCTTCTCACTTCATCTGATTATTTAGCTAATTCGGCAGCCTCTGCTGTTTAGATTTCTCTCGGGCACTGAGAAGTTAGGCAAAAAGCTTCAAATCAATCAAGACAGCAAAAGTAAAATCAAACAATCAATCAATTACATAAGATACAGTAATTTAATATTGTTCGATTCAATCGACCTACATTCATAGATGATAAAAAAGATCCATTAGTTGTAGATAATTACAAACATACATCAAATCAAATCAACCACTCAATATCAATATGCATTTACCCTCTTAACCTCCCTAGTCATATGAAGTATTCTTAACCTAAACAAACATATACTTATGTACAACAATGCACCATATCTATGTAGACCTTCTCACTTTCTTTTAGTCCACTAATAAATATTTAAACATATACATTCATAAGACATAAATCTCCAGTACTCCTATGGGGTGTCTATCTCATAAAACCTTATATCTTTCTTACATCTTTTTCTCACACTTAACTCTATAAAGACTCTATCTATTTATAAGCATACTAACTTGCTTATTAATAATTCATTTCCTCTTAAAATTCTTCTTTTGTAAGTTTTCTTGTATATCAAGCAGTATCTAATTAATCTCAAACAAATCATATATGAGATTTGAGTCACTATTCTTAACAATCTTCATCTTGACTCAAATTCTATCAAATATCTATTTTTATGCTAGACATGCTTAGCTTCATCTGCAATGGAAGTCTTACAATTTTTTTTTGTGTCTTCACACTTTATGCAAATCAATCTTCAAAACACGAACTTGAACTTCTTTCTTGAGTCGAGCTCTTCTAGATTTGCTTCTTTTCATGCCTCAATCCTTCAACTATTCCCACATCTTGAACCTTCAGCTCTGATATCACTTGTTAGGCTAAAAGCCCTAATTTAATCATACCAATGGAAGCATAATCAAATAATCAATCAATTACACAAAAAATAATAATTTAATATGTTCGATCCAATCAACCTACATTCATGGATAATAAAAAAATCCATTAGTTGTATAGAATTATAAACATACATCAAATCAAATCAATCACTCAACAATCAATACCCTTAGACCCTCTCAATTTTTTGTAATCCTATAAAGTATTCTCAACCTAAACAAACATATATCTATATGTATCCATGTACCATATCTATTTGGACCATTTCACTCTCTTTTAGTCCACTTACAAATATTTAAATATATACCTATAAGATGTAAATCTCTATTTTCATGCTAGACATGCTTGGCTCCATCTGTAATAGAAAGTCTCACAATCTTCTTTTGTGTGTCTTCACGCTTTATGCAAATCAATCTTCAAAACACGAACTTAAACTTCTTTCTTGATTCGAGCTCTTCTAGATTTGCCTCTTTTCATGCCTCAAACCTTCAACTATTCCACGTCTTGAACCTTCAACTCTGATATCATTTGTTAGGCTAAAAGCCTTAATTTAATCATACCAATGGAAGCATAATCAAATAATCAATCAATTACACAAAAAACATCAATTTAATATGGTTCGATCCAATCAACCTATATTCATGGATAATAAAAAAGATCCATTAGTTGTATAGAATTACAAATATATATCAAATCAAATCAATCAATCACTTAACAATCAATACCCATAGACCTTTTAATTTTTGTAGTCCTTACAAAGTATTTTCAACCTAAGCAAACATATATCTATGTGTATCCATGTACCATATCTATTTGGATCATCTCACTCTTTTTTAGTCCACTTACAAATATTTAAATATATACCTATAAGATGTAAATCTCTAGTACTCCTATGGGATATCTATCCATAAAATCCTACAACTGTCTTACATCTTTTTTGCATACCTAATTCTATAGAGACTTTATTTATTTATAAGTATACAAACTTGCCTATTAAAATTTTTTTTTCTTACAATTTTTTTCTGTAAGTTTTCTTGTCCATCAAGTAATATCTGATCAATCTCAAATAAATCACATATGAGATTTGAGTCACTATTCTCAACATAAGATACATACAGTTTGAGCTGCAAAAACAAAAAGAACAACCTAAATCAACAATAAATAAAAAATGTTTTATCACATATGAGATTTGAATCACTATTTTCCACATAAGATACATACGGTTTAAGCTACAAGAACAAAAATGACAACCTAGATCAACAATAAATGTAGAGCTCAAACTATTTGTAAACAAAATAAGGACATCAAGCCTAAGGTCTGATGTATGCAACTCTTCTTTCGGGACCTAAGAGTATGTCGTATCAATGGAGAATTCTAAGAATCCATTTTTTTTTTTTCGGATTAGTCAAAAAATGACTCATTGGGATAGATGTAGTTAAATAATACTCCCTAGAATCGTATAAAAAGTTTTCTCATCATATGACTTTAGAAAACAAATGATTAAAAGTTATGTCTATGAATGAAATTATAATATATGTTAGAATGTAGTCATTTGTGGATCATTTGAATAAATGCAAGAATTTGTGGAATGGGGGTATTTTATTCAAATTCTAGATTTTTGACACCGATTAAACTAATCACACAATATTCATAATTTTTTTTATCTTTTTTTGTTCAATTCAAGATATAGTAACTGATTCCATAGATCTATGTAGTTCCAGTTTTATGACTCAAGTGTAGAGATCACCAAAAAATGCCTACTCAATGATTAAAAAAAACATGATTATTCAAAATAAGGCTCGTCTATGTAGTTACAGTTTATCACTCAAGTGTAGAGATCACCAAAAAAATGTCTATTCAGTGGTTAAAAAAAAACATGATTATTCAAAATAAGGCTCAGTATTGGACAAAATACATCCCTCTTTTAGGCACAATTAATGTGATACATAGGCTTCATTAAAAACCAAGATCCGAAATCCAAAATAATCATATCAAAACCCCTAAAAGTGTAATTCTTTGATTGATTTATATATATATATATATATATATATTACATCTGATAATTTTTATATTTATGTAGTATAAAATATTAAAATTTATTTATTGATTGCATATTACAATTCACATCAATATGAAAATTTAAAATACATTTTTTTATTTTATTAAATTTATATATAATTATTGTTAAAATTTTAAATTGTGTTACTTTCGTATTTTATTTATGTTGTGCCACGTGTTTTAAATTATTAGATCTAATATATATATATATATATGTGTGTGTGTGTGTATATAAGGTTTGGTTCGGCAATTCATAACTATATTTATGCTTTTTAAAAGTGAATCCAAACTTACAATTCAAGAATCTACAGTTTTAAATTAAAACCACTATAGTAGAAAAGGAAAAAAAGCAATTTCATTGGGCTGGCAATCTATCCACAATTATAGCAGTGACTTGCACATTATATAGAATGCTCTATCCACAAATGGATACTGGATATAAAAAAAATGCAAGAAAGGAATAAAATTACCTTGAAGTCAGTCAAATCAGAAACTACATAGTCTGCCAACTTCTCCTGCATCAGAACAAATCCACCCGCAGTATACATTTCAGCTATACTCCAAACAGAAAGTAGAACGAAGTTCACTGGTTCAAGGGTTTAGCAGATCAAAGAAGCAGAAACGAGCAGGGAAGGTTTTCAGAGACTGATCCAGTAGGCCCAGGAAAATTTGGGCTGAAAGTTTTTGAGCTTAAAGAAAGCTAGGCTTTGAACCTAAGAAGCCCAAATTCTCTAGACTCATTATTAATTTCTAATTTTCAAAATAAAAGAAATGGTAGGATTCTATTTCTACCCCATTTTTTAGTACCCAAAACCACTTCCTTTTATATTTCAAACATTTACTAATTTAGTATTTATTATAAATTAAAATTTCATTTATTTTTAAAATTTTTTAAATTAAAAATGATTAAAACATTACGATTTTAAAAAAATTTTAATTTTAATATATAATAAACTATTTTTCATTTTTTGTCAATGTAAATATATAAAACTAAAAAAAAAAAATTTTAACCAGTATGAGTACAATATTGATTAAGATGATAATTAAAAAATTGTACTTAATATATTATTTTTTAATTTTAAAAAATATACAGTAAATACAAAAAATTTTGTTTAAATATTTTTTACAAATAAAATTAATAAAAAATAATTTTAAAATTTAAATTTTATATCTAAATCATTTTTTAATAATAATTATATAAATCTACCGAAGTCAAACTAAAAATACCATCACGCTTAAAAACAAAAAGAAAACAGTGGTAGCACGCTATGCCGACAACGTCAACCATGCTACAGCCTGGTCTATCAAGGCTCTAATAATTTTTTTTTTGATCAAATGATGTGGTAATCAACAAAGCAAAAGTCACATCATTTAATTGTTAAAAGAAAAGCATGCTTTTAAAGTACAAAAAATATCTATTTAAAATCCTACCACTACAAATTTTTTAAAGTGATGGGACACACGTGTACTCAAGATCAATTCGAAGCAGAAACCAACTATAAAATAACACTGCATATTTAACATACATTTTGCACCAAAAGCTTGAAGGAATTATACGAGTTTGTTTTGATTTGTCTAATATTAATTTTTAATTATAATTAAATTGTATTTAATTAGTTAGTAAATACTCGCATGTATGGTTGATTAAGTTTATGGTTAACTGTATTTAATTAGGGTTGTACTTTTTTGTATTCAAATCAAAATAAATAGTAAATAACTTTTTTTTATGTAGTAAATTTAATTTTATCATCTTAAATTTAGAATTTCGAATTAATTGCTAAGAAAGTGTTTACGTGAGACCATTTTGTAAATATTACAATAAACAAGAAAAATATTGCAGATTTGGACAATAATGCACTAGTACTAGTATTTAACTCTGTCGCTATCTCTCTTCTGTTCATCTCGTGTCAAATCGATTCTATCTGTCCTCCAACTCAAAGCATGAGGTATGAACAACAGTAGAACAAAACACAATCTGGTCAACAATGTACCAATGGTAGTTTGCTCAGATTAAAAGCGGACAGAACAGACAACACATTTCCTATCAAACTTTTCATTATCAATTTTACTTTTTTGGTATTTAAAAAATATAAAATTTTAATTTTGATCCTTCAAATTAAAATTTCAATACTATACTAATAAATCACACTGTTATTAATTTTATAATCATTTTTACCTATCAAAGAGAAAAAGCTCAAAGAATCTCACTAGACAGAAGATTTTTAGTTGTGGGGATGGCCAAAATGATGGCGAAGGAACCCTCAAATAAAAATTAAGCTACAGGCATTGCATATAGATAATTGATATTCCTCATAAACCGTACAGGCATTTGTTTGCCCATATCTTCTTCTACGATTTTCTTACTCCTAGAAAGAATATACTGAATGTATGTTATTTGTAGAGTAGAAGTAAAGTTTTTGATTTGAAATACTGTCATTGTACTCTTAACAAAAAGGCGTTTCGTGCCATTTAACAAATATAAATGTAAAAAATGGAGTAATAATTAAGCTACAAGGTATATATAGGCTTATAATCAGGAACACTAAGTGCCGATCATAGTACCATTGGCTTGGGATTTGGGGGGGGGGGCTTGGCTTTCCTTCCTTAGGGATTGCGGTTGATTGGTGCCTGAATGGGGGGGGGGGGGGGTGAAAGGAGTTGGTTGGTTCGAGGGATTGGCGCAAACGTCATGGAGCTAGATTCCATAGGGCATTTACAGTCATGACATTTGGGACCCATTTCTGACATGAGAGAGACTTGGAGGAGCCAAGAGTCACAGCAGCTTTTTGGTCTGTGTCTTTACCACCCTGAACTAGAAAAGAGGAAAGGGACGAGCGTTATCTCCTCCTCCACATGTTATAGTCTCCAGGGCTAAGCATGCCAGAGAGGTTCCACTCAACTGCAGCGTGAAAACTGCTTAGGCTTTTTAATAAGTTGATAATCATCAATTGCAGTGATGACTGCTTTCATATTTTGGTATTTTGTAGTTGAAACTCGAGAGAATTGCCATTCAATTTTGTTAGCTATAGGTCAGGATCTACCTTTTTTTTGCCAACCACATGGGCTAATGGGCGGTCATCAGAAAGAGGAAAAAGAAAAGTGAAAGGAAAGAGAAAAAAGATTGGACCAAAGACAAAGAGGTTTTTTGGTTGGCAGGGCATGCTTTCTTAAATGGAAAACTGCTTTGGCCAGTCATTTTGCATTTTACATTCAATCGCCTCCGGTTTTGAATTCAAACCGGTGATTGTCCAAATGGGATTGACAAGGGAGTGGATTAGCCATTAATTTTTTTAGATATTCGAAATTCGTTTAATATTTATAATATTTAAATTTATTTTAATATTTATTTAAATTTGATATCATTATTCAAATTTTAATTCTTTTAAATAAATACTATTCCTTTGAATATCTAAATGCGTTAAAATATATATTTATTTTAATTTTTATCAAAATATAAAATAAATAAAATTTAAATTTACTCTTAATTAATAATAAATAAATAAATATTTTTTAAGGTCCAAAATCTTCTATAAGCTTAAAATTATATATATTTTATATATAAAAACAGATAACAGATTTAAATATTTATTACTATTTATTAAATTTTAAATAAATTTAGATATCAAATATTTAAAATATGCTATCCTTGTTTGTTTTGAACTCATGGATAATAAATTTTTTATCTAAATCTATTAATTATTCATTTATAATTATCCAAATTTAACATAAACAAATCAAATAATGATGGATAACTACTTATTAATTATCCATTATCATCTTTAGTCAAAAAATGAAAAGAAAGGAACTGTGTGGTAGGACTCGGAGGGATGTATCCAGCATCCAATATGGACATTGGGCAAGCCAGCCTTTTGCTGCTGCTCTTTGAATTTTCTAACAGGGTCCTCACTTCTCACCACAGCCAATTCCCTGGATTAAACAGGCACTCTAAAGCACATGCATTTGAGAAAAGACTTCTGCTTGATATGAAATCCTCCACTTACATTCTAGTAGATTAACCACTTGGAACAATAATTTTTTCTATATATAAATAAATTTTACAGCAGTCATTTGCTGATTGCCACTGTTGAAGCATATACTGATTACCATTTTTTTTTCTTCTAAAACAGTAGAAGAACAAAAGTTTTAACGCTGTTTTATTCATTCTCCAAGAATTTTGAAAGCTTTATGGTTTTAGGGACTTCATTGTTTTTACTGTCCAGTAAAGTACCATTGAAGAGTTGGAGCTTGATCAACTGAGAAGAAATTGCAAGATTCCTCTGCAGTAAACATACATTGCTCTTCCACTTTCACTGACTGGGGGTGATACATATTACCCAGAATCATTCTTGAGTCAAATGGTTGAAACCATTGATGATTTGATGAATCTGAAGATGAAGAAGATCCATTAAACTGAAAAGAAGAAGAAGAAGAGGGTGATATCAATAACTGAGCATTGACATTGATTTCTTCTTTAACGATTCCATTGGAATTATCAGCATCGTCACAGAAATCATGGCCTTTGGTCTGCTGTGAAAATTTTGGAGAATCTTCTTTAACAGAGTGGCTGCTTTCTGAATTCTCTTCCTTGAGCTTAGCTTTTAGCTCTCTCAACTGCAATTCAGCATCCAAAATCACATTAACCTTCAAGAATTTTAACTTTTAATTACTGCAATCAAATGGGATTTTAACCGATAAACCATACCTCTGCTGTTAAAGTTTCGTTTTCTTGTTCAAGATTATTATAGTCGAGCTTAAGAGCATCATAACTGGCTTTAAGGATTGCATAGTCTTTTTCCAACTGCTTAGTTTTCCAACGGGCACGGCGATTTTGGTACCAAACAGCAACTTGCCTTGGCTGCAGGCCTAATTCTCCTGCTAATTTCACCTTTCTCTCAGGTTCTAGCTTGTTTTCCACCTCGAAATACTTTTCCAAGGCCTTAACCTGTTCTATAGACAATCGCCTTTTCTTCTCTGTAGCTTGACCAGCTTCTTCTAAGCTGTCTTCCTTCTCTAAACCATCCAACATAGCCTGGAATTCCCTGCTGTAAAATTGCTTGTTCTTTGAATTCTTCTCCTCTATATAATCAACAAATTTAACTCATTAACATGATCAGCTGCAGAAATATATACTGCAGAATTTTCTTTACTAAATTATTTGGTTACTGGGAAAATCAAGGTATACTAAGAAAAGGAAAATAAATATAGAATTTTTAAGTCTAACCCAACAAAAATGGGTTCTGAAGTAAAAAGAAGAAACGGATGTTTCTAAATTATGATGTAGACTGTAGAGTAATAATTGAATTTCCTGTACCTTTGGGTGGAGAGATGGAAATCAAAGCATCCTGATCCAGGGAACCTGAGGAACTGAGCCGCTTCATGATTTAACCAAAAGCAAGAACCTCAGCCGATCCTTTTTTCATATACTGTTTTCTGCTGCTGAAGGAGGGTTCAAACTTTCAAGCAGGTTTGCTGTTTTGCTCTCTCAGTTTGGAAAGGCCATCAATCCAAAGAATACTATATATTGTGCCATTAAAAGATGATAAGAATTGAAAAAGTGTTAATTTGTACAAAAGAGAGAAAGGTTTCTTTCTTTTAATGCTCCTCACTCCTTACCTTCAAGTACTTGGAAGAAATTAAGAATGAAGCAAAGTCATTGGTCTGCCAAGAATTAGAGAATTAAAGGCAACAAGTTTCAAAATAAAAAGAAAACCCCTTTCTTATGAAAGTTCACTACAGCATTAAAAGACAGGGAAAGATCTCTGAAAGGATCCTGCTTCACTGGGAGCTGTTATATAAAGACTTTAAGCCTTTAACTGATGTGAACTGGTGAAGTTATTTGAAATTTGACATCTAGCTGTAATTTTTCAACTTTTTTTTCTAATAAAAATTGTCAAATTCACTTTTGTTATGGTCCGTTTTATCTATAATTGGCTATAAACTTATTTGATGAGCAATTATAATAAGATAATATAATAATTAATGAACTGAACTTGGTGAGTTTATTCATTTTCATATAGTTTTTCTTTTTGCTTTTTTTAACTATTTCTTGGCAAAAATAAGTTCAAGCACACTAATGAGATTAATCTTGTGCTCTTATTAGGGTTGTTGATATTTGCTATAAACAAAGAAAATCTAAATTCAGTTGTTTGGTCTGATTTATTTTATTTAAATTAAAAAAAAATCGTTTTGGTTTGAAAATCAAGCCGAATTATTAAGTTTGGCTTCAATTTGATCTTCATTTTTGTAAAACAACAGCAATTCAAACTAAAACCTTGAGCTTTCCTTGTCTTTACAATTTTTAAGAGCTTACCATTGTGACCAAGCCATATATCTATAGAAAATGTTGTCATTTGGCCACATCCAAAAAATGAATTAAATCATTGTGAGTATTTCTATTTTATCATATGATCCTTCTCGAGAAAAAAAAAATACAGTTTGATACAAAACTGCCTAACCCAAAATATGGAGGCAACACAGCTTTTTCCATCATTTCTATTTTGGATAATGATCTCAATATTGGTTTCAATATGCACTTGTCTCGTGTTAATCTTATAATAATCTCATTTTTTTAAGCATGTGACATAATAATCATATAAACATCAACAATAAGGGATGGACCAATGGTGATAGGATCTATAGAAACACATCTACTTCAAGAAAAGAAGAGGATAAGGAAAATATATACTTTTAAGCTCTGTTTATTTTGCAGAAAATAATTTTTAAAAACTAATTTTTGAAAAATATTTATATTTTTTTAATTGAAAGAGATTTTTTATTGTTTGAATGAGTTAATGAAAAATATTTTCCTTTATTTGCTTTTTTTTGGAAAATATGTTTTTTAAATAATATTAATATAACTATTAAAATATTAAAAATTATTTATTATTAAAATATATTAAATGAATAATTATATTTTAATAATAATATTTAATATTAAAATATTATGTTAATATAAAAAATACTTAAAATAAAATTATTTATTATTCTTTATATTATTTGTTAACATATTATAATATTGTTTATTAATAACATTTATTAATATATTATATTAATAGTATATTATTTATGAATAATATATTATTTATAAATATATTATTATAATATTTATTAATTAAATTAATAATATTTATTATATTATTTATTAATAATATATTATTTATTAATATATTGCAATATTATTTATTAATGCTAATATATTATTATAATATTTATTTATAAAAATATTTATGAATATAATATTATTTATTAATATATTATATTAATAGTATATTATTTATTCATATAATATTATTTATAAGTAAAATTATGTTAAAAATATTGATAAATAATTATATTCATAAATATTTTCTTTTTTTAAATTAGTATGATAATTTCTAAAAAGATAACCTCATTTTTTATTTATCAATAAATCATTTTTCATTGATTAATTAATTTTTTACGAAATAAATAATTAAAAATACAAAAATTATTTTTTAAAAATTATTTTTCACGCGAACGTTATTTATTAGTAATAATTTGGCTGATGACTTCTAATCTGAATTAATTTCCTTATTAATTGATTCTAAAGAGATTAGAGTCCTTAAGTTGGGCTCCCACCCTGAAACGTGTCAATGTCCCATTAGATATAGTTTCGGGAGTTTCCGCTGATATGCTGTACGGATGATACACCAATTTGCATGGCTTCTTTTTCTTTCTTTCCATAAAAAGAGTCCTGACCTTGGTGGCTTGTTCAAACATTGCGGCCTCATTTCATTGCTTTTGCTTGAACGTGTATTTGCACCTCCCTGGCCTACACCATGTTTGCACGATTGTTGTCTTTCTTGATTTGAGAAAACTGTTCTTCTTTTAATTTGTGAAAGATTTACTTTAATTGGAAGGTCATGATTTTTCATTTAGCTTGTAAGAAAAAACTTTCCATTGGGAAACTGTCGTGTTCTAACACAACTCCTCATAATTCCTAACAACTGCGTCGGATACTGTACTATTTTCCAACTTTTTTTCTATAAGTTAAAGGGTGTTAATCTTCTTTATTGATGAATGATGATCCATATCTCTTTAATTATGTGAGTCGATTTCAACATAAAAAACAAATTTCTGGAAATGCAGAACAGTGACATGGCACCAATGCAAGTTCTTTAGTCTTTATCCCTGCAACACTGATATTAGCCAATAACACCTAGCCAAAGCTCCCAAAAAATAAAAAGATGCATTATCACTTTATCAGTTGCTTGACCTGATCAAATTCAGTTCAAAAAAACACATAACAAAGCACTTTAGAATGGGAAAAGAAGATAACAAAAAAAGCTAATATAGTACTAAGATGCTATAGAAACTAATTTAAAGATGAGCAAAAGAAAATGATAATGGCAAAGCAATGCACTTTTAGCATCGGCTTCTCGACACTAGTCAATAACAGCTAATTGAGATTTTGATATCTGACAACTCTAAAAGACAAACACATTGATAATCCAACCTACAATTCATCTCACCGGTGCATCTCCACCACTCTTATCGGTCTTTTTACGCCTGATCATCAAGTCAATAAAAGTTGATCATTATACTCGTTAAGTCAGTACATACTTGATTATCATGTCAATCACTTAAAGAGATCGACACCCAGACCCCTTATTGCCACAAGTATGTCTCTATTCGAGTTGCTCGCCTGTTTGGAGCTCATTCCTTACATGAGTCGCTCGCCCTATTATCTCCATTAACGTCTCATTAGTTAATTATTTTACGATAAGTCAACTAGTTCGGGATCGTTGAAAGCCACTAACTCATAATTTAAGTGGATTTTCTCCAATTTCAAATGAACTTTCTATCAAATGTCAATTGTTGACATTTATTCACCAATTATGTCTCATATGTAAAATAAATGAGATCTAAGTACACTATTATGAACTTTCTTCCCTAAGCTTCCTCCATTGTTCTATGCAACTCTCCTTCCTTTTCTTAATCCTAACCTCCTACATCTTGGTGACTTCAACGTCGAAACGCACTCCAAAAATAAAATTTCCACTCCCTTTAACCGTACTTTTTTTTAAAATTACAAATTCACTTCACTTTCATCTCATCATCCAAGTGAGCTCCAGTTCACAATCCAAAATACCATCAACAAATCTATAAAGATTAAAGCTGAACAATTTAGTTAAAGACAGGACGTGGTGAATATATTTCTTAGGATCTAATTGATTCTTGGGATATCCAATTATAAGCCAAAAAAATAACTATAGGATAAAAAACTTTGTGTGAGTACATGTCACTTTATTTTAGCTTCAAGGGGATCATTGCAATGCCAAGATCTACGCAGTTGCAGTCCAAATCTCAATTGAAGATCACTCCACACCAATGTAGGAAGTATTTTCACATGGCTTTTGTAGGAACTTGTGATATCAGTACGTTTTGAAAGGGAGCTTGTTGAGTATTGGGTGGGATGTCCAAGTCAAAAATGATGGCTAACAAACATCCTTGCATGTAACATCTATGATTTCTAATTCTAGAAGGAAAGTGATGAATGCTTCAGTTTCGTGTAGGTCACAAACCCTTTTAAAAAAAGGGCATTTTTGAGTCTAATGTAAAAAAGGGTAAGAAAGGATAAGCATAAGAATGAAGTAGAAATAAAAGGGTTAATGGGGATAAGGATTTGAAAAGAAGGGTTCTGGTCGGTAGGGTTACTGGCTTACTGCATTACTTGGGTAGTTCAATTGTACGTAGGCAAGTAGAAAAAGAGAGAAGTAGGTTTAGGACGAGATTTCGGAACCCTCGAGTAGGGTTGATAATCTACCATGTATTTAATGGGTTTCCACTTAACTTGACTTGATAAAGTTTTTTTTAATCAAATTTTAAATCAAATCAAATTAAACATTTTTGAAGAAAAATTACGGTTGAAATTTATACAAACGCATCTCAATCTGATATACATATATATATATATATGTATTTATTATTTATTTAAATTTATATTTATAAAATAATATTTTATATTAAATATAATATAAATAATATTTTAAATTAAAAACATTTATATTAAAAATTAATATTAAAAATTTTAATATTTTATTATATATTAAATTAAAATTATTAATATTAAATAATATTTTGAATTTAAAAATTATTTTAGATATATATAAATCAAATCAAATTCAAATACAAAAAATAATATTTTTATATCAAATGGAGTCAAAATTTGAAACGAGCAAAAGCCCATCTCATTGCCATCTATTCCCCGGAGGAAGAGAAGAGGGAGAGCAACTTGACTTCGTGCTCTCCAAACTAATCATATGATATAATAATAGTATAGGGAGGTGTTTTTGGGGATTGAGACCTAAATTTGCTTTTGAAGTATTTTCAAAAACATGTGTATAATTACGTGGGAAAGTGTCGTGGACATCGCAGAGTTCACACCTTTACAAATGCAAATTTTACAAAGGTCTTCTTTTCTCAAGTACTCTGCGTTACAACTGGAAAAGTTTCCTTATGGTATTTTTCTGTTGTATCTAAACTCTGAAATGCCATATTCTAGATCCCTTTTTTCACCCTGCTGTCTTATCATCAATGTGCATTTCAAAAAAGGATGGTGAAAGCTCACCTCAGCAGATCTTGCTCAATTTGTCCCAGTGAAACGTCAGAGAGCAACACAGGGTTACAGTTTTTGTAAAATCCTACAATTTCATTGTATATATAACTAAAACAATATTAGATTCGTTTTATATTTTTATATTTCACGTCATCTTTTTCTGGTAGAAACAACTGCTACATTTTTTGAAGAAAGCTAACATTAAGATATAAATGATATATTAATACTTATAAATTATTTAAATTTTATTAAAATAAAATTTAAATTTTATTCGATTATTATCAAGTTAAATTTAAACTCGAACTTAAGTAATTCGATCATCGATTGAATCGAATTTAAATATTCTTATACTTAATTCAAATTATTCATTGAGCATAATCAAATTTTTATATTTAAATATATTTTTATTATTTTAATAATAAATTTTGTTAAACTTGAATTCAAATTCGAATACAAATAATCGAACTTTTATTAAATATAAGAATCAAACTTATTTTTATATATTAATTAAACCTAATCAAGCAAACTCAAATAACTTGATTTTTATTTTGAGTCGATCTAAGTTAAAAAAATAAAATTCGATGAACTCAAACTTAAACTTAATACTATATTGATTCAAATTCGATCGATTATACTCTTAACTGACACAAGTAATAAGAGATAAATATTTTGGTGCATAAACATCGGGTTTAAATCCTTTCATAATTTATCGTAGTAAATAATTTATAAATTCAAAAAATTTATAGACAAATACTTAATAAATTCATAAATTTTAATTTAATTAACTGTTTATTTTGATCATGAAAATAGAATAACCACTCTTGCTCCTAAATTGTTATTTATTCATAAAACAAAAAAACACAACTGCTACATTTTGGCAAGCAAACCATCCGTTGGATAGGTGAGGGTGAGAAAAGTGGAAAGAGTAAATTGAGCTCCACCATTTCATGGGTTTAATTGATAACTCTTGGTAACCTTATCTAACTTCAGATTAACATATGATTGTCTACCACATCAAGACAACCGAGCTGCATTATTGGGCAAAAATATAGTTGACATCAACTGCAAATGCCTAACAGGATAATCGGCCAAATCACCGCAATTTTCAGCTCTAATTCGTTCGGTTATTGCAAAAATGTGAGATGAGAAACTCACTCACGCCACTCCATCTAGAGGTCGTATGGCTAAAGTAGTAGGCATGGCGCAAGGACGCAACCATACGGAGTTATGAGCCCTGAAAAGAAACAGGGTAAGTTTCGGTCCCAGAAAAAGGAAAAGAGAGTATAAAAGCGACAACCACCAATCAGGGTAGGGGGCCACTAGCCAATGAACATTTTCGTCGGCTTTGTTTCTCCTCTAATAGGCCTGCACATCAATTCTTTTCATGCTTGACAATTAACTCGGGACACATTGCAGGGGAGGGAACATATTACCTCAATTTCCTCTCTGGATTCACCCTTTTCTCCCTCTCTTCTCACCTTTTTCTATCAATCAACAAACAAATCACTTTCCAGTTTCCACCGCTCTTTCCTTTTAATTCTAATAAAGAATAATTTCATTAATAAAAATAGTATAGATCATATTCAGTAGCCAGTTAACAAAATTTACTTTGAATGGTATAGCAAGTCGATTGACAAAAAGAAGGAAAGAGTAGAAAGGTACATAAAAAGGTGAAAATCCCCAGAGGGGTGAAATTCCTTGTGAGGCAGCATTTCGATCAGCTACAAAATTTATACTGCTCTACGTGTTACCTGTAAATTAGATTTCTTTGATCTCAATCTCAGAAGCCGATGCAAGTAAAAGGACACCTCATTAAAATACAATCTTCTATATTTAATTGTAACACTAATCTTGTGCTGAAGGAAAAGGAGCACAGCAGGAGGAGATATCAATTCCAGCAACCTCCATGGCATTGCAGACCCATTCAGGGATGTCTCCTTTAGGAAACTACAGGATGACAAATTATCATAAGGTCCAAGAGCCATTTAGTACTTCGTAAATATTTGTATAAATGACCACCTAATAGAATATCAAATTAATCTAATAAATAACCATTTAATGGAATATCAAATTAATCTAGTCTTCCTGCTTTTCTCTGTAAATATATGTTGGAAAGCTTCACATAGCAAGGGTGCTAGCAGTTTATAACGGAGAACCATAAAATTCTTGTCAATCAAGCAGCTAGGAGAAATCGAGACAACAAATGAATGATAAAAATTGCACAATCACCATCGAAGTGTCAAAACATGAACACAAGTACCTGCCTGGATACCAGCTATTTCCCTTGGAAACTGAAGTCCCAAGGCTTGAAACTACAATTTTTAAACTAGCAAAGCATACCATGTTAAAGAGAAATAAAATGTCACCATGATAAAGGGGAAAAAGTTAATAAATATGATACTAAGCATTGAAATTTGAATAGTATAATGGTAAAAAAGATTGAAAACAAATTCGTTTTTCCTGCTGCTGTGTTATAGTGGACTAGCAAGATGGTAATTGCTATCAAGTCAAAAGAAGTTGGTGACATGCCAATTTATGTCTTGTACACTGGGTTATAATTTATAGATGCCATCATACTCAGATCAGCAATGAAGACAAGATATTATTTCATCACTTATAACTTTCAGAGGAACAAAAACCTCAAAATAATTTTAAATTTGATCCAACAGCTAACAAAAGAAGTAAGCACTAATGTTTTGGAAGAATGAAAGATTGAAGTAGATTAAACAACTAGACAAAATTAAAAGATGGAGGATGTGAAGCATAACTGGAAAACTCTTAACATTTTAGTAAAATCAATGGCAGGAGGAGAGAGAGAGAGAGATGCAAACCATTTTCTGCAAAAAGTTGCAGACAAACCTGCAAAAGAACATTAAGAACATTATATTAGCTTCTACCACATGAGAAATAAAATATGAAAGCCGGACAAAGCAAGAGGCAAACATACTCAGGAAACCTCCCCTGGACTATGGATGAGTGTAGATTTCTGCTAAGCTGCAATTGTAAAAGATTTACTCTCAATTACTTAAAAAAAAGAGTAAAAATGAAAGCAGAAAAGCTTAGAACATAGAAGCTTTAGTTGTACCTGCATCATGTAATATAAATTATGATATGACAAAAGCTGAGAACCCATAGCATCCTTCGTAACAAGAGAATGGATGTAGGCCCTCGTATAGTTCTTGCATACCTATACTTCGGTAAATAGAGTAATGCCAAGATATACCAAAAATGAAATTTATATATTAACAATGTTAAGCAAATGCGTCATTAAATGCATACCATACAAGCACATGCAGGATCAATAGGGCGAGTATCGTCAGACATTGCCCTGTTCTTGAGTTTCAGCAATCCCTGCAAAAAGTAATTGAATAATATCAGAACGCTAAATTTACAATTTAAATAAAAAAAATGGAGTGTAATTAACACCCTTTAGGATCACAATTCCTTTAGAACATGTGCCAGTAACTTGTTAACATTCATAATAGAAAGATCAATTCATAGGCAGGTAAACTTATAAGACCAAACTTTTAGCATGGCTATAGATGCAAATACAATGATGAATAGAACACATCAAGCACAATTCATATTAACACCTTCAACGAGAACAAACAAGTTATGCTAGAAGGCAAAGAGAAAGGATAGCCAACTTCTAGCTTAGTGCATGAACATCATTCATGTGTAAACCAAAGTACATGATACTACATGGTGAACAAGATTGAAAACATTAACTCTCAAAAACTTTCTAAACATATCACCTCTGGAACAAGGGCGGTGCCAAAACGAGCAGTTCGAGTAGGATAAACACAGTCATACATGTCAGCACCTAAGGCACTACAAACTACAATATCCAGTGGATACCCAACACCCTGAAATGTAGCAAGTACAAATATAATGATTTAGAGTAATCTAAATGGAGAAAAAAGGATATGTTCATCAGCATCTAAAGATGTAGATTACAATAATAAAACTCATTTGTACCATGACATATCGCGGTTTATCTTCAGGCAGTGCTGCAGTACACTGAGCAACAACACGCCAAAATGAATCTTTATCTTCGCCGCCTGCAAGACCACCAATAGCATAGCTGTCACACAAGTAAACTTAGTTAATTCAGCTTGTTGTTTACTGAATCTTTACACTGTTTAGCAAAAGGCTGGTTGTAAAGAAGATCTAATATTTATGAATGTTAACAACGGAAAGAGAGTTCAAAAAGAAACTGGCAGGTAAGTTGAGTGATTATAGGTGACTAAAAGCAATTAACCAGCAAAAATAAATCACAAAGAAACAACAAAGTACTGGCAGTCAAAATGGCAAGCAACTATTCTTTTATTACTTGCTTTGCAAATATACCATACAGGCTATCACAATAACAGGCAACTAGGTTATCCTATCTTTAACAGCATCTCTCTCAAGAATAATAATGCTAAGAACCAGAAAGATTTGGATATTGGAATTATAGGTCATGTTTAGTGCATAGGATGATGGATAGGATGGTATGATAATCATTCTATATTATGTTTGGTTTGTATCTAATTGAAAGGGATAAGATTATAAGAAGGATTATCATCCTTTTGGTATAAGACGATTCAATTCTTCCAAAGCGGAGAAGATTATTTTTAATCCATTCGATTAAACTTACATGTCTTATTATACCCTTAAAAATTACATCAATAATTTAAATTGTATAAACTTTGAGGAAGGATAATTTGACCAATAAATAAATTACCTTATCTTAATCCTTGCAACCATCAAACATAAGATATGATGACATTATTTAATTTAATCATATTCATAATACATCTTATCCTATCCTATCATAATCTTGTGTAACAAGCATGACCATATTTTCTTAAATAATCAGTCATTTTAAGTGCTAATAGTAAAATCAACCTTTTATTTTCTAGTCCCAGAAATTGACTTAGATATTGAAATGCAATGAGGAAAATTCTATGGCAACTTGCTAAAGTCTGAAATGTCAAGATCTAATCATCTACCATTAAAGATCTTCATAGGAAACATAACATGATTAGGACACTATTCATTGATATAGAATGCACGTACCCAGGTAAATTTCGATCCACCAACCCTCTAACACATATATCCCTGATAAAAACAAGTATCAGAAAAGGGAAAAAAGTTATTAGAAGTACTATTAGTAATTGAAAGGGGAGTTAAACACCATAAAATAGCAAGGTTGCAAGATGAAGATCAGAAATTCACCTTAGTACTGGATCTAAACCACCTTGTACAATACCAAACAAGTTCTGTTCATGTGGTCTTTTGTGAGCTGTCCATAAGATCAAGGCAGCAAAAAAAGACCTAACTCAATCAGAAATGCCAAAATCAGGAGAATGACAATATGACTTAATAAAAAACCACTACTGAAGGACAGAATCTAATTAAGAAAAAGGGAACACCAGAAAAAGAGCTATAGTTAGGCTCCATTTGTTTGACAGAAAATAATTTCTGGAAAATGATTTCTGAAAAATATTTACATTTTTTTAATTGAAATAGATTTTCTGTTGTTTGGAAGAATTAATGAAAAATATTTTCCATTGTTGGTTATTTTCTAAAAAAATTGTTATTTTTTAAAATAATATTAATAATAACTATTAAATTATTGAAAATTATTAATATTAAAAAATAATTATATTTTAATAATAATATTTAATATTAAAATATTATATTAATATAAAAATACTTAAAATAAAACTATTTATTATTTTTATATTATTTATTAATAATATATTATTTATTAATAATATTTATTATATTATTTATTAAAATAATATTATTTATTAATATATTATAATATTATTTATTAATATATTATAATATAATATTATTTATAAGAAAAATTATGCTCAAAAGTATTGATAAATAATTTTACTCATAGACAGCTCTTTTCTGAAAAATGTCTTATATTTTTCAAATTTGTAAGAGAATTTCCAAAAAAAAGACCTCATTTTCCATTGACCAATAAGTTATTTTTCGTTTATTAGCTAGTTTTCTACCAAACAAACACTTGAAAATGTGAAAATCATTTTCTGCGAAACAAACGGAACCTAAATGAGTGATGGAAAACTGAGGGATCTCAAGTGCATAAGGTAAAAGCCGATATTTAATAAATTAAAGGACATTCAACAATAACACTATGTTACCATCGTATGATTATAATATGTTGTCCAAGCACCTTCAAAAAAGCTTTTAAAGTGCAAGTACCCAAGCCTGACATAAGATAATTGACTCCAAGAAGCTTGGGGACAATCATACAAGGCAAAATGCATTTTAAAACTTAAAACATGGATCAATTGAACGTTTTTCTACCAAATGGTCAATCTATCCATGCAAGAACCATGAGTGACATTCAGTCTTAAGCACATTTACCAGCTATGCATCTGTCTATC
Source organism: Durio zibethinus (assembly GCF_002303985.1). The sequence continues at coordinate 4,110,665 of NW_019167949.1, read as the reverse complement.
CAACGAAGGGTACGATACATGGCCTCCTCAATTCGTGGACCAGTAATAATAGTTCTTACCACATCATCAAGAGCCATTATGATATCTGCTCCAATTCTATTCTGTATAATTGTTGAGAGAATATAAAGTTAAAATGGAATATTCAAAATATATGAAGACAATAAGCAAGAAAATTTCAGAAATTTATCCTACGTCTCCTGGTAAAAAGAGCAGGAGATCAGGATAAAAAAGTTAAATAGGTTTTGCTAGATCTTTATGCTGCTGACCATCACAAACTAGTAAACATAGAAGTAAAACTGTCATAGACATCATTGACTAACAGTAAGAAATCTGAGTAAATTACACTATCAAGCATTTAGGGGGAAGAGAAAAATTTTTACCACAATAAATAATGTTACAAATATAACACAAGTAAGCTAAAGAAAAGCACCTACTTGGATTTGAATAGATTCCTCTGGTGTTAGGAGCATTGGCTTCCCATCGACTGGAGACTGAGTTAGAAACATGAGACTTGGTTACAAGTAAAACAGCACAAAAGCAAGAAAAGGATTAACAAGAACGAAGTATGCTTGCAGTTAATAGTTGAGCAGATTATTATACAACAACTCTTTCATTACACAGACTTCAGAAATTTCATGAACACCAAAGAAAAAATAAGAATAACGATAACATTTACCTGAAATGTTACACCCTTTTCAGTGATGTCAGCTAAATGCAGCAGTGATACCTATAAAGTGATCAGCAAGAAAGATTGTCAAATTCAATAGCATATATATATATATATATATTATATCACTAAAACCTAAGATTATTGCGGATGAAAATCTTTAAAGAATGTGATGAGCCAAAATGATACACAGTTGAGATCATGACTTAATAGCGCGTAGTAACAATATTATCATGACTTAGAGAAACGAAAACTAGCAAACATCATAGTTTCTAAGCTTCTTATTCATTTTTTAAGATGCAAGTGCACAGAAGCCACAGAAACTGTACATATGCATGCACATAACGACAAGTACATGAAAATTTTAACAAAGGATAAACAATACAATGAACCAAAAATTTACAGAAAGACAGCACTGTGTTAAATCATAAGAAGACCATTTGAAAGCCTCCGGAATCAGTCAGCATTGCTCTAGGCCAGTTCATAAATTTGTGAAGACCACCCAATTCATCAATAAGCTCAGATGTAGGGCGAAGTGCCAGGTGATATGTATTCCCAAGAATTATTTGACAACCAATCTCCTCAAGCTGGTTAGTTGTCAAACCTTTTATTGTACCTGCAACAAAGAGGACCAACTATGTCTTCCAGTCATAAAATTTAATACATCAAAGGCACACAATTCAGTGAGTTGATGCATGCTTGAAAGTGTGTGAACATACACTTGCAACTACTGTAACGCCAAATTATTTGTAGCAAACACATGAATGCCAGTCAAAGTTGTTTTAGACTTTTAAGAAAGCAGTAAATGCAATAGAGAGGTAAAGAATAGAGTGCAGAGCAATCGTATTCAAGGAATACTTTTCTCATCTATACTGAAAGGTAAAAACACAACCTTGTAATTGAACTATCCATGCTCAATGTACCTTATATGGAAAGCAATACTGGATACTAATAATCACAACTAATCATCAGTAGATTCAAGTAGTAACAGATTCATTGACATCTTACTGTTTAAGAGTAAGACATATGAATCTTCTTGGTTTTAAAGATTATAAGAATTTATAAGCTGACAACAATAACAAAGAATTATTAAGGACATTGACCTGAGAACTCCCAATTAATATGTTCTGAATATCCTAAATATGCTAAGGATGTGTATAATATTAAAACCTCCGACCTTGCGTTCCCACAGGCATAAACAGAGGGGTCTCGCATACAAAGTGAGGGAGTGTTAGATGAGCCGCCCGAGCACGATTAAACCTCCCTAGAACCTATCAAACCGAAAACCAAATTTCCACATTAACAAACATCCAAAGCTTGCATTGACGAAATCAGCAAACAAGTTTAAAATTAGAACCATCAAGATTTAGCATAATAAAATTATCACGTCCACTAATTAAAATATCCACATAATCCAAGAACACAAGCAATAACCAGTAAGAACAATCCATTACCGAAAAAAGAAACATAACATAGTCAGAAAATTACAACCTCGTACAGTGGAAAAAACTTCCATTAAAAGTAAAAACAGTTACTATAAATCAGCATTTTCGACCAGTACTCTTCCTTTAATCTTTTACCATTATTTGACGAACGGAAGACAAAATAATATAAAATCTAACACTGAGAGGAGCCAGCGTAAACTCCATTTGTTAATTTAAGATAATTTTGGCTAAAAAAAATTATATATAAAAAAGAAATAAAAAATGCAACACACAAATTTAAAGTCCAACCTCAAAACGAAGCGCCATCCAATAATTTTCTCCTCTATTCCTTTAGCTGTATATGGATGAGCCTGAAACTTGCATATTAATAAAAAAATATTAAAAAAGTTAATTCCAAATATAAAGGGAATATGTATTTGTACGTATGTATGTATGTATGTACGTGTATATATATTCACCGTGGCTATTAACTGTTACTCTTCAGTTTTGCGATCTCAAAAGAGAAAGATTAAAAAAAGATTACCGTGCTATGCCGCGTAAGAATACTGTAAAAAGAAAGAATTAAAACTTACGAGATGGAGGACGAAAAGAAGGACGCTAATCGAACATAGGCGAGAAAAATGCGATTGGCGGCGGATAAAATGCCCTAGTATGGGAAGAAATGAATTTCTCTTAAGTGGCGGTGGCAAGCGGTCTTTTCCTTTGTTTTTCTTTTTATTGACTTTGACTCCTGACTCCGATTTACACGGCACATCATGCGGAAGAATGAACTTACAACTCCAAGTTACAAGGGCCCTTTTTTGATGGACACGTGACACGTCAATAGATTGGTCATTTTCAATTGGGCTCAATATTTGTCATTTGGGCCTTGTAAGGTCCACAGAAGTAAACAGGCCGGTCAGAACTCAATGTTGTGAACTTGGCAGCTTGAGAATGCCGATTGGGTTTGTAGTTCAAAAAGTCCTTCAAATTATGTTTCCGCCCTTCATTCAAGTAAGGTACTATAGCAAAAAGAAAAGGCGGATAATATTTTATTTTGGACATTATAATATTTTTTTTATTTGAGATTGTTAGTATTCTATAGTTATTTAAATTTTGATTCATTCAAAATTTAATCGGACTGAATCTTATAAAAAAATCAAACTCTTTCAAACTCATTTTTTTATTTATAAAATTTAAAATTAAAACTTTACTTAAAAAAAGTCAAATTTTTTGTCACTCAAATTAATATGCATTGATGAATATTATAATAATTGAATTTGAATTTATGACTATTCAAATTAAAATAAAAAAAATTTGAAGAAAATTTTGGTATAATATATGGAGGAATATTATCTCCTCAAATTTCTTTAAGTTGTTTATTACCCTTTTTAATAAAAATTTAATTGTTTTTGATATAATATAAAAATATAATTTTTTTGGTATTTAAATTTATTAAATTCTAATTATTAAAATAAAAAATACAATATTTTATTAAGAAATCATACATTAAATCAATTTTGCATATAAAATTATCAACAATTATTTAAATTCACTTTAAAATAAAATTATTTAATTTCCTATAAACATATTTAATTTGTTCCAACAACATGTTTGTTTTCACTTAGTTCAACATTATTTTCGCTTCACAAATTAATCATTAACTATACGCACTTTGCTTTACATATCAATTATCATAAATCACAGTTACATTTTTTGTGAGTTAAGGTCCAAATTTTTATTTTCACCTAAAAATATATCGAGTCATTGGAAAGTGACATGTGGCAAAAAAGGTAACTTGGCAGGAGGAAGTGACATGGAATTCGATAAATCGATGCATCTTATTAAACGACAGAATAGTGATATATCAGCCACTAAATTTTCGTTTATAAATAAATTCATTTAAGTGACGTGGCATTTTCACGAAGAGATAAATGATGCGGCAATCATGTCAGCCGAGAAAAGAGAATAAATCTAATTAATCGAAGTAGGCAACATAGTTTTTTTTTTTAATACTTAAAACTAGCTTTTTTAATCCGCACAATATATGAAATTTTTATTAAAATTTTCATAATTTTAAATTTATTATAAATTATTTATTTGACATATAATTATATAGTTATAAATGTTAAGTTATAATTAAATAATAATTTATACATAATATATTATAAATGATATTATTCATCTAAAAAAAGTATAAATTTTATAAATTTTCAATAATTATAAAATTTTTTTCTTTAATTAAAAAAATATTTTCTTCAATTTATTTGTTAAATACTAAAAATTTTGCTACCATTTTTTTCTTGTTTGATAAAAAGTCAAAAATTAATATTTAAATAATTAAAATTAATAATTATTTTTATCATAATGTCGATTTGGTGGTATATATATATATTTGATTGAATAATAAATCACAATTATTAATTTTGTTATAATCATTTACTTTTTATTAATTCTTATTTTTGACATACTTCAAATAATTATTACACAAATATATTAGACTAACAATTATTTTTATATATATCAATAAAATAAAGTTATTTTTTAGATAAAAGGAAAACAATAATTCTTTATGTTATGCTTAAAATTTTATTTTAAATATTTTTTTTATTTTTAATTATTTTTAACATAATTAATAGTATTTTTTGTGAGTTAGATATATAGTGATCATCGTTCTTCTTATATCATCAATTGTAAATAAAAAAATTTAATAATAAAAAATATAATAAAATAAAATAAAGAATATAAATTTATATATTAATTTGTCAATATTAAATATATACAATAATAAAAGTAAACATGTTAATAACTTAGTAGAGAATAAAAACATTGAAGAAATTAATAAAACAAAAAAATATATAATATAAAAAAGTTAATTATAATTAATCTAAGTAAAATTAAAAAATTTTATGGACTAAAGAAAAACAATTAAATTAACCAAATATATAATATAAAAATATTTGAATTAAAACATAAATAAACATTATATTTGTTTTCAAAGCAAAAATATATTTTTATTTAATTTTTTTATTAACATTCAAATGTCTTATATTTTCATGTAAAGATGTAAATTTTTATTACTTTAAAAATACGTGCTTTCTTGTCAATAATTTATTAATTTATTTAAAAATATTAAATTTAAATAATCTACTAATTTTCAATTTTTGATATATTATGATTTGAATTTAAATAATTTTTAAAAATTATCAAATTTAAATAATTTATTAAATAGAATTATTTGACGAAAAATAAATTTTATTAATTATATATATTTGAAACTGTTGTTAAAATAAAAAATTATATTTTAATATATTTGAATTTAAATTTTATATAAAATTTAAATATTATATAAATTTTGATTTCAATTTAAATAATTATTTAAAATATTCAACTTAAATGATTCATTAAAAATTTTTATTTGATAAATAAAATAATATAAATATTATCTAATATGTTATTAAAAGGGATTATTTATCTAAATATTTATATAAATAATTTTAATCATGTAATTTTGTGTGTTGTATATATTAGATGTATCAAATAAAATCATGTCAAAATCATTAGCAAAATAGAAAGATGAGATCACGGTCAGAAAATTTTTACTGCTTACCATTTCCATTTCAACTCTCAGTTATTTTGGACATTTACCGTGGCTTCGGTAAATTCAAGTCCATGCAAAGGGGCCACCCTCACCCTCTCATGATACAGACATGCAAGTAAAAAGTTATGATTTCTGAACGAAAGTTTCGTTCTTTAGATTCGATAGATATCCCTTCAGAGCGATTTATTAAACCCTAGCTTGATTCGCAATAGCCACCGCCACCGCCACCGCAATCAAAGCTCCCTTTTTATCCTCTCTGTTTAGGTTCGATCCACCTAATGCCTTTTTATCGACGGATAGTTCTTCTGTCAACGATTTATTACTTTGGCTGATTGATTGATTTATGTACAGAGGGGGAAGAGATTGAGTGATCTATAAAAATGCAGCACATTCCGACGACGGTCGAGGAACAGTTGTTTTTGAAAGCGATTAGGCAGGAATGCCCGTGGGAGAGTTTGCCCAAACGGCTTCAAGCCACTCTTAATTCTAAAGAAGAATGGCACAGAAGGTTAGTTTGGATTCTCTTCTGCTTACCTTTGTTTTACTTTTTAACTTAAGTTTGAAGGATCATTTAGCTTATAGCTTTGAAAAACTTAATTATTTAGGATCGGTTTGCCAAATGGAGCACATTGTAGATGTTAATTTTCTTCTTTGAATATAAATACTTACTTCATGCTTAATATATGATTGACGGATTAATTAATGTTATCACAAGGGAGTTCTGTGAAACAGTTTGATGAAATTAATTGGAAATTTGAACTGGCATTGCTCTTTTATAGCCATTGCAAGAAAGAACTTTGTGACTGATTGGACCTATAGATGCTTCTATTAGGTATTGAGGTTTGTCTTTGTCAAATAAGAATTTGGGCACGTATGATTTGGTTAAATGATTTGATAGATCATCCAGCATTCAGGTGTTACAGAATTTTTTTCCTAATGGTCATCTGTAATTGAGCATACTTCTTTTGTTTAGCCCTCTATTGTGAACGATATATGCTTCTTAGGTTTTGGGAAATGTTTCTGTCTGGTATTTCTTAGAATAAAGATAAATTGGTTTGGGATGCTAACATTTTTGAAACTATTTCATGATGTTAGCTTTGCAGACTATTGAATACAATGTTGTTTTCTGTATTCACTTGCTACTGCAAATTACATTTGATTTTCTCTGTTAAGCATGTGCATAATGGTTTTAAATTGTTTCTAAAAACATTCTTAGTTTTGGACCCAGGTTGAAACTGAAGTGCATTCTTATTTCTCTGGATTAGTCATTAGAATTAAATGCTCATCTCTTTGTTAGCTCCTGTGATTAGTTTTCTATTGCTTGATCTTACCCCTTCTTTTCTTTTTCTTTTTCTTTTTCTTATTATAACTTCATTTAGGATTATTGACCATTGTATCAAGAAAAGGCTCCAATGGAACACTTGTTTCGCTCACAAAGTATGCAAGGAAAGTGAATACTATGAGGAGATGATGCGTTATTTGCGAAAGAATCTAGCGGTGTGTGTTAAAGAAAGTTTTGGAGCTCTCCTTGTATTACCTTAGTATGATTTGTTCTATAATATGTTTTTAGACAAAAATTTGTTCTTATATGATCAAAGCTCTTGTTTCACAATGATAAACGAATATCTTTTCAACTCTATGTTTGGAACTTGAATAAAAATATATATATTTTTTCCTTTTGAAGTAGAAGCAGAACTATCATGGTAAGAAACTGCATTTAAGTGCATTGGTGGAATACCATCTACATGTAGAATGGCTTTCATAGCTTGACTGCTTGAATACATTCTCCGGTAAAAAGTATTTCCATCAGTTGCAGTTTGCGTACAAGATGTTGAGTGATTCTTCCCTTCCCTTGTCCCCCCCTGATACATTTCTAGTGGTTCTTTGCAGTTCACTTTTTGAATTTCTTAATTGCAGTTGTTCCCTTATCACCTTGCGGAGTATGTTTGCCGTGTGATGAGGGTGTCTCCTTTCCGATATTACTGTGATATGATATTTGAGGTTATGAAAAATGGTAATTGCTTCCTCCTTTTTGGTTTTAACATGTAACATTCTTTTTATGTAATGATATGATTGATGATGGAAAAAAGTTTTGGCCGATAAATCTGGCTGATTGATCTGCTGAGAAATCTCATATATTGCATTTGACATCTTGCTAGAGCTATACATATATGTATTTTACTTAAAAGATTTGCATTCATATTAAGTATATCATTGAATTATTGATTGAATTATTGAATCCCATTACGGAATTGCTAATTCTTAAATTATTCGAGATTGTTCTCGTTTAAAGTTGAATAAATATCTTTTTATCCTAAATAAATATATATACTACTACTGATTGGCAGGGGCTGGTATGTGATTAAGTGTTTCTGGGTGTATATAAGGGCTTAAATGCATCTATTTTTTCAGAATAGAAGTGTGAATTATGTGCACAAAGATTAATTGCCTGGGTGCTAAGGGGGCAAGATACAAGAAGATGTAACAATAAAACCATTATATATGAAGTAGATGAAAATTAAGAGATAGCGTGAACTGTTTGGTACAGATTTCTTGGTTGGTTGAAACTTAAAACTGTATGCTGATTGAAACAGTAGTGACCGAAATCTAGACATGAATCAGTTGCTAAACAAAAAATGGACACATCATGGAATTTAGCAAATGTAGTTTTCTCTTTCCTGCCCTTTTTTGCCTCTAATTCTTTTCCTGGTAGTAGTGGCTTTACGTTTGAGCGCATGGTTTGAGGGCTCTTTAAAGATTCCTGGTAGTCTCAGAGAAGGTTCTTCAACATTGTTGTTGGGTTCGACCGAGAATTTCACGTATCCAGTAAACATGCCTTCTTATTCTCATATCCCTTGTTCAACCAGTAATCCAGTTCCTTTCTGACTTAAGATGTTTCTTCTGTTGCTTCTAGTACCATATGTTCATTGCCTTATCAACATTTTAATATATGACAGTTCACATGTACACTTTTGCAATCTTTCTATAGTTTCTTTTTAAATTATATTCTATGTTATATTATTTGTCTCTAACTTCTCAATCTTGATTTCTCTAGTGTTTGGATTTACAATTACAATATACATTCAACTTGCTCTTATTGAGGTTTTATTGGATTAGTTGATCCATCTTATAGTATTGAATATTTACATTTAGTTTTGTACACAAATAAGCTTGTATTTATGCAGTTTAATGCAGCAGTGACCTTTCACCAATCGTTACTGCTTTATGAATCAGTGTTGGTTTCATATGTTGATAGGTACTGACCATTCCCAGGCATTTCTTGTTGTTGACAGAGCAACCTTATGACAGCATCCCAAATTTCAGTGCTGCTGATGCCTTGAGACTTACGGGAATTGGAAGAAATGAATTTATTGATATCATGAATAAGTGCAGGTCTAAGGTACTCGATCAGAATTTTGCTTACAGATTAATGTGTCCAACTATGTGCTGGTGAGCAACATAGTGGTTGCTTGTGCTTGTCCTTGCTCCTTTATCATATGCCTGCACAAGTGATCCAAGCCATATGCATGCACTCATACACTGATTAGCACTCATCATCATGCTTGGTAACACGGCAGTTGTAACTTGAATTGTTCTTTTATCCTTCTGTTTGTTGCCCAATTGGCAAATTTGCAAAATAAATGTTTTTTTGTGCTGCATTGTTTCATTACCTTGATGGTAAAAGCAATACTAGACTGGAGGACAGAATTTGAACTTCTTACTTGGACAATTATATGTTCATTACTCTTTATTTGAGAACTACAGAGGCAATAATAATATTATTTTAAGCATTGACTTTCTGCCTGATGTAGTACAGATTAGGGTTATTTTGCAAACTGGCTAAGCTCTAATAGTTCACCTTAGAACCATTGGGTGCAGATATGTTTGCTAAACTTTTCATTATATTGGTCATGTTCAGTGAAACGAGTCTAATTGGGTAAATAATTTAAGTTGCTTGTGTTTACCCTGTAAACTTCTGATGGCATCATTTGTCCTGCATCATGCAAACTTGATTATATTTATAAATCCAATATAACACTGTTGTTATCATCTTACCTATTGTTTACTTATCTGGAGCTATCCAGAAAATTATGTGGAAGCTGAACAAGTCGATTGCAAAAGAGTTGTTACCTACCCAACCTGTGGACTTTCCCATTGAACCTTGGTGGGGAGTCTGCCTTGTTAACTTTACCCTAGAAGAGTTTAAGGTGAGGTTTATGATGGTCCTTTGTCTTATTATCTAAAGAGTGTCATCAGATTATCTTGATATCATGCCCTGTTCAGATACCTGTACTTGTCTTTGTTGGTCGAATCTGCATCTTCACATTTCTTTGTTGCTTTTATAGAAACTTTCAGAAGAAGAAATGGCAACAATAGATAAAATCTGCAAGGAAGAAGCTAATGCATTTATCCTGTTTGATCCTGACGTTATAAAAGGTCTTTATCAACGAGGATTGGTCTATTTTGAAGTCCCTGTCTATCCAGTTGACAGGTTTAAAGGTTAGCTGTTTGCTTTCAGAATTTCTGCCAAAGTAGAATCTCTGCATTTATCCATCTTCACCTCTTCATTAAAATAATTAATTTTCAAGTGCTTTAGGTTGCAAGGGCAAAAAGTAGACTTACTCTTTTGCTAATTACCTTTTGCAATTCGAAGAATTTTCTTCCTCTGTCCCAAAAAAGCATCTTCTCTTCTTTGAAACTGCACTTGGTTTTGGAAGATGGGCTTAATGCTGTTGCTTCTTGCCTTTATAGTTTATGATTAATGCTTTGACTACTCCATTTTCCAATTTTGTTCCACAAATTTACCTTTGACATTAAAATCCTCTGGTATCTTTGCGAGTGTTAGCTGATGGCAATTTAAAAACTAAAATATACTCAGCACTCTGACTTTTGTTGATTGATTAACCTTATTGAAAAGTAAAATCCTAGTTAGCTTTCATATGAAAAAATTCTGCAGTTGTCCCTTCTGTTTGTGTTTTTTAGCGTTACTTCACCAGAGACCTTGCTTGTGAAGTAAATAATTGCAACGACAGTCCAACCATTTGGGAGAGGAATAGTGAATCAACAGATTCCTATCCGGGAGTGAGTAATCTCTCCTGAATGCAGCATATAACTCTCAATTGTGCTTGGCTTTCCAAGTGTGCTTGTCCCCATTCCTCCATAATTCTGTCCATGGCAAGTATTTGTGAAAAAAGAAATAACTCCTATTGGAATAAAAAGAAGGAAGAAAATGGTGTTAAGAGACCCTCTTGGCCAACCCTAAACACTCTAAGATCCTTTCGAAACCTGCTCCCATTTCGAGTCAAGAGATAGATAAATAGACACATCCCATTGCACTGATCAGGGGTATTTGTAGGGACTGATGGGTTTGAAGGCCTATAAGTGGATTGTTTATCAGCCAAGCATTCGTCTTAGGGACCTACATGTTTTTTTCCCAAAAATTTTATGACATTGAAAAGATACTAATTAGTGATTACCCATGCTTTTTTTAATCTCTTTTTTCTTTAGGATGCTCTTTTTTAACTGTTTACTTGACTGCATGTTCTCTATTGTTCACTCTTATGGATTTCATGGTTGAATTATATTAGAATTTTGATTCTGCTTCCTTCTGCCTAAATTTGTTTTGAATTTGGTGATGGAACGGCAAGATACCTGACCGCCTCTGCTTGAGTCTTCTTTGGATTTCTGAATGGAGTTATTAATACTATTGTAGTTCAGTTTCTAGGCTTGAAGGGTTCATTTCTAACAAGGAGCAGTCTTATGAGGATCCTATTGAGGAGTAAGTTATTCTTTAATCTTTTGGTCATTTCAACATTGTGTAGTAGCAAAGTGTAACTTGGAATTGTAATGCTAGTAACTGCACTATTCAGGTTGTTATATGCAGTTTTTGTTGTTTCAAGTGAGAATGCAACTGTTGCTGAGCTGGCATCAACCTTACAAGCAGATCTTAATCAACTGCAGGCTGCTGCATCTTTTGTTTGTCGCTTGGGATGGGCAGTAAAAGTAATTGACCCTGCATCTGTGCTTCAAGAAAACAGAAGCATACCTCCTCATGGTGTCAGTCTTACAGATGAAGAAGATGCCTCTCACCGTAGTTCAACCTCAGCAAATATGTCCACTGATGGTGAGCCTGCTCAACAAGGAGATTTTTGGGTGACAGAAAACTATGGGCCTCGTTCTAGTGATGCTCGGGTTGCTTTTGTTGTTGATGCTAATATAACATCTTATCTCATGATGGGCTCTGTTTCACCAGGTTAGTTACCTTTTCTCCTTATCCTTTTGAATGTCTATTTTATGTGTCCTAGATATTGTTTTTCTGTTGGGCATCATAACCATTAATGCAAAATAAGAATGCACAAAATAAATTCATTTTAAACTTTTATTGAAAGTCAAAAGGTGTTTTTTACAAAAATTGTTCAGCCCAACTTCAGCTTTCTAGAGTAGAGAAGTTGCTCCAAGCTAGGCCAAGAGGATCTAACTTGTTATTCTATGGTGTTGGTATTATAAGGGAGGAACATAGACATATTCCAGTCATTGTAGTTTGCATGTGATGATGATTAGACAGGTTCCAGTATTGTGGATAATAATTTGTTATGGTTTTTTATTCATATCATCTGCATGTAGATGTACTTACTGTTTCCTCTTCTCTGACATAGTTTGTCTGTCCTCTTACTCGGTTTTTTGCAGGATTGAAATCTCATGCTGTGACATTATATGAAGCAGGGAAATTAGGTCATGCTAGCATTTCAGACCTTTGCAAAGACCTGAGCACATTAGAGGGAACAAAATTTGAGGGAGAGTTGCAGGAATTTGCAAATCATGCATTTAGTCTTCGCTGTGTCTTGGAGTGTCTTCTATCAGGTGGAGTTGCCACTGATACCAGAGCTGTGGAAATTGCTGATAGAATGGGAGGTTCAGCTTTAGGGTATGATGAGTCTATTCTGATAGCTGAGACCTCATTAACTGATGTATCCGAACAATCTGCTACTAATGAAACTGAAGAAAACATTAATGACACCAATAATTTAGAAATATTACAGGAAGATTCTATTGTGGATGGTGATAACAGATCTGCTGCCTTGTCAAAAGATGGTAATCTCTTAAGTGAGGTTTCCAAGTCAGATCTGAATGTCCAGAATGATGAGAAACTGATACAGATGGTAGGGCTTGACGTAGGAAAAGGAACTTCAAGGAGGAAAAAGAAATATCGAGTGGATATCCTCCGCTGTGAAAGCTTGGCTGCTCTGCCAAAGGCAACCTTAGATCGGTTGTTTCTTCGTGACTATGATATTATTGTGTCTATGGTTCCTCTTCCACATTCATCCGTTCTTCCTGGACCAACAGGTCCCATTCATTTTGGTCCTCCATCTCACTCATCAATGACACCTTGGATGAAATTGGTGCTATATTCAACAGTTGCTAGTGGCCCTTTATCGGTTGTTCTGATGAAAGGACAAAGTCTACGCATTTTGCCTGCACCATTAGCTGGTTGTGAGAAAGCCCTTATATGGTCTTGGGATGGTTCAACAGTTGGAGGCTTAGGTGGAAAGTTTGAGGGAAACTTAGTTAAGGGAAGTGTACTTTTACACTGTTTAAATTCGCTTCTTAAGTACTCTGCTGTTATAGTGCAGCCATTAAGCAGATATGACCTAGATGGTTCTGGAAAAGTTGTTACACTGGACATACCCTTACCCCTTAAGAACTCTGATGGCTCAGTTGCTCATGTAGGGAATGAGCTAGGACTATGTGCAGAGGAATGTTCGAAATTGAATGATCTATTAACTGATTTGGCTCACAAGATAGAGTTATGGACTGTTGGTTACATTCGCTTGTTGAAACTTTTTAAAGAAAGAGAATCAGATCATTTTGGCCCTGATGAGGAAAAGTATGAATGGGTTCCACTGAGTGTTGAATTTGGGATGCCACTTTTCCACCCTAAATTATGTGATAATATATGTGAAAGGATTGTCTCTTCGCAGTTACTTCAAGCAGATTCACTCACTGAGCATCATGATTCAATGCAAAGCATACGTAAAAGGTTGCGTGATGTTTGTGCAGAGTATCAAGCAACAGGTCCTGCAGCAAAACTTCTTTACCAAAAGGAGCAGCAAAAGGATCATTCAAAGGAGTCAAAGCAATCAAAGCTACTCATGAACTTTGCTAGTGGAAAGTGGAATCCACTGCTAGACCCTTCTTCTCCCATTTCTGGAGTATCTAGTGAGCATCAAAGATTAAAACTTGCCTGTCGACAGCGTTGTCGGACTGAAGTTTTGAGCTTTGATGGTAGCATTCTTAGGTCTGTAAATCAGTCTACTTAAAACATTTTTCTGCCTCTTAACATTGTCTTCTCATTGCAGTGTTTGGTTGTGTATTATTCATTCGAAGTGTTGAATGATATTTGCAGATCATATGCCCTTACTCCTGTATATGAAGCTGCCACAAGGCCTGTTGAAGATTCCACCCCAGTAACCACAACAAAAGTTGATCCTGATGAAACTGACAGCAAAGAAATAATCCTTCCTGGTGTTAACCTTCTTTTTGATGGTGCTGAGTTGCATCCCTTCGATATAGCTGCTTGTCTGCAGGCACGCCAACCAGTTTCCTTAATAGCAGAGGCAGCATCAGCCTCTACAGCTTTTGCAATTAATTAGGTCTTATAAATATGAGAAGTGCAGATAGAATATTTGTCCGGATACTGACAAAAGGAAGCTATTGTGTCCTGCATACTAAATTATTCTGCTACCTGGTTCATCTGCTTCATCTTTGAAGTCGTTCTATGGATGTGAGCTAGCAGTTACATCAAAGGTAAATACCAAGTGTTTTTCTGATAATATTACACTTATTTGTTTCATGGGTTTCATAAATTTAGGAATCTTTCCAATTATTTTGTATCATCAGTTACCATGAGAAGCCACTTACCTCCCTTGGGACTACCATTTGTGCCAAATGCAAAGAAGCTAATCAAGGGGTTAACTGTTACCTTGTTTTATCAATTGGATCCGGTGCTTATCATCTTTACTGGCATAAGTGCAGATGCTCTATATCTGTTGAAGGCTGGTTCTTCATTGCTGCGGGTTAGTACGTGTTCCGAAAGAAAAGGGAATACTTTTTGTGATTAGTAGGTTGAATACTGAAATGTTACCCTTTTCTTGTTGCTTATTAGTTGCGAGAAAATGTAGAAAGTCAATTTTGCACATGATACATATATAGGAAAGGGAAAGTTTTTTTTTTTTTTTGGCAAAATATAAACAGTTGTATCTTTCTGCTTAAGTTGCATAGAATTTCTATTCAAAAATTTTTGTGCTAAATTCTTGCATATGGAAGAGATGAATTTCACATCCAACATATTCAGAGGAAGTTGGTATGCATTTTTATGCTAGTCTCTCTCTCTGGTCATTTCATATTGATATGAAATTATGAATGCTTTCATGAGCTCTTAGGACTGCGGGTGAAAATGAAAGTTGGGTTATAGGGGATAAGCCATTTATGTATATATAAACTGTAATCAAGAGATGCTATGGGGTAAAACCATTACTTCAAATGTAAGCCACTTTTATCTTCAAAAATTAAAATTTCTGAATCTTTCCTTCTATATATATATAATATGAGAAATTATATAAAGATAGCTTTTATATGAGCATACCGATATTACAATTGATTAATCACAATTTACAAATCAGAATAGTGTAATTCATCAAAATTTTATATAAAGTTTACATTTATAAATATTAGGTTTTTTTTATTGTGATTGTACAATCATAACATTGTAATAAAAAGAATCATAGATAAAATGTAAAAAAAAAAAAAGCACAGTTTTCCATAAGTATATATTAATGAACCATTAAGATCCAAATTCTTTGTTTTTGGTCTTTCTTTATCGTCTCAAAATGAAAGTAAAATTTAAAGCAAAAAAAGTTAAAACGCTTGGGACTTGGGGTATGCGTACAGGGTCCAAATCCCATGCGCATGGTTCAGTCACTATGATTAGAAAGATACTTTGAAGTCTCAACCAAGAATATAGCTCCAATCCACATGAATAGTGAATTCAATGAATGATATTTTAAGAAGCTTGCGAAAAAAGAAAGATACAGTCGCATGAATAATTCCCTACCTCTACCTCCGTAGCCTCGCTCTTCCTTTGACGTGCCTTTGACGTGGGAGACCAGAAAGGGAGCAGTCCGCTTCCCCACAGCCTGACTCTTCGTTCACGTGGCAGACTAGAAAGAGGAGCATTCCCGCTTCCATGCCGTTCCCGAAACGGTAATCACTAATCACTAATCACTAATCGCTCCCAAAGATTTTCTTATTATTATTAGGTAAAAACTAAATGAATAGTCATCTGATTTTCATCGACTTTTTATTTTGATCGTTCAACTTCAGTTGCTTGAGTAAGTGTTTTTTTATCCAACTGTTACTCTGGATTGCTGAAGGAACCTCTAACATCTATTTTGCTTTGCTCTTTCTCTGTTTTTGATATGTGAATATTCATTCGAATCTTTTTTTTTTCCTCCTATTTTGGAGTTTGGGTCAACATTCCCTGCTTTATCTTTTCGTTACCAAAAAAAAAAAAGAATAGAATAGAATATGGGAGGCAAACATGCTACAATCATCGTTTTTATCCAAATCAAATTGTTCCAAGTTTCCTTTGTTCGCTTCTGCGTTTCCCACAAATGCAAGCCCTATCGGATGTTCTTCTCTTCTTCAAATGGGGTATGCTCTTTTTTTTTTTCCCCTTTTTTAAATATATGCATTGGTGTATTATTATTATTATTATTTTAAATTTTGGGTTAAACAGGAAAAACTTAAATCCACGTTTTTGAAAAGGTGGGTTGAATATTATATATTGTTAAGCTCTTGTAAGATCAATGATAAAAAAAAAAAAAAAAGACACGTTGATGGGTCAGGTCTCAATTGGGAGAAATTCATTTATGTTTTGGTAACTTATCAAGGGTGCCCGGTGAAAATGGTATATGTTGAAACGGGATGTCTTATTTATGCCTTTTGTAGCCTTTAACTTTTGGGTAATTTATTGACCTCCGATGGTAACACTTTAGTTTGAAGTGGAGTAGAAAAGCATTGAGTAGCAGCAGCAGGCAACGACTTTCAAGTAAGGCATGTCTACGCTTATAATGATGTGATAATCATGGACTTTCCAATCTAACTTTTTGCATTAAAAAGAAAAACAAATATTACTGAGTTTTTGGCCATGTTGCAAGGCAAGGAGCCATGTCAAGCATAGGACAACTAATGTCTACGGGCGTCAAACACAAGAATGTGTACTTGAGGTATAATCTACTAAAGTTGTTAGTCTTCATTATGCTTGTCTGCAATAACAATATGTATGAGTTATTTGAGAGGTGCATGAATTGTCCTTACTCTTTTGTTTCTCTTGTTCATGCATAAGAAGTAAACTTTTATGAATGGTACATGGTATTTGTCCAAATGCCATCTTTTATTAAATTGCAAAAATCTTTTCTATCTCTATGCAATTGTATTAGTACTGCATCTTTTGTTATGCTCACTTCACACATATGCTACTAGTTTTGACTAAGATGCAGTATATCTATCCTAATGATATGTGATTGATCCATGCCATTGTATTCATTCTTTGCAATTTCAGGAAGAAGCCCCTTTAATGGCAGAAATCACCCCATAATTCAAAATTTTCCCTGGTCAGGCATTGCCATTAGGCGTATCAGAAGTTGATAACGGGATCAATTTCACCATATTTTCACAGCATGCAACTGCAGTTCCACTTTGCTTATCACTTCCCCAGAGGTGACAATGCATGCTCTTTCACTTTATAAGTTATATTCTTTGTGTACTTAATTCTTTTGGGATAAGTTAACTAATTCATTGTTTTCATTTTCTCTCTTCTTAATTAATTTACATTGTGAAATTATGTAAATTCGCTATCCTCTAATGTGTATTTCTTTACGGGGTTTATTCTTCATTATACAGGTGCTTTTGATTTGTTATGACTGGCCTTTCTTGTTTATCAAAATAGTAAAAAATAGAAAAAAATGTTCGGATTAGTCAAACAACTTCTTTCTGGCCTATAGCAGGCAATGATATAAAAAATCCTATTCCTATATATTTATAGCATTTATCAAAGTAGAGAAACAAAGTTTTAGATTATTGTTAATATTTTTGCTGATGATTGTTGGTATAATGTGTCTTAGGGGAGAACTTGACACGCTGGCTGGTGGAATGATTGAATATTCCTTGGACCCTCATATTAACAAAACTGGAGACATTTGGCATTGATGGTCCTGAAGTAGTGTCCTCTATGTCTATGGTTATTGCATTGATGGTCCCAAAGATTGGAATAAAGGGCACCGATTTGACAGTAACAATGTGCTTATAGATCCTTATGCAAAGCTAGTAGAAGGTCACCGAAATTTTGGAGATCCAAAGCATGAACCATCCAAATTTCTTGGAACTTATGATTTTGACAGCTTGCCTTTTGACGGGGGAGACAACTACACTCTCCTAAACATACCTGAGGTATGGGCAAGATAGCTTGTTTTTATGCCAAATGCCGATTCTTCTATTGGGTTGATCAGTCACTCATTTATTCTTTCTTCTCACGTTTGGAAACTTTTGTTTGATGCATATCTGAATTAAATTTATCTCTTATTTCTTATACATGCATCCCATGCACTAATGCCCGATTTTAACTAATCCTCAAATCCTATGACTTTGTTTACAATCAAAGTCATTTTGTATTTCATCTTTCATTGAATATTTCTGCAGCTCAACGTTTGTGATACTTGCCACTTTGCTTGCAGAGTGATCTTGTTATTTATGAAATGAATGTTCGTGCCTTTACAGCTGATCAATCTAGTTGCTTGGATACAAAGGTCTGTGGCTCCTATGCTGGTCTGATTCAGAAGGTAATGATTTATTACATTATGCTCAATCACATTCTAAGAAATTGCCTTCTGAATAATGTATCAATTACTAAACTTGAGAATGCTTTTAGTTTGAATTTTATCACATCTAGGGCATGCAAATGTAGGTGATTCAATCTTAATCTCTTGTGAGTTATAACCAACATTTGAACGACATTGACATAGATACTTAACATTGACACAAACATAGGTTTTGGTATAAGACATGGGCATTAGGTTCAGTCCATCCTTAAAGGATGGATTTGCAATGCCTGTTACATCTTATGCTTTCTTTCTCAAATGAAGTGCAACTTTTCATGCAAAGAAATTAAGTTGTCCCAGCAATCTTAGCAAAGATGATCTATGCACAAAGATGCATAGGAATGATTGAGGAGAATGAACCTCAGTGGCTAAATTTGTTGTTGACAATCTTGTGTGAACAAGATTTTCTCCATGTTCCTTTCATTTCAATTTTTTCGTGGCTTGAGTCTCCATTTTAAGAGAATATGTTCAAAGATGTATCATTTTATTAAAATTTTGTTCCATTTCTAAACTTTCGTGGCTGATATTGAAGCCATCTGCATTAGGCAAACGAAAAACTTTCATTTGGCACTGATGATATCACGGGTAAAGATATTAGAAAGCCATTTTGTGCATCATATAACTGGTGGAATCTTTTTTTTTTTTTTTTTCTTTTTTTGGCTTGTTAAGAGCTCAATGAGCTTCAACCTTTTTTCTGTTTTCTATGAACGTAGGTTAAATTCTTCTAAACCTATGACATTACAGATTTTGCAGAAGTTTCAGTTTCCTTTTCTAGTTCTTTTGTTTATTCTAGCTAATTATGGTATGTGTCTTCCTGAAGGCTGATAGTCAATAAGAGGTCTGGAGATGTCCCTGACCTGCCCCCTTCAACTCCACCACTCTCTGTTTTATCACTGTATGTTGATTTTTTTTATTAGATTTCAGTTTTTTGCTTTATACTGCCATTGTAAGCAGGGAACTCCAATGATGCTAATGAGAGATGAATACAGGCATCCAAGATATGGGAATAACAACAGTTATGGGCATGATACTGCTATTAATAATTTCCAGTGGCAGCAGGTAAATTTTTATCAGTTTTCTAACAACTTTAATCCATATAGAAAAGCTTGTCTATTGAATTATACAAACACCATAGGTTTAAATACAGCTAACTAAAGGGTAAATTAGGAAACTAAATATTCCTAAATCTGATCCCTATAATTAAGGGATTGTCTATCCTGATATTCTATCCTTAATTCTAGAAATACAAATTCTCAATTTTAGGGATACAAATGTATACAGATTACAACCAGCTGTAACTAAATGTTTTCCCACACTCCCTCTCAAGCTGGTGAATAGGTGTTTTCCATTCCTAGCTTGGAAATAATTTCTTGAAATGTTGCACTGCTGAGACGTTTAGTCAATACATCTGCAAGTTGACCCTTGGTTGATACATATGGTGTGCCAATCAACCCATTATCTAGTTTCTCCTTTATGAAGTGCCGATCTACTTCAATGTGTTTTGTTCTATCATGTTGTATAGGATTGTGTGCAATGTTTATTGCAGACTCGTTATCACAGTAAAGTCTCATATGTGCATCCCATTTGATCTTCAAGTCTTCTGGGATAATCTTTAACTATAATACTTCACAAATTCCTTGAGTCATTGCTCTAAATTCTGCTTTAGCACTTAATCTTGCCACCACATTTTGTTTTTTACTTTTCCAAGTTACAAGATTACCACCTAGAAAAGTGTAGTAGCCTGAGGTAGACCTTCTATCAGTTACTGAAACTGCATAATCAACATCTGTATATGCCTCTAATGCTAGCCCTGAATTTTTTTTGAATAAAATACTTCTCCCAAGATTAGCATTCAAATAGTGTAGTACATGGTAGACAGCCTGTAGGTGCACTTCTTTAGGACTATGTATAAATTGACTTATCACACTCACAGCATATGCTATATCAGGTCTAATATGTGAGAGATCAATAAGTCTTTCAACTAATCTCCAATACATTTCCCTATTTGCAGTAGCATCTTCATTAGCTTCTCCAAGTTTATGATTAGAATCTATAAGGGTACTTGTAGGTTTACATGCGAGCTTCCCACTTTCCTTCAAAAGATCCATCACATATATTTGTTGTGAGATAAAAATACCATGCCATGAGTTAGCTACTTCAATTCCTAGGAAGTACTTCAATCTTCCTAGCTCTTTTATCTCAATTCTCTGGCCAAACACTGTTTTAGAGATTTCTCTCTCTTTTTCATCATCTTTGGTTAAATTATATCATCATCATATACTAACAGAATTGTAACTTTCTCTAAATCCGAGTGCTTGATAAACAGTGTGTGATCCCCTTGACTCTGCTTATATCCCATTGCTAGCATTACTTTGGCAAATCTCCTGAACCAAGCCCTAGGAGACTGTTTAAGGCCATATAAAGCCTTTTTTAGCTCTCATATTATGTTTGGTTTTAGATGACCTCTAAATCTCGGTGGAACTTTCATATATATTTCTTATTCCAAATCACCATGTAAAAAGGCATTCTTTACATCAAATTGTTAAAGCTGCCAATTGTAATTTGCAGCCAAGGATAATAAAATCTTAACTGTATTCATCTTGGTAACTGGAACAAAAGTTTCCTGATAATCCATTCCATAAGTTTGAGTGTAGCCCTTAGTCATCAACTTGGCCTTATATCTTTCAACAGTACCATCTGCCTTGTATTTTATAGTAAAAACCCACTTACACCCAACTGGATTTTTTCTTATAGAAAACTCTACCAGTTCCATGTCTTATTTTTCTGTAAAGCCTCCATTTCTCATTAAATAATGCCTCAGATAATGTAGTTAGAATAAAAATAGTGTTTAGGCTCACAAGAAAATTTTTGTGGGATGGTGAGAATTTTTCAAATGACACAAAATTAGAGATTGGGTATAGTGGATCTTTAGTACATTCTTTGGTTCCTTTCTTAATGGCAATAGGTAGATCATAATCACTAGCTTTAGGAGATTCATGCTCATTTTGAGAAATAAAGTTAGATATTGTAATTACCTTATTTCCAAAGTTAGGATCAAGTTCTTTGACCTGCACCAGTTCAGGAGCTGGAACTTTCTTTCTTGAGTAAACTTGTAATTCCTTCATAGAATCAAGAATAATATTATCCTTAGTCACAGCTTCTATGTTTGGAATGAGTTCAGACTTAGAATTAGTGTTTGACTTGGACTCAGAAGAAATGGGTTTAGACTTAGAAGAATTAATGGGTGACACTGTTTTGGAGGAGGACAAGTCAAGCAAAAAAAAGTCTTTATTCTTATCTTCCATAAATGATGTCTCTCCCTGAAGATAAGGTTAAGTAAAAAAATGGTTTACTTTCTTCAAAAGTGACATCTGCAGACACATAGAATTTTTTGGTAGGAAGATGATAGTACTTATAATCTTTCTGAGTTGATGAATACCCCACAAAGATGCACTTAATTGCTCTTGGATCCAACTTTCCTCTATTATGACTATGAACATGAACAAATGATATACAACCAAATATTCTAGGTGTGAGGTTGTTTGTGGTATTAAAGTTGGGATAGAATTATGAGAGTAGTTCCATAAGAGTTTTAAATCCCAAAACCCTTGAAGGTAACCTATTTATAATGTCTGTGGTAGCGAGAACAGCTTCCTCCCAATAGGATTTGGGCATGTTTGTTGAAAAAGGAAGGCTCGGGTTGTGACTAGTAAATGGTTGTTTTTTCTCTTTACTGCTCTATTCTGCTATGGAGTATTAACACAAGATGACTCATGGATAATCTTCTCTTTTTGAAAATTGGTAGATAGACTCTGATTGAAATAGTCTATTGCATTATCAGACCTAAATCTCTTGATTCTCACTCCAAATTGATTTTAGATCATTTTTTGGAAGCTTAAAAACACACTATTCACATTTGATTTGGATTTAAGTAAAAAAACTAAGAGATCCTGGTACAATCATCTATGAATGAAACAAACCATCTTGCACTAAAAATATTAAGAATTGTAAAGGGACCCCAAATGTCACTATGAATCGAGTAAAAAGGAGTAGAATTTCTTTTATTACTAATTGGAAAAGACACACGTCTATGCTTTGCAAGTTCGCAAACATCACAATGAAAATTTTCGACATTTAATCCTTTAAACAAAGAAAGAAACATGTTTCTCAAAGCTCCAAAAGAAGGATGCCCAAGACGAAAATGATAAAGTTAGATTTTGTCTTTATTGAGAGATTTTTCAAAAAAAATGACAAAGGTAAACTATTTTTGATATTACTTGCGTTGTTGGATGTCTCAAAATAGTATAGTCTATCCTTCTCTTTAGCCAGTCCAATCCTTTTCCCCAACCCTGGTCCTGAAATTCATAGATAAAAAGTCACATTGCAATTCATGTCTTTAGTAAGTCTTTGTATAAATATCAAATTAGTAGACAATCTAAAAACATGAACATTTTTAAGAACAAATGATGGATTAATTTGAACATCTCCTAATCCTACCACTGTAGTAAGTGAATCATCTGCAACAAATTTCTTATTACCAAAACGTAAGGTATTTGTATTAAACATCGGTGAAGAATGTGTTATGTGGTCTGTGGCTCTTAAATCAATGACCCAAGAACTCTTAATAGACTTATGTGAGATTTAATTCATAAGAATTAGAGACTTTACTTGAACTAGAGACCTTACCTGAGTGTGCCAAAGAACATATACCAATAGTTTTTTCAAGAGTTTCCAATAGGCTTCCTAGTTTCTTAATCTCTTTTATGTCTAACTCTCATTGTTCCTGAGACTTCTCTTGATTTAACTCCATTGCAGTCATGTGAGCTTGTCCTTGATTTCTTGGCTGTCTTTTATAACCTCATTCTTTGCTTGAAGTTTAAGGTTTTTCATTTAGTTTCCAACAACGATCTCTGATGTGCCTTGGCTTCTTGCTATAGGTGCATCAAAGATTGTCACGATTTGAGGTTTTAGGCAAATCACCTTTCCCGTTCTCACTGACCAGTAATTGTTCTAAGTTTTGGTTCTTCCTACCATTAGAGACCATAGCATATCCTTCTACATGCAGACTGTCAAGCATCACTCCTCTTTTGCTCTCTTTTGTTCTAACCATGGAGATCACCTCATTTAAAGAAGGCAAATCCTCTTTTCCCAAAATTTGGACTCTGACTTGATCAAACTCAACATTAAGTCTAGCAAGAAAATATAAACTCGATCTTTTTCAATAAATTTCTTCAAAGTTGCTGCATCTTCACAGCACTTCATTTCTATGCATCGGTAGTGGTCCATCTCTTGCCAAAGATTTTTTAGAAGAATAGTATACTCTGTGACTGACTTATTCCCTTGTTTGAGAGCTGTATCTTGATCTTTATCTCATAGACTTGAGCAGCATCCTTAACTTTGGAGTAGGTTTGCCGAATTGATTCCCAAATGTCTTTGGTCGTGGACAAAAACATGCAAGTGTCACTAATATCTGGTGTCATAGAATTCCACAGCCATGACATAACCATGGAGTCCTCTTCATCCCAAGCTTTAAATTTTGGATCTCCTCTCTCAAGAGTAGTACCAAGAATATGGCTAAAATTTCCTTTTCCTTTTAGAAAGGTTTGAACCAATTGGACCACTTTAAGTAGTTCTTTCCATTCAATCTGTATGTAGCTTGGATATTTTGTAGTTCTCCTGTAGATTTGACCAGTTGTCACTTTCTTAAATCGGGTAATAGTGGCAGATTGTACTATTTTTGACATAGTTATCTTTCTCAAGACTGAAATGAGTCTAGGCAATGAAGGCCAAAAAGGTAAAATAAGAGTATGAAAGACTTAACAAAATTTGGCTATGAAGGCCTGGAATAGAATTTAGCAATGAAGGCTAAAAAAAAGTTTTCTTCCCAATAATAGCCTAAAGCTCTAATACCATATGGAAAAACTGAGAGTATATAGAAAAGCTTGTCAATTGAATTATACAAACACCATAGGTTTAAATACAGCTAATTAGAAGGTAAATTAAGAAACTAAATATTGCTATATCTGATCCCTATAATTAAGGGATTGTCTAATCTGATATTCTGTCCTTAATTCTAAGGATACAAATTCTCAATTTTAGGGATACAAATATATACAGATTACAATCAGCTGTAACTAAATGTCTTCCCACATGATGATATTCTTTATGTTAGAACAATTAGATGCAAGGAAAAGTGGTCACTTCAGGTTTTTGTCAGAGGTGATAAAATATAGGCGAACACATCAAGTATTTTGTTGTGAAATTTTTCTTAGTGTGGAAATCTAATCTTCATTATTACTTGTTTAGTTAACTTTAGCTATTTTAGTTAAGTCTTTTATTTTTAGAATAAGAAATGATTTGGGTAATTACACCAAATTCAGTAGATATTTTCCTATTATGTGTAGGGAGTAAATTCCTCTTTTGATTAGCTGTTTTAATGCATGAAAATCTTAGATTTTTAAGGCTAAGAATATTCAGCCTTTAGCCTATATATTTTCATGCAATTCTAGCATTGTAATAAGAAAAATATGGAAGAATAAAATAGTTTTATTCTAAAGATGTTTTCATGGTATTAGAGCACGATTTGAACCTTTAAAAATTGTCACTCAAAGTCCAACATAGCCAGCGAAAAGGAGAACCTGGCGTCAGAGGTTACCTTTAACCTTGAAGCCAGTTTTTCTCAATCACTGTAGAACATTACCACTCCCATTCAAATAGGTTTTTTAGTACAAAAAGATAATTTTCTAAGTGCTTTGAGTGTAAACTAGAGAAATCAAATTCATGGAATGTGAATTCAAGAGCTTCAGACCATATGACTATGGATGCATCTATATTTAATAAATACATTCTATGTCATGAAAACTTCACAGTTCAAATTGCTGATGGTTCACTTTCAAAAGTAACAAGTATAGGTTCTGTTATTATTTCCAAAAAGATAACACTTGATTCTATTATGTTTGTCTCAAATCTAAGTTGCAATCTGCTGTCTATAATCTAACATACAAAAGACCTTAAGTATGTTACTAAATTTCTTCCAAACATGTGTGAATTTCATGATTTGGATTCGGGAAAGATGATTGGTAATGCTAAGATGTGTGCAGACTCTATATCTTAAGAGCTAATGATTTTGAAAGGCAATATTAAAAGACTTCTTGTGTGGCTTCATCCTCCTATAATAATAATGATGGTACTATCATGTTGTGGCACTATCAGTTAGGTCATCCAAATTTTTTTGTACCTCAAAAGGTTGTTTCCCTCATTATTTAATCAAAATCCTAACAACTTTCAATGTGAAGTCTGCCAACTACCAAACGTACTCGTACCACAATCCTAATTAGTCTTACAAACTATCCCATCCTTTTTCAATGATACACAGTGACATTTGGGGTCCTTCCAGAATAAATAACATTACTGGCTTTAGATGGTTTGTCACATTTATTGATGATCACACCAAGGTTACTTCGATATTCTTTATGAAGGAAAAATTAGACGTGGGCTATCTATTCCAAAACTTCAACAATATGATCCAAACTCAATTTAAAACCAAAATCCAAGTGTTGAGAACCGACGATGTGAGAGAATACTACAATTCAATTCTTGGATCATATCTAATGAAGCATGGTATAATTCATCAAAGCTCATGTGTCGACTCTCCTCAACAGAATGGCATTGTTGCAAGAAAGAATCGACATTTGTTTAAAGTTGCAAGATCCTTTATGATGGTTGCCCATGTACCTAAGCATTTTCGGGCTATTCTTATTGCTACATAACTTATAAACATAATGCCTTCTCAAGTCCTAAAATTTCAAAGCCCTTGCCAATCCCTTTTCAGTTCTTATTCTCACCTTCGAATCATCTTGTTTATTCCCGTTACAAGTGTTTGGATGCACTGCATTTGTTCTTACTAGCAAATAAAACCAAAGCAAATTAGATCTTAAATCCATCAAATGCATATTTCTCAGATATTCCCTAAATGAAAAAGGATACAAGTGTTACTTACCAGTAACAATGAAATTTTACCATTCCATGAATGTTACCTTTTTTGAAAATCAACCTTACTTTTCCAAAACTGCCATTAGGGGGAGACTCCAATCACACGAGAATATCAACTTTGGGAAGATCCTATTATCAAACCACCAAACACTTCTCAAACTCTCTTTCACATCCAAAACATCAAACTAGATCCTTCAACTCTCTTTCAAGTTCAAAACATCTAACTAGATCCTCTAACATGAAGTCCACATAAGGGAAAACAAATAAAGAATTGATTATCTATTCAAGAAGACAAAGAACTTAGAAGGATATAGGAGAATGTACACCTTCAAAGTAAAACCAAGAATCTAAACTGATTCTAGGGATATTTAAAACCAACACAGGTAACACTCTTACTAAATTTGATTCAATTGAATCTTTTGATGATCTTGATCAACCAATTGCTCTAAGAAAAGGTGTGAGATCATGTGCTCAACACCCAATCTATAATGTGGTTTCTTATGAAAGTTTATCACCTAGTTATCGGGCTTTTGTTACCACGGTAAACAATGTGCAAATTTCCAATAATATTCATGAAGTGTTTATGCAACCAAAATGGAATATGGCTGTTTTGGAAGAAATCAAGGCCCTAGATAAGAACAAAACATGGGAGATTTCAGAACTACCCAAAGGGAAAAATGCAGTTGGGTGCAAATGGATTTTTACTATCCAACACAATGCAGATGGAAGTATTAACAGATTCAAAGCTTGCCTTGTTGCAAAAAGGATTTACTCAATCTTATGTTGTTGAATATGAGGAGACATTTGCTCCGGTTGCTAAACTTAATTCATTCCGAGTGTTATTATTATTGATAGCAAATCTAGATTGGCCACTCTACCAACTAGATGTCAAAAATGCATTTCTTAATGGGGACCTAGAAGAAAAAATTTACATGGAAATCCCTCCAGGATTCAAAAATCAAGACAATTCTGGTAAGGCATGTAAGCTTCAAAAGTCTTTATATGGTCTTAAACAATCCTCATGTGCATGGTTTGATAAACTAACAGAAGTGGTAAAGAAGTATGGTTTTTCACAATGCCAGACCGATCACACCATGTTTGTTAAACATTCACCTGAAGGAAAAATAGCCATTCTTATTGTCTATGTGGATGACATTATTTTTACTAGAGACAATGTGGAAGAAATTAACAACTTAAAAAACCTTCTAGCTAAAGAATTTGAAATCAAAGATTTGGGACACTTCAAATATTTTCTTGGCATGGAGGTAGCTTGCTCAAGGAATGAGATCTCTGTTTCACAGCGTAAGTATGTCCTAGACTTACTAAAGGAAACTGGAATGCTTGGATGCAAACCTATTGACACCCATATGGACACAATGAATAAGGTAGTAATGGAAGAAGGAAGTCCACCAACAGATAAGGGCAGATATCAAAGACTTGTTAGGAAACTCATCTACCTCTCTCATGCAATATCAGATATCGGTTTTTCAGTTAGCATGGTAAACAGATTCATGAACAAGCCAACCGAGGAACATTTGAGGGTTGTGTATCAAATCTTACGGTACCTAAAGAAGAGTCATGGCAAAGGGTTATTTTTTAGAAGACATCATGCCGAAATATTGAAATTTACACTGATGCTGATTGGGCTAGATCCATTATTAATCGAAGATCAATTACTGATTATTGTACCTATGTGTGGGGAAATTTGGTTACTTGGCGAGGCAAGAAGCAATTTGTGGTTGCTAGAAGTAGGGTGGAAGCTGGGTTTAGAGCTATGTCTCATGGCATATGTGAGGGAATTTGGTTGAAAAGGTTGCTAAGGGAGTTAAAGGTCTTTGCAGAAGAATCCATGAAGATATTCTGCGACAACAAAGCTGCCATAAGTATAGCAAAGAATCCTGTTCATCATGATAGGAGTAAACATGTGGAGATTCATCATCACTTCATCAAAGAAAAGATTGAGGAAGGAATTATTAGATTAGTTTATACTCCCACATGCCTCAAAACTGTAGACATATTCACTAAGGCTCTCTCTCGAAACAACTTCGAGAATCTGAAGTCCAACTTGGGCATGATTGACATCTACCACCTAGCTTAAGGGGGAGTATGAAAATCTAATCTTCATTATTACTTGATTAGTTGACTATCTATTTTAGTTAAGTCTTTTATTTTTAGAATAAGAAGTGAGTTGGGTAATTACACCAAATCTATAGATATTTTCCTATTATGTGTAGAAAATAAATTACTCTTTTGATTAGTTGTTTTAATGCATGAAAATCTTGAGTTTTTAAAGCTGAGAATATTCAGTCTTTAGCTTATATATTTTCATGCAATTCAGGCATTGTAATAAGAAAAATATAGAAGAATAAAATAGTTTTATCTAGAGATTTCTTCACTCAGCAAAGTACATCTCTTTACACCTGTCTTGATGAAACTACCTTTGCTTTCACATTCTTGGAACTCAATAGGTGCTTTGGGTGCAGGGTGATGTGACTTGGCATGAGGATAACTGGGAAAATCCTGACAGCAAATTCCTTGCATTTACGTAAGAAATTTCATGCCTCTTAATAGGTTGTTGATATTCCATTTTGCTTAGTGTGATTGCGTTGCTATATGCCATTTTCCTTGTTATATCCACATTTGGCTTTTTTTAATTGGTTATAGTGTTGGGAAAGAACAATTTTGGTTGCTTTATCATGTGCATCATGAGTCCCATATTTGAAAACTCTTGGAGGCTGACTGATGTTGTTTTAAGTTACATAAGGGCTTGCCCAATGTGCCTGTTTTGTTTTTATGTGTGTGCATATATTTATTTTTAGTTTTTAAACATCATAGCAGTGCATTTCCCATTCACTTCTGCAAAATTAGTTTTTGCAGGCTTCATGACAACAGTTGTGGAGATATCTATCTGGCATTCAATGCTCATGACTATTTTGTTAAAGTTTCTATACCTCCACCACCATCGAAGAGGCGTTGGTCCCATGTGGTTAGTTTTATGTTTTACTTTTTCTAACCCTGTTTGGTGTTCAACTGCTGATGTTTCTGCTATTTCGGTTCACTAACGATAACTCATACTTGGGAGTTTGGGAGTGAATGTCGGATACCAGTATGTGTCCAAGTATGTTTAATTTTTTCTAAATTTGTTTCATATATTTAAAAGGCCAGATTTCATACTCATCTCCGTCGGCTACAGTTGCTTCATAGAAAATGAAAAGTCACATTAACATATAGCTATTCACCTTGGCACTCTTTAGATATTTCATTGGAAATGAAGATTTTATTAGAATTATTATCGCAATAATGGACTTTATTATGAACTGCAATTTTACTCTATAAAGCTACACATTGCTTGGATTAATGGTTTGGTTGGTGTTAATGTTGATTTTGCATCTGTCTTTCTGTTACTCATAGTTGATAACTTAAATCTGAATCTGAGGTTACGAATCCTTGTTGAAATTGCAGGTTGACACGAATCTTCCATCTCCTGATGATTTTGTCCGTGAAGGAGTCCCTGGAATTGGGAGCGCCTAGAATGTGGCTCCCTACTCTTCCATTCTTCTTGAAGCTAAATTATGAGCTAATCATCCTAGTTTGAACCAGAGATGGATTTATAATGGAAAGGGACGCTCCGGTTTGTTGATATTTGCAGCGAAGCTTGCTAATCTTTTAGTTCTCAGAAAATGTGAAACGAAATAATTATGCAATGCTCAAGAAATAAAATATAGTTAATTTTCTGATATCTAAACTCTATTTTTTTGAGTAAGAAATACATACCTTTACCATTTGAATTGAATTAAATGCTTGTAAGCATGAAATATATATATATATATATATATATATATTGATTTTGTGAGTAAAAGCAGTTTGGAATTTGATTTGATAAATGAGATACAAACTTTTCCTTATCCCATTTATCAAATTAGATGCATAAACACGTTGAAATTAAAAACCAAGATTGAAAAAAATACTCCTTCCAATTGAAAATTTTAAGCAATAATAAAGTTGTTAATTTGTTAACTTACAGCTGTATTTTTGTGGCAGCGGTTCATTTCAGTAGCTGAGCATTGGGGTAGTATTCTGATTTTCCCGCCCCATCGCCATGATTGATGCTAATTTCTTCTCTTGCTTATCAGTTTATCTTATTATCTTACCTTACCTGAAGGGTGGACCGCTGGCATTGGCAAAATCCTTCTCTTTTGCAACTTACTACTACTAAAGTATGTTTTTCGTATTTGCTTTTACACTAACAAACTGTCATCATTTTCCCCCAAAAATACCAATATTTGCTAGCATCCCATTTAATACTAAAAAGAATCCTCGTCATGTGCTTAAGCTGTCATAAGTTACAACAACCTCAGTTTTTAAGAATGTTGTTGTTTTCTAGTTTAAAGTACCTTAATCAGTTACAAATTATTGATTGATTGGATATATATTTGAAATGAAAAGAAAAAAAAAAGGAATATGATTTATATTTGAGTAAAATTAACCAATAAATAAGCTGGATTTTAGTAGAAAAAGTTTAAAAGAAACCAATAGAAAGGGTTGGTGGGTTTACGGTTGAGTGTTTCAGGGACCTTATCATGTGTTGGTGGAGAACTTTTGATCAATGACAGATAGATGGAGACCCGCGTTTGGAACGAATATTCAGCAGCTGGTTATGATTGTGCCTCCTTGAAAGCTATTTCACGTACATTTATGTTGACCACACTGTTATCGTCTTCATCTCCAATTTGGATCTCCAGGTTTTCATCTTCTCATCAACAAAAAATAATGGAAAAGAAAACCTTGACAAATTTAATTTTACATTTTTTCCTTTAATGAATTTGGATAAATACATTGTTCGATTTTTAAAATGACCTTATTAATAAATTCAAATAGATAAATTATTCAATTTTTAAATTAATGATAAATCATGATGAGATGTAATGTATTGTGTTAAAATTAATGTTATTATGAAATTATTAGTCAATTTTCAATTTAATATAACTTAAATTGAAATCAAAGAATTTATTAAATTGAATTAATCCAAATTGTAAAATAAAAAATCATAATATGAAGATAAAAAAATTATAAATGTTAAAATTTGAACATTAAAATTATAAAATGTTATTTTTTAAAAATAATTGTATAAAATTTAATTAAAAACAACTTAAATAAAAAGCATTTAACTGTTTGTAATTAATATAAAATGAATCTATATAATTGCTTAATGCTTGGTGACAACAAAGTGTACATTGGCGTGGACCACTTGGTTAGTTGTCTACATGTTACCACAAAGAACCCAATTTGTTTTTTTTTTTTAATTAAATGCTCAATATTATAAATATAAAAAACTAAATATTTTAATTTACACATGTTCTTTGTTTTTTTTTTTTTTTCTCTTAATTACGTTTGCATTGCTTCGAAAATTTAACCATTAATGATGACATGCAATTTTTTGAACCATATAATAAAATTCAGTTACAAATGATTTAGCATTTAAATCACTAATTTGTTAGATTCCAAATTCAATAATTATAGCTTTCAAATGCATTATTAATTAAAAGATATATTGTAAAGTTAATTTTCTTATGCTTTATCCATAAAAATGGATAAAAATCTATAATTTCATTTTTTTTAACAGAAATAATTTATATATGCATATAAATCTCCAAGTGAAAATTGTTACATATTGGTATCTAAGTTAGTAAAATAGTACAATAAATTTTGTTTTATTAGAAAAAAAAACTCCAAAGCTTTTTTTTTTTTTTAATCTTAACATATTACAAACTAAAAGGAGACAACATTAATTAATAAAATAATAATCAAAGAAAATAATTTATTTCCTTTTTAAAAAATTTTTATACACATTAAGGTATGATTTGCGTACTATTTCTTTTGCCTACATTTTGAAAACGATAGTCCCCGTCAATGAAAAATTGGACCAACAACGT
This sequence comes from Durio zibethinus, assembly GCF_002303985.1. Next base: position 4,078,113 of record NW_019167949.1, on the reverse strand, counting down.
GCCAATCATAACGGTTAGCAGAATTTTTGCTCATAATTAAATTACGAATTGCTTTGATCTAGGAGACTTTTTTTTTTTTTTCTTAATTTCAGAAATCAAGAAATTTTGAGGGAAAGTTTTCACCAACGATCAGTGGCCGTTCATCTAGAATGCTTAAAATAAACGCGTTTTTGAGTTGTCAAAAGGAATACTTACACGTGTAAGTCAATTATGCGTTGGGCTTGGACCTTTTATAAAGAACAAACACGTCTCTGTTCCTGGAGATCGATTCACTTGTTTCCCCTACACTTTCTATAAATTGTGAAATGCCCCTTGTAATTTTTTTTGGTGTTAAATTTCTTTAATAATATTTTTTTTTGTTGCAATGTCAACTATAGGGAGTTTTTAGATTTAGTTCAAATTTTCAAATTGGTTAAAAATTTTAATTAAAGCAAGATGTTATTAATAAAAAATTATCTTCTTATAGTTTTTCAATAAATTTAAACTTGAATTAATCAAAAAATAAATAATTTTGTTATCACTTTAAGTCCATATCTGTTGATAATTAAGAACACTATGCAATGGCTTTTGAGACACAATGATGCCAATATTTATTTCAAAGAAAAATACTAGTTTGTAGGCATATAATTAATGTACAATTAATAGAGTAGCTTAACTTTTCTATTAAATTTTTAAGAGAATAACTTAAGTTCTTAAACTTTTTGTCCATATTAATTTTCTTCTAAATCATGTATGAGGAGTTTGAACTCTCATAAGTGAAATGAGGAAACATAGATTTAACATTGTTCATCTACTAAATTCCAACTTATAGAAATAGTAAACAAGAACCTAACTAACAACTAATTATTCTATTCCTTCACAATGCTATACCCTACAATATATGTTTTTCATTATTTAAAAAAAGAAAAAAGAAAATTTAAACATATTTTTATCCTTTTATGATCTTACTTTCTGAGTAATGTAAATAATTCAAAACTTTGAAGTTTGAATGTCTAGAGTATGGACTAAATTGAACTAAGCATGAACTATTGGGCCTTTAAAAGGAAATCAGAAAACTCCAAAGTTTAAGAAGGCATACAAGGAATGAAAAAATATGTCGGTCAAAATCTCCCAAGGGCCAAGGGCCAAGGCCCAATGCCCAAGGCCTAAACCTTCTCTATATATTTCCCTTCCTCCCTCCTCTTGCTTTGCTCTAGTGCTGCTTCTTTTGCTGTTAATATATTCGCTCTTCTTTTTTACAAAATTACAATGGCCAAATCTATCGCTTGCTTTGTTCTCTTAGCTCTCATAGCCAGCTGCGCTCTCGGTCAAGCGCCCAGCTCTGCCCCAACTAAGTCACCGCCGTCCTCTCCAACTACAGCTCCCAAGGCCTCTCCAACCAAGGCTCCCGCCGCTTCTCCACCGTCAACCACCACACAATCCCCGTCTTCAACTCCTAAATCTTCTCCAACTTCCTCTCCTACCAGTTCTCCTCCCGCTCCTCCCATGTCTCCTGCTGGTGCTCCCACGGGCGCTGTTCCTCCTACGTCCTCCATCAGCCAGCCACCAGGCCCGTCACCCACTTCTCCTCCAAGCGCCGCCGCTTTAAACAGAGTCACTGTCGCTGGATCTGCTGTTACAGTGGTTTTGGCGGCTGCTGCTTTGTTGATGTAGATCTGACTTCGTGGAGGACTTCGATTGTTGATTTGCATTGTAGGCCATTGCTAAATTCTTATTTTTAGTAGGACTTTTAGTAGAGCATTTGTTTTCTTTTATTTTTTGTTAATTTTTAGTTATATTTGACGGTTGAGATTTGATTCCTCTCGGTTGCTATTATTTATATTATTATATTTATATTTACATTTATGTGTTATCTCAGTTGATTTTAATTAATGTTAAAAGAAATTTAAAAGATGATCAGTGGGAGCGAGAAAGACGGAAAGTAAGTGTAGGTAACGTGGAGACTGGAGAGGGTGTCCTGTCTTTACGTGATTGGTCATGTCGAGGGACAGCTGGAAAGACTGAGATTAGTGTTTGTAGTTCTTTTTCTTCTTTCTTTTTGTTTGGTGGGGGGCGGGGGATGCTGGGGGATAAACAAGTGTTACGTGGTCACAGCTTTTATTAATGGACAACATGTTACAAATACACGTGCATTTGTCACCTTTAAATACATCGTACACTCGCCAGCTAGACCACACGAATCATGTTCCATGTTTTGTCCTAAAACGTAGCTTAAAAAAAACTTACATTTGCATTAATCATTCGGAATTGGACTGCCAAAATCATGATGTACACAACTCAAAATATAGAAAATAAGAAGTTGAGGTGTAGAAGTTTAATCTAGCTAGTGATCAGTTGAAATTAATTGGAGAATTGTGTTATGTAAACTGGTGACCATAATTGAGGGCATAGTTGAAATTAATTTGTACGAATCACAATTAGGGAATATGAGCTCAATATTTGCGCTGCTTCCTACAAACGCTGCTTCCTTTTGCTCTAATTTGCTGGTATTCCCAAGAGGATTATCAACGGGGTTATTTGGATTTTCAATGATGTATGGGAGACAACCTTCTCTTATTCATAAAGATGAGCGATATTCCCCAAAACAAACTGAAAACGAGGTAACTTGTGTCTCCATTGGTCTGTCTATCCCTTGACCAGGGTGGGGACTAGGCACCTTTGCCAAAGCTTGTGAAATAGCCAACACAAATAAACAAATTAGGCAACATATCGAAATCAGAGATCCCCTCAAGAGGAGAATTCAGGTACGTTATATGCTTCCCTCAATTACTAGCAGGCGGGGAGGAAGCAGTGATGGAGCCAGGAGATGGTGTCCGGCCAGATAGCATTGGGGTTGATTCAGCCATGTCTTGATAATATAGGTATTCAACATTGACAGCAAGCTTCATGCCTTGATAATAGAAAAATTACAAAATTACAAAATTACTTCAAGTTCTATCCTAATCTACATCTTAATTCTTATCCAATTGCTTTATCTCTTTAATTTCTCCTCATTAATTTTTTTTTTTTTTGTATTTTTTATCACAATTCCTTCTATTTGATAAATTAGATATTTTTTAGAAAAGTTTAAATTTAATAGTTTAAAAAGTATCTATGAAAAGTTAAAATTTAATATTTTAAAAAACATTTATTTTAGTATAATTTTTATAAGAAACAAATAATAACTTTTATTTGTGTGGCACATCATATATATATTTTTACATGTTGAATATCATATCATATGTTTATTTTATTCAAAATTAATTTTAAGTAATATTTACATTTCATTAATTACGGTCCAAAAATCATAAAAATAAAAATAGCATTGGCAAAATTTCCATCATTCCCATAGTATGAAGATAGATTTGTCCTTTAAACTTCCAAAAAAAAAAAACTAAAATAAATTGGGCCAAGAAGGAAATTAAGAATGGCCTTATTAGACTAACAGTTCAAACGAAGCCCAAAGTTTCTTAAACAGTAAAACTTTTAGAGCTAGATTGTTCAAAAGGATCATTTCAAAACAAAGCCCAGAGAATGACCATATCAATCCGAAGAGTCCGTATATACAAACACTGTAACCTGCAATGCAAGTGTTGACGCTACATCATTCCCCTAAATCTTTTCATGGACAAAATCAAAGATAACACTCCTATGCAAAGTAACATGGTACGAACTCTCGCTCCCATGCATTCGTCAGGCCGAAAGCTCAAAGCGAATGTTCTTATTTGCACTCCCTTCCCTTTCTTTCACTGTTTCAGCTTCTTGTTAGTTGGAAGTCCTCCGAGGACGTATCCAGTCTTCCTTTCGCACGCAATTTAAAAATACCCCTTTTGGGGTTGTTGGATGTGAGATTTGTGTTTCAAAGAGGGTTAGTCTCCTTGATATCGATCACATTTTTCTTTGAGTAGGCTTCAAGCATGTTATTACCTGTTCCATCCTGTTACATAACATCTCTCCTTATCCATTATGATGATTATGACCTTCTTCATCCGTTTGACAAGAGCCTCTCACAAAACTCAATGATGGCAACACCACACGATGACAACAGACTAACCTGTTTACTAAGATTCAGAAGAAAACAAGATTTTTTTTCTTCATGTTTTTCTTCATTCACAATCCATCATTACAAGAGGTAAAAAGATCACTTAAAATAAATTAAATATATATCAATTGAGTTCCTTTATATTGAATGCATAATTGATGTCCTTTGAACTGGCTTTGTAGCAACAATATCATAACCACTATGAGGGTAACCTTACTTAACAGCCATTATTTATGTGAAGGGCAAAAGAGAGAAAGACAGGATTAGGGACCCACGTTCCTTTGCATTAGGTATAGGATCTGCCCCCCAAGTCATCCTTTTGGAATGAATTCCTTTTTCACAAATATTGGTTTGTATGGAAGTAAGTGGACTGGACCAAACTTTACTCCTTCCATCGCACCTTTCATGGCTTATATAAGGAACTCCATTTCAGAAAATTGTTATCACAAAAGCTCCTCCCTTTCTTTTGTCTGTCTGTTTTACAGTGTTACTCCGTCCAGTTTTCCACAAAAAAAATGGCAAGCTCAAGTATGGGGATGGCCTGTCTTTCGCTAGTCTTGTGCATGGCGGTGCCAAGCTTGGCCACAGTTTACACTGTTGGTGACACCTCTGGCTGGACAATTGGTGTTGATTATAGCACATGGACTAAAGGCAAGACCTTCCAAGTTGGCGATAGCCTGGGTGTGTTCTTAAACCCCGCTCTCACAGAAAAAAAAAAATGCCGATCCTCACACAATCATCAATTTAAATAATTATATTTCATTTTTGATCAACATATTTGTACACATAAACCTACTCATCTATCTAGATCTTTCATATTCATGTACTTAATTATTAGTCAAATACTGTTTGATCCATCCACTAACATTTCGAATTTTGGTGCCTTAGTCTTCAACTACCCAACTAGCCATACAGTGGATGAAGTAAGTTCCAGTGACTACAGTACATGCACTGTGGGCAATGCAATCACAACAGATAACAGTGGAGCTACCACGGTTGCTCTCAAGACTGCTGGAACTCATTACTTCATTTGTGGTGTAATTAGCCATTGTGGGAATGGCATGAAGCTTGCTGTCAAAGTGGAGTCAGGCTCATCCATAGCACCATCCATATCACCGTCCAAATCACCATCCAAATCACCATCTTCTTCTTCTTCTTCCTTGCCGCCATCCAGTGATAAACCATCAACTACCACTCCATCTACTACAACTACAACAACCAACGTCCCGGATTCCTCATCTTCATGGAGTCTCTCTCCATTTGTGGCTTTTGTCACAACTTGGGTTGCGTTATTTGTGATGTTTATTTCATAAGCATGCCGCAGTGTCCGCCTTGGTCAGAATAGAGGCAGTGCTTATCTCCTTTTTGTCTAGTTTGTATCGAGGATTATTGCTTATCTTTATGAATAAGCAGGTTACTTTTCATGGCGATAGGTAGGTACATCGTATATTATAAGTTATTTTTCATTGTTGTAACTTGCATCATGTTCTATGTGGACATGGATTGAAAATTTTCAATAATCCCGTTACCCTTTGACAACACCAGCAAATCGGAGCAAAAGAATTTATGATTAATGGAAATTTTTTTGCTTTTCCTGGAATGAAAGATTAATGGTAACTTAAAAGTCGCCAAAGGAAAACAGAGAATAACACAGGACAATGTCATGGCATTATTCTCGATTTCAAATTAAATTGGTACGTACTTGAACATTTGATTCAGTCGATTAATGCATGATCTCCTACTGAGTAAAATTCAAATCCCTTTATCACACCCACCCCCCACTCCCAAAAAAAAAAAAAAAATGGTATCCCTTGTATAATTTTGCCAATGGCATGTATAACCCTTCCACCAAACCCGAGACTAAGTCTTCGGGGGCATGATTTAACTCAAGTGACGAGGAAAGATCGTTTTCCTGTACATCCAAAGTAAAAAGCTAAAATCACCCAAAAACAAATAATTTGTTGGTCGAATTGTATGAATAGTTCCTGTATTCATGTGAAAATACGGAATTAATTGATGTTGGATGGCGGATTTCCAATGCCAAAATCTTAGTCAAATGATGGATTTTTTGCATCAGAAATCAATTCATTTGGCCACTCCTTCAATGGCCCGATTGGTTTTCCATTGAATGACAAGAACTCTAAAATGGTGTTGCGGAGATTACAAACGCAAAAAGTGAAGGCCAAAGCGCATGGAGAAATTCTACGATCAGCAACACATTAACTAAAAACACCTTCCTTGAAGCTAATTAAGTCTGGCCATTATGGGCCATTTACAGCGGCTTGGGTTCCCTCGACTCGATTTGTTGCTAATCAAGTTGGTTTTTCAACCCCAATAAGATGGTGGGTTCGGTTAATGGGTTTGGTTAATTGAGTCTTTGGGGTCCAGTTGGTTTAAGGCCAACTGCCTTTAGGATCCGACATTAGCTAGCCTGGTCATGGTTCTGTGAATTATCACACCCTACAACACCAACCGAACCCTGTTTGTGGATCCCCCGTTACCAACTTTTTTCACCAGATAACATTCCTTTGCTCTTCACCTGGATGCAATCTTCTTGTCTTCCTCCTTTTAGCCTATTGGGACCTCTGCCTCACCAAGGCGGCCAGCCACTGCCAGAAAAGAAGAAAAAACCTAGTAATAAATTTTCAGGAGAAATGGAAAAAAAAAAAAAAAGTGAGGTTCTACCTTATAATTTGGTGGACTTTCAAAACCAATTGGATCTCTTTTTCTATATTTCTCTTGTTCACAGTTTTGAGATCTCAGTGCTTTCAGCTCTCATTCTCGACTGATGTGATAAAGCTAATCTAGTTCATATCATGTAAATTCATAAATCATGAAACAACCGAATAGGCAATAGCTAGCTGCCTCAGCTGATATTTCCATCTTCCCATCCGTTGCAGTAAACATTTTCTCTACACAAATAAACAATGCTGTAATTGTTTGGAATCGAAAATTTTCATCTCCCCAAATAGTTTTGCTTACTCTCAATTTACCAAACTCCAAAATTTTACTGGCTTGTAAACTATTGTGCTACAGCAACTTAAGGGATTAATTTAAAGCTCTTTTGTTCGGAATATTGGGATTGGCTTCACGGTGGGAAAAAAAAAAAGATCCCAAATGCAAAATTGAAATTTGCATTTGCATAAGAGATGTGTGATAATTCATGGCAAGAACTATTTCAATTTTTAATTGCAAATGCAAAGCAGAGGAACATATTTGTTTTCCTCTTCTTTAAGCGATGCGTAACAGAGGGCAGAGAGGAATGGACAAATGAAAAAAACTAGAAAGCCCGAAGACAGAGACATTCCATGGCACATGCATCACATATTAATCAAACCTGAGCGTGGATATCTGAAAGACCAAGCATATTTTCTTTCCTTCCCCTACCATCTTTTCATACTCAAGCATGCACGATACACGCCAGAGCTGAATTCCATCTCCCACTCCCACTGCCACTCCCCAAGATTTTTACATTCTCTTCTCGGTTGAGGAAACAAAAAGGCAGACAAAGACCTCAGCAATACTTTGCTGGCTGCCCGGTTCTTGGGAGATAGGAATGATTTCCAACTTAAACATCTATAGAGTTTGCAGATACCTTTGAATCAATGTTGCTGATAATGCAGAACAAATGATATACCTTTGAAATTTGTTAGGGCTGATACAAGCCTTGACAGGCTGTGATTCCTTTGCAATAAGAACACAACAGTGGAGCAGCTTCCAGCACTCGATTCACCCAAAGGCATGCTAATGGAAAGGTCTATTAAAAGGCTAGGACAGTCCTTGCACTTTCACTGCATTTTTGGGGTCCATTGTTAAATCAAAGAGCAGTCATTGTGAATCTAAGTAACAACAGTTGTTATATATGGGTATAGAAAGGATTAGAATTAAGCCTATAAAAGAGCTAATCACCCAACTAGTACTTGTTTCGATAGAACAACAGCATTTATAAATTCCAAAGAATACTCAATTTAGTGATAGGAACACCAAAATAACACAGAGCTTAAATGACTGAAACATTCATGTACTAATGCACAGTTATATACTTTTGTCATCACTGAATTTAAGAACCTTACTTATGATTCGAGATTTTTGAGAGCCGCAAGAGCCTTCGCTGGCGAAGCCATAGAAACAAAAGCCAATCCCCTATTTATGGTATTTTGTGCATAGAAAGCTAAACCAAACCAAACAAAATAAAACAAAAAACACATTCACATCAATCTATCAGCCATAAACCAAAACCCAAATTTAACCTAAAAAAAAAATAAATTCTTAAAACAAAGAGAATCCAAGAGAAAATTGTTGACAAAAATCTCAACATCTAAGACTGTGCCGTGTTTCACGAACAAAGAACGAATGTCTTCAGTGGTTCAAGTCCAAGGCACGTTCTGGGCAATCAATCTAGTTTTTGAAAAAACTCTCCTTCTTGTTCTTCAACTTTTAGAACTGGGTCTTGTGTAGTGGCAGAAAAATGGAGGACGAAATTGCTAAATCTTGTAGCTTTCAAGGGAAAGGTATTAGTCAGAGGAGAGAATGGAGGGAGAAAACAAGTTGAAGAGACGTTTTTGATGGAGTTCAAAGTTAGACTGAATTTGAGGTTTATGTTGGAGGGAGAAGACAGAAGATTGGTGGGGAAGGCGAAGCAGAGCCATTAGAAGAAAGAATAGTACATCAGTTTAAGAGTTTGGAGGTTTGAAAGAGTTTCTTTGAGGTTTTCTGAGAGTGAGAGGTGGATAAGGAGACAAGACAAATCGATATTTTGGGAAGCAAAACAATCTGAGTAACTATCACAAACGAAACTATCTACGACTACGCATAGGAACAGAACGAGGTGGTCGAAGGGTGGAATATAGACAACCAAACCGCGCACTTCAAATTCAATGAGTGACAGTCTCCAATTGAGAGTCCGACCGAAAGATCCCACTCCATACATTTTATGGCTGGACCTGGACCTTTATAAATTTAGATGTTTAACCCTTTACAAATTTAGTAGTCTCCAGTTAGGACCATGCTAAGAAAAGCAAAATATGAAAATTACTTTTTAAAAAATGATTTTCCTTCTGGTGCTTGAAAGTAAGTTATTAGTGACAAAACTATACACACCGTAGCTTCAGGAAAGCTATCTGTAAATCCACTTCTAACACCATCATTGATACAAAGAATAACCAATCCACTTCCTTGCTGAATCTGGATCAGTAAAGTCAATCTTCTTCTCAATTGGGCTGCATATCTTGGGACTTGATTTTCGCTTGTTTGTCTGTGTGAGAGACAACCAAATAATAGCATTAGATCAATGAAGTTGTAACTGCAGACCAGACACAAGCAGGAAGTGCACTTGTTTTTACATGTGAAAACAAGCACTCATGTGCAGACCAAAAAAAACAGAGAACCCGACGTGTTCCTTCCTCACCTTTGCAGATGCATTACCAGTATGCTTTCCGCCAGAACCATGGAGGTTCTTTTCTTTGTGGTATTGCCTCAACAGTCTTTTGTTCTCCTCATCCAATATGTTGTTTTCTTCAAAGATAACTTTGACCTACATAGATAAAATATCTTGTTAAATACTGACAAGGGAAGTAAAAATTTAAACAAAGCACCCAGTGTTCCAATTCCTTGGTTCTCACCTCTTCTTCAGCTTTACTAAGGTTCATCCTGAGATGTTCCTTGTCTTTCTCATGGGTCTTTAGTTCAGCAGCCAGTGACAAAACTTTTTGAGTTGAAGGCCTCAACCTGCAAAGCACAACAAACCATAAGAATTGATTCAGAAATACGAGAGTAGACCTTAGCAGTGAAGAAATGTTAATGCCTCTTTAATTGCATGCACCAAATATAGAGACCAACAAAGATGCAGATTCGACATAGAAATAAGAGAAGAAAACCCTCACGTATTCCAAAATTTAAGCAACCTTTGACACGATTCAAGTGAATTATATGCCTCCAAGAATGCACGTCAAGGCATAACTTCATCTTTACAAATCAATGTTACTAGAACAGACTCAAGCAAATTCTCTTTCAAAGTTGTGCCCTCATAAGATGAATCAATCTTCAAGAAAGGTATATGAGTATTAGTCAGTAGATATAATACTACAAGACAAAACTATGTATCATGGCAGGTTTTCTGATCAATCATAGACAATTAAAAATAGAAATTAATCTCCTTCAAGTAGTTTCATGGTGTTCAACTCATATCATCACTAGCAGCAACAAAGAAGAATAGTTTTATCAAGAATAGTTTAGATGTTTAACCCGTCCCTTTCAAAGCTAAGTTTCCACAAGTCAGCAATTAAATCCAACAAAATCGCATTATTTACTACAAGATACGAAAATATAATTAAAGCTGCCCTAAAAAAGTCAACAATTCAAAACAAAGTAACAAAAAATTGAAGAAAAAAATTTAATTTACCCCTTGGCTCTCGTAACCATGTTTGTAGAACTTTAATTCTTCACTTAACTTCCCCAGCTCCTCTTCCAACTCATGAACCCTAATCTCAGCTTCCTTTGCCCTCTCATCAGCCTCATTCCCATAATCCATCAACGCCTCCCATTTGTTACATCATAAAGCGAACTCTCTCTTTCCCATATGTTACAGTGAGTCAATAAATTCACACACTCCGCTGCAAGCTTCTGATTCTCCTCCACGAATCTCTTCAATGCCACCGCATTCATATTCGCTCCCGCCTTCAAAAAATCAATAAAAATGTCAATACCTTCACATTCTGAATATAAAAACATTCAAATATTACTTTTTTTTTTTTTAATTTTCGAGTTGCCCGACCTTTGATCGCTCAATAATTTGATCTTTCTCTTTCAGTTTTCAGAGAAGAAACAGGCACTGGTCACGGAGACGACGCTGGGCTTCTACGGAGGAACGGAGTTTCAATTGCAAAGACTGGGTGGAGATTTGAAGACCTAAGGAATCTTCTATTGTTCTTTATGTAATCGTCGATTTCTTGAGTAATATCCATGTTTTCCATCCCTCAAAAATTTGATTCTTGAAGAATCCTACATCTTTACTTAATTTTAAAAACAAAAGATTTTTTTAAGAAAACCGTAGAGTGAAAAGGGAAAAAAAAGTGGGATATTAGAAATAATTAGGAATTGGAGTTAGGGTTTTTGGAAGGGAAGACAAAAGGAGAGGAATTTTGGGGTTTGGATTGGAAGAAAAGAGACTAGCCGTTAGAGAACAATTTAAAAGCTTCCATAAATATGGTCTGCACTGCTGACCTGGCAATATATTTTTCATTTGTTCCTTTTTAATTTTGTCATGAGTTTTAGTAGCCCAAATAAAAACCGGCCTAATTAAATTAATAACAACATATTTCGAAGTTCGAATATTTACTTTTGGCTTTTTAATTTTTGGGTGTTTGGGCCGGTTTTATGATCTTTGGGTTTTTTTTTTTTCACATGCAGTTTTATTTTTTTATTCCACAATTTCGTTTTTTTTAAATTATATTTATAATAAATATTATATTCATATAATTAATTCATTACTAAATAATTAATTAATAAATTATAACCTAACTAAACAACTAAATTCACATACGATGAAATTTGATCCTAAGACTTTAAAATTCTAAAACTTCTTTCTTACAATTAAGTTAAAGTTTTATTCAATTGAGCATTTAGTCGGTTCAGATTATTCAATTATACAAAATTAAAAATTAACTAAATTGATTTAATTTATAAAAAAAAGGAACCGATTGCTTAATGAAATGAAAATGAAAATTAACCAAACCAATTTAAGTAGATTGGTTTAGTCGTTATTTTAGATTTTTTTATTTTTTTTATTCTTAGCAAACTATACTAAAGAATACTTTCAATTTAAGAACTATATGATAGCCATAACTTGACTTCTGCTATATAATTAACTCACGTGACTACACATAGACCACTCATTATAAAATAATTCTCAAAAAAAAATTATAATAATAATAAGAAAGTTCCAATAAAACAAATAGAATACTACACTTTTCTCATGTTTTTTGGACTTACTTTTGTGATTGGTCCACCGTTCATGTACAGAGGAGCTAAACATTGAATTCAACTTGTTAGGACCACAAATTCTTTGGCTTAAATATCACCATCATCATCAAATACACAAAGGAAACAAAAACTTATTTTTTGTTGTAGACACTTAATTTTGTCTAGAATAATTCGAGTGTATTTGCTTTTATACTTGATTCGAATGTTTCGATTTAGGCCGATTAAGATGTTTAATTAAATTGAACTGGATTGGGTTTTATTTCAAATTAATCATTTTGTTATTTTTTTTCATATGCCTAAGTCGAATTTAATTTTATTATTGAGTCAATTTTGAAATAAGATTTGAAAGTCCAATTTGAAATAATTTTATAGCCCATGTCCATTTGATTAGATTTTAAATTAATTAAACAAATAAAAAGACAAAGCAAAAAATCAAAAACACAAAAAATGCAAAGTGAGAATGGAGGGGTGAATTTTGATTGCTAGAGTTTTCCCTTTTGCTTTATCTTTATCCTAAAATTAGCTATGCTAAATTCCATCTCCAGCTATCCCCTGTCTTTCCCCATATTTTACCCATATTCATTTTCAACATGAATTCATAAAAGACACTTAGCCCCAAATGCAACAAGCATTACCCCTAAAATGCAGCAATAGTTGTTGCAACAACACCCAAAAAAATGCTAGACCTTTTATCCCACATTATTACCCCCATCATTCCAACAAAAAAGGGAATAAAAATGGGCAACAACAACCATCACTAAAACTCTAAATCCCTAATAGCCAAAGCCTTTCCATTATCCAAAAAAATAAAAAAAAAAATACATGGAACAAGATAGCTTCAAACCCTCAATTTGACCTTTCTCATCGTCACCAATTCAACACACAGCCCTTATTCGGCCAACCTCATTGACCCTAACCATCCCACCACTGAACCATTCCCCATCAGCCACCTTACTAGCCTTAGAGCCATTATAGTCGAAACCACCATTTTGGCAGTACTTGAAATTACAAGGAGACCTGTTGAAAAAAAAAAAAAAACCTATCTCTCACTATATAGCCCTTCACGACCTCTCTGAAAAGCAAAGCAAAATCAACCCATCACAACCCTTTAGCCTCTCATAGTGACCTAAAACCACCCTCTAACTCAATCAAACCATCATTTCTTTTATTAGAATCGTGCATCATTGATCTAAAAACACCTTTTTTAACCCTAGCTAAAACCCATTTATCATAAAAAACCCACCACTCCTCAAAGGGCTATTTTTGTTCTTCAAAACTAAAAATCATACAAAAAAAATACAACAATCAGATAAATCACAATCCTCACTAAATTGGTGAGGAACCCAGTAGAAATGAATTAAAAATAATCAAAGAGAGTTTAGGTTAAAAATGTTTTTTTTAGACAAGGTTTTGGATTTTTGTTAGAGAGAGAGAATCGAGAAGAGAAGAACCCAAGAGGAAGGAGAGGCAATCGCTCTGGCTGGAATAAAAACTCATCAAAGCCAGCATTTTGTACGTCCAGTTCAACCACAGACGAGATTGACTATGGAACAATTTTAGGCTTTGAAAAAATAAGTACAAGCTTTCAAGTAGATGCCATAAACAGACAATGATAAACAATTTAAAAATTTGAGGTTCAAGGAATGGTGCTTGAATTTTCACATCGATCTCAGGTTCACATTAGTTGCCTACCCTCAGTATAACAAACAGGCCAAAATTACAAATAATACAATATTAAAAAATTTAAAAAAAGAGACTAGATGCAGCAAAAGAGAAGTGGGTCGATAAACTACCAAGAGTTTTGTAAGCCTTGAGGATAATCACGAAGGTACCTATTAGTGAAACCCCCTTTCACTTGGCATTTGGAATAGAAGTCGTAGTGTTGGTTGAGATCAGACTATCAAGCTTAAAAGTTGAATTAGCATCAAAAGAAAAAAATGAAGAGGCACTTAAGGTCAACCTTAACCTCATCGAAAAATAAAGAAATATAGACTTAACACAGATCATAACCTATCAGCAAAAGATAGCCAACTATTATAATAAGAAGGTCTGATGTAAGCATATAAGGAAGGGTGATCTAGTACTTAAAAAAGTTAAAGTTTCAAGGTTAGATGATTGAGGTGACAAATTAGCCCCAACGTGGGAAGGATCATATATTGTTAAGAAGATCGTTCACAATACAACCTATAAATTATAGAATCTAAATGGCAACGTCATTTCAAAAATGTCAAACGTAGACAACTTAAAGGTTTATTATTAGTAACTCAGTATAAATCGAGCTCGCACTTGTACTATTTTATAAATGGCACTGCCATCCTAAGTATATAAAATACAAATAAAGTCTATTACCAGTAGATCGATACAAATCGAGCTTAGATTTACATTTTGTACGTGAACACATGAATTAAAACTATCTTTGATAAGCTTGGGTTTAAGTGATTTGAAAAAAATTTAACCTATATGTTCATTGATCTAAACAATTATGTAAGTTTTCAATTTAATTATATGCCTTTAGATTGGATAACCGTTCTCAAACTTATGCAAGTAAGAAAAAAATGATGGTACAACCAAGCTGAAACTTGAAAAAAATTTCTTTCTATTTCATTTAACCAAATACATCGACTGAAGTGTGAGAGGTATTTACCAAAAGCTGACCTCAAAGTCAAAAAATTTACAAAGTTAAAAATAAAAAATTACAAAATTTATTCATCAGTAGCAGCAATGACGAAAGGAGAACTTTCATTAATAAGAATAGGAGGGATAACGTCAACTTCGATGATCTTCACATCTTTCTCTTCTGTCTTCATGGTAGCTTTTAGCTTATCCTCTAAGGCTTCATCTTTATCCTCGTCTTTTTTTTTCTCATCTTTCTCGGGTTGATTCTGCTAAGAACTTGATTTGATATTGATGATGTCAATATCAGATAGTGAGGTTAAGAGAAAAAAATTTAAATTGTACCTTATATTTAGCCAGCTAAAAGGCATCAAATACATTTTTCTTTAAAAATTTTACCTTTACTTGGAGACACTTCTCAAAGGTCTTATACTCTTTCACAGCCTTCATTTGTAGTTCTTTCTCTTTTTTATCTCGAACCTCTAACCCGAACTTTAATCTCGTAATTTTGACTTGAGCATCATTAAGTTTCAATTTGACCTATTCTTTTATCAATTTTGTTGAGGCTTTATCCACTGAGATGACCTTCAGCTTCGCTGTCAACTTGTTTACCTTTCTTCTCAGCTCATCCTTCTTCTTATGAAATACGATGAGATTTGATCTAACATTATCTAATGCTTTTGAGCTTTTCTTATGCTTATTGAAAAGGGTAGCCATATCTTTCTTAGCCTATAGCATATATCTCATAATAAGATAAGTATGATGGAGGGTTTGACTGTTGTTCTCCATAAACTAAGAATGAAACTTTTTTTGGATTGCATGAAAAGATCTTAGACTTAGAAAAATAAAAACAAAAACAATCACATGAAATCAAGTTAAGGTCAGGAAAAACTCATCAAGAGGAAGAATCACGACCTTACAAAAGCTCTTGGCAACGTCGATGTTGGAGACGAGGTCATCCATTGAAGCAAACTCCAATCTCACATATATTCTCTTCAAGCTAAACCTTAGCATTATAGCTTTAGGGTTCTTAGAAACAAAGGACAAGATCTCTGCTCATGGTTTTTTAGTTAGAGGGGGTGGTGTTGGCATCAATATGGAGGACAGGTTTTGACCTGCCTTAGTTATTGACTTTCGATCTGAAAGAGTACAGGGTATAACTATACTAATAACCTTGTCTCCCACACATGACAAGGCTTCGAGCTAAATTTTTTTCCTTTTTGGGCCTTGAAACTTGTTGGTACAATGAGATGTTGAAGTTCTACTCGACTTTAATTATATCTATGAAATTTAGCTAACAGTTAGATGGAAAATTAATTTAAAATAAAACCATATGAGGTTACCTCAAACCTACCCCAATACTTTATTCTATTCATTACTTTCGAGGAGGTCAGTTCATGAGCATCGATAACGAGTTCCCCCTATGTGTAAAATCTAAAATTTTATCTCAATTTGATAGATGAAACATAGAGAGGGCCATCGATGTGTCCACAAAAAAGCCATGTGTACTATTTATTTTTCAAGCCTTAATATCAGGCCCACCATCTTTATTAGCCTTCTATTTCTCAAGGTATAGGAAAAGTAACTTTCAATTCTTTATTAAACTCGGACAATCAGTGAGAATTTTTTTATTTAGTCGAGCTATTATATAAAATCACCTATGACCACTAAAAAGTTTTTTAAGAAAGAAGAACTCCCTGAGTAGAGGGAAAGATAGAAGAATGTTTAGTCATCATAAAGAATAATAAAAATAACTATGTACCAAATAGAATTTAGGTGAGTTGAGTAATAGTTAAATTGTAATAATTAAAAATTGAAATGAATAAAGAATGAAGTAGAAATCTCAAGTCGGTTATGAAAAATCCCAATATACGTAGAGCAGATGTGGCCCTAGTCTATCAGTGACCTAGTCTGAAGAGTTTGGTATTATTATATCATACTCTTTTTTGAAAAAAAGGAAAGTGGTAGCTAAAGCTCAAACGTGATGAGTTAAGCATATGTTAGGACAATTTTTTGGATTTGCTCTATCTTTTAACTCATTCATCATGTCTTTAGGGATCGTATTGAGGTCACATAGAGTATATATAGGGACCTCGACAAGTTCATCCTACTTTATAATACTTTTCCCCTCATTGTCATTTTTTTTTATTAAGGTGCTCATTTTCTCTTGTTTCTCATTGGAACTCCCTTCATTATAAGAATCTGACTCTTAGGTGAGAGATAGATCTCATGAAAGAATAGTGGATGAAAGCAGCTCGATCCAAAAAAAAAAAGGATAAAATGAAAACCCTTCAAAAGAAAATAAGATGTTAAAAAAAACTAATTGAGAAGGAAGAGTAGAAGTGGCAAGAGGTGAAAGAGATTGAACCCAAAAAAAAAAAAATAACCAAAGAAAAAAAAATTGACCATAGAAGACGGACCAACCTGAAAGATAGGGAAAGTAAGTGGATTTTGAAGTTTGAAGTTGATCTGAGCACATAACTCTTTAGTGCTAAAAAATCGTTCATTTTTTGTTTAAGCATTCTTTTTATTACGTTATTGTCCTTCTTCAAACATTGGATTAAACCAGTAGATTATCTTTGTATAGTTATGGCCTTCAATAATAAGAGGGATCGGGTTGTCATCCTGCTGCTCTTACTGACCCCTTTCAGCTCTACCTTATAGCTCTCAGCCCCTTTAAAACTCATACTAGAAGATGTGGTTAGAAATACATACCGAAGTAGGTGTAGAAAAAACTTTAAAGGCAAAAAAGTTATTGAGATAAAAAATTTTAGGTCAGATTGAAAGTAAAAGAAAGTAAAAGTTAGAAAGTTGAAGCCTTATCAGCCTCTTTATATAGACATGCTACAGGCTAAAGAGATGGCATGATCTGCACTACACGTTGATCCATAAATACGTAGACATCTTATCGTCTTTTAACTTTAAATTTTCCTACTAAAACTGTTTCTTTTTTTATTTAATGCTATCAGATCGACCTAATTGGACGAACTCCAGATTAGACCAATCGAACCAAACAATTATCAGGGATAAACTAAGAGCCTAATTCATTTTTAGGGTTCAAAAGAAAGGCTTAAGTCTAAATTTTCAAAAGAAAATACAAGTGTCACCATGGTTAAATGAATTCTAGCAATAATCTTGAATCACCCAAGACAATTATCACCTCAATAACCTTTAAATTGATTATACTTTTATTCTAAAACATAAGCATGAGATCGGATAACCACCAAATCAGATCATAGCTCAAAGCTAGTCATCATTCAAAACTGACCTCCTCTTACAACGTTAACCTTTGACAAATTATGTAACCAATTTGCCCACACCGGGATGTCGATAATAAATTTGACGATCTGATAATCAGACCACTTGATGAGGGATATAATATTAAGGGCACATAATGGTCAAAAGGGTATAGTAATTTTTTTTACCTTCAACAGACAACCAGGGGTATTTTGATCATTTATGTCGACATGACATGTCATATCGATCTACTATGGTCAATGCTACTTTAACTCAGCCCTGTTTTAATTATCTTTTTTTTTGTCTCCTTCAGCTTATCTATAAATATGAAGACTCAGGCACTATAAAGACTCAGGTCCCCTTTTTTTTCTCCTTCAGCTTACTTATAAATATGAAGATTTAGGCACCATGAAGTCAAGTTCATCTTATTTATCTCTTTCTTTCTCTTTTTTACTTTTTTACTTTCTTCCTGACCTGATCTTTATTGACTTGTACGTTGAAGTACAAACACAAGGAACACCCCTTACTTTTGTCTCTAACCGTCATTCCATTATGTATTTATAGGAATACTCTCAGGTTAGAGCTTGGCACCAATAAAAATATACGAAAATCAAACTTACTTTGAAAATTTACCTAAATGTTAGAAATAATTGAAAAAATTCAGGTTATCAATAATTCCTATTTTTCTCATAAGAAAAAAATTTCAAAACCTTAAAAACTCAAAATGATAAATCTCGAAACCTTGAAACTTCAAAACCATAAACATTCAAAACCTTAAAATCTTGAAACCCTAAAACCTAAAACCTCAAAATCCTAAAACTCCAAACCCCTAAACCCCAAAATGAGATTTAAAAAAATCATGACCTAAGCTCATACTCCAAAACCATCCTAAAATTTAAAAGATTTGAATAAAATCTCTCATAAAGTAAGCTATTCCTGAATGCTGCCTCAAGAATGGGGATATTTAGGAAAATTTATTTGATAAATTTTTTTTTTTCGTATAATCCCTTAACCTAAAAATAATAATAAGATTAAACGAAAGAGTTAAGAAATATCACTAAAAATGGGATCTTAAATATTAATAGTCGCACTTAAACTCTATCTAGATGTTGGAGAGTTCGGGTGATCTCTTTATATTTAAGGATCCAATCATAAAATGGCATTTCATTATCTTGCATGACATTTATTTGCATATATTTATTTTTTTATTATAATTTGCATTTATCCCATATGTTCCTTTTTAATTGTTACTATTATTTTTAGGTTAATTGTAGCATTATCGATTTTTTTGCATAAAATGCTATGAAAAATTTTACTCGAAAGTATGATTTTGAAATAAAACTAAAATAGCATTATAAGAGAAATAATTTTTGATACTTTACCTAGATAATACAGAGAAACCAACCGTTATCATCTGCAAATAATGTTATTTTCATTTTTAAGGAATGTCGTGGAGAATCTTAGGTAAAAAAATTATCTTTAAAGTTTTTATCTTTAAAGTTTTGCCTAGATGTTGGAGAATTTTTTTGTAAATCTTTAAATTAAAGATTTTCAAAATATTCTTAAACAAATTCTTATAATAAAATTGATTTTTTTTTAAAAAAGAATTATTATTAAATTTTAAATTAAAACAATTTTATCCAACCCCAAAGATAAGGCATGATTAATTGGTATCAATTTTCATAGGCATCGTGGGGATGCTAATTCTTTCTCATGCATAATTGACTCCCAAACCTAATTTTTTTATAGACCAAAATTATCTTTTTGATAAACTTTAAACTCGTTTTACTGCTTTATTAAAAGATAAACTTTTAGGTGGCTACTCCTCTTGTTTTACTTGATTAAAATTTTTTTATCCAATGGTCCCAAAACCGTTATAACACTTATTCTGTCGTTCACAAGAAACATAAAGGCAAAAGCAATAGACCTTTGATAAATTTTTAAGTCTTTAAGGTTTGGTGGAACAGTGGAGCTGTCGATCATCATGCCAGACTTAAGGAGATGGGGTGCACCAAGGGCAAGTGAAGTATGGGATGAAGCATTGGAGAGACTAAGAGATAGAGTGTGAGGAAAGCTTGAGCTTGAAAGGTCGAGAGCCAACTGATGAGAGGCACATTGGTATTTGGCAAAAAACCAAAGAGGGGCTGAATGAGGGGGTCAACAACCAAGGGTGTGAGGACTGAAGAAATGTCTTGAATTGTTGAAGACTTACAGAGAATGGCTAGGGTTGTTTCATTTTAGTTTTATTAATTTGATAAAATAAGATAAAAAGTAAAAATGTTAAAGGTAAAAAAGATCGATTTTTTCAGACAATTCAGGTCTTTAAAACTAATATCGAGAACTGACCATATAAATCGTCTAAACCGAAGCCCTAATCGAAATACCCATTAAAACTGATGAATCCTTCCCAATTAAACAAATAACATTGGTTTTGATTAGTTTTGTTGGTTGAAACCGACAATTGCTCAGCCCTAGCCTTATTGACTTTTTTCTTTTTAATTATCAAGAGTTAGTAAATTCCAATTAAATTTTTTGCCATTTTGTTTTGATAGTTACGTTGGTTTAATTTTTTTGTTGGTTGGATTTTCATATTTTGGGAATTTTGAGTCAATTTCAACTAAATATCAACATAGAAATATATTTTTAATTTTTTAATAATATTTTAAATAATAACAGAATTCAAATAAATTTTTATGGATAAGCCTTAAACAAGTTTTTAAACATGCTAATGGAGCTTGATCCAATTTGATTTGACCCATAAACATCATCTCTATCCTAAGTTTTATTGGGTTTCTCATTGCTTTTAGCGTCGACTGATTCCATGAACGACTCCAGCTTGTCTTCCATTTCTTGCACCTGCATTTAGATGAAAATATATGTAAACATCAATCCTCTGGTACTGTAATAAACCATTTAAGACAAAAAATTAAAATATATGTACACATCCTTCATCTCAAGATATATATATTTTTTATGATCTAAGGAATGATGTCATGCCAAAATATTATATGCTAACCTAATTAATTTTTAAAATTGCAAGTTGAATTTGTGAACATGGATCAAGTTAAATTAATTTATTAATTGGCTAGGAATGATCATCTGATCTACTTGGATTTCATTCTTATCTTTTGCATGTTACTATACTAGTAAGTTAGTTTTGTTGCTTAATAGAAGATCTATTTTCACTATCCTACAGCTTAGCCAGGTTAATTTTTGTATGGAAAGGAAAGATTTTTAATTTGGTAAAAAACTGACCTTGTCAATGAGATCGCCGGCAAGTCGTGCGTTCTTAGCTGTTTCTTCGGCTAAATCTTCAACCACTTCAAGAGTAGCTTGGAGTTTTCCACCATCCGGCAGCTGATCACCAACCTCATCTGCTATCTTCTCCACTTTCTCTGCCACTTCTTCTACTACATCCGAAATTTGTTCAGCTACCTCTAGAATGTTGTCAGCCTGATCTACATATATAGAATATTTGCACCCAAAAAAGATATATATATTAATCAAATGCCTAATTACTTTAAGAAGAAGAAGCAGCTGAAGAAGAAGAAGATTATGATGATGATCCTCACTTTTCAGTTTTAATAAAGGCCCCCATTTGCTCGTCGTAAAGGGTAGGATTACTGATAGTACCGTTCCCAGAACCCAGGGTTGCCTACAGATAATATAATTGTGAACACCTTGATTATTGCAACTTTGCAATACTAATGTAATAACAGAAACATATAGTGTTACTGATCCAATAGATTTCTATATTTGACTAACCAGTTGTTGGAACCAGGAAAAAAATTAAACGGAAATGGTGGAGGTCTTGATTCCAACCTGCAGCAGACGACCATATTGTTCCTGCAGCATTCATTCATTATCTATTAGGAAAAAACAGCAAAATATATAGCTAACATATATCTATGGAGATTCAGAGTTCAAAAAGAAGAAGAAAAATTTTTGGGAAGTAAACATAAGATTACAGCTTCCTATTTCTATTAGTCTGCAACCCAAGGCCGCCAGCGCTGATCAGTGATGGCAAACAGGTTTGATTTCTCTGAAAAAGCTGCTCATTCTTTTTCTTTGAGATATTGGCCAAAAAAAGGCCAGTTTTGAGTATGGCAGCCGGTTGAAATCTGCACAAGGACTCCTCATGAAGGCACTTAACTTTACAAGGAAGAACCGTTGCTCCGGTCGTTAACATTTTCCTGTTATGAAATCTTGATTCAACTAATTTATGCGAATGTAAAAGCTAGCATAAACTTGAATCCAAGAAGAAGCTTTTTTGATGGGTTGATTGAATGCTTTCCTTTAATATATATTTAACAGCTGCCCCGAACAATTGTTTTCAAGGTTGCAGATATGGATGAAATGGATTACGTATATCTTATTTCATAGCCATTCAATCAGTAAAATTCGTGCTTGTAATTGAAAATCGATGGATTTGTGCATATCTAAAATATAAACTTGAAAGAAATAATGGGAAATTTTCTATCTTTGGGGTTAATACAAAGTTTCATTTTCTAAAGGAAAATTAGAAAGTTGAAAAAGGAAAAAAAGTTTGGATATATATGATCAAATTTGGATGTAAAAATTAAAATGAAACAATTTATAAATTGGAAGAAAGAAAGTCAGTTTATTTGGTGGAAAATAAAGCACCGACGATTGGAAATTAACTTGGAAAAGGGAAAGTGCATATTTGTACAGTGAGTTGAAAATGATTGGTTTTACTTTTAGTTTACCAAGTTAAAACAGTTGAAAAGAGGGGGGGTGGGGGAGGGGTTAGGTTTATGGCTTTATCACCTGTATGTATCATTTCCGCTGGCCCACTGCTGCCATGAAAATCACTACACAGCGTTATAAACATACATTACATGTGCATGCTTGTATTTTTCCTCTTTTTTTTTTTGGAAATATTCTAACTGACAAGGCAAGACAAGGCAATTTTGTTGCATGTCAGTGTTTCTTTAGTATACGTTTCTATTTTTCTCCTTTTTCTTTTAGAAATATTGTAAACTGACAAGCACACAATTAATATAATTTGGCCTAAAAGACTTTTCTTTTTAGAATAAAAAGGTTATGTTTCACGTGCATGTTTCCAAGTTGAAGACTGTTTTGTTTTGTTTTTTTTAGTAACCAAGTTGAAGACTTTTATTATTGAGAGTTTCGAAAATAAATAATGGAGTCAAGCTTATAAAACATTAATTATTATCTTGGGCGGCTCGCTGATTTGTCTTTGTATATATATAAATATATAAATATATATATATAAATCACTTATATTAATGTAAGAGTTATATTTTTTATTATTGAATTAAAATTAAATTCAAAATACTTACATTTAATAATTTTGATTTAAAAATAAAAAATATAGTTTTTATATTAATATAAGTAAATATTTCTCTCTCTCTCTCTCTCTATATATATATATATATGTATATTTATTAGTGCTGCAAGTTTTTCATATCATTTATTAGTCCTATTAAACATGCATAAAAAATACTATTTATAATTTATAAATTTATATTATAAATATTATGTTCAAATAAGTATTATAACCAAAAAAATTTATGTAATTATATAGTTCAATAAAAAATGGTAGTATAAATAGTACTGCCTTCAATAATTAAACTGAAGTTTGTTATAAAAAAATCCTTTTAGTTAGTTTGATATCCAAGCCTGCCATTGTAAGATAGATTATGGTTACACATATTTAATCTTTCATATTTGTCAAACTGCAATTCAAAGAAGAAAAATTAGTATTCGTAAAGTTAGGTTACATCTAAAAAAGTTTGTATTATATTTTTCGTTTGTAGATTGTGTGTTCAAGAACAAAATGTGGATTATAGTACCTTTCATTCCAAGCTAAATTGATCGTAAGTTCTTTCCTTGCTCTGTATGTGATAAAAAAATTAATGCGATGATTATGTGTATTTATATTATTTAATAAATATGTTAAACTTAAATTATATTAAACAATAAATACATTTATTTACAATTAATTGGATTTATAAATATCATAGATTCATAAATGATTAAATTCATTTGAATTTGATTAGTAACTAATAAATAGTAAATATGAATTTAGACTCATAATTTAAATGACACAAAACACGAAATACATTTATCCATAATTAATTAAGTTTATGAATATTATAAATTCTTGAACGTTTAAGTTCATGAATACAAAATATATTTATTCATAATTAATTAGGTTTATTGATATTATAAATTTATGAATGATAAAATTCATGAATATTGAAATGTAATAAATATGAATCTAGACTTGAATTTTAAATGATATGAACTATATACATTGACAATTAATTAAATTCATAAATATTATAGATTAATGAATGTCTAATGAAACTGACATGACAAATGACTTGTGCTTAAATAGCAATGTTCAAATGGCACAAAATAAAAAATGGAGAATGAAAATATTCCTAAGTAAAAAATATATATATCCTTATTATCCTTTTACATTTATTTTTTATTGATATTTTTGGATCAAAAAAACAAAATATTGATCATTATTTTTAATAAAGTTATAAAATTAAAAATAAAATTTGTAAAATTTGAATTTCAAAATTTTAAAAATATATTTTATAAAATTTTAATTTAATATAATTTTAAAAATAATGATTCAATTAGTTGAATTTTTTTGATAAAATCAAATATATATAAAGATACAAAATGGGAGGGAGTAGTATAAAATAGAGATGCAGCATCAATTTTCAAGATAAGAAAAAAAATAGGATTAATTGCATTTGGTTTTAGGGATCGATATAAATAAGCTAATTGCATTGAAGAAAGACAAATATTATAAATTATAACTTTTCCTGAAGTGAATTAACCCTAATCCTTGTTTTTTCATATGTTGAATTTAATTATATACTAGATTGGATGCCCACCCTATATTGCGGGCTTGATTAAAATTAACAAAATGCTAATAGTATAATTTATAGTTTAATTATAAAGAAGATATTGTTTAAGTTCTGAACATAAGATAAGAACTAAATTAAAGTTTATAGTCTAATGCATAGTAATGAAAAAGATTGTTCACATACAATACAATAATAAAAAAGATTATTCATAATTAGGATAGATGATGACTTTAAAAGTGTTGGTTCTAATCATGCTAAAGAGGCATAATCACCAACTTTCAAGTGATTATCAGTGACCAATTTGCTTCATCATTCTGTAAATGATTTATTTTAAGCATTGAATGGATACTCTAGGACTTGTTCTCTTCATAAATCAGTAGGGTAATTAAAGTATGTTGATCTATAAAGTACTTATGGAAAGAAGCAGTAATATTGTGCATATATAACATGATAAAAAATTGTTAATAGGTAATTTGAATGCATTGTTTATTCAATTTTATTTATTAGCAAAATGATATAGTAATTCATGGTAGTAGTGTGTAAGTAATTCTTTACCATAGTAGGATTTATTCTAATGTGTATGTTGGTTATCAAATAGTGAAATACAGGATCATCACAATAAGCATCATCTTCATTTTTTGTATCACAATCAAAAGTAAAATTTGTTTAGGCTTTTTTATTTTCTTTAATTGAAACAGTAGAAAAAATAATAAACATAATTTAAGTATATAAGAAATAAATGTAATAAGTGTTAAATGAAGATATCACCTTATACTTCTTGCAAGTCAGTTGATTCAACAGGTGGAAAAGCTTTAAAATTCATATTGTAATTGTATTTGAAAGTTAAAATGTTACTGTTTTTAAAATTATGTGCTTTAACAAATTTCTTCCACCCATTTTGTAAGCATAGTCTACTGTTAGTTTTTTTCAATTCCATTTTTAATGAATTTAGGAGAAAATTGTTAGTTTGCATAGGTGTTGGAGTTGAAATAGCTGCTATTGAGCAAAACTTTCTGAAAGTACTTGTAATAATAAAGCATAATATAGATAGTTAGTTTATGATTGTGTTAAAGATGTGTTTATTATAATAAAGTAAAAATAGATAAAACAAAATTGAATCAAATGATTAAAACTATTTACAATGATAATTCTAAATACTTTTATTACATTTACAATTTAGACAAAGTGAAATACATGAAAATATAGAAATATATGGGAAATAATTCTGTGTAGATGTGATAAATTATGAATATTCATCTAGTGGTGGCAGTAAAAGCAATAGCAAGAAGTAAACAACAGTGAAAATCAAGACAGATAACATTAGAAGATATTGAATTTTTTTTTTTTATGCCAAACATCTCATTACATAAACAAAATGAAAAAATTATTAATTCAATTGGAAAATCATAGAAACATTTGTAATAAAGACAACCAAACCATTAGCAAGTTAAAATAGTAATAAGAAAACAACAAAAAATGAATTTGAATTTAGGGTTTATAAGTTTTTTGTTAAAATACAAAAACCATTTATCACAAAAACTTGCTATTTTTATTCTAATAGTTATTCATTTAAATTATATTTTGTCAATAATTAATATCATTTAGAATTATTTAGGGTTAGCATTCTTTATGAGATATAGTTTACCTAAGCAGTCAATTTTTTTTATCTTTATTTTGATTGTTTAATAACATAATTGAAAATAGTATATAATTTATATAATATGATTGAATTCTATACAAAGAAGAGATAGAATAACCTTAATAAAAGTTAATTTTTTTGAGCTTAAATGCAATCTAGATAGTAAAGTTAGAAAAATCATAGTTTTAGATGAATGAAAACATAGTAAGAAGAGATAAAACAAATTAAATAAATGTTAAATTGCACATATTTTAAAGATAGAAAATAAAGTTTTATAGGTTAAAACTTGAACCGTGCTGTAAAAATTTTAAACAAATATGAGTAGATCTGAACAGATCCAAGTAACATTGTATATGAGAATTTTTTTTTAGATACAAAAATAAGAAAAAACCCTAACTTTAGTTGATTAAAGTTTTAGTTATATGGAATATGAAAGAGGAAAAACAAAAAAACCATACATAAATTACTGCTATGTTTATCATGTAGAAATTGTGCATATATTTTGAAGGAATTAGATGAATAAAAAAGAAATCAAGTTGGGTTTGAAAGATTTTCATCATAAGATCTTCAATGATATCTTGATGTTTTAAAACGATGGTGAATCAGGGAGCTTTATCCAGGATTGCGCTGTTTTGACTCTCAGAATAGTTGTTGTCAGCCATTTTTTCTTCTGTGTATAATGGGTGTTTGATAGAAATTAGGTTTGGCGTTTTGATTTTGAAAGAGTTTTAATAGGGTGTTGGGAAAGTTTAAAATAGGACTTTGAAATTATTGTTCTTTTTGGGTTAAAAGTGATGATATTTTGTGTTTGCTGAATAATCAAATGATGGTAATTTTTAGTAGAGGTTTGGGTTTGCATTTATTATAATTTGATTTTGGGTTTGTAGGTATAAGTTTGGGTTTGTAGGTATACTGGTGTTTAGAATTATAGTTTTGGATTTGTAAGTATAGTTTTTATTTTGCAAGTCTAATTTTAGGTTTGAAAGATTGATTGGATATGGGTTTTAAGAAGTTTGTAAAAATTTTTGTTAAGTTTTCTTATATAGAATTTAAATGATGATTAAAATGTGTATTCTTGGTATTTTGAAATTTTATTATTTTAAACTTTTTTAATATTATATTTTATATTTAGAATTATGGATATATGGAATGATGTATGCAGTTAGATTTATGGGAAATTTTGTTGATTTAGATTTTTTTAATTTTATAGTTTTAAAGTTAAGTGAAAGATATTAGTTAGGACTTAAGAGTGTGCAGAGTTAAAAATGTTAACAATTTTTTGTACATAAGATCAAAATAAAATTTATACATTTAGAATTTCTAAGATTAAAAATGTGTTGAAAAGATACAGAAAGTTGATGTGAAATGTTTCATAAATTTGAACAAAAATTATCAAAAAGTATATGCTAAAACAAAATTATTTTTTAAGTCAAAGATATGGTTATTTTAAGGATAAAGCAAGGATTGTTATATTGAAAAAGAGCAATGAACTAAAAAACGTTAGTTTATGTGGAATGATGTTGTATCTTGATAACTTTAACAAAGTGAATTGAAGTTGAAAACAATAGTTAGAATGAGTGTTTTAGAAAAGTTTTAGTTTTGTGTCTAATAATGTAACAATTTGAAGAGTTTAGTAGAGGGAATTCAAGGTATGAAACAATGTTTAACATGGGTGTTTTGCAAAAATTTTATGTTGGTGTCAACCATGATTGATGTTGAAGGTGAAAACAATAATAACAGGTAATATTTCAAGTTTCAATTAGTATATGCCTAAAAGATAAAGTACTGGATAAATAATCTTTATACAATATGATCAATCTGCTATGTTTTCAATAGTATTATTGGTTTTCTTATTTTGGAAGAAGTAAATGAATATTGGTTTAGTCGAAAGTTAAAAAATTATAACAATAATTAATAACATAGTTAAAGCTCTAAAAGTAATCTATATATAGAGAAATGATAAGTACAATGTCTTTTAACAAAATAAGGACAACAACAGCTATTTGACAAAAGGAAGACAAAAGATGTTATGCATACAGGGATTAACATTAAAATATATTTTAGCAAAATACATATATTAGTAGTTTGACAAAATGGCATTGATAACATTGATATAGTTGTCTACTTATACAGTACGATAGATGAAAACATCAAATTTGTTTGGTGTAGTTATGTGAAAAAACACATAATCATAACGTATAAATCTGTAGACCTATAGCTAGATACAACAAGAGAAGTCATCACCAATCTTTTTATTAAGGTATGATTGGTCACCTAAATGAATCAATCCATTTAAAAAGCTCTTAAACTTGACTAAAGGTCCCTAAATAACAGGTTCTAACATTCTGAACAGAACTAAATTCGAGAGTTTAGTTACATGTAGGGAAGGGTATAGTACCCCTATAATGCTTATCTAAAGGACGGTATCATTTAATTTTAAATTATTCTAAAGATTTATAGTTCTAATAGTCTTAAATTTAATATTAAAAATAACTTTTAAGATTCTCCATCAATCTAACAGAATTCTGAAAATTGCTTCCTTATTTCAAGAATATTCAAGAATATCATTTGTTTTCTTAAATAAGTTTTGTTGTCGAAAAAACTTAATCATTTCTTTTTTGTTAAATTTTTCTTTGTAAAAAATATAACTAATTCTTCCATTATTTTGATCAAAATTAGAAATATTTTTTCACCTAAAAATCTCGTAAATTATTATTCATTTGCGATTACTAAGAATTTCATCCTTGGAATTTACTTTTTAATTTACAAGTTTCATTTTTAAATTTTTCACCAGTTGGGTCTAATTTAAAAATATTTTTTATAAAATTTGATCTCTATTTATTCATCACTTTTTAAAAAAAATATTAAGTTAAACTTTTAATTTTTTAATTTATAATTTTTGTATTTAGGAAATAATATAATTACTTTTATTAAAATTTTCATCTAAATTAATCCATCGTTTGTGTCAAATTTAGAAAAAAAAATTCTCTCATAGAGATTTCTTAAAAAATTTATCATTTGAAATTTATAAGAATTTCATCATTGTGTAATTTTTAATTAATTCTCAAATTTTTATTAAACTTGTTTGTGTACTTTTTTATTATTATTTTATAATTATTTTATAAAATTTTTAAATTTTCCTAAAAATTTAAACATGTCAAACATTTTAAAAATAAATAGATGATAAAAATAATTAAATAAAAAAATAAACTAAACTAAAAAAATTTAGTCTCTTTTATTCATCCCTTTTAAAAAAGAAAATATATTAAGTTATATTTTTAATTTTTTTTTAATTTTTAGGTTTTTTTAATTTTCAATTTTTAATTTGGGAAAAATAAAGTTTCTTTTATTAGTTTTAAAAAATTAAAAAAATTAATTATTATTATTGAAAGTTTATCTAAAATTTTTTCTACTTAGGTCAAATTTTAAAAAAAAAATTTCTTAGCTTGAAATTTCTTAGAAATGAACTAATTATAATTTTTAAAATTTTATTATTAGATAATTATTATTCATTCTCAAAATTTTATTAGAGTTTTTATTTTATACTTTTTTTTTAACTTGTTTCTTCTAAATAGGTTCCTCTAAATTTTTTTAAAATTTAATTATGCAAAAATATTTCAAAATAAACTAAAAATAAGTAAATAAAATAAATAAATAAATAAGAAAAGAAAATACCAAAAACAAATGGCGACTCAGCTTGATTGGTACTACGACTCAGCTGCAGACACAAAATTAGCTGGACCTGGAGAGGTTCTTGGCTCGGCTCAACTACAGTACAAAAACGACGAGTCGTAGGTCCCAGTTGCGTTGCGGGTTAGGTCAGGTCAATGCAAAAACGCGCAGATTCTTCTTGAGTTAAATTTTGTAAAACAACGCCGTTTAATGCAATCTATATAGTGCCTAAATCTGTTTCTTTTTTTCTTTTCAAAATGTTTCTTTACATTCTCTCTCTAATTTTTCCTCTGCTTCTCTCTTTTTTCTAGAATTTTCAGATTTTGATCACCGATCGTCACTGCAGATCTTTACTCCGCTGTCAACCGTGGAGCTCTGCTGCCAGTCGACCATCGTTAAAGCCCAAAATTTCATCGTCACTTCCTCTTAGCCTCCTAGTCTTAAATCTGAAGTTGCTTTCTTGAAAATCGTCCTTAATCACTCCAGATCTGAAGCGAAAAACTACGATCTTCCTCTACTGTTTCCGTTCTTTTACATCATCTGATCACTCTGGCTTTTCAGTATATTATTTTCCTCACTAATCTCCACACTTCCACCATTCCAGATCTTCTAAAACTCAATAGCTGCCGTGAACCGCTTACATTACTGTGGTTGAAGGTGCTCCAATTTTTTTCTCTTTTCTTGCTCTTTGATTGATTCCTTGTTTCTGATTTTGTTTCATTTTTTCCTTGGATTTGTGTTAGCTGTATATAGGTTTTTCGTGGAGTAAGGATTTGGTTGCAGCGCAGTTTCGGCAACAGCGTAGACAGCGATTTAGAGATGATGAGATTGTTATTTGTTTCTTAGGGACTAAATTTATTTTTTATTTGTAGGGTTCATGGCTTCAGGCAATGGCTATTTGGTTGAATTTATGATAGGTGTGAGTTGTACTAGGTGAATATGAGTTTCGAATTTTAGATTATGTTGCCACTTTCGATTGCCAAATTGTGATGGTTCTATTATGAGATTTGGTTAAAGCTGGGTTCTTTTGGTTTTGCTACTTCTAGGTTTTTTATATTGATGAATGTATATACTCTGTAAGTGCCGGAGATGTTGGGTTAGCAATGGGAATGAAGGCAAACTCGTGCTAGTTTAAGGATGTTGGCAAACTTAGGACTTGGTCTCTAGTTGTTGAATCTTGCTCGCTTCTGCTCTGTTTCTTGCTACTGTGTTTCTACTCCTCTGAATTGAAGTGTGTATCTGTGTGATTCTCTATTTTGCTCTCAATACTGCCGTATCATTCTTTGTGTGTACTGCCTATCTTTTTATAATATAGTTCCCACACTTGAATAAAGTTTCACCTGTGATTAAAATCTTCAAATCATGTTTATCTTTTCACCAGATTGAAACTAAAAAAAAAAAAATCTTTTCCATTCAAATTGAATTATCATTTGAAGATAGTAGTTCAACTCAACCTCATCACTGGTTAATCTTCTAGCCAATTGGGTTTTTTTTATTTTTTTTATTTTACTAAACAGATAAATACAATGAATTTTAAACTTCGGACAAAATAGGATGTCTACACACATTAATACACACATTAATCTCTAAGGTTGAGCCCATTGTCGGTTACAAAACGTCACCAACCACTTGAGAAACATTTTTTTTTTCATTGCAAATATAATGAATAGGCCATTTTTTTCCTCAATGATTCATATTTGAGCTAGTATTTTAAATAGAGAAATGTGTTTGTTATTTTTGGATTAAAAGGGTTACATTTGTTAAGTGAGCTGAAAAAAACTGTTTAGTAAATGTTGCATGAACATGCTACATAAATAATACAAATTATATTAATCATGAGAACAATTAATGTCATTCAAATTATAAACTAAGGTGAAAATAAGGTAGTAATGTTACTTTGTTTAAACATGAATATTAATACAGTAATAATGAAGTTGATGTGAGTTTTGGTGTAATATGAATATGAATATAGTGATAATAAAGTTAGTGTAATATGAATATCAATATAGTAATATTGTCAAGTTTAAGACAACAAATTGATTGTTTAATTAATTGTATTAAACATCATTTTATTTATAAAACAAGTATATTCGATTAGTATATCCATGACAACTAATGTGTATAAACAAATTAAACAAAATGATAAAATCAATGCTAACAACATAGCTATGTTGTTTTAAGTAAGTGGACAAAAGTCTGTTATATAATTAAAGTGGCATAAAATATAGTTCTTTTGTACTAGATGTATGGTGTTTGAACATTTGTTGTGCTTATAATGCATTGAAAGAGAGAGAACTCATTTTCTGAATCTGTATCTGAACTAGAATCTTTTATTTCAATAACATTAGAAGGATGTTGCTACTGACTTTTTGCTTGTTCGTTCGTTGAAAAAACCTATATCAAGTTAATTTATTGTTTTTAACATAGTTTAGCATTTGAAAATAATTTGTTACTTTTTCTTTTTTGGAGAACAGTATTTATTGTTAAAGTAGTGTTTTTGGCATAAGGGTAAACATCAAATGTGACATTATGGTTATATTTGAACATTAAAAAATCCCGGAATTTTATGTTATGAGTAACCATGAAATTTCTCTAGTCATTTCAAAGATAGAATTGTTGTTCACTCGTACCAAATCCATTTTGAAGATCTTTGGCAGTAAACCTCAACGATATATAACTCTTGGTATTTGAACATCTGTCATATAACTGTTAACAAATGCTTTTAGTATGCATTGAAAATTTTGTTCAATTTTATCATATTAGTAATGAAAGTATAGTAAAAGTTTACAACTTATTTTTTGATGGTCATAATAGTATGTTATACTAAAAACAGATAGCCATTAATAAATTTATGAATTTTATTAAAAGTAGTTTCTTGCTTTCATATAATAGACAATATAATTAATTGTTATTTTCTCAGTAAATAAATGAAAAGCATCAATTAGAAAGTTTTGCGTAAATATTTCTTTTGTTGTTAAACAAAGTGGAAGATTGGTATTCAAGGTTGTTTTACACAGTTAATATTCTATTATATGTTAATTGAGAAAAGTACAACAATCCTTAAAAAAAAGAAAGAGTGTATGTGAACATATGTATATATAAGTTAAAATTGAACATGCATGTATTAAATGATAGGTAAAACAATGAAATTAATTTTTATTATTGGCAGAGAATTTTCAAAACAAATAATTATAGATTTTTGCTGATTTATGAATTTTTCACACCGTTTGTGATACCTAATTCTAAAAAATTTTGTATCCAAAAGAAAATATGTTAAAATTATTGAAATTCTCTTATTTTTCTATGTAATTACATATTTTTATTCATATCATAACTGTGTTTATGCGTAGATTCTCTATATATTTTTCAATCATTAAACATGTTTTGAAGATAAAGTTTAGCAATTAATAGTTTTTGTATTTGCATGTTTGATTTTTATTGTGTAAATTTTTTAAAGAATAAATTGTGAGAAATCTTTAAAATGTTCTGGAAATTACATTTTTAGATTTTGAATAACATCTAAATATAAGAATTTATACATGCATTAACTTTTTTTGAAAGAATTTTTAAATTCACTAAAAGCTTACTAAATGATCTTTAGAGGTAGAGCCTTGAATGATGACTTTGAAGAACTCTTGCTTGTCCGTTCGTTTGGGGAAAGCTGAAAAATCTTATTCTTGTTTGTCAGCAATTCCATGTTTCAAGAGTTTCAGAGAGATTTTTGTTTTTATTTTTTTTTAAGAGAAATTGAAAAGTTCAAAGGATTCTTTCATAGTTTTTAATGTATTAAAAGTTTGTAGGCTTTTTCTTAATTGGTTAACCAAAGCTGAGTCAATGAATGGGCTTAGTTTGTGTGTGAGTTTAGGCTTGGGTTTGCTAGAAATGGTTTTAAATTGTTAAAGGGTGGGTTGGAGATGTATAGAATTTTAGTTTGTTTATTTTGTTTTGTAAAGGTTAAAATTACTTTAAATGCTTTTTGTTTTGAATGTGGAATGCAATTTTCTTTTTTAGACTAAACATCTGTTTTGTTTTGTAAAGGTTAAAACAAATTTAAATACTTATATTTTTTACAAATGAAAATTTAATTATCGTAAACAATTTACATATAATATGGTATTCAAATGTTTAAATGAGTAATTGTATTTTATACAAAGTTGATAAATATATACATATTAGTATTAGGATTGTCAGAATGCTTGTCATTGTAGCTATAATTAAATAATGTAATATGTACTTTGTCATATCAATGTTTTACAATATATATCTAAATTGAATTATGTTGTTGTAGATATTTGTTAATACATTTTATTTGTTGGTATTTTCATTTGTTTAATAATGATTTAATAGAATAATTCAATACTATAATTGAATTTTATGTATTGAAGATGTCATGATAAGTACATATATGTTAAATATGTGATAAAGTAGAGTCATTTGTTTGTACAATCATAACTTTAATGAAAGACAATAATATATGTTTTTTTTGTGTTGCCATATATATGCAAAAAAAGAGTTTTTCTATTTTGTATAATAGGGATATAATTGCAAACTAAATTTCAAAAGTTAGTTTATTTTCCATCACTGTTAAATATCTATAAAAGGAATAAAATTTTTTAATGTTTACAAAAAAATGAATTGCTTCAGAATATATATAAGTTCACTTTATAGTAACTTCCTTTTGTATAGCAATATTGTCTTTGAATTTAAAAAAGTTATATCCACCCGTTCAAAAAAGTGGCAACTAATGATATAATTTGAAGTAAATAAAATGACTAATAAATTCAACATCTATACGTAAAAGAAAAAAAATTCAATAATATAATTAAATCAATGATTTAATATAGAGAAGATGAGTAAAAATAGTTATTTACTATTTTGTAGGAAGTGTAGCAAAAACAAAGCAAGTTGCAAAAAAAATTTTGATACTATGTATTAGACTTTTTTTCAAGCTTTCTCATTTTGTATAAAGCAATTAAAAATAGTAGTATTTTTTTTTATTAAAAAGTTTATATATATAGAAATTTAATAAGGCATACCTTGATTTTTTTGCAAGTAAGACTTTAGAAAGGGTACAGTGCTGTACTTTTTTTTGTAAAAGATTTTTTAGGGAAAAAATTTTGTGGGATTTGAATTCCCAATAGTGAGCTTGGATATTCTAATTCTATTGCAATGGTTGGTTGGTCTACCCTTGGAATTAGTGGAAGAGATATGGAAATTGATTGTTTTTATTCTTGAATTGATTGAATTGATGATGTAGCTTCTTCATTTCTTCCAGTTATGGGAGTAGCTACATTATCTCTTGTGTTGGTAGAGTCAAATAATTTATAATCTAGTTTATCTTGTGTAATACCTCTTTGAGTCAATCCAATTTCAAGTGTCTTTTTCTTTATCAAGCAATTCAATGATAAGTGTTGAATGATTAAACTTGTCAACTTTCTCCTTTGAAGTTATTTTCTGAATTGTTGAATCAATGAGCTTTTCAACTAGTTTCCCAAATGGCAAAAGATTCATTTGCCTAGTGAAATATTTTATAACCATGTTAAGTTTAATTCTGCAAGGAAAAACTTAAACTAAGCAAAATTCTCAATATGAACATTATGTAATAAATATAAATATGAAAAAACTTACGTAAGCATTGGAATTTTTTCTCCATGTTCATTATAATATAGTGAACCATGATCTGATCTCAAAGTTTTTAAGTACTAATTGCATGCATTATAAAACCATCTATTAGATGGATCAACATCTATACTTTTTTCTATGCATAAGAATGTTTCATTCTATAAAAAAAGTAAGAAAACAAATATAAGAATGAAATAAGTGTCGCAACGGTTTTGTGTCTGCCTGACAAATTTAGAAGTGAAATAAAAACGTAACGGAGTTGCCACAAATATTTTTTGGCTAAGTGCGATTAACCACCTATTAAAACATATTCTTTTAATGAAATCTTAAGATTAATTAAAATTTATTAAAAGAACAATTTTAAGGTCTGCATAACAGTCTGGATTCAGGAGTCGATTATGTGTGGGGAAAGATTAGCACCCCACAATGCCTGTTTAAAACGGTAACAATTAACTACATGTTATCCTTTGATTTTGATAAAAAACAGTCTCATTTTCGGTGTTTGAAAAATAATTCTCTTGATTTTTTATTTTTTATTTATTGTTTCATTTTTATTCAAGAAAAATAAATTAGAACATTTTTATTGAAATAATTCTTAAAATATTCTAGTATGTTGGTAACATTATAATAACTTTTTCTCACATAGAGATTTCTTACGCATCGCTTCTCGGAATACCTTAGAATTTTATCCTCGGAGATTCGAATTTATTTTCGTAAAAAAAAAAAATCACGTAGTGCATGTAATGCAAAAAAAAAATGCTAATTTGTTAATGCACACATTTTATTATTGATTTTTATTATTTTTATTTTATTTAAAACTTTGAATAAAAGAAAAATTTTTATTATATTGAAGATTTTCTATAAATATTTTAATATACTGGTAATATTTTTAAAAATCTTCTCATCTAAGAATTTTCTTAAAGCATCTCTACTCAGAATACTTTTAAAATCCCATCATTCGATAAAATTTCTTTTTTTTATCACTTTATTTCTTTACTAATTTTTTTTATAAATTAGTTAATTTTATTTTTATTAATAAAAAAGAAAATCTTTATTATATTGAAAACTTTTTATAAATACTCTAATACACAGGTAGTATTAAAAAAATCTTCTCACATAGAGATTTCGTAAGTATCACTATTCGAAATACCTTTGAATCTCATCATTGGATAAATTTTTTTTTTTTTACATTTTTATTAATTTTGTGTTATTTTATAAGATTTATTTAAAAATAATAAAATTATCCCAAATTTTTACTATATATTTCATTATTTATTTTTAAAAAATTATTCTAGCAAATTTAAACATTTTAACAAGCATAAATATTAATAATAAAATTTAAAATAACAAAAATAATATTTTTAAAAAATTAAAAAAAAACCACCTAAATTGGACCGGTCAACGCAGGTCCGACTGGTTGGACGGTCTGATCGGGTCCAACGGTTTGGATCGATCTGGTTCGGTCTGAAGGCTGGTATGGTTCAGTTTGGGGGCAGGTCAGGTTTAGTTAAATTAGTCAGGTTGGGCACGCAGACCCTGGGTTGGGTTGTGGCTGACGCACGAATCCTCTGGGTCAAAACAACGTCGTTTGGTCCTTTAATAAAACGACATCGTTTTGGCTTTCAGACTTCTATAAAATCTAAAATTTTTTTTCTCTTTTTATTTTTCCTTCTTCTTTCTCTCTCTACCCTTCTCCCTCTCAGAGAGCTTCTTTCTCTAGATCGATCGATCGTCGGTTGCTACCGTCGTCGGTGCCAAAAAATCCTAAAATATACCAGAATGTTTTCCTCGATGCGCTTTATTTGGATTCGATCTCTTTTTTACTGGGAACAGCCTCGATCGACGTAGATCGTGGCTTAAAGTTTTGATTTTTTCTCTTTTTTAAAAAAAAAAAAACTGACTTTTTTGGTTTTTTTTGTTGCAAGAGCTTAACGCTGATGGTTCCTCCTTACGGGGAGGGCTGTGTGTGTTTTTGTTTTGATTTTTTTTTCTTTGGCAAAATTTTTTTTTTTAATTTTGAAAACATTTTTTTAGGGTCTCCTCTTTTTTTTTTATTTTTGCAAGGTTTCTGGGCTTTTCTTTTCCCTTCATTTTTATCACCAGTTTCATTGCTCTATTTATAGAGCAAAAAGAAAACCAAAATCTCAGATTTTTAAGATTTTGGTGGCCTAGGATTAGGGTAGCCATCGGTTGTCAGAACGGTTGTAGGTAGTTATTAGGGTTGCTGGTAGCACAACTGTAGGCAACTGTTAGAGCCGTTGTTAGAAAAAAAAAGAGAAAAATAATAATAATAAAAACAAATAAAATAGTGTCTACAATATGTATAGACAATAAAATTTAAATATGAAAAAATAGTTGATAAAAAAATTAAAAAAAAATAGTATAGCTTGCCTATACCAACATGTTTAAAATAAAGTAATTATATATATATATAGCTTCTTCACATATGAATCAGTGTTCGGGTAATCTTGTACAACATATTAAATATGAAGTAATATAAACATTAGTTTTTTTATTAATCAGCAAATGGTCATATGTTAGGGTAATGTATATTATTATGCTTAGAATAACTTTTTTAGAAACAGCCATTGGTTGAGTAACGACTAAATTATTAGGGTTTAACTAATGGTTTTTTTTTTTAATCATTTTTTATGAGATGTTAAACAAACTTCAAATTCATATAGTTCATTTTATTGAATTTTATGTATGTGAAAACAGATTAAAACATAGTTTATACACTGAACAAATAAACATTGAGTTTTAGGTACGTGAAAACAGATTAAAATAGACTTTGTACACTAAGTATTCTAATCAATGTTCATATATTATATTATTCTACAAACAATGGAAAAAGAATACAGATCAAAACCTAGTTAAATCTTATCTTTTATATTGATATTAAAATTTTGAAGCTATTATTTAGTTGGCGAGCTAAAAATACAAATATAAATCTAGTTAAAGTTGTTGTCTGGTAGGCTAATTAAGACTATAATTGATATTATTATTAACAAATCCAGAAGTAGCTAAACTTAGTAATGGTTTTGTGAATATATTAACTATGCATGACTTTGTCTATGTCTTTTTAAAACACTTTAGAGTCATTCTCATTTACAATTTATTTCTTTTATCTTGTCTTCTAGTTTATAAAATCTTTAACTTTTTTTTTTTGCTTTTTTATATAATGTAATTATAATGTGCAATTAATTAAATTTTTTGCATTAAATCATTTAAAACTATATGAATCCTTCTTTTTCAATCTTTCTCTCAAAATAAATGTCATATATATCATTGTCATTCATCATCTTGTACCAAATTAGTCTAATGCTTATATTACTAATTTGTCAAGCTAGAAAAAAAATTGAAAAGGTTCTAATCTTCTAAAGTTTATCACATATTGAAAACCATTGTAACAAAGTTTTTAACTTATTCTTAGTATCTTTCATATACTTGATGTAGGTCATTTGTTTCACTTATGAAAATTTTGACCATTTTTTTTCTTTGCAACTACAAATATATATATATATATATATAGAAATAAAGATCTTTCTTTGTTGTTATAATATTAATGCAAGTACTGTTATCTTTTTTTTTGTTTTGTATGACTTATTGTCACAATAGATGAAAAAAAAAGGTATAATTGAAAAGTGCAAACCATGGCAGGATAAATTAAAGTCAAATTGTAAAATAAATTTCACTCAACTGTTATTATAAGTAAACAAAAGAACAATTATTATTATTATTTTTAGTTCAAACTTAAGTAATAAAAAAACATACGAGTAAGAAACAAACAATCATATGTTTAAAGAAAAGTTGGAAGCTATATTTACACAATGTTACCTTAATTTTAGTTGGATTAAAATTGAGAATATTTGCGACAAAAACTTGTTTCATTTCTATTTTACGTATGATTTAATGCTCAATAGGATTTTCTTATGTGAACAAATCAACTTTTTGCTTTTTGATTTTGAAACCTTTATTTATTGAGGTAGTAAACATTAGAAAGAAGTTATGATCAAATTGTATTAAAATTATATATAAATCATTGAAAAAAGTAAACAACATATTTTTCTTTAAGTTCTTTAGTTTTTAGAATATCAATATCCACATAAAGTTTTGTTGTAGAACATGAAGATATGTATCATTCACTTGTTATAACAATTTTGTTCGTTGTTATAATAATATGAGTATAATAGAATTATTCAAGTTAAACTACATCTGTAAGTTTGAAGGAAAATTTTTTTTTTACAACTTACCTTTATAACGTCTTACAGTTGCTCTGCAACTATGATGATAGAGTTTTCAATATCTTTATAAAGTTAGTTTTCATCAATCAATGAGAGTTTATCTTCCCAAATTGTTACTCTTAAAGTTTTTCCATTGTATGATGAAAATCAAATCAATGTTTGTAACACAAAATGAAACATAAGAGAAAAAATATTGATTTAAATTCATTAATATAAAACTTTTCTTAACTTGAGCTCTTGAATGATTAAATCTCGTTTGTCAATAACTCATTTATGTGACTTTATCTCAATACATTGAATAGGACCTATTGATCTCAATAGTCCAATGACATTTGTGTTTGGTTGGTTTAAGAGGTATTCAAATTAGTAAAAACAAAATATAGATAGTGATGTAATAAGTATTGTTATCTTTTTAGGTGAGAGTGATCCAAGAGGGGGGTGAATTAGATTTCTCCAAGTTCTTCCCAAACAATGATTTCAAAATAATTAAATGAAAAATTAAAATCAATATCAAAATATGATGCAAATGACAACATTGATAATATCTAGAAGTAAATATAATCAATAATGAAAAAAAAGATAGGGATAGAGAAATCAAACACAAAGATTTATAGAGGTTCAGTCCTTCTCTACAAGACACCTGCGTTCTCTCTTCTAGGTTGTTCACACCAAGACTTCAATATATTAATCTTGAATTGAAAATGTAACCCTATCTTTTTCTCTTTAAGACTTAAGATAGAAACATCTATCATTTGTAGTATTTTACCTAATCTCACTATAAAGCTCTCAAAATGATACCTCACCTTTGTTCTCTTTCACCTTTGTATATCAAAGGTAATTTTACAAACAATAAAACAACCCTTCTAAGGCTAGGTGTTTGCTTAGTTTAAGTACAAAAAAATGATAAATGAATAACAAATATGATTTGGATACAATAAATACAAAAATATAGACCTTAAGAGAATAAATATATGGCTTGTTTGATCTTACTATCTTGATTCATCAACCTTCTTAATGTGTTGAAATTCTCAATATATAGAGAAAATGAGGAACTGGCTGTTTGGGGATGATTTGGAGTTGAAAATACCCTTGAAGCTTGAAAAACTAGTCGTTGGAGCTTTTTTGGGCATAGAGGATTAATCCCCTCATATGGGGGATCGATTAGGTTAGTTAAAATTTGAACAAATTCATGCGTGAAAAGCCACAACCAATTGATCCATACATGCTACCAATTGATCCATTTTTTAGGTGATCGATCCTCTAGTTTGGGTTATTAATCACTTTTTAAAGTATAGAACTAAATTTTCATTTCGTGTAAAAAACCAATCAATCTCTCCATGGAGGGATTGATCCTATTTTTAAAAACCTTGAACTAATCAATCCATACAATTGGGGATCGATTGGTTTAGCCAGGGAATCAATCCGGTGAACCTGAGTGGTTGTCTCTTATTTTGTATGTCACTCACTAATTTGATCATACATTGAGTTATATAACTCCAAATTAAGAACTGTTTGAAGATTTATAAACTATACTGAAAGGGCTTTCTATCCATATAAAATTTATTATTTAATTCAATGTATAAAAATTATAGTGAATTTTTAAAACTATCCTTTATGTAGTTTTTAGACAATTGCATAGTATCTAGCAAAAATTCAAAATCTTTTCTTAAAAACTTTGGATTTTGATTTTGTTTCATCCATTAGAAAGTAGACTTAAATAGCTTTCCAACCATATAAAATTCAAATATTAAAACTTTGTGAATTAATATAGAAAAATAAAACAAATTCAATGTTGGAAAACTTTGTTCTTGTAAAACAACTTTCTCAAAATCAATATTAGCAAAATTTTATAAGTCCAAAATGAATAAGTTCACTTTAAAAACAAAAATTGGACTTTCATTTAAGCTCAAATAAATAATGTTTAAAAATAATTTTGATTTGAGAAATAAGAAAACATAAAGAAAAATTTGTTTAAACTTTGAAAATCGTATTATTTATTTAATACAAAATAATAAAACTTAAAAACATGTACTAAATAAATCTTTTTTAAAATCTTGTTAAGCTTATTTAGCTTAATATTTTGTCATTTCAAAATAAAGATTAATTCAAAGCTAACAATACTTTCAGGACCTCAAGTGCTACTAACTCTTTCAAAAATAATTGATGTTAGGAAGGCACATATCTTAACCTTATAGTGCATTCAACACAAATAAACACACACGACTTTCGAGCATATGGAGTTGATAGACATAGCCAACCTTTGATCTGCCAACAATCTCTCCCCAGTAATACCACTGGGATTCAAACCCATGACCTTGGCTCTAAAACCACTTTTAGGACCTCAAATGTTACCAACTCTCCCAAAAATAATTGATGTTGGAAGGTACATACTCTAGCCTTATAGTGCATTCAGGATACACAAGTGCTTACAGTATTCGAGCACATGAAATTGATGGACGCGACCAACGTCTGATCCGTCAACAAGTATAATACATAAATATTGAAACTAAGCAGAGATTAAACAATTGTGATAAATGTAATAGTTCAATGTTAAAAAAAGTGAATATCAAATAACTTATCATATATCTATCTTCATTTATTCTTGCATCAAGTGTATCATATGCTTGAAATGAAAAAAAATATTGAGGATACACACTTGAATTAACTTTTATTTGTTCAATCTGTGAATTTTTTATTAGCGTGATGGTATTCTGTGCACGAATAAAATTAAAAGAGGTTTTCGGCTTGCTTATCATGAATCTTGAAAGTTCATACACACCTCTTTCTTTTAGCATGGATTTAAATTTTTTGGCTTTTGAACTTTTAATAATACCATACATGGCATTATTTTGAAAAAAAAAAAGGCATATTAAAATATTATATAAAAAAATTATGTAAAACTATTTAGTTATTTAAATTTTATTCATACCTTAATATTTACAGCAATAAAATCCAAAGTCATAAACTGATTTATTTTAGGATTTATAGAATCCCAAATACGTGTTATCCTCACTTTCATAATTGGGTTATCACTAATTTATGATAGTTGAGACAAAAGGCAATAACTCATAACTCATCAACTACAACAAAAGTAACATTTTGTGAATACAAAATAGTAATATATAGTGTAATACATGATATAAGCAATCAAACAAACATGAGTATAAAAAAGGCCTTATAAACATAAAAAGTTAACAACAGATTATAATCAATTTAAACACATGAAAAAAATAGAAGAAATAGAACTGTCCATTATTACAAACATACTGAAACTTAGGTTATAAATATGTTACTACAGATAAATATTTTTAAATGCAGATATAACAAAGATCAAAAAATAAATAATATAATTATAATCATTATAACAATCATGGTTCCAATTGTAAAAACATTTCTAACAAAGAACC
Organism: Durio zibethinus; assembly: GCF_002303985.1. The sequence continues at coordinate 4,034,806 of NW_019167949.1, read as the reverse complement.
AAAAAGAAAAAATTATGTACAAAACATAAAATAATAATGAAATTTAGTATGTAACAACTTGGATCCAAGTTGTCAAATATTTCTCTATATATTATGTTTTTTGTTTTAGAATTATTTATGCCATGTTCATTTTGAATCAAAAATTTTAAATCATGTCGAGATGTCACTTTTGAAAGAGCAACATATAATTAACTATGTATAAATATAGGTTTGGGTCAAGTATAAACTAATTATATCTAATGTGTGCTATTGATTTTTATTTATTGTCATAGCATAACATACTCACATAGGAAATTGGTTTTTATTAAAGACAAAAGGCAATTTTTGATCTTTAATTGTCATGACAATTCTAGGTGTAAAGACTTTTTCACTACTATGAGCACCGGTTATAATTCTAGCTTCAATAACGGGAGAAGCTAATTGAGTAACTAAAAATTTTATTCCATTGCATAAACCAGAAGTTTGATTTAAGTTTCTCAAAAACATTATAAGATGGCCAACTTTTAAATTTAACTCATGGTTTGCAATGCCTACAAATTTAAACAAATTTAAAAATTCAAGAGGGTATAACAACTTTGTATCTGATAAAGAATTAAATATTTTTGAAATTGTGTCAGAACTATAATAATATTTCCTAAACCTTGGAACTAACTCAAGCATATGTGCATTAACAAAATCAACAGTGTCATTGTATGGTGTAACGATTACTTTTTAACTTAAATAAGATGAATCTGTAAAACCTGATTGAAAATCAGTGTAAACTACTAAACATATAACATTAACAAGATCATCCAAATCAAAATTACTAAGTCACCTGGTATCTTAATCATGTTGCTTCTTTTTCATCTCTATATGAAACAGTTTTAATCTTTCTATCACCAATGTCTAATAACCAATTTGCAAAACTTTCAAGTTTAACTATAAATTTTTCATCAAGATCATTTCTGAATAATCTCATTTTTTTTTCAAGCTTATAAACCTTGCAGTATTGCCATAAAGAAGATCGATTTATTGCAGCATTCACAATATCAATACTTGTTTCAAATTTGATCATAGATAATATTTGTTTAAAATCACCTTCTAACACTACAGTTAGTCCTCAAGGTTAGTGATTTAACACTTAAAACATCTCTTAAAGATTTATCCAAAGCTTCAAAATAATTTTTATGCATCATAAGAGCTTTATCCCAAACAATAAAACTTGTATCCAAAACAATAAACTGGTATCCTTTTATAATTTCATATATTAATTAATCAATAATATCAAGAGGAATTTTGAACCTTGGATGCGTTATTCTACCTCTAGGTAAAAGCAAATATGCTATACAAGATGAAGCTATAGCAAGCATAATTTTTTCCAATGACCTTATATTAGATATAATTGTGTTCCACAAATATCTTATCAGTTCCTCCAAGGCCATAAACAAAAACATTTGGCCTTCATTATTGTGAATGGACAGCTTGACAACTTTGTAAACTCACATTTGTTCTTCATTTAAATTCAATAACACTTGTAGATGTTGTTGATTAAGATTTGCCAAATTATAGTCTAATTCTTCATGTAAGAGTTTGTCAAACTTTAAATGCATGTTTTTGTTGAAGGCATAGGTAATTTATGTTCTGCTAGAGAATTAAAATGCTCATTGAAAGGTTGTTCTAATGTTATAAGAATATAATTATTCAATTCAGAGTCTAGAATGATATATTGTGTAACACCAATAGCTTGCTTCAACTTATACTCAATATCTTCTACCAAATGCATTTAGATCTACTACTTGACAAAATAATAGAATGGTGACAAATAGTGTTTTGAGTTAATGACTTGTAGTCTATTCTGATGCTTGAAACAAAGCTTCATCCCATTCTTTATCATTTTCCAAAAGAGCAAGGACTTGAGATGCTTGTCAAAAAAATGGATACAAAACTCCATCAACAGTCTTCAACTCTTCATAATTTCTAAGACCCTTAATGATATTCAACAATATACACATATAAAAAAACTCACATGCTGTAAAATGAACATACACTATTCTTCCTACAGATTTTTCACTTTGTCTTCTTTCTTACTTTATTTCTATTTTATACCATACTTATTAAGTAAGAAAATCTACGTAAGCAATGTTCTAGCACTTTCATACTTTTTGTTAGTAGCCATTCATTCATTGAACATAGTCCTATGAACATCAGGTCTTTAAACCACTCCAGACAATGTTTCATTATCAACAAAGTAAACATTGTGTTTTTCTAACAAGTAAATGACTAGTCTTTGAATTGGTGGTTCTTTATAATAAATTAAAAATTCAAACAATTTCCAATATGCCTCATAAGCAAAAAGATATCAACAATCTAAATACATTTTGACCTCATCAATGTCTAGCACTTTTTGTTCTTCATTATATTGTTGTCCATTATTGCTCATGTTCTATTTGCACATTTATTGATATACTTAAATAAGTATTTAATAGTTTTTGTTCGACTTCAAATCTCTACAGTGATATGAGCTCGGTACTTGATAATAAAATCAATATTATGAGGAACAACAAAGCGATTATCTAGCTCAACACCATTTTTAACAATAACAGAACCATGATCTCTTATTCGATAAATTGAAGAAATCAACAACCACCCAACATTTGCCTAGTTGAGATGATGAACAACACTATAATCACTTAAATTTACATTAATGGATAAAGGCATAGCAGAATCATAACTACCTATTTCTCTATTGACAAGACCTAAACTACTTTCACCTACATTAGTCTATAATTGAAAGAATTAGTAAAATAATTATAATTTTATGATCTACTAACAAAAGAATAAAAAAATGCATCACCTATTAAACACTCAAATGACACAGTGTTTAAATCACTATTATTTCCTACAACTGAATACAACCTAACGTGGTTTATATTCTAATTAACCATATAAGAATTCACCACAAAATCATGGTCAAAAGACTAAACCACAGTAGAATTAAGTAAATTATTAGTATTATTCACTTGATTAGAAACAACACTGGTAGCTTGAGAAACAACATTATTAGCCTAACCAAACATAGCATCATTTGCATAAGAAGTAATTAAATTTCTTTGTCATTTCATTTTATTAGAACGAAATATATTTAACCTTGTAAGCCTATTCATGTGGCCTGACTCTTAGGATCAACAAAAATAGGAACTTCAAAAAGATTAGACTTATCAACTTACATCTTATTAATTTTGCAAGTTTATTTTCTCTAAACCTATTGTAACTTACCATTTAACATAATTACATAAAAGTCAATGAAAATACAAACCATAAATAAATATTTTTTAATGATCAAACACAAACATTCATTCAATAATTACAACAACATCAACAACAGATTGTACAACTTTGTTTTATATCTACTCAATAGATAAAAACAAAAACAAAACCAGACAAACTCAACAAAAACAAAATGAAAATAACATAAACTGAAAAACTAAAAAAAAAAAAAATCAAACCTTAACTCCAATCATGCTAGTAATAACTCCTAAATCACTTAAAGATTAATAGAATTCTAGAAGTAAAAAAAACATAAAAAATAAAAAATTAACAAGTATAACAATTATACAAAAGAATAAATCATTAACAATAAAAATGAATGGCATACTTTAATACAAGCAATAACCAAATATGCATTACAACAGACAAATGACCTGTCATTAATCTTTTCTAATTTACAAACATCTCTATGAAGTTTTAATATGTTCATCTATGCTATAATGAAAAAACCTTAGATTTAGTTGAAGTTCAAATCAAAGTAAGTTTACCAATATCAAACCTTTAACACCACCAAAAACATTAAAACATATAGTTTTCAATATTGTTCTACATGATCAAAATCATTATAAATAACCAATACCCTTAAATCATGCACCAAAAAGATCCAAATCAATAACAAAACAAATCATGCAAAACATCATGGAACACCAAAACTACAAATTGATCAAATAGAATGAATCACTTATAAACAAAACTATCACAGAATTACAAATCAAAGATCTTATTAAGAAACAAACATTCATAATAGTTTATACAACTATGTTACATTTTTTTATCATAAATACATATTATTTTTAACATAATCACCAGTAATACACCTAACATCTACCACCATCAGTAAATGTAACATCCACAACCACTATGACAATAGTTTAACATCCAAAAAACATGTATAAAAACAAAATTATTCACCAAAAACAAAAACACAACTTTACAAAAAAAAATTCATGTGAAGAAAACCAGTCTAATGTAAAGAAAATCAATCCAAAAACAAAACGAAAACCTAAAACCTAAAAATCGCTAAATTTTTTTTGTTACAGCACATACAAAACACAAATAATATGTGATATGAAATCATCAAGAAAAATTATGCTTGCTATAACTTTATCTGGTGTGAAATCATGTTTCTATTCATGAAAAGTATTCAAATAGTTAAATTACATTATAATAGTTGAATTTATTCAATCAAATAAAGACAAATTTTTAAAATTGAAGAAACCAAACATAGAAACAAAAGGAAAAACTAACATTTTAAAACACTTGTCTCAGTTTGCTAACTCTATGCTAATACTAACCTTATATTAGTAGATAAATTATGTATTACTTTAATCCACATACAATTCAAACTTAAAAATAATAAGAAAACATGCAAACACATTGATTAAATATGATTAACATTATAATGTGATAGCATGATTTTCTCATCATTATGTGTTTACCAACATAATTAACATCATTATGTAATAGCATGATTAACATAATTAACATTATTATGTGATTAACACAAATAATAAGTGATATGAAATAATTAAGAAACAATATGTGATAGAAAAAAATGTATAAACATACCAAAAACAATTACTAAAAGATTGAATCATAATAAAATCAAGTAAATTAACATCATTAACTTGGTCAAGCACAACATTATCCATATAAAAACTAATTAAACTTATTTGTCATGCTATTTTTTTAATACAACTCTATTTTACATGAAGTTATCACAGCAAAATGAAAAAAATTAATACTATCATTATAATGCTATTCTATTAATTAAATAATATACAATAACATACATAAAAATCAACAAACACAACAATATTAAGAATCATCAATTAGCTTTTGAAGGAAAAAAACATCTATTTGCCTTCAACTTTTACCAACATCTATAAAACAATTAACAACACCAATAAGATTTTCAACAATAAACCCAATAGATAACTTTGTCCCAAAGATAGCTTCTATATTCAATTCTTTACCAACCACACCCTTCTATATTCAATTCTTTACCAACCACACCCAAAATTCTTTTCCTAAGCTAAATAAATAAATACAATAACAAAACAATTCAGTTCTTAACATGTTTAATGTTTTCTCTAAAAAATGTCAATGTTTTCCTGAAAACTATATTGATTGTGGTGGAACCCAATCCAAAACAAAAAACAAAACATAACATAACAAAAAAGGACCTCTATACATTAAAAAAAAAAAAAAAACTCAATCCAAACATCAAACCAAAAGCTACAAAATACAAAAGTAATAATATGCACAATGTATGAAACAATAAAACAAACAACACGCATGCATAAATAAATAATGTCAAAACAACTTAAATTAATAGTTAAAACATCAAAAAAAATTTCATCAATAAAAACTCACAAAAATGAAGAAAAAAACACGAAACCAAAAGGAAAAACTAACCTTCTAACAAAAAATCACCTTCAAATATTAATCCAAAATAAATAAAAGAATCACGTAACAGAATAAACCAACATTCACAAAAAATATATATATACAAAACATAGAAATAACAATAAGAATAATGCATAATTTTTTTTTTAAATAACTTAAACTACCACTTCAACAATCTAATATTCACTATCAACCCAAAAAAGAACCCAAAAAGTGAAAAATAGAAATATTTAATTTAGTTGCTCACATATCTAATATTTTCTCTAAAAAAATGTCAATGTTTTCCTAAAAACTATTTTGATTATGCTGAAAATCCAATTCAAAACAAAGCAAAACAAAATAAAACTTAACCAAAAAAAAATTCCAAGCATGAAAAAATCAAATACAAACATATAACTAAAGCCTATAAACCATAAAAGTAAGAATCTGTACAATGTATGAAATAATAAAATAAACAATACATAACAAACAATATCAAAACAATTCAAATTCATCATCAACCCAAAACAAAATAGAAACATGAGAAAAAAAGAACAAATAGACCCAAGAAAATGAAGAAGAAAAATGACAGAAAAAAGGGAAAAAATATACCTGTAGAACAAAAAAAAAAGCAAAGAAAGACTGAACAAAAAAAGAGAAAGAGAAAAAGAAAAAAGCAGAGAAAGGGGACTATAAAACGTTAAACAGCAAATAGTCATTTTTCCAAATTAACCCACCAATCAATTTTATTCGAATTGCTAATTTGTCAATGTTAAACCTATAAAGGGGACAAACATTATATATAGTTACAGATATTCTTCAAATTTCTTAGATATTTTCTTGTAAAATTAGTTTGTTTATTGTTTACTTCCATAATCGTCTAATTCCATGAGCAACTGTTTTTCATCAATTCCTTTGAAATGAGCTGCGAAATCTTGTAACCAAACAAATAAAAAAGCTGAAATGGGTTTATTTTTGGATCGAACTTGCAATTGCATAATTGCATTTGTTTCTTGGAACACATGACAGAAATTAAAAGCTGCTTTCATAAGTTGAAGCCAAATATTTAACGTCTAGTCTAGATATTGAATTAATATTTCACAGAGAAGATTTCTTAATCTTGTATAAATGTACTTTATTTATATGGCTAGAGGATGAGTCAAAAGACTATGATACTAAGCTTTCCCAACAAAGTAAAAAAAACCTTGATGTATCTGAAAAACATTTTGAAAGAAAAATAACAATAATAAGGCAATAGTTGAGGTTCTGATCAGCAATCATGAGCAAAACACAGAATAAAATGATGAAAAAAATTTATTTAAACTTTAGAGGATGAACTAAGTGGCTATGGAATCTGTGCAAAGACTTACTGAGGCATAAATTATTCTTGTCGTAATACCAACTGATAAATACAACCAAACACATACTACATAAACATTAGTCTTTTACTCTTTACTGAACCCTGAAACAGACATGTTCCTTAATTTTCTTCCTTTCTTCTCGTCCAATTCGAACAAAACTTTCTTTCATCTTTTCTTCAATTCTCTCTTGAGTTTGTTCTTCAACCAGTACATTTAATTTGCTAAAACACACCACGCTAGAGGAGCAAGAACTAGGAGTCGGACACAGTTCAGTGTAATTAAGGCCTAGCTAGTTGAATCTGTTTGAGGCTCAGTGTCACCAACCAACATCCCTGGGACCAAAGGGAACAGCCTGGCCCAGTCTGACAATTTTTTAGTTTTTAAAGGCCCAATGTACGAAATCTAAGTTCGACCTTCCTCGAACAAAGCCCGTCTGATCCCACTCTAGGTCCTTGGTTCATCAGTAGACAATTTCTCTCCCCCGTGAATTAGTAGAAAAGTTTCTAGCTCCTACAACTTTAAGCACATAAAAACATCCTTTAGTCCACTGAAAACTGCCATTTTCTAGTGCTTACCAGATCTCTGTAAAGTCTGGACAACGCATAAAATTAGCCTAACTTTATGTATTTCGACAGAAAATGCCATTAATAAAACAAATGCCGATGGAGAGAGAAAATCGTGGTCAAACCTTACAAGTGTAACACAAAGGACAACACTTGTGTTTATTAATGAAACTCGATAAACAAATCGGCTCGCGATTCATGGTATTCTTATTGCCTTTTAACTTCAACGTTTGTACCTGCATTCCTGTTTGTTGGCAAAATTATAAATATATATACTTGGTAACAACCATGCATGCAGTACATTGTTTGTTCCAGAGCTATTTTAAAACTAAAATCTCTTCCCATGACTGAAAGATCTCGTCAGATCATCTTTTAACTTAATTATTTGTACACCTCAAAGAAAATTAGTTTTAAAAGGAGTGATTGATTTCAATATCCACCTCCAATAAGCACGGAGACAATGCATGATTTAATTTTCAAATGCAAGCGCATTAATTCGTATGTTCACGAGGCCAACTCAAGTCCATTTGACTCACCGACACAATCCAGTGCCCCTTATTTTTTATGGGATCATGAAAAATAAACATACCGTGCGGTGGCTGGTGGAGACCAGGTAGGGCTCCCAACTGCACCGTCTTAAAGGTTCATTTCATTCTTTAAAACATTCTGCGATGAGAAGCCTTCTTATTGCATTTAAGCTTTGGTTGGGAGTCAAATTTTCAATAACGCTTTGTACTGATATACTCAAGATTAATTACACTTTTTCATTATTATGTCATTCAATTAGCAATATATATATATATATATATATATATCTATCTGTGTGTGTGTGTGTCTTTGGTTTGCATGAAGCCAAAAATCATGTTATTATTATTATTATTATGATGATGATGTGAATAAACAAAAGTCATGGGTAGGTTTGATTGCGTGCGGACCTTTCCCTGTATTGGAGAAGTTACTGTAATTGCCATCTTTAGGTCAAATAAATAGGTTGATGTTAATGATCATGCTAGCTGCTAGAATTTTAGTATAGAAATGAAAAGATTTATGCGGTTATTTCGATTTCATAATCATTTCTTTCAAGAAACTTCTTCGATCCTACCTGAAACTCTCTTTTTACAGATGAAAGAATCTCCTGTCATTCCAAAATTTGACATACCCTTTGTCCATGAATCTGCCTGCCTTTGTCTACTTCTTAATTTCAACTAAAGGAATTGGAAAGGACCCTTCAATATATTAATATCAATGAATAACAAAGTCCATAACTATTGCCATTAGCAGGACATGGACTGTCTTTTCCAGTTAATATTTTTTCAGTTGAAAGAAAAAAAATGGGGAATTGCTGGTTACCATCTTTATTTGGCATGGTTAACTGGGGGAAAGTTCTTGAAATGTCTTCCAATTACTGTGATTGTAGAGCTCTTATCATCACTTTTAACACATAAAAGTTAAAGATCTATAAAAAAAAAAGGGCCAAACCATATTTCAAATCTGAAAATTTATCATCAATAAAATGATAGTTATAATTAAACTTGGCTCATTCTAAAGTAGTTGTTCATGGCTACCTATATCTAAGCCCCTTCTTTCTCCTTCCCTAACTGTTTCTGCTAGTTTTCCTTTTTCCTTAAAGTGACAACAAAAATCTAATGGATCATTATAGTAGGACTGTTGTTTTTTTTTTTAATTTATGAATATCACTTTTTTTTCATCATGCAAGTTTTAGAGACCATTTTCTACATTCTGTTGATTAGGGACGGACGGCAATCAAGTCCGTCCCCGACGGATTTTGGTCCGACCCGACTTTATAGGGTCGGAGTTTTTTTTTTTTAATTTCGGGTTTCGAGTCGGGGTCAGGTCGGGTTCGAGTATGCCTAAAACCCGATCCTACCCGACCCGACATTATTAAAAAATTATTTTTTAATTAATTAATTATTTATATATATATTTATATAATAATATTTTTAAATATTTATATTTAAAAAATAATATTTTATTAATTTCGGATCGGGTCGGGTACGATTATATATTGTCGGATCGGATCGGATTCGAGTATTAAAAAAATTCGAGTCAGATCGAGGTTGGGTTTGATATAGCATTAAATCGGGGTCGGGTTCGGGGTGAGCAAAACCCGACCCGATGCCATCCCTACTGATGATTGTATGATACTTTAAGCACGGTTTTCGAGATCATTATTTACAAGGATTAAAATAATTTTTGAGTGTTATTATCAGAAAAACAGAAGAATTCCATTATTATACTTTTAAAAAGGCACCATTTGCAGCATTGTATATATGGACAGCAACAGCAATCCCTTTACTTATTTCCCACTCCACCAACAATGCATAATTTTTTACAATATGCAATTACAAATTTACAATGGCAAAGAAAAAGGGATTAGAAGCAACAATTTTATAATCAATATGCTAGAACATGATGGGGGAAGATAATCATCAAAAACTCTAAAGATTCAAAACAGTAAGACCATCAAATCTGGGGTTCCATGTCTGACAAAGAATGTGTGGCACCCACAAACAATTAAAAGTTTGCAAAGCTAGTTTAAATTCAGAAAGTGTATTGAAGAGCAGGGTGAGGGTCTCATATATGTAAAATTGGAATTGCAATTTGCTTCAATGGAAACAACAAGATATTGTTGGAAAGAGAAAGCATTTATTCCATCTGTTCTTTCCTGGAAGGAGCAGGGCAATGTTAACAGTGATCACCCTGGAATACTGAAGGAGCAGTACCAAATATATACACATACAAACATAAATTGATTATAGCATACACAGACAATAATTTGAAGAAGGCTTTACCTTCTAAAAATGATATTCAAAGTTTTCAAGTCTTTCTTCTTCCAGTTTAGCTATATCAATTAGAAAAGATCAACTTACATAGCTGTAAAAGAAGTAAAAATTTGCCTTTACGAGACAGAGAAAGCACACCCATATCTCAGACAATTTAAAGGCGTAGAGCAATTTGTCCAAAGAAGGATAACCACTCTTCATATGGTACTTGAACTACAAAATAAGTTTTCTTGTCAAAAGAAGTCGATCAGAAGATTTGGGCATCCCTGTCTTTAAGTGTCTTATTTGATCATAACAATTTAAGAAAGACAAAATTGTCACAGGATTCTGTCTATTTTCTGCACTTTAGCTGTGGGGAAAATATATAGTTTTATGGCAATTTCTTTTTTCTGATTTGTCCATGTCTCCATTGCCAGGCAAGGAAAATTACCATGCTCAACATTAGTAAAACATTGAAAACACTACATTATATATCTCCAAATTACATGAAAGGAAAAAAGAGTTGGAACTTGGAAGAAATTAGATATCAGAACAAAAAACTTAATCAGGGCTTTTCATGTCTTAGCTAAAAAGCAGCTTCTTCTTGGATTCTGTGCAGCATTTGATTAACAGCGGTTGCAATTTCATCCACAGTGCTCAGATGGCATCCTTCCTCAACCTGTCAAAATTTACAACCAAAACAGGCAACCATTAATTTCAAATGATATTTCGATTGAAAGATGAAAAGGGTATTGAAATTAGAGAAAGAATTGTTACAATAATTGGCTCATTTTTTTCTAACCTTGACACTAATTGAATACAAAGCCATTCCATCGACACCTGTGACATTGAGGTGAAGAATGGTGAGCCTTAGGCTTTGCAATCGAGCAACCAGTTTCAAAAGCTGTCTGGGTTGTTTCTTTGTGAGTATCTTGAGGTTGGCATGAGTCTCCACCATAGTCACTTCTATGTCCGCCACGCTATTGGAGGCGGCCATGGGCTCAGTTGCCATGAACTGTGAATTGTTGCACTGAGTTGCACGAGTTGAGAATTGTGGAAAGGTGAAAAACTCAGCAAACGGTGAGGAGTAGCCATTATGTTCTGGTTGTTGAGTAGTCCTCTTATGAGCGTCCAAGGACTGCAAGAGCTGCTCTAATTCCTTAACAAAATTAATCGCTCCGCCAATTATCGATGCTTGATCACCCTGAAAAGGTTTATGCAGATAGTACAATTCATTTGTCAGATAAAGAATTTTAACATGTAAAGAAAAAGTTACGTAGATAGCTGACCGTGTAAGTCTAAAATAGTTTTCATGAAAGTGAGGAATCTCTGAACTTTTTCAGGCCAATGCCTTTAACGATTCTTCAACCATTTGAAAATAAAAAAAATAGAAAGTTATAATAGACAAAGGGGTGAATTAGGGTTGTAGAAAAACTTAATTATCGAGGCCAGTAAACTTGTTCTAAAGGTCAATTATTACTTTATTAGTCCTAAGAGAGATAGAAACGGACCCTTTGAACATAAGAAGGTGGCATCAAGGATCTGAGCACAGCGAGGTACTCATTCATTTGTTTCCGGCGATTGCGTTCAACAGTAATATGCGTTATTCTCTGGTTCTCTAGCTCTTCTTTATTCTTGCTGCTCCTGGTTCGTCGACGTTTTCGTCTACTGTTCGTCGTCGTCGTCGTCGTCGTTGCTGCTGCTGTTGCAGCTACACCTGGAGGTTTCATTAATGGAGGGAATCCATTTGCAGGGAGAGAGTGATCAACAGTGCGATTAGCTTCAGGTGAAGAATAAGGATCCCATTCGTTTGCATGTTGCATGACTGAAGTAGATGAGGAGTCCCAATTTGCATGGAGATGATGTTTCCCTTGTTCTATGTTGTCAAATTTTCCAAGTAGAGCTTTACCTTCTTTTTGGAAGCAGAAGTCATAGCCCCAAGCCCCTCCTCCCACAGGGTAGAAGTCCTCGCAAGAATAAGTAAAAGGGTCTTGAGGGTAAACTACTGCCTCTAGTGCCATGTTTATCAGAATAATTCAGATCCTTCTTACTCTCTCTTTTGCAGTTGTCCTTGTTTCTCACACGAGGAGACACACACGTTTGTGTTGTCTATTCTCTCTTTTTCTAAAGGGAAAGACAAAGATGTAGAGATAAATTACATAAAAGCGTGTGGAGAGGTTTAGTGTTTGCCTGACCCACTAGAGTAAAAGGGATTCAGTAGAAGAGATCGAACTGGAAGCTAAGAGTTAAGAGAGAACTGTTTCCTACAAAGAAACCCAAATCAAAGTAAAAGGAAATTGGAATAAACCCAAGTCGGTACACATCCAAAAGACCAAACAAGACCCCCCCTTTTATCATCCCTCCATGAAAGAAAGTTGATCGACTTTTAAAGATGCTTAATCCTAAAAAAAAACACAAAAGCTACAGCATGCTGCACGTGAGATTACATTGAAGACCAGTCGGAGGAGCAGCGAGAGATTCTCTATGGCACTTGGAAAGAGAGAAAGAGAGAGACCAATACTGTTTCAGGATATTCCTCAAAAATAGAATAACATAGAAAAATTAAAAGGGAAAATCAAATCAGTAGGTCCAAACTCCAAATTCAGGCATATCTAATTTCGTGAAACGGGTACCATTTTTTTTATTTGAAGGAACAGTCATATCCCAAACAAAACCAGAGGTGCCTAATTAAGATGTGAGTAAGGTTTCATTAGGTAATAATGTGGTCAGACACTTGACGTTAAATTCAGAAAGATGACAGAAAAGCTGATAATAACCCCAGATATTCTGATGAAGATCTATTAAGAAAGTTTGAAGAAAGAAAAGGAAAAAGTAAAGAAGAGAAAAGCCTGAGATGAACAGGAAAAACATCTTTTTTCGGGTGCCTGGAAAAGTGTCCAAAGGTATCCATGTGACTCCAAAGAGGCCACTCTGTAATCATCCACAACGATGACTATGTGTCTCTCAACCCCCCTTTCTCTTTCCCAATTATTACACTTTTTTCATTTTTTTATGTTTCATGTAATTAAAAGTATAAATTATATTAATAGATTATAAGATTGTTAATTTTTATTTTTTATTTTTTTCTTTATCCACAAAATATTTTAATTTTATCTAGTATATTTTTTTTATTGATCCAAACAAACTTATTTACGTAAAATCTAATAAATTTATGAAAAATTATTCTCTCATAGCCTCCTAACATATTCACGATCATGTAACAAAAAGAAGAATATTCTCTCTTTATCACTTAGCTAACCATACGATATTTACTTTATATTTTTATTTACAAAAATATCAAAACATTACTTTGAAACTTTTAATTATTCACAATGTGAAGCTAGCAAAGCCCATCCATTTCAACAAGACATTAATTCTCTAGGGGGTTTCCTTCATCTCTCCTTTCTTTGGGTTGTCCTTCCATGGAATATTGTAAACACCATAGAAATATTCTATTGTTCTAATGCCGGAATTTAAGTCATTTTTTTATACTTCTTTCACGTATTTCCAACGAAATTTGCATTTTAAAAAAGTGGAAAATACTAAATAAACAAACCCAACTGGCATTCTTTTGAATGTATCACAAAAAAAAAAAAAACTGTTATTTATGAGATTTCTTGATAATATGGTAAGGCATAATAATAAAATAAGCCCTCGAAATACAATTTGACTAATTGTTATTTATTCAATGATTTTCTAGCTTTCGAATCTCTCTTTGAAAACAATAAACCAAGTTACCAAGAACTCTTAATAATTTAATTGCAAATTGTTATTTAGAAAAAACATAATGTTTCTATCAGTTAACTAATTTTGAGCTTCGTAATACACAAGCAAGCACCATTTCACAGACAATTTTGGTATCATATGTTTTGTAAATTTTAAAGTTGTAGTCTCGTAGAAATTGATAGTAATATAATTTAATAGTTTCTTTTTATATACTATTAATAAAATTTTTTAATTTCATAAATGGGGTTAAGAAACGGACATGTATTTTATTTTTTAATTAACTTCTTTTTTTTATATATATATCTAACAGGAAATAAAATAATTAAATTGACAAAACCAGGATTCATCTTAACGGTAATTTTTTAAAGTGTATTATCTCAATTTTTAATATATGCTAAAATTTGATTTTATGCGAGAAAAAAAAAAAACTATTTTAGAAAAGATGAAGGAAAACGCGCGCGTTTGTGGAAAAATGGTAATAATAATTTGTTACCTAAAAAAAGGGTAGGGGTGTTGAATGTGTTTAAGTCATCTTAATTTATGGGAATATATAAACTTTAGTTTGAATTATTAGCCAAAAAAAAATCTTTGGATTATTTAAAAACCAACAAGAGACAAAAAAAAAAAAGGTTGAACGAAAAGGATTTTCTTTTTAAAAAAAGTTTGAGGTGGGTAGGAAGGGAAAAACATAAAAACACATCTAGAATAAGATATGATAATTATGATAGTGATATATATGCAAAATATAAAATATAAATAAAAAATCAATAATTATATGATCTGTTGATAAAATATTTGATGATCAATATTCAATTTTGCTTGAAATACCAAAAAAAAAAAATACTAGTGAAAATTGTTATAAATTGTTGTTATATATGCACAATTAATCTATTAAAAAATCAATAAAATCAATGGTAGTGTTTTTATTAACAATTATCTGAAATATTATATTCTTTGTTGTACCACTAGTAATTGCATTTGAACCTAAAAGAAACAAAAAATGAAAAGAAAAAACAAAGGTCGTAATTTATCGATAAACACAAATATAAAGTATAGCTCATGAAAAACCATTAGTTATCAAATTAAGGTAAATTTAATAGTTCACATTTAGAATTTTTACTGAAATCTCATCACATTTTTACCACTTGAACTAAGTTTAGAAAACTTTTCATTGATACTAACTGGTTAATGAGACTCACATAAGGTAACTTAAAAATAAGTAACACATAAAATATTTTCTGAAAAAAATGTATAATAACTTACTTTTTAACCAAAAAAAAAAAAGAATTGTAGTTTAAGACAAGAGAATGGATTGATTATAGATATTAAGATTTAATTTCTAAATCTATAAATATTACCATTTAAAAATTAATTAATTAATTAGTTAAATTAAATCTCAAATTCATATAATAACATTGGACATAACTTTATTTATTGATTTCTAATATATCACAAGTTAGTCCTTTATTTGTTTGTTGATTAGTGGTAGGATCCACCATCTTTTTTTTTTTTTTTAATAAGATCATTGTTTTGGCTGTGCCTGTGAGTCCCAATGAGGAAGAAATGTGAGGTGAAGATTTGATCGTACACCATCAACACCAAACATATCATATTTCTTTCTTAATTTAGTTACTTTGTACGCAACAAACAATGAAATTTAAAACAAATGAAAAAAAAAAAAAAAAACATGTTTCAAGATCTAAACTATAGGGATATTACCTACTTCCCATGAGCAAAACTAGCACCAGACAATGGCGCCCTTAATTTTTTTTTTTTCAGCAGCAGACCAATCAAATCGTACAAGTATCATCATTATTACAACTCATTACCTAAGAAAACACCAAAATTGACATAGATTTAGCTTCTTTGTTTAACTTCTGTTTCTTTCCTTTCTTGTTTTTCATCATATGCATGTGTTTCAAGCGCAAAGCCCGGTTCCAAAAATTCTAATCATGCACGCATGTGAGCATTATATAGTGGCCCCAGCTTCTAACATTAATCCAATTTAAGCTTGATCAGAAACTCAATTTATTTTAATTACATTTGTTAAAAACTGTAATTAGAGAACTAATTAATGTTACTGGGTTTTTTAACTTGTTCAAGGAACCATGACCTCAAATTGTGGGAAACTGATTATTGTCGTTTTTTGTTGCCCAGGGCAATTCCAGATTCTCCCCTGCTACTGAGTTTTGCTCCTATGGCAACCAGCCTATAATTAGACCTGCTGTCACCAATTTTTTTTCTCCATGTTCTTGGGAATATTAGCCTCAGAGGCTGTGTCATATTCGAATGTTTCAGCCCATTGTAGCTGTGAGCAAAGGAAGAAGATACATTTCAGGCTCGGTCCAAACTCCAAAATGAAGGTTCCTCAGCTGTCCTATAATGTTTGCCAAGATTCAAGATTGCTTATTTTCTGTGGAAAATATGCACATTGATGCATTTAAGAACAAAGGTAAATGAGGCAACAGTCATATGGTAGCTGTTTGACTTTTAAATTTATTGATAATGTTTCATTGTTTGAAAGCTTCAAATACAAAAAGTAAAAGTAAATTCTTATCTCTAATAACTATAGACATTTTAAAATTATGAAGGAAAAACTAAAAGTTTAAATTTAAACTCTTGATTTCATGTTTCATAACCTTGATGAACATGATTAAAGTGAAGAAAAGGACAATTAAGCTATACTTGTTTTTCTTTAATTAGAGAAAATATAAAAGACAACTGTCCGTCATCATATTCCTCTGGAAAATGCAAATAGGAAAAACATCATATTTGCACTGCATGATTCAATTGATGTTACATATCGCCATGAAAGGCAATGAACCAGAAAACACACAGATCAATTATTAAGACAGAACAAAGATACCGCAATGAAATATGTGGTTGGCACATGCTTTTAACAAATCTTTTACACGCATGAAGTAAATAATTACTACGTAACTTAATTCCCATATCAAGTATAAGATAGCGCAGAAACATTAAAATTCCTCTTTTATGTATTTTTTTTGCTTTAAGATTTCTTGTAATGGAACGCATATTGTCGTCCAAAAGCTTAAAAATTTTATGCACTTCATTCCAAAACTCTTCTACTTTAAATTGCGTGTTTGAGCTGAAAATTTTGTTAGAAATCCTTAAATTCAGTATTCCCATGTCATATCGTAACAAAATTATTAAATTGATACGTCCCCATCTTAATGATCTATATTTGTCCCCTTAGTTTGTCAATTGAGAACAATTTGTTAAAGCAACTTGTTAGCATTGATTAGGTATAATTTGTTCGTTGCTGCATTATAATTAAGAGCTTCCAATAATTGAAAATGTATTTTGAGGATTTTAGCCCTATTTATATATATATATATAATTATTGTTACACTTGACCGATCATGTCATCAACACTTACACGTGGCTTACACATTGTCTCAAGATAGATACACCACGTGTACAAATATCCATGTAATTTCCATTGAAGTACAAAAGAAAGTTTATCTACTGCTCTACTTAATTTTCTCTCCCTTTAATTGCTTTCTTCCTTCTTTTGGATACTTCACTAATTTCAATGTCGGAGCATACTCTGAAATTCTAACTCCGATATCCTCTTGACTTTTTTTTTTTTAATAAATTTAACAAACTCATCCGTTCAACCTACAATAAATTAAATTCTGCTCTCATCAAACCCAAAAATACCTCAATAATTATATGATATAATTAACTATTACATTATGTAAAAACCAATAATTAAGAGACCTACGAATCAATATATAATTGAAGAAATTTCATATAAAATTACTGCAATTTCATGTATAGGGGATTCTACCTATGATCTAATAATTTTAAGGTCTCATGGATCCTTAACAGTGAAACGAGGCTTTCATCGGCTTAGCCTCCCTCATTAAAATCATGCTTAATGCATACACACACACATATAACTCTAGTTGCTAATTTTCTTTTATCCAATCGAGTTCCTTTTCACATATCAAAATAAGTTTGTTCGTACAATAATGAAAAGCAAGAAAGAAAGGACAATTAATAATGCAAGTGGACGTTCACATGCATTATGTAACCATACAAATATTTATGTCGGCGGCCTTGTTATTGAGACACGAACCTTTCAGGCCGAAACAAATCCAAACAGAGACAATATTATTGACAGGGAGTATAATTTCATTGAAAATCACTCAAAATTTTGTCTGTCTATGAGTCTAATTATAATTAAATTAAAATTATCAAAATGTAAAGGATTGTTTTACTCAAATTAATCGAGTCTACATTATTTTTTTGCTAGGTTTATTAGTATATAAGTGCTTTAGCATTGCAACTAAATTAATATATGATTTGCAAGAGATCAGTTAGGGATAATAGAATATTTTTAAACCTACAATTTGAACTATACATTTTGTTATGATTAGGTTGATTGAAAATTCTCTCTTTAGTTTTAATTTGTTTGCAATTGTCTCAATTAAGTGACCCCCTAATCTTTTAATTAGAGAATTGTTTTTGAAGGATAGTAGGATTTTAGACTTCGGCGCTCTTCAAGTTAAAAAAAGGGAAAGATTTAAAATAAATTTTAAATTTAATTCAAATAATTCGTTTGTCTCTTCTAAAAAATAAATTCTTGCAAAACTAGAATTTAATCTTTAACATTTATAATTTTTTTAATCATGTAGACTGTTGCCTCCCTTATAAAAAAATCAAACATAAACTATAAATAAAGAAATAAATCTTTATAAAAAACAAAGAGGGTTACCTGGCAATGCTGTTCAGTTTTGTACTACTACAAAATAGAAAAGGGATAATGTCCTACTTAAATTATAATATAATATTTAGTATAATATTTAAATTATAAATTTATTAATTAATATAATACTTAATGTTGAAATATTATTTATTTGATATATGTAATCATTTGAAACGAATTACAATAGAGATAAGATTTAAATTAATTAATAAATTAATAATTTAGATATTACATTAAAATTTTTTAAATTTAAATATTATATTAAATATTTATAATAATTTTAAAATAATTTATGACATTAAAAAAAAAAATGCGGATGATGAAATCCTGAATCGTCGATCGGAACGGGGAACAAGTTGGTTTAATGGCAGTCACAGGCGTTTGTCCAAAGCCCAACAACATGATTCTTATTCAGGGCCGTTGCAGCGCAGGGAAACCGCGACCCCGACCGAAAACCGAGGGCTTCAGCCGCAGTCCTCACCTTCTTACGTAACCCATGCCTAAGAATCCCATAAATTTGTTTTTTTTTTTTCCTTAATTTTGTTTTTTAATGTTGTCAATATTTGGGCCAAACCGCCAAGGCAATCACAGATAAATACGATGTCACGTTCTAGGTTACATGTACGATATTTATAAAAGAGGAAACATAAGAAGTACTACTAGATTCTAAGAGCTGATTATCACTCTGACTTAACTTCTTTTCAAAATAATTTTTAATAAAATATTTCGTAATTTAATTTAATTTATTTATACAATTATTTTTAAATTTTAGAATTTCTATTTTTTTATCTTTATATTATAATTTCATTTGTACCAAAAAAGAAAATTTTTTATTTTTTAAATTTTTACTATTTAATTTTATAATTTTTTGTTTTTTTTGGAGAAATTTAAGATTTTATTTAAATAAATAATAAGATTGGTTTCAGTAAAATTAAAAATAGTAATAAAAGTTATTGTAGTTATGATTAAAAAAAATTATTGTAATTGTGATTGAAAAAATTTTAATAAAAAATTTATATTGAATGAACATTACTAAAATTAATATTTAAATTTAACTGATAGTTGTAGACACCTGTTTTCATCCAGATTTGTGATTGATTCGTCATTTTCAATCTTATCGGGATTGTTGGGCCTTGTAGGTGTTCATGTTTAAGGGCTTTTATAGTTTTTTTTTTTTTTGGGACTTTAAGCTTAATAATTGTTAATTGGATACGGGTTCAGCCCAGCAATTATTATTATTATTATTATTATTATTATTATTATTATTATTATTTTGTGTGTTGTTCTGTTATTAAATAAAAAAAAAGAAAAATCAAATTAAATTTGTCGAGAATCGTGAATGTGAATCGGGCAAAAATGAATTTGGAAATTTCACTTATGTAAAATTGAAATTAATTGGAATATTGATCACAATCATATTAAGGCCTAAAATCAAGCCATGGTTAAGATTAAATCTGTAGATTCAATCTTAAATAAGGATTCTTAAAAATTATGTTAAAAATCCTATAAATCAAGCACAACTTCACAGGCACAAGGGAAATGATACATGGAAGAAATATACAAAAAGGAAAAGGATTCTTGGCATTTTCTTTTTTTTTTTTTTAGGGAAGTTGATTTGGTTTCTAGGCGTTTGTTTTTGAATTTTTTTTCTGGGCTTGGGTTCTTTGGTTGGTGTTTTAGGATTATTCTGAGAATTTTTAAGCTTTTGTTTGTAAATTTGTTTTTTCTAGAATTTGGTTCTTTGTTTGGGGTTTCTAGGTTTTCTTGGGTTTTAGGAATTTTTTAGTTGAAGTTTCCAGTAAAGGGTTGAAGTTTCTGACAAAAAGTTGAAGATTTAGACGACCAAAATCTAGAATTTTAGCCTATTTCTAGATTTTCTCGCCAGTGTCGATTGAAGCTGTAAAGAAATATCAAAGAATTTAGGCTAGAGAGTGTGGGAACTTGGAATATGAAAAAAAAAAGAAAGAAAAAGTTTTTTTTAAAGGACCGTCAAAATGCACTATTTAACTTGCCCAAGGGATTCGCGTGTTTTTCAACGAGTGACCAATCCTCGTGTGACCCATTGTGGCCCAAAGTTCCTTCCACCTTGAGCCAAGTTGCCTTTTCAAAGAAGTTCCAAGCCGTCTGCACTGATTTGTGCTTGTAACCACACCCCTAAGCAAGCCAAGTTGAGTTGACTGTTGGTAATTTTGTTTAGTATGTCATTTTATTAATTTATTTTATTTATTTAGTCATTTATTTATTTATCTATTATTTTTATATACATTTTTATAAAAGCATTTATATATGTGTGTGTGTGTATATATATATATATATATATATAAATATAAACCTTACGAATAGATTAGAAGGCAATCTTTTTTTTTTTTTTAAATAGGGTTTTACCAATATATTAGAAAACTTTATAACCTTTTTATTTCAAAAAATAAAAATAAAAAACCTTACTAACAGATTGCAAGGTCAATATTTTATTTCCAAACTAAGATTTTACTAATATATTGAAAAGTCTTATAATTTTAAAAAAATAATTTTTTTAAAAATAAAATAATAAAATAAGATTTTTTTTTTATTTTACATAAAAACCTACCAACAGATTGAAGGATAATTTTTAACAAAAAGTCTTACCAACAGACTAAAAATTATTTTTACTATAAACCTGATTTATAGATGTTTATTTCTAAAAGCAAAATTAAATGAATCTGATAACAAAGTATCTTTAAAACGTGACAAATAATCTTATTGAATACTCTTGAGATAAAAATATTTTTTTAAATTATTACCAACATATTAGAGTAATTTAAGGAATTTTTCAATATTAAATTAGTTGGTAAATTTTGAATATATTCTAAGGCTTGGATAACTTAAAATCAAATTAGTACTATTATTTGGATGGGTACTGTGAGGGAACTATAACCTTTCTCATGCATAATCATAATTTCAGACCTAAATTTAGTTTCGTGGATTAAAATCTACTATTTAAATATACCTAAGTTAATCTTGAAACTCCTTTTAAAATGTGATAGATTCTATGAGGTGACCAATCACACTTTAACAAAAAGATTGGAGGTAACTCTTTTAGTCTATGTTTAGTGACATATTCATGGATCTATACATTATGACAGTTTGGTGACTCTGCTAAGGACATCGAGAGTCAGGCCAATAAATGATTTTTTATTATTCAAGCCTAAGCTAATAAATTTAAGACTTTTTTCTTATTTTTATTTTATTTATTTATTCATTTTATATACATCTGTCATTTATTTTCATATGCATAACATGAGCTCTATACCTGAGTTTTATCCTTTAAGAGAGAGTAAAATACCTATGCTTTCATAAAATTTCATGTCTCCACATAGGCTAGCGAAAAACTCTCACTCAAATTGAACTCTTTCTACTTGTAACCTATAATAGGTGAGGATGTGTGTGCCTTACTAATCTATAATGGATAATAATGTAAGAAATAATTCGAGGACCTTTAGATTGTCAAATTTTTGAACCTAGCATGTAAATAAACCCTAAGGGTCTGAACCTAGGTTAGAGCCACGCCTTCTCTTATGTTAAAAAACCTAAATATGACATATGATGGAAGATTTATTCTGCTTGTAAATTTATATATTTTTCTTTGTATATATTATTTACATACTAACCCTTTATGCTGTTTTTTGTATATATTGTTCTTTGTATATATCATGTTTACTAACCCTTTTCTTTTACTATATATGCATGCATTCACATCATTAAATTCTCTTTATTGCATTCATTCACATGCATAATCTAATGGTTTCATAAACATTATTCTAAATTTGCATCCTAATTGTGAAAAATCAAGGTTCAAGGATAATTCAACACCAGTATTACACTCAAGCCCAAGCTAGAAGCATGGAACCAGATAATGCAAGCGATGTTGAGAAATTAAAAAAGGCCCAAGAGGAGATTAAGGGAGATCTAAACAAAATCTTTGAGGTATTAGGTAAGTTGAATAAAGGAAAGGTGATAGAAGAAGATGTTTCACATAACATTGCTGATCCTTGATATCTTTTGGATTATGGTCCATATTAGGCCCAATCCAATCTAAGTTTTCCATCATAATAGTTTGCATTTTCAATAGGCTATATTTATTCAAAAATGCCGCTTACACCTAATAAAGGGAATATTCAAAGCTACAACAACACTACCCTTACTGAATAGGTAGTTGAACTGGTCTAAGTTCCTAATTTGAATGTCCCAAAAGAGAAATTAAAAATGGTTGAGGCTTTGGAAGATTTGAAAATTGATTACAAGATGAACAGCTCGATGAAAAAGTTACAAGCTGTTAAAAGGATAGATTTTTATGGCTTCATAAATTGATCTTTGTTTGGTCTCAAATGTTGTGATTCCTCCAAAATTTAAAGTTTTAAATTTGATAAGTGTAATGGTACTCAGTGTTTAATAACACATGTCACTATGTATTATCAAAAAAATGATTGCCTACATCAGTAATAAAAAGCTATTGATGCATATGTTAAAAAAGAACCTTATTGGCTCAACTATAAAGTAATATGTTCAACTAGATCAAACTCGTATACACTTTTGAAATATGATTGCTTGGGCATTTATTAATCAGTACAGCCACATTATAGACTTGACCTTTGATTGCCTTTCTTTACAAAGCATGAAAAAAAAAAGTAATAGAGTCATTCAAAGAGTACACCCAATGGTGAAAAGATATGACTTTTCAAGTTCAACCTCTTTTGACTGAGAAAGAGATGATAGTATTGTTTGTTAATACTTTGAAAGTGCTCTATTATGAGAAGATGATAGGAAATGTAACAAAGAACTTTGTTGGTATGGTGATCGCATGAGAGATTATTAAAAATTTCATTAATAGTGGCAAGCTTAATGAAGAAGAGGCTAACAATGCCAACAAAGGTGAGATGCATAAGAAAAAAATTGAGGCCTAAACGGTGAGTTTTGAGAGGCAACAATTTAGAAGTTATGCTTTATATCCACCATATCTTAATCCTACTTACTACCAACAGTTAATAATATTGCACAAGTCTCTTACCAGGTTCATTACTCAACCACAAATAATATTTACCCAAACGCTTATCAACTAGCCTTTCATTCAGAAGTTATGCTCCATATCTACCATATGTTCATCCAACTTATTACCCAACAATCAATAATATCGTACAAGTCCCTTACCAGCCTCATAACCTAACCACGAATAACGTCTACCCAAGCCTTTATTAATTAACCTTTTAAGCACCTGCATATGAGTCTAATCCTCTCAGTATATCAGTTTTAAAACCTAACAATCAAGTGAGTAGTTTGAAAAGATCCAAGGGCAATCAAGAGATAGCTCACTTTAATCCTATCCCTATAACCTATATTGAGTTATTCTTAGAATTGTTCAAAAATGACCTAGTATCCCAAGTTCTTTTAAAACTATTGAAGCCACTTTATCTCAAATGATACAATGTTAATGCCACATGTGATTATCATAATGAAAATTTAGGTCACTTTATAAAAAATTGCCATGCTTTCAAGCATAAGATGCAAAGTTTGATCTGAGTAAGCTTGATGAGCTTCAGCTAATCAAGAGAGCTGAATGTACATAAAGGCCTTATGCCTAATCACCCAAGGGAGAATTTTGGAAAAGATTTGAAAAGACTAATTGAAACTACTTGTCATTTTAAGATTTTTTATAATCATAGACTTATTTTATTGTACTTGAATTTCATCTTATTCTTTATCATTTTAATAAAAGTAGTAGATTTGATATATTTTCATGACATTTACTCTTTTGTGTGAATCATCGTTATATATTTTTACCTTTTCATATCTTTTCACATATCCATTATTTATAATGAATGTTTAAATAGTCATGATAATAATTCAAGATTCGATTTTGAAAATATTATTCATGTTGATATAATTAATAGTTTAACATTATTAATTGGGATTCCAAAATAAAATAAGACATATTTGACAAAAAATTTTGCTCGTTGAAATATGAAATTGATGTAGTATGTGATTTTTGTAGTAGTTCATTCACAAGTCTATTTTTAGTCAATCAATGTTCTTCATTGAGAGTATTCATGTTCGAAATGATAAATGTTCAATTTTCTTTTACCTTTTACAAAAGAAGTAAAATTATCTTTTACTACCCTATTTAAGTATGTTGAAATTTTCTATTAAGGAATCCTAATTAAGTATCACCCCTACATTGGAGGTAAAATTTTGAGAAACTTAAGAAAGTGAAGATTTGAAAGGCAAAGCCCTTTCATGCTCAAATATTCCTTGAAAAGTGAAAAAATAAAAAGAAAAGAAAAGAAAAAAAAATTAATGTGGCAAAATGTCAAGGTACCTTACATAAAAAAATGATCTTTGGTTTGATTACCTTTCAAATATAATGTGAGCCTATTTTGTCTATTTCTTTTATAACCAGTTACCATAGCCTACGTTATGTCACTTAAATGTCCATTTTAATCGAATATGAATACTCGAATTGAGAATTATAAATTGAACCAAGGCAAGTTTACCATTGGATTGTTTGAGATTTTGATCAAAATATCATGATAGGATTAAAAGGAAAAGAGAAATTAAAAGAAAAGATGAGAAAAATGTGCAAAAAATTGAAAAAACAAAAAAAAGGTAAAAAAAAAGAAAAATGAAGATAAAAAAAAACTTAAACTGAAAGCCCGAAATGATGGTTTAAGTAAAGATGATAACTTAAAAAAATAGCTTCATATGAGGATCCAAAGAATATGGATGACGAATGGTTCAAAGGTCAATGATATTGATATAATATGTTTTTGATAAAGAATTCTGAATTAGAGTTAAAGATTGTCTTAACAATCATTATTCTTGATGTTGATATTTCATTTTAACAGTTATAGCATTTTGTTTTCATTTATATTTGATTTGTTTTTGATCATTTTTTTTAATGAAGATCCATTTTTCTTGTTCTTTACCAAATGTACATCTCCTAAATAAATTTAAGAAATATATCATGTTTGTCATGAATTAGAATGGTGATAAAAAAATGAATGACAATATTCGTAAAAGATTTTTTTATTTTTTTGAAAAAAAATCCAAAATAAAAAAAGTGAAAAAAGCTTGAGAAAATGACTTGAAAAGGGTAAATGAGGTACCCAATTATGAACATAGCGATAGATTAGTCAAAAATATGGATTAGATGAGGAAATATTGATTAGATGATGAAGCTTTTTCTGAAATGGTTAGTATTAAGAAGCTAAGAAGAAATGGTGGAGTCTTGAAAACCTTATTACCACAATTAAAATTTCATGGCATTGATATAGTGACATTTGTATTACATACATTGTGTTTATATTGTATTTAAATCCTTGATAATTATATTTGCATCATAGTTAGAAATACATTTACATCATGTATGGAACATATGAGTCATTGTGTGACATACATTTGCATCATTTAATGAGAATCTGGATTATTACATTTACAACATGTAGAAGACATTTGCATTGACATTTATTGCATACAAGAATTTAACTTTGATTAAAAAAAACTTTTGACTTTTGAATCTTCAAGTGTAAAACCATAAAAAAATTTTAAAAAAAGCCCTTGAAACCTTTAATGTGAATTCATAAAATTTTCAA
Organism: Durio zibethinus; assembly: GCF_002303985.1. The sequence goes on along the minus strand of NW_019167949.1, from coordinate 4,008,322 downwards.
ATAAGAAATTTTGAATTTTAGATATGAACCACTAATAAAAAATCTTTTGGATGCAAATATTTGAATATAGGAATTTGGGCAAATAACAAAGTTCAAATTCCTACGAAACTTTGATTTTTTGTGAATTTAAAATCCTTGTCAATCTTTCATTCTTGCAAATCTAAAATTCTTGCAAATTTAAAAGTCTTACGAATCTTTGAGTTCTTATGAAACTAGGATTCTTGCAAATCTGAAAAACTTTGCTAATCTTGACTTTTTATGAATTTTGAAATCTTTGTGATTTTTGAAAAACATGAAATCTTTGTGAATCTGGAACCTTTGTAAATCTTAACTTTTTGTGAATTTTGAAATCTGTGATTTTTCTTGCAAAACTTGGAATTCTTGTAAACCTTTGCAAATCTTGGCTTTTTGTGAATTTTGAAATCTTTGCGATTTTTTTGTAAAACTTGGAGTCTTGGAATATTTCAATTTCTATTTTGGAATCTTGCAAATCTTTGACACAAACCCTTGAATTTTTGAACTGTGAATTTTTGGATTTCAAGTTAAAAGTTTTTAGTTTTTCTAAACTCGAACAAAATGAACAATGAGAACATTTTTTGAATTTTAAAATTATGAATGCCTCTATTTTAGAGGTTTTTTTTTCTCGAAAACATCTGAAAATGATCTATAAAACCTCCAAGCATAATCTTTGAAAATTTGTGGATCGTTTGATATCATATTTTAATTTAGGCTTAGACTTAGTTATTTTTTTACCTCGGCTCAGTCCAGATCATTTATTTTTTTGACTTATGGTTTAGTCCCAATCACTTATTTTCAATCCTTAAGTCAGTCCAATAATTTATTTTCGACCTTAGTTTATTTTAGGTCATTTATTTTTTTGACTTGCAGTTTAGTCCCAGTCACTTATTTTCTATCTCGGTTCAATCTAAGTCATTTATTTTTTTGACTTGCGATTCAATCCCAGTTACTTATTTTCAACCTTGGCTCAGTCTAGGTTATTTATTTTTCTAACTTGCGATTCAGTCTCAATCACTTATTTTCGACCTTAGCTCAGTCCAAATTATTTATTTTTCTAACTTGCAATTCAATTCTGGTTATTCATTTTTAGTTTTGGTTCAGTCTAGATAATTTATTTTTCTAATCTGTGATTTAATCCAAGTCACTCATTTTTTACCTTGGCTCAATCCATGTCATTTTATTTTTTTAACATGTGGTTCAATTTTGGTCATTCATCTTCGATCTTGGTTCAGTTTAGATCATTTATTTTTTGGATTTGCAGTGCAACCCCGTCACTCATTTTTTATTTTGACTCGGTCCAGGTTGTTTTATTTTTTTACTTATAGTTTAATCTAGGTCATTCATCTTCGATCTTGGTTCAGTCTAAATTATTTATTTTTTTTATCTGCGGTTCAATCTTGGTCATTCATCTTAGGTCTTAGTTTAGTCTGGATTATTTAATTTTTTTGACTCACGGCGTCCCAATCATCTTCATTTCTTAATTTTGGCATACCTCAATCACTTTCGACTTTGATTAAGTTCAGTCATTTTCACATTCAAATTTGACTTCGTTCATATTATTTTAACTTTGAATTTTCACTTGATTTTTCGAATCCAGACATAATGACTATCTATATCTTTTGCATCATTTCTGTTTCACAGGAATGTGTAAAGAGTGACAATTGTAAACTCTTTTTTTTGTCCGAGCTTGCTTTTGATTTCTCGTTTTTATCTTATCGGAATTGTTGGGCCTTTGTAGTGTTCATGTTTGGGGGTTTTTATAGTTTTTTGTTTTGTTTGGGCTTTTGAGCCTAATAATTGTCAATTGGATACGGGTCTTAGCCCAACAATTATTATTATTATTATTATTATTATTATTATTGTTATTTATGTGTTGTTCTTTTATTAAATAAAAAAGAAAAAAAATCAAATCAAATTTGTTGGGAATCCCATATGTGAATTGGACAAAAAAGAGTTTGGAAATTTCACCTAAGTAAATTTGGAAATTAATTGGAATATTGACCACAATCGTATTAAGGCCTAAAATCAAGCAATGATTAAGATTAAATCTGCAGATTCAATCTTAAATGAGGATCCCTAAAAATTCTATTAAAAAGCCCTATAAATCAAGCACAAAATCACAAGCAAAAGGGATATGATGCATGGAAGAAATATACAAAAAGGATAAAGAATTCTTTGTATTTTATTTTTTTGGGAAATTGATTTGGTTTTTAGGCTTTTGTTTTTGAATCTTTTTTTTTTTTTTTGGATTGGGTTCTTTGTTTTATGTTCTAGGATTATTCTGGGAATTTTTAGGCTTTTGTTTGTGAATTTGTTTTTTCTAGGATTTGGTTCTTTGTTTGGGGTTTTTAGGTTTTCCTGGGTTTTTTTTGGGTTTTAGGAATTTTTCAGTAAGGGGTTGAAGTTTTCGATGAAAAGTTAAAGATTTCGATCACCGAAATTTGAAATTTTATCTAGCTTTTAATTTTCTCCCCCGTACCTGTTGAAGCTATAGAGAGAGGTCAGAGAATTTAGGCTAGAGAGAGAGTGAAAACTTGGAATTTGAAACAAGAAAAGAAAAAGTTTGTTTTTAAAGAAAAATGCATTGTTTAACTTACCTAAGGGATCCGCATGTTTTTAAAGGGGTGACCCGATATTTGCCTGACCTATTGGTGACTCGAAGCTCTTTTCACCTTGAGCTGAGTCACCTTCTCTGACTCGAAACTCCTTCCACCTTGAGCCGAGTCACCTTCTCAGCCAAGTTCCAAGCTACTTGCGTTGATTTGTGCCTGTAACCACACCTATAAGCAAGCTAAGCCAAGTCGACTACTGGTAATTTTATTTTATATGTCATTTTATTAATTTATTTTATTTGTTTAGTCATTTATTTATTTATCTGTTATTTTTAAATACATTTTTATAAAAGCATATGTATATGTATATATATATATACCTTACCAACATATTTGAAGGTAATCATTTTTTTTAAATAGGGTTTTACAGTAGAAAATCTTATAAATTTTTTTGTTTTAAAAATAAAAAATAAAAAGCTTTACCAATAGATTGAAAGGCCAATATTTTATTTTCAAAATAAAGTTTTACCAACATATTAAAAACTTTTATAATTTTTTTAAAAATAAAATAATAAAATAAGATTTTCTATTTTATTTTGCATAAAATCCTAACAATTGATTGGAGAATAATTTTTAATAAAAAGTCTTATCAACAAATTGAAAGATATTTTTATTATAAATCTGATTTATAGATGTTTATTTTCAAAAACAAAATTAAATGAATTCGATGACGAAATTTCTTCAAAACATGACAAATAGTCTCTTTAAATGCTCATGAGGTGAAAAAATATTCTTAAACTATTATTAACATATTAGAGTAATTTAAGAATAATTTTTAATATTAAATTATTTGATAAATTTTAAATATGTTCTAGGGCTTGGATAACTTAAAATCATATTGGTACCATATTTTGGATAGGTGTTGTAGGAGTATTATAAGCTTTCTTACTCATAACCATACTTTCAAATTTAAATTTTGATTTCGTAAATTAAAATTTACTATTTAAAAATACTTAACTTAATTTTAAATTTTTTGTTTAAATGAGATAAATTTTATCAAGTAATCGCTTACATCTTAATAAAAAAATTAATAACGATTCTTTTAATTTATATTTAATGGTAGGTTTATAGATGTATATATTATGATAAGAGTATAATAAGACCAATTGTATCGTACGAAAATTGTGATAGATTCAAGCGGGGACTAATTCCCAAACACTATTAGAAATAAAACCTAGGTCGCTTGTTGCTTCTTGCAATCATTTTTTTAGGGTACAAGTTCTTGTTCCTGCAATCATTATTGTCTTTTCTCTTTGTTTTTACTATCCCTTACCTATTCTCCAATACATCAACCAAAAGTTGGAGAATTCACCTAACCGAAAGCTAAAGCCAAGAGTTGTCAATTTTTTCACCTTTGGTAAAAGGGGTTACCGACGTACAACATGACAAGGATAAAAGAGCGATTCAAAATTGGGTGAGCCATGTGGTAATCTCACAACTTTTTTTTCTCTTATTGAAGAGAATTTGTTGAGTACTTACTCGTGAATTTTTTTTGTTTTTGAAGGACATACATCAATAATATCATTAAATAGTTTTCAATGAATTAGAAAGACATGTATACTTCGATACCATTATACATATTTTTTTAATCATTGATTTGTTAGATTTATGAAACATATTAATAAATTTTCTAACATGTTGATATGCACAAAGAATGATTTTGTCTATTGAAAAAAAGGAACAAAATGGTTGGAAGGAAGATAAAATATATAGTTTATTGTTTAGTCGAGCCTTACCATGTTATTGATAAAAGATAATGTTTAAATAATTGATAGTAAATCAAATATAAATCTTATATATATATATATATATAGGATTTATATTTGATGCATTATTAATGTATAAATTTTATATACTGTCAGTGATTAAGATGATATCAATTCATTAATGAAATGAATCCGATGACGTTATTTTATTAATGAATAAATTTTTAAAAAAATATTAATTTTTGTATATCTATTTTAAGGGTTGATATTTACTTATTAATAAAATTATATTATTCGATTTACTGATAATATATAAAATTTATACAGTGACAGTATATCAAATATAAACTATATATATATATGAGAGAAGAGATTAAATTATATTGATATAAAATTTGTTAGTTTTTCATTATTTTATAACTTTTTAGATGAATAATATTTTAAGAAAACAAACATTTGATTTAATAGTAATAATTTAAGTACTATTTTTATACTTATTTTGCACGTAAATTTTTAAGTCATTCTGATATTTATATTATATAGATTGAAAATATTTTATTTTATAACATATATTTAATGATTGAATTTTTTATATTACAAAAAATATATTTAATGAATTTAAAATTTATCATGTTAATATACATGAATTGAATATGGGAATCCAACAATTAGACTGACAAAACATAAATTGTATCAATACATATATAAATATATATATAATTGTGCAAAATTTAATTAATTTTATACTGATATAAGTAAATTCTTATCATATACTATAAATATATATATATATTTATATATATGAAGTTTATTTGCATTCTTGTGATTACAAAAGGAAAAGAAATTCAGTCCATCACCTTCATCTCCAAAATATCCATCCATTGCTCGTTTCGCATTTCCATGAGTAAATAATGAATTTAGTTTATCAGTTTCAGAAATTTGATATAGTGGAAGTTTGGTCCAACAAGAAGAGGCCCGAACCGCCACCAAAATCATTGAAGTTCAATTAGATAGATGGGCCTAACTGGGTGTTCCTTACATTCTTCTGGGCTAACATGCTTTAAGCCGTTAGATTTGGGCTGGAAAGTGGGTTGAACCGTTCAAAATCCTTTCATTTCGGATGATTCATTAAAAATTCTTTATCACGTTATCACGTTATTTCATTTTTAAATTATTTTTTATCTATCATTTAAATAAAGTATAAAATAATTAGGTAATCTTCATGACTGGATTTCATTCCTTGCTTCCCAAGAATTAAAATTAATATACACTTTGATTAGATATGAGATTACTGAGTCAATTTCAACTCGGCCAAGTAGCTAGAGAATGACAAATGGCAGAACCAGAAGAGGAGAATTTTTTTTATACGTAAACAACAATTTCACGCATCTACGAAAAGAATTATTTGATCAAATTAAGTCTCATCATCAGTACAACTTGTAACAAGGAGATGAGGATGCACGTTAAGCCTAAGGTCTTTATTTTCAAAGTTTCCACATTTGTTTTAGTCTATCACGGTTCTTATAATGTATTGTCTTATGATTTTATTTTGTAAAAAAATATTTAATAAATTAAAGATAATATAAATATTTATATCTTAAATGAAATTTTAATACATAATTAATATGAAATTCATAATTATTTTCTTAAACCGTGACATTAAGGCTATTTCAAGCCAATAAAAACTCGCCATGGGGCAAATGAATTGGTCGATGATTTCCGTATTAAGATGATGTACAATCAACTGCGAAGTCTTTATCAAATTATTTAGTACTAACATTTTTCTATTGCTACTTTTGTTATGAGTAAACGAATAGATTAATTTTGAAAAATCTTCTATACTGATTTTTTTTTAGTAGTCATCCGTCTTAATCATATATATATATCCCCTTGGACAGGCCAACAATAATAGTTCTTTTAATGAAGCAAAGGACATATTAATACAAGACAAACTCATTATTTATTCATTTACATATATAATAATGGAAAAGGTTATGTACACATAATTATTTTTTTCTCACATTAATTTTTTTAACTTTAAGAAAAGGCATTTATTCTTTTATTTTTAAAAAATATCACCCCAAAGCAGTTATATGTACATATACGTTTATGTTTCTGATGTCTATATAATATTGACTTATAGTAAATCAATAGTCTAAACTTTAAAATCCGAATTTCAATTTGAAGATATTATATTCAACCAAAAGGAGAGAAATTTAGGAGATAAAAAAAAAAAAAAAAGGTTGAAATATATTATATTCTATAGTCCAATGTTCAATGGACTTCTATATTTATTTGAAAAGAAAAGTTAAAGAAAATCTTAAAGTTTATGCATAAGTAACTGTTCTAGAAAGCTATTATAATTTGATAGGGAAGACGAACAGGTAGGATGGAAAATTTTAAATTTAACTGTTGTTATTCATAATAACAACCATGTGTTATTTTTTAGTTTAATTTTATAATTTTTTTTTCTTACCAAAAAGAGTCTTGATGTTCATATCAATCCAAAAAGTTAAGCCTTGTTAATTAAATTATTGATAGACGAATTAGTCAGTTAACCAGTTTCATGGTTTGTTGTAGCATTGGAGGATTTAGTATAAAATACGTAAGGGTTATCATCATCTAGAAATAATTCTTGCTTATGATCAAGTTGACACCTAGGTGGTCTTTACAGTGTTTTCCTCATTGCTTTTAATTATTTTTTTTATGCTTGAAGTCGTAAAAAATTTAATTTTTAATACTAAAATTAAGACTTCAACGTTTATCAATAAATCACAAAATTTATTAGTAATAGTATCTCATATTAAAAATTATTGATTAATTTATCTTGATCATAATTTACATCCATCTTCAATTCCTCCTTTTGATCATTCATTGCTAATCAGTTTGCCTTGAAATCCAACTCAAAAACAAGTTTTAATTATGCAAATTAAAAAGCTTGGATTGGTGGGATAGAGGTTAAAGCTGCATGGATAAACCTCAGAGAGGATTAGATGCTAGGGAATTTTGTCAGATAAGGCATATGGTGATCGAGCCAATTAAATTCTTCAATAGATGAAAGCCTGCTTAATTTTTAAATACATAGATGGATATATATATATATATATAACCTAAAAATATGAGAGATTTTTTTGTTATATTTATATAGACATATATACAGCGATAGTACCTCAATTAATTTCGTAAATTAGAGTATGTGATCTCTTAAAATTTTTAAAAATAAATAAAAATATAAAAATATCATAAAATATGAAAAATGTTGAAATATAATAATAATTTTTGTCTTGATGTAGACTAGATATGTGGATAATTATTGATCTAAGATTATCAAGTGATGGACTGAGAAAATAATTAATCATCATTTAATACATAATTTAACAAGTCAAAAAAAAATTGAATAAATCTAAAATTTAATTTAATTAATTTATATAATTATAATTAAAAAATGAATATTTAATTCAATAATAAATATATGTAGTTTGGTTGAAAGAGTAAATTCAATAAAAAGAAATAAAAAGAAATGCTTCTATGCTAATAATTATCAAATATGGATCAGTGATTCGCCATCCATTCGATGATGAAAGAGACTGATATCAATAAATAATTGTTAGTAAACTCTTGAGAAAGTAATTATTAAATCCGGTGTTACATATATCAGGAACAATTAAAATAACAATTGCCTTTGATTATTAGTTTTTGCGATAATTTCTTCAATCCCTTTTTAAACAAATTGCTTTAAAATCACTTGTACTATCCGCCATTATTCTTTCAGTTACAACTTTTTGAGGCAAAACTTAATTTCGTGCTGTGATCTACTTTCATGGGCGCTTCCAGGAAGGTCACATACTTTCCTTAGTTTGACCGGAATAGAATTTGAATTTGCTTGGAAGGGATAAGAGACTGAAAGTGACTGCCTCATTACGGGGATCCAGTTTTTCTCGAGGTGGGGGCTAGACTTCGCTGGCTTGAAATTAAGATTAGGTTTGAATTTTATCATATCTCTAATATAGTATGATTGAATATAATATAATGTTGATTGAATTTAAATATTAATTTTAATAAAATTAATTTAATATAAATTTTTTATTAATTTTTTTTAGTTATATTTATAATAATTTTTATTTTTTTTAATTTCATCAAAATTAATCATACGTGCAATCAAATTTAACCTAAAGTTTTTTTGCCGTCTTTGATCACCTTACTTTCTTTAATTTTTATTATTAAATCTTCTGCTTAATTCAACAAGTGTAAAAAATATTAATTATATCACCAATAATTATTATATTATAATTAATTAATTATAATTTAAAATTATATAAAATATATTAATATTTTATATGAAATTTATAATATAATTTTTTATTATAATTAAATAATTATAAAATTATAATAAAAAATTGTAATTGAAATATATACAAGTTTAAAGAAATGGTAAATTTTCCCAATTGCCAAATTCCACTAAACAAATTAAGCTAAACCTTCTAGAAAATTGGATTTATACAAATTTACAGGTGAAATCGCAGCAGCGAAGCTTGAAATTCCTGATAGAGTCACACTCGGTACAATTAGACAAATTTGGTAAATTTCCACGTTCCTACCAATCAGCCATCCCTTTCCTTCAACTTACGTGTCAAGGTTTACATTTTTTCACCGGCCCTCTCCATCTGCGCTGAAATTATGTTCCCTCGCGGGCCTCTCTTTTCTTCCTTAAAGTCAAAATCCAAAACCCCCGATTAAACAACAAATCTCACTTTAGTTTTAGCTTAAGGGCCAGGAATCCTTTTAGTTTTAACCCCACGCGCAGACCATGGCGCTTGGACAACAAGTTTCTTCTTCTCTTTATATTCCCAGACATCTGCCACATAAGATACCGTACTTTTTTCCCTTCATTTCTTCCCTTTGCTGTATAAGCGCGAACCATTTATTTTGGCTTTATACTTTGCTTTGCTTTTGAGCAACAAGAAAATCATTAAAAACACAGCTAAATGTCATTACTGTTTCATAACTCATGAGCATCATCAACAGTAGCAAAAACAACACTCCACCAGCTGATGTCTTCTTCAATTCAACACCTGATGAATCAAAAAGATCGTAGCCGTTCATTTCTTCGACTTTTCAGGCGGAACCATGGACTACTTTGCATGGGAAAGGCAAAGGCAAACTCACTTCTTTTCTCTTTCTGTTTCGTCGTTTCGTTGTCAACCGCGCAAAGCCAAACGATCGCAGCTCCACCGCCACCGTCCAATCCCTACGGATCGGCTGGACCCAAATTCAACCCATCAATGGCGATTGTCATGGTGGTTTTGGTCACAGCGTTTTTCTTCATGGGATTTTTTTCCGTTTACATCAGGCAGTGCGCGGAAAGGAGGATGCGCCGCGGGAACTGGGATGCCTCCGTAAATTTTGGGAGGCGATCAAGGAGGTTGACGCGTGGACTGGACGCGTCGGTGATCGAGTCTTTCCCGACGTTTCTTTACTCGACGGTCAAAGGACTCAAGATCGGACAAGGCACGCTCGAGTGCGCCGTTTGCTTAAACGAGTTTGAAGACGACGAAACGCTGCGTTTGATTCCTAAATGTAGCCACGTCTTTCATCCTGATTGCATCGACGCTTGGCTCTCTTGTCATTCCACCTGTCCCGTTTGCCGCGCCAATTTGGCTCCAAAGCCCGGTGAGACAATCACCTGCGCTACGGTCCAAGTGTGCGATTCGGACCTTGAGCCCGAAAACCGACCCGACAACAATAATTTAAGCAATGAAACGAGTCGTATTGAGGTTGTTAATCAGACAAGGGATATAGAAACGCCGGATGTGAATATGACAAATTCAAACACGGCAAATAATCAGTACAGTCTTCCTACGTCACGGTCGACGGGGTGGAGGTTGACCCGGTTGTTTCCGCGGTCTCACTCGACGGGTCACTCGCTGGTACAGCCGGGAGAGAATTATGAGCGGTTCACGCTAAGGTTGCCGGAGGATGTACGGAGCCAGTTGATGAACTCGAGCTTGAGCCGTACTAAGAGTTTTGTGGCGTTCCCCAGAGCGAGGAGTTCGAGGAGGGGTTATAGGAGTAGGAGTTTAGGGAGGAATTATTTTAACTACGAGAGGTTCGATCGGTCAGATCGGTGGGGGTTCACTATGACTCCTCCGTTTTTCTCTAGGACCGGATCGGTTAGGTCTCCAAAACCGGTGGTTGGTGGTGGTGATGAGGGGTTGGCTACGCCGCCGCCGAAGGGTCTGTTTAAATCGATTAAATCGCCATTTGATCGTTTGTTTATTGGAGCAGATGATAACGTAGGTGAACAATCATCGGACAGGCTGCGGCCTGAAAGTCAAGTCTAGACTGTCTTGTAGTTGGTGGTTCACTGAATTTTTTGGTCTTTGGTTTTGAGGTTTGACAACTGAATATATGTGTACATTGGGCTCTTTTTTTTTTTTAATCTTTTCATTTTTACCTATCTTCAGTTTTCATCCGTTTGTTTTAATTTATTTTTATTCTGATTTTTCTTGGGTTGTAGCTTAAATGACCAAAATATAAGTTTATGTTATCAAAGGAAAAAAAATACTAAATACCTACACTTAGTCAGAATTTTCAAAATGATTTATCTATATAAATATTTTTATTGCATCCAAATATTTTGTTCAGTGCATAATTGTCTTATTCAAATTTTATTTGTTGAATTTATTTGATGTTTTCATTTTTAAAAATTGATATTTGATGAATTTTGATTTTAAATTTAAATATGTTATTTTTGGATTGCGATTTTTTTTTTAAAGTTTGAACGGTCCATATCTAACTAAAAATTTTCTTTGTTATTGTTACATTCCTTGCAAAGTGATTTTGACCTAATATTGTTACGTACCAATATGTTTAATAGTAACACCAATATTCAACAAATGCAGCTTGTCGGCTGTAACTTGTAAGGGACAAAAGGGTTTTGATAATTGATTTCTTTTTTCTTTTGAATAGATTAAGTGAATGATGAAGGTCAAAGATTATACACTTAAAGCGGATATGGAATTTGAGACAAAATCATTTTCTAGTACATGCATTCACAATTAATTAGTTTCATAAATATCATGAATTCTTAAATAATTAAGTTCATGAATAATTGATTTATAAATAATTAGATTCATGTAACTTAAAATAAAAGAATAAGAACATAAGTTAATTAATAGTATCCATGAATTCAATTAATTACAAATCATATGATCTCTTATAATTTACTCAACTCAACCGAATCAAAATATTACGTATTATTCAATTAAATACCTTAATTGACCAAATGTCGTCACATTCCTCTTTAACCCCAAAATAATAGTAGGATATAGATTTGATTTTTAAATAAACACAAAACAATAATTTTTATTTTTTAATTTTTAAAATAATTATTAACCAATTAAATCATTTTTGTTCTTAAATTATCATGTAATTCAAATTTAATCCAAATAATTATAATATTATACATAATTTAACCCTCAAATTGTAATTTAAGACAAATATGAATTGTCCATTAATTTAGTTTTAATTTTAAGCGGGGATAACTTTAAAGTTTAATCTATTTGTATAGATATGCTTTTTCCATTGCTCCTATGTTTTGGTCGAAACTATACTATATATAACTAAAGAACTTTTGTAATGCATGCAAAGAGAAAAAAAAAGACTTATTAGCTTGAGATCTTATTTTTGGACTTTGCATGTTAGGTTTATAAAATAAGATAATATTATTAGTGTTTTATAATTTAATTTTTAAAATATATTTAGGCTTTTTACAACATTAATTTTTTATTTTATTAAAACAGCATATTCTTTATTTTCAAATTATCTACTTTTTTATAAAAAAAAATTCAAAAATAAATAAAAAATTATAAGTATTAAAATTTAAATTTATTAAATTTTACTATTTAAGAGTGACTGTTAATCAACTTGATAAACTTTTATCTAAACCTTTTTACGAATAAATAAATAGAGTAAAATATATATTGCATGGGGAGTAAATGATTTGTTGAAACTCGATCGAAATGTTCAAGTACATATTTAAGCCTGAGCCCAACTAGTTTGATCGAACTTATGAGTTCTAATACTAGTATATTCTCAATATATATGTGCTGCACCTTGTAACATAAATTAGCTTTTATTAAGACTTGGAAGTTTGGAAGGCAATCATTGAAGGCATTGAACCTTTGCCTGACCTCTCAAACATACATTCACCAACCATTTCGGTTCACGAAAGAAAAAACATGTCTTCTTACTTGGAATTTAGTTTGAGTATGGTAAGACTTAGGTGGGATATAGATAAAGATTTTAGGTTCCAACCATAGTTATATAAAAAGAACATGCATTCTTTAAATGAGATTATTATGATTTTTAGAACTTTCAAAAATTCGATGAATATATAAAGTATCTTTTTTATATGGCGCGGGTTGATATATATGATTCCATCGACAGCTTTTTTTTTCTTACATATAACTCGATATTTTTTCTGGCTCCATCACTGCTAATTATATCAATATTGTCAATAAAATTAGGTTAAGCTAAGGAGCAAGCTTTTAATTGTCTCCTATTGCATTGCATGCAACTTTTTCTTTTTAACTTTGTCAACGAATTATAGGTGAACCTTTTTGGGGCCAAGATTAATAGGTTAATAAATGATCATTAACTTATATATAAAGTCAGGTTATAGCTAGGTTCGTTCAAAAACCTTTTTTTTTTTTCTTTCAAGGTTAGTTAAGAATAGGAAGAGTACTAATTAATCTAAAACGACATAATTCAAAGTTAAAATCATTAGGAAATGACATCAATATGACTTGTTATTCCGCCGCATAACTTAATTAATTGCACAAATGTAACAGATTATATTCGAATTACTTTTTAATAAAGTGTTAAACTCTATTTTTATCGGCAAAAATTTTAAAAAAAAATGCTGGATTTTTTATTTTAATGATCGAATTTAACATCTGATAACCTTAAACTGCCTTTAGAATTAACTTTTGAGCCTTAATAATTAACTTCATGTACCACTATTAGTTGCAACTTTAGACCTTATTTTATACTTGATTTACCATTGAAATAGCAGTGAAATTATATTGCTTAATTTTATTAAATATACTTGATTGATAGTGCCAATTTTATTTTAGACAAATTTGAATCGTTATGAATGATAAATAATTTATACTTGGGTTGCTGGTATTTTGAACTCTTGAGACTTGGATTATTCTGGTCTTGAGTTTTGACGATTTATGAGTATAATATATATTTTTTTATCACGAAGAGAGATACAACAATACACGGTATCGATATCTGACATTTAGATTTTTTTTCTGGATGTGTTTTTATTAGAATAATGCATTTTAGTTCTTAATGTGTTTTTGTGGTGGGGCTGATTTAAAATCTTCATCACGAGTTCTAATTTGATTTGTGTAATTAAGTGGGAAGAAATTTAGTCATTAGTATAATTAAATGCAACCCACTGATTACCATAAATTTATGTTAATATATACAAAATGTTGCATTTAGGGATTTAAATAGCAGTTGTAGTTATATTTTCGGTCATATTACGTTTATCGTATTTTTGGATATGACAAAGATTATTATGGTTATCAAAATCATTGCGGTCATTAATTTTTTTAATTTTATATAATTTGTTATAAAATGTAATAATTATAATATAATAATAATAACTCTTATTTAATGATTTTTAAAATAGTTTATGATACTATATTTTTTATTTTCTAAAAAAATTATTTACAATTTTAGTTAGATTATAATTAAACATTCATATTTGGTTTAACAACAAATTTTTCGCTTGAGTTAAGTTCATATTTAATATTAATTCTAGATAAATCAAGATATTAACAAAACATAATATGTTAAATACCAAGCATCTATATTTAATAAAATTACAAACTTAAAAATATAATAGTTTCAAATTCTATCAACCACATGGTAGAATGACGAGAATGATCAAATTCTCTATTTTTACTTTAAGAGTCAAGTTAACTCCATCTCCATCCCTATAGCCTTTGTTCTTGATGCATTTAAGGTGGAGGATATACTTGACGATAATACATTTGTGGTGGGAGATACATTTATGTTAAATGATATATTTGAGGTGGATGATACATTTGTGTAGATAACAACCATATAAAGTTGGATAACCATGAAAAGGTTGAAAATTAGGTTGTTCCGATCGATAATAACGTTTTTAGTACTAGCAGATGATTCATTATACTAAAAAATACTAGAATTTGATCTCCTACTTGAAGATGAAGAACCTCTAAAAATATCATAGTAGTGCTTCTTGGCTTTTCCTTTTGATCGAGCTATATGTGCACTTTGACTCCTATTAGATTCAGCAGATGAATTTACTCCATATTCTGTCATGTTAATGAAAAGTTCATTAGTAGCAGCAAGCCCAAGTTCTCTTCCAAGTGGGCTATAAGGTCAATTTGCATCCATATTACCATCAAGATTTGCAGCATCACCATTATTTAGACTTAAATCCCTACCATCATCACTCTAACTTGATGTTGGACTTGAACTGAATAAGATATATTCTTTTCTTGAGATTAGTGTGATTGTTCAACAATAATTTCATTATCAGAATTATTTGTACATAACCAATTAAAGTTTTGATTATCTAATAGAGGATTTTCTTTCTCTTATAGCCATTCTGTTAGTAGATCATCATCTTCAAAAACATGATCAAAACTAATAGGATTAAAATAATTATTTATCTCATCAGTGTTCATTCCTTTTTTATGTCTCATCCTCGAGCCTTATATTGTAATGGTATATACAAGTTTTTAAAATTTTCAAACTTCAATCTATTTCTTACTTTGGTGTGAATATAGCTAAATGTGTTCAGTTACGTTCACAATTTATTGTAGATGCTATTTGACTAAGCACTTTGATTATTAGTTTTTGTAATTCAGGAACACAAGTGCCATATATCATTTACCACTCAACTGTATAAAATTATTTAAATTAAATTTAAATGTACTATTTAATTAAATAATATAAATAAATTATAATTATTTAATTTACTAATTACCTGGATTCATTTGCTTCCAAGCACTTTGTGCCTATAGAGTACCAAAATTTTATACTTGTCTCGAAATAATAGCAACTACATCGATTAAAAATATAATAATAAATGAATAAATAAAAAATAATTCTATTTTTAATATATAAAATAAATGTCAAAGTTATAAAATAATATTAAATACTAACCTGATTAATCATTCTAATTTGAGTATCTATACAAGTTTTAATCTTTCAATAACTGCTCTATACCGTTTAATGTTTCTTTAAGTACATTTGCAAAATGCTTCACTCCAAATTGAAATTGTGGATTAAGATAGTAAGCTAAACATAATTCATAACAATATTATATTAAAGTAATAAAAAATAAATATAAAAGCGATTTAAGCATAAAAAATAAACATATTTTTTTAAATACAATCTATATTCTTGGTTTATTTACCAACTAAATGTAAGTCAACTTCATCTATTATCAATAATCTTTTCATATTCAGCAGAATAACAACAATTTTGCTAAATTACTTTTTTAGCTCTATCTATAACCTCGTAAATAAATTCCATTGTTAGTTTTTCATCACCATCCAAAAGGCGCAACACTTTTACCAATGGGTCATAAACTTTTATTATATCACTTGTTTTTTTTCAAAAAAATTTTCTCAAAATGATTTTTTTGGCTTCATAAGCAAACCCTAATTGTTGTTATCCCCATTTTGATTATTTAAATTCTTATATATTCATCACTAAATTTTTAGAGTAATATTTTTAAATTAATATTTTAAACAATGATATCATAAAAAGATGCTAGATTTAAATAGTTGTACTATTTACTAAGTACTAACCTTTGAATTGAACATCTCTCTCAAACCTTGCTTTTGTTTTATTATTTTTTCTAATTGTATGAAATGAGTGGCAAATCATATAAGAGCATGATAAAGTATTTGCTTCCCTTGTGTATTTTTTTTCATCAAATTAACAATTCAAATGTGATTGTATATAAAATAAGTCACTTTTTTTTGCATCATCCAAAACCTTTGCCACATTTTTTTTCTTGTCAATATCTTCAAGGCACAAGTCCAAACAATGAACTGAATATGCTGTTCAATACAAATATTGTCTATTCTCCATTAGTCTTTTTCTTGTAGCCTTAAGTGTTGTCTCATTATCAGTAACTATTTGAACAATATAATTTTTCTTAATTTCTTCTATAGCTTCATCTAACAATCTGTAGTAAAAGTTTATATCTCTACTACAAACACTTAAGACATTTATAGATGTCCAAAAAATGATCTTTTTACTACAGTAAATAGGAAATTAAATATATACATTTAATTCAAACTATTGGTCCAACCATCACACATCAAAGTAACATCCAATTCATTCCAATGAGCTTATAATCCATTAACCTATTCATAAATTTATTGATACTTAGATTCTAAATATACATTTGAGACCTCATAAGGTGTTGAAAGTTTCACATATTGGCCAATTTCTACTGCCATAAAAATCAAATTATGTAATCATAGAAAGTTTGCTAACTCAAAAAGAAATCGATCATATATAAAAAATTTTGATACTGATTCACCTATCTTTCTTCTTAATATCTTTAAAAATGAATCACTTATTTTTGTTGCTTTGAACTCTTACTTCTAACTAATTCAGGTATAGCTCCTCTTAATAAAAATTTAGACTCATTTAGAGTTGATTCCTTATTTTTTTTCTCAAAATATTCAGCAACTGAGCTATGAGAACTTCGACCCTTTTCATGTATGTTACTTTAACTACTAGTTTTTTGTCTGAATTCTTATATTTTGCGCCACTTATATTGTGATTAGATACTAGCTCGCATGACTTATCTAATAGCGATGTCTTCATCAATAAAATCTTCATAATCATAGTCTTTTGATCCCTTTTTAATTGTGATCAGAATTCATCATTTTTCTTTTTGTTCTCAACTTTCTTTGATTTATTTTCATGAAGAAGTTTAATTATATTTTCTCTTACTATACCCATTAATAATATAGTTAAGAAAAAGAGAAAAATTAGTTGCACATGCTTATGTAGATTTATAATTTTTATTGAGCAATTATCAATAATATTTTCAAAAGAATTATAAAAACATAACATACAAGTAACGTTGAGGCATAGTGTAATATTGCTAGTTTTATGAGCAATGTGTTTCTTGAAATATGTTATTCCTCATTTTACAACTTTATCACAAAATTTGCATAAAACATTTCCTT
This sequence comes from Durio zibethinus, assembly GCF_002303985.1. The sequence goes on along the minus strand of NW_019167949.1, from coordinate 3,990,703 downwards.
TATATTTGACACAAGTGTTCCAAAATGCCAACCTATATCATCACTTGGCGCGCCTTCTACTTTTTTGGTTGAAAATTCTTCACGTGGTGGCTTGCTTGCTATTTTGTATAAAAAATAAAATAAACTTATATTTAGAAATATTAATGTTATTTATTTCATCATTAAAAATTAAATCTACATTAAATATTTTAATTTTTAGTTTTTAATCTTCAAAGTAATAGATTGTAAAATGTTAAATTCATTAAGTAACTTAATCTTTTTTATGCACTAATTAATGTAAAAAATTTTTTATCACAAATTACTTTCAATATATTATATAATAAATAAAATCTTCAATAATTACACAAAAATTAAAATAAAAAAATAATAATTAATTTAACAGCAAAAGAATTGACAGCAATATAAAGACCAAAACAATAAAAAATTATTAAATTTTAAATATAAAATTATAAATTAAAAAATAAGAAAATTAAAATAAACATTTAATTTTAATTATTTTTATCTAACTTATACAAAAAAATTTTATTAAAACTTTTCATCTAAAATCCCCATATATATCATATTAAATTATTAATTTCTTAATTTTTTCAATTATAAATTCACAATCCCTCTAACTAAATTTTATCTTAAAAAATTTTTAAAATTACAAATTTTTAAATTTATATTTTAATAAAATTAATTGCAAAATGCATGCTTGCTATTTTGTATAAAAATAAAATAACTTATATTTAGAAATATTAATATTACTTATTCTATCATTAAAAATTAAATCTACATTAAATTTTGTAATTTTGTAATTTTTAATCTTAAGAGTAATAAATCGTAAAATATTAAATTTATTAAGTAATTTAATCTTTTTGATACATTAATTGATGTAAAAAAATTTTATCACAAATTACTTTCAATATATTATATAATAAATAGAATATTTAATAATTACACAAAAATTAAAATAAATTAATAAGAATTAATTTAATAGCAAAAGAATTGACAACAATATAAATACCAAAATAACAAAAATATTATTAAACTTCAAATATAAAATTATAAATTAATAAATAACAAAATCAAAATATAATATTTAATTTTAATTATTTTTCATCTAACTTATATAAAAAAAAAATTATTAAAATTTTTCATCTAGAATCCATATATATATCATATTAAATTATTTATCTTTTAATTTTTTTCAATTATAAAATCTTAATCCTTCTAACTAAATTTTATCTAAAAACATTTTTAAAATTACAAATTTTTAAATTTATATTTTAATAAAATTAATTATAAAATTAAATAAAAACTACCCACATACCCACTCTACCCCCCAATGCACCCCACCCCACCTTACTGTGAGATGAGACTCAGCAGCCTCCCTTACCTATTCCATGATTCACTCTCAAACACCCCCTAATTTCCCCCAAAAATTTTCCCAAGTTCTTCATGGCGTTGCCTCAACCCTTCCTCAAATCAACTCAACCAACTTTATTCAAGTCTTCTTCTTCTTTCATTTTTTTTTTTGCATCTCTCTCTCTCTTTCTCTCACATGTCCTCGTCTTTCTCACTCAGATTCTCACAAACACAAAGATCAACATCATTCTACAAAAATTTTACAAAAAAAATAGGTAATTTAATTTTTTCTTACCTTTTTTTTATTATTGATTGAGAATTTGAAGCTAATTTGAATTTGGGTAGCTATCTACTGATTAAATTGTTGATATTATTTTCTTAGTTTTTTAAAATTGATTTTGAAAGTTGAAATTGAGAATATGACTATACAACTGAGTAATCTTTTCTTTTGGCTTTTATTTTTACTTTTGCTTTTATAATCTGATTTTTGAGAATCTTGACAAATTGTGTTGAAAGTTTGTTTTTTATTTTTAATTTGTACTTGATGATGGAAAAGCCAAATAATGGCAATAACAGACCGGCATTGTCATTATTCCTCTTTACACCATTTTTTAATGACTGTTATACACCATTTTGAGTGTAATTAAATTTTTCAACTGTATTTTCTTTGATAACGATAGCAAGTGGTGGCACCATCATAATTTCATGATTACTATTTTACTATAGCACTGCTATTTGAATCACTGATTGCATCTTCTTTTGGTCTTTTCTCATATATACAAAATAAGCATTGCTTTTATTTTACTTATTTTTCTTTTGACATTTTATTTTACTTATTTTCTTCTCCAATGATCCAGTTTGTGAAATGCGAACGTGGTATGAAGAAAGGAACTACAAGTCTTAAGCATGAAGCAAATTCAAAGCCTTTAAAAATTTGCGATATATAGATACAATTCTTATTAGCTATTTTTCATACACTACTGGTCTTTTTTTTTTACAAGACCTATCAAGTCATAACTTTCAATCTTCAATTCAGTTTTTTTTTTTTATTAATAACTTTTTTTTAAGTTTCAGAATTTTTCCTAAAAAGTTTCACTTAAGTTTATTAAAATGTACATCTTTATAGTATATTTTTTCAAATTATTGATCAAATATACAAAATCTACAAAATTATATGTTTTGGCTTTTGATTTTGTTTTCATTTAATCATTTTTAATAGAAATTTCACAAAATTTAATTAATATAAATTAGTTTTAGTTTTTAATTTTTTTAGAATTCATTTATCCTGAATTATCATATACCTTTGTCTTTATAAATTTAATTAGGCTCCGCTTTGTTGTTTTTATCGCTTTTTTTTTTTTTAAAAAATTTGCTATTTATATCATTTTGTTCTTAAATATAAAAGGTAAATAGCAGAAACAACGAGATATAATCTTAACTATGCGTGAAACATGTGGAATAACAAAAGTTTACATGTAGCAACGAAATTCGTTGCTTAAATAATGTAGCCACGATATCACTGTTCTTTTACAAGATACAAGATATATAATGGATCAATCAAATCCTCATACCACTTCTCCCAGTTCCCACCCTTCTCTCCTCTGCCCAATGCCTGACAACTAATTCCTCTATATAAACTAAAGAGGTCAGTGGCTAGCATGGAGAGTAAGCAACTCAAATGAACTAAACTTCTGTGGCTTCTACATTAACTTTTAGAATCTCAAAGATATATGTTTTCTGTCAAAAAACTAGTTGAATCAGGACGTCGCTTCCCTTCTGACATCTGTTGATACTTATCAGCATTCCAAAGTCATTAGTGAACTCGATCGGTAATGCATGCCTGGAAAGGGGATTCTTCACGGTAAACTGATCAGTTTAGTTAATAAGTATAATTTATTATAATATTTATATATCTTTTTTCTTCTTAGTATGGTTATCTAATCATATATTAGTTTCCAGGTAATAAATCATGGAGTGCCAGAGACATTGAGAGATGAAATGATAACGGAAACTGAAAGCTTCTTCGATTTAACGAGGGAGGAAAAGCAACAGTTCACAGGAAAGAAGTTGTTTGATCCCATAAGGTGTGGAACGTGCTTCAACTGAAGGTTCTAATTGGAGGGATTATCTCAACGTTCACGTTCATCTCCATTTCAATGCTCCTAACAAGCCTTATGGCTTCAGGTACAGACCAACAAGTCTGGATCATGCTTATTTTCTATTTCCCAATTCATGGATCATGGATGACAACAACTCTTTAAATAAGTACCCATGGTATTGCGCTAAATAGACACACTACAATGTTCCTATATACAGTATATAAGATTTTCCAAAGTATAAACGATAATTCTTGCATTTGGGTTGTATTTATTTTGTGTTAATTAAATATGTATAAAATATAAAAATTATGGTATTATAATTCGTGTTCTATATATACTTGATTTTTAAGTGTGTCCAAAGTAATTACATTGTGTTGTAAGTTGTAACTCTTGATAAACAGATGTTTTTACTTGCGTTTAACAGAAAGGTTCTACAAGAATTCTAAAAACAAAAAAACTCGAGAAATGGCCAGTGAACTGCTTAAAGTGATCTCTAAAAGCCTAAAATTGGAAGAAAACTACATAAATGAGAAAATGGCAGTCGAGTCTATAGACTCTATCTCCTCAGTTGCTTGTTGCAAATATGTAAGCATCCGCTTTGTCCACAGCTAGAGCTTTCAATGGGTCTACCTCCATCCTTATGCAAATGAGCTTGGAGGGCCTGCAAGTAATGCACAATGGCAAATGGGTTCCTATCAATGTTCCCCTTCCCAACTCTTTTCTTGTCAATACCGGAGATCATATAGTACATTGATTTCATGAATTGCTAACGTTATACTTTTCCAATTTGAATAAGTATTCAAAACTTTGGGGAAACCTTTTATCTTGGGGTTGTTTAATATTTAATGGAGTATTTGGCTGTCAATTTTTGATACTGACCAACGGGAACCATAAAAGTGTGACCCATAGGGCTGTGGTGGATGACAAAGCAACTAGGATATCCATAGGGACAGCACATGGACCTCCTCTTGACACAATTGCAAGCCTCGCACCGGAGTTGGTGTCGGATTGCGCCGGCCAAGCATATCTTGGAATAAAAAATATAGCGATTAGGAAGTAGTTGGAGCTTCAACAAAGTAAAAGTTTCAGTGGAAATCCTGCTTAGACCACCTGCGTCTCCCAACATGATCTCATACTTGATGATATATTGATCATTTCCTCATTTATGTTTCATTTGAATGATCCCGGAATAGATTGTGGATTAGATTCTCATAGTCATTACATCATTTTAAGATTGGATTTTTTTCTCATCATCATCCAATTGAAATTTTAATTTCAAGTGCCTTGTTGCTGTCCATTAAAACAATGTTAAGTACCATAATATTGCTCAAGTTATAAAATCATGATAATTGTTCCAGATTAGTTGTGGAAAATAATTTGACAAATAATTTCCGAACAAATGTCAAATAGTTTAGTAGCAAAAGCGTGGGAGGTTGACGATATAAACGCATGTGCATTTTTTATTTAATTAATCATACTTTTGCCTTGTCTATTTAAGAATTTATGGTTTGTAATCAACTAACGTCTTTTTTTAAGAAACTATCTGTTATTTTCCCCTCTCTTTCTCTTTCCACCAAATTTTTAGTGTGTTGTCATTGATCTTTTTCTGATTTCAATGGGGTATCGGAAAAAGCTAAGAATTGTGTTAGGGATTCTGAAAGACAAGGGGACATTGATCAAAACAACCTTATCACCGAAGCGCCAGAAATCATCTATTCGTCGCGTAATTCTACGGGCTACCACCCACGGCTCCACCGCCCCACCGTCTGGTCACCGAATCGCCGCTGCTATCAGCCTTGGCCATGGATCACGCGCCACTGCATGCGCTTGTATCCAGGCTCTCATGGACCGACTGCATCACACGAGTAGTGCATCGGTTGCCCTGAAATGCCTCTACATAATCCATAATATTATAGGGAAAGGATCCTTTATCTTGAAAGATCAGCTCTCTATTTATCCTTGTTTTGGGGGTCGAAATTTTCTTAATTTATCGATGTTTCGAGATGATTCGGATTCGGAAACATGGGAAATATCAACATGGGTTCGATGGTACGCAGGAATCTTGGAACAAAATTTGATGGTTTCCAGGATCTTAGGTTATCACCTTTATTCTTCACGTGCCAAGAATGACAGCAGTAAAAAAGACAAGATTCTGGCTTTTTCGAACTCGGATTTACTTAAAGAGATAGATTTTCTTGTTGATTTCGCGGATCAGGTCGGTAACGCACCCAATTCGCTTTATCTTCAACGAAAAATTTTGGTGCACGAGGTTGTAAGATTGGTTAGCGAAGATTATAGATTAGTCCAACGTGAAATGTCTCTCCGAGTAGCGGAACTAGGACTGAGAATGATGAGTTTGAGTTTTAGTGACTGCACTCAGTTTCTAAATTCGTTAAACAGGTTCGAGGATTGCAAGGAAAGAACATGTTCGCTGTTGGTGAACCGAAATAGGAACGATGATTTGTGGGACTCGATGAAGGAGACCAAGGCAAAGGTTTCGGTAATGATGATGGAGAAGAAAGAGGGGAAAATGTTTCCGTTGTTGACCGAGTTCAGCCAGTTGTTTCCGTTGGTGGGGTTTTGACCGCGTCCCTGCCCCTGTTTTGTGCCGTTGGTTTCCTTCTTGCAGTGTTTTTTTTTTTTTTTTCTTTTGCTTGAACCTGAAACATCTCCTTTTAAAACGGTCTAAATAATGATTTGACTGTAATAGATTCGAATCGATTAGTCATTTTCTTGCACAGAAATTTCATTTTCATTCTTGAATATGGTTAGTTTTATTCTTAGCAGGCTGAAGGCCTATGTGAATGAAATAGTAATTTACTTTTGAGTCTAATGGGTATTAGGAAAGGCTTTATTTTTGGTATGAACAATCGGACAAAAAGAATTTGTAAATATGGGAGATTGAATCTTAACCTTGCACGAATTTATCTTAAAAATAGGTTAATGGATAATTTGAACTTAGCTTTCAGGGCTTTAAAAATGAAGTTTAGTTTCTCTTTTTTATTTTTATGCATGGCTCATTCCCATTATTGTTCTCACGTTCAGGAAAGTGCTGTTTGTTTTGGTGCCTAACGGATTGTATCCCACTTTTTTTTCCATGGTGAGATCAATATTTCTTCTTGTTTCAGACTTTCAGTACTGAACCAATCCCTGTAAAATCATAACCCTCAAATCGAATGCGAGCCCATGCACTTGCGCTTGTTGCTCCATGTAAGGCAGAAAACCCATTTCTAAATTGCCATTTTTAAGCCTTAGGCCCAATTAGAGTCCAGAAAGAATTCCAATGCCTTAACAGACCACAGTCGGGCTGGACGGTACTTTTGACTTGGATTCGGGGATACTTTCTACTTTTGATTATGATCATGGGGACTAAATCTGGGATTAGTTCCCAATTATATCGAGTCTGGGTGGTTGACTTTTGAAGTTACTAATAGGTTTGCCTGTCTAACTGACAAAACTAGAAAAATAAATGCCAAAAGCAACTAATAATGATCAATGATGGAAGATATTGAACAGTATTTTCCACCAATTAAGAGATTTCTTTGTCGACCATATCTCGCCACTGCCGGACAAGCTGGTTAGTTCTCTTCAATGTTGGTCCTGTGATTGATCATTCCCCCCCCCCCCCCACTTCTGTACTCTCTGCTTAGCTTTTTCAGCCTGTAAAAATCAATTCCAACAATGTGATAAAAGAGACTATATATCAGTCTTTAAATCAATGAAATAAATAAATGATCAACAATGTTGAATAAGTGAAGTTCTTACCTCCTTTTCCCAGTCGCTTCGCATTGTGATTATAGCCAAAATCACTGTCTGAACAGCAGTCCCTCCAAAGATCATCCCACCCCAAATACCCTGGTTTTACCATAAGACATTTCACCAGGAGCAGATACTTTCAAAAGATGAAAAATGAAATTCAAGTCCAATGGTCATTGAATGAAGGAAGGGCTAGGCCTTACCGTAACACCCAAGTGGAAAACCCATCCCATAAAAAATCCAAGTGGGAGCCCAATAATGTAATAGCAACCAAGGTTTATGTATGCAACAGTCGCTTGCCATCCCGATCCAATTGCCACTCCTGAAACAGTGAAGAGATGAAAACAGCATCCAAAATTTGCCATCGATGAATCACTTGAATGCCTAATTGGCCAGTTTTAGGTTGAAAATTTACCTGATAGAACTGGCTGAACACTGTTGAGGAGAATTGTGATGCCTAACAGGTATGAAAGCTTATCGACTTCTTTAAGGACATCAGAACTCGAAGTGAATATCAATGCCACCTTGTCACGAAGTATGAAGATAAGTACGCAGAAGAAAAGTCCAATTATTGTTGATTGCACCACGGAAACCTCGTTGCAAAATTTGCTTTTTCGCCATTGCCTGCTCCGAGCTCATTTGCTACCCTTACTCTGCCATTTGCAATCAGAATTAATATATTTTCAGGTTATTGGCATCCTTTATTGATCACCGTTTTATTACATAATTCAAAATGTGACAACACGTAATGGAAATTTTCAAGTTCAAAGTTTTATTTTGTTATTACTACTATTTGTTAAGATCAAAGATTAGTGTGGCAGAGGCGAAATTGGTTTTGGCTTATATATATTCTACTATAGATGTTAATGAATTAATATTGATTTTCAGTCATAAAGACATATGATGATGTCGAAGAATTATGCACTGGTTAGTTATATAAAGATTCTACGATTGTTAAAATCAATTAGTCTCAGGTGAAATTGTTTATTTCGCTGATAAAATTGAAGGTTATGGGATTGAGAATTGTTCGTACCCAGTAGCAGCCAGGAAAGCAAGTGGAATCATCAGCTCCCATCCATTGATACTCAAGCTGCCAAATAGTATTACCAACCAAACTAAATGATGAGGGGACAAGTGGTCCAATTTATAAAAAGAATTAATGTGTTAACGAGTGTTTATAAACTCGATTTAAAGAGGAAGAAATGGGTAATGACATACCAAACGGACAAGGCATCCACAGCCAAAGTGGCATTCTGCAAGTATCCAGTCATCAATATCAGAATCCTGTAGTACCAATTTTCAAGGCTGCAATGGATTTAACCAAAAGAAAGAAAGAAAGAAAATGACTGATTGGTCATCAAAAGAAATTACTAACATCATTAATTATTAGAAGAGGAGAAATTAAGGATTGAATTTTAATGAAATGCTTCTGTTGATATACCATAGCATCAGTCCAGAAGCAGCAGAGAGTTTAAAAAACTCCCAGAGGCCATTATATGCTTGCATTGAGTAACCAGTCCATGACAATGGGCACCATCCGAGGACTGTGTACCCATAAAGCCCCAGAACCCCAACCCACCACGAAATGTCTAGCGCAACTGAGGCACCGATAACACCCCAATCCAAGACGTTTACGAATAGCCAACTTGTCAACACATTCACCCCTAAGGCAGCGAAAGAGACGTAGGCTAACACCCGAGTCTTCAGCTGGCTCTGCAAGAATCTTTGCAACGGGAACTGAAACGCAAAGCTAAAGTGCAAAGGTATCATCCAAACTGCCACGGTTCCTGACATCTCCGCCACGTCGTCTGGCTGTCCTAGGAGCTTTAGAATCGGAGTGGCGAATACGTAAAAGGGCAATAGCAAGAAACAGCAGAGAAATAGAACAATCCATGATCTTTGCATGTAAACGCCTAACATGTGGTACTGCTTGGCACCAAAAGCTTGACCACAAAGCGTTTCTAAAGCACTCGCCATTCCCAGCTAAAAAAAAGTAACGTTAGAGATAAATATTATAAAGTGAAAGAAAAAAAGAATATTTTCTTGGTTTGAGAGAGAGGAAGAGATTGATTAAATTACTAAGAGGCCAAAATTGAAGCCAACAATGACGGTATTGGCTATAGAAATAGCAGCGAGCTCAACATCACCAAGGTGGCCAGCGAAGGCTTGGGTGACAACGTTCATGGAGTAGGAAGCAAGGCGGCTGATGATGGAGGGTCCTAGGATGATCCATAGCTTCTGTGTTTCAATCCATATCCTTGCAGTCAAGTCCTGTCCTTCCTCATCTTTGATCCGTAGTACTTCTTTTGAATCATCCTCTGATCTTAAATCTGTTAACAAAGGTTGATGCAACTCGTCCCCATTCCTATGGATACTTCCCATCAGAGAAAATCTTTGGCTTGGCTTGTCTTACTCTGATAATGGGAGAATAATTAGCCCATTGAATAAATTAATTGTTAAAGTTTGAGACTTGAGAGAAAGGCACGTATGAAAATATAATGAATGGTGGCAGTGGTAAACACATACACTGTGCCTTGTCCTCATATAGAAGGATATGTGCTTGGATTTTATTTTTTCATTGCTAATTCAATTAGGGATTGTCCTTGACTCCATTTTACTATATAATTAAGGAAGTTATATATATATATATATATATATATGTGCTTGGATTTTATTTTTTCATTGCTAATTCAATTAGGGATTGTCCTTGACTCCATTGTACTATATAATTAAGGAAGTTATATATATATATATATAATTTAGGTGAGGGAAAGTTGCTTTATTTTACAATCAAAGCATATAGTAAATTTTAGTAAAGATTACATTAAATTTACATGTCGTTAAAAATTATTGACAACAATGATCAAACTTAAATTTTACAAGTAAAATATTTGGTGCTCATCAACTCAATTAAAACCATTTGTATAATTAAGGAAGCTTTGGTCAGGTGGATACATGGAAATTTTATGTGAGAAAAAAATTACTTTTATGAATGCAATCTTGTTTTGGTTTTTCTAACAATTGAAAAAAAATTATATGAAAGTTTTTAAATGAAATTATAAAGTTTTTTATTAAAATTTTCGACATATATATATGTATGCACATAAATTATATATATATATATACAAATTAATAAATGAATTTTTTTTTATTAAAATTGAATGAAACTGTAAGTACAAAATATTATTTGTCTGAATTGAAACATTCCCTTCAAGAATGTTATTGATGTTTAACTGATTGACGCCAAATGATTTTTGAGTACCAACCGAATCTAACACATTGCATCTATATTCATAGAAAAAAAATCACACCTACACATATATACATGTGTGTGTGTGTGTGTGTGTGAAAGAAGGAAGTGACTAGAGGCTGTGACAAAGAGATGGAGATGGAAATGGATCATGGCAAAGCGGGGAAGAAATAGTTGAGGGAGGTGTTCGGCTTAGGTTTTTAGCTAGCAAGGTTAGGTTGGTTAAGGAGACGGTCCATATTTTACGACGAACTTAAAATTTAATTTAATTAATTTATATAATTATTTTAAAAATAATATTTAATAAATTTAATATTTAAATTTTAATATTTGTAATATTTTATTTCATAATCAATTTTAGAGGAATAAAAGAAAAAAAAAATCCACCTTCTGCTCTTCACTATTTGATGGAAGCTGCTTTCATGTTTCAGGTAGTTGACAAAGTTGGAGCTCTGGTTTGGACCACTGCCGTCTGAAGTATGTTTCGACATCAATGTGAAAGAATACTTTAGACTTATGCATTAAATGTCTCCACCTTCTGCGCTTCACTATTTGATGGAAGCTGCTTTCATGTTTTAATTAGTTGACGAAGTTGGAGCTCTGGTTTGGACCACTGCCGTCTAAAGTAGGTTTCGACATCAATGTGAAAGAATACTTTAGACTTATGCATTAAATGTCTTTATCAATTATAGTTCAAGTTTGTTTTTACTGACCATATATATCTTGCTCCAACATTCAATTTCGGGTTCAAGACCCACTTTTACTACGTGAAAAGGAAGAAAAATGCGTGCGTATATAGAAACAAGAAGCGAAAAGCAAAACGCAACTGAAGTTCCAAGTCCTTGACCAGCTGGTATCAATCAATTAATATTCAACCAAGCGGTCTAAAAGGTCCCAACAGAGACAATCACCAAATTCCAAATTCCTCATATCTAATCAAACTCTCAATTAAATCACCTGACCAAGATTTGGCCAAAAAAATTAAAAAAAAAAAAAAAACGCCAATCAAGCTGCACCTGCATTTCACCTCTCGCTGGCTTTAAATTTAATTGAATGGTTTTTATTCGACGTGGATATGGAGTTCTCAAACGTAGGCGGTCTGGTGTTTATTTCCATCATAGTTGGAAAATTGTGGAAACTTACGTAACTATCATTTCATCATCAATATTAATTCACACGTACCTATAACGCGTAAACTTCTTGGGCTTATTTGCAAAATCAATGGGTTGGAACCGGAATGTTAGTTACATTACATGTCAATGACCTTGTTGAAAACTGGAATGGTAGTTGCTTTACATGTCCATGAGTCATGACCTTCCTTCATGTGACGCATCAGGTAGCTTTTCAGCTCTCTAATTGACAACTCAAATTGCGTTCCTACTCTTCGCTGCTGGACGCAAGCCGTAGATTAGTCAAGTGGAAAGTGATGGTAAGAATCTCGATCGTCAGCCTCGCATGCTCAGATAAGCTTAGCATGTTTAATTATTCATACCCATTCACTTGATGATCAAATAAAAAAAAGACATTGAATTTTGTTGTAAGAGAATTCTTGTGCCTTGGCCTGATGATTTCAGAGGCTTTGGATGTCTCTTGCATGTACTTCGTATTTTAAATATGTTTATTAGAGTGGGTAAGTACATAAGAAGCAATAATTCAATTTGCATTAGGCTTTCGAATTTTCTTTAATATTCAAAATGGTCCCCAATTATCATCTAGAACTAGAAGTCCTGTGGCAGGAATTTTATGTAACTATTTTTTTCTTTATTAGCTTTCGAAACAGCTAACAAGAAATTTATGAAAATCAAGAGCCAACCGCTTTGAGCTTAGCACAAGTGGCTTAGTGCGGGAAAGTTCAAATAAAGATCTTAAGTTCATCCACACTTGCAGTTTGCACCAACTAGCATTTCCCTGCTAAGTTTCAACTATGGAAACAATCCAAAGAAACTAGAAAGATATAGATGCGGGTAGCCAGACAGCTTTTCACCGCCTTTTAATTCATCACTCATTATTTGTTTCTTTTTCCCTCTACTCCCCTCTTTTGTTCTTGGTGCTAAACTTGAGTAGCAGTAAACAGCAAATACAAATGGATTACCGTTACAAGTGACCAATGAAGTATAGTAAAATATTTAATTTTGTATGTAAATATTAAAATCTCTAATGTGATATCTGAACTATGAATTTGTTAATTAATTTGGCATAAAAGTTGTTTGTGCGTCATATGTCAGCATTTAAAGTTAATCACATTTCATATTAGTTAACAAATTCATAGTTCAAATACCACATTAGACATTTTTAAAATTCAAGCATTATATTAAATACTTTACTATAGTTTAGGGGCCATTCATAACATTAACCCGAGAGAAAAAGGAAGGAAAATAACTGTTTCCCCATATTCTTCAAACAAACAGGTCCCAGACATAACACTGATTCACAATAAGCACTGTAATATAACTCACATAATAGGCACACTCAAACTGATGTTATTAGTTGGATATATGAATTCGAGCCTTTTGTGCCTGTCAATGAGATTTTAGACAGAAGAAACTTAATAACTTTATTTAGAAAAGAAAAACAACAAAGGGTACTTAAGATATCACAACCTACCTCTATTTCCCATTTGCATTTCAAAGTGATGATAGTTAGTATCAATGTCTGAACCACAGTTCCACAGATCATTCCAGCCCAGATACCCTGGTTATACAAACTTAAATGCTTCAGTTTTAAATTCTAGAGTCCTGAAGATAAATAGAGAAAATTCAGCCATGTTTTCATGTTCCAGATAAAGAGGACTGTCATTTTTTATAATTTTGAAATAAGAAGACTCTTTTACCAAAAACTTGTGACACAATAACTGTACTTACAGTGATACCAAATTGAAGCCATCCGAAGAAGATGCCAAGAGGAACTCCAACTATATAGTAGCTACCTATGTTTACAAATGCCACTACACATTGCCAACCAGATCCGACTGCCACACCTGAAAACAAAGCACAATGATCAAATAATATGACAAACTATTGATCATGATTCCAAATAGCAATTTCTTATTGAGCTTATGACCTGAAAGAACTGGTTGAATGCAGTTGAGAAGAATGGTGAATGCCAGTAAGGCTGAGAACTTATTAACCATTGTAATAACAGAAGAACTTGAGGTGAAGATCATTGCAAGCGTCTCATGAAAGGCCATAACAATTGACCAAAAGAAAAATCCAACTGCTAGAGAGGTAATCACAGACACTGTGGTTGCAAATTTGGCACCTTTTGCGTTGCCTGCACCAAGATCATTTGCTACACGCACACTGTATTAAGAAACACAACGAGTCAAAAGAGTAAACAGGGACAGATGAAACAGTAAGCAGGGGTGAGAGATGAAAACAATAAAGCCAATAAAAAATTCAAAATCAGTTGTATAACAATACAAATGCTCCAAAGAGAAAATCTTTGTTACTTTATATGTATACTTGAATTCATTCTATTTCTGATTAAAAGAGCAACACTAACTACGTGGGGATCCAATGCATTTTGTATGATCCAATGGCCGACATATGAAAGGTGATGATTCAATATTTTGATAGCATCTATCATATAAATGTGCTATAGCAATTCACCATTATACCGGAGACACTACAATGAATAGGATCATCATCAAAACCTAAATATCAGGGTAACCTACTTCAGAACATGTATGCCAGAAAACCACAAAAAAGGGAATGACACAATTAGTCATCAATAAGACCAATGCAGTGTTTATGAAGAGAGAAATGTTCTATTAAAATTTAAGTTTAAAACAATAGAAATTATTTACTTTTCTGTGATGTCTAATCTCTTATGTGCCACCATTTCTGCACAGGCACTCTTTTCAGCTGTAAATCTATTGCAATGCATACTCAAGGTGAGCAACTTAAAGCATTTTTCAGTTAATAGGCTGTAGATAGAGATTCAACTTATATCTTCCTGTTCTCCTTTTAATTTTTTTAAATTCCTATTTCAATTGATTACACTTGTATAATGACATGAGGATGGGGACTTAGAACCAGTAACATACCCAGTTCCGGCCAAAAATCCCAGCGGAATCATGGATTCCCAGACAAAGATTGATATGCTGCCAAACAAGGAATTGAAAATTTATCAGAAAGATGAAACAAGGTAAGAAACAACAACCAAGTAGTAGAATTTAAAAAAAAAAAAATAGAATGAAAGGAAGTAGAACCAACCAAATTGAAAGAGCATCAATTGCAATTTCAGTATTGTGCAAATACCCAGACACTATAATTAATATTCTGTAATAGAAATTCTCCAACCTGAAACATCAAAAACCCACAAACTTTGATTAAATACTTCAACATTATAAGAGATTCGATTATCAATAAATCAAGGATAGATAAAAGAGACCATTAACATACAAAAGCATGATACCAGAGGCCAGAGAGAGTTTGAAGAAATCCCAAAGCCCAAGGAAAGCCTGTGCAGAAAAACCAGTCCAAGAAAGTGGACAACCACCGCAAACAGCATAAACAAAAAGTCCCAAAACAGACAACCACCAGGAAAAATCAAGAGTGATAGCTGTCCCAACAATCCCAACCCTCAACTTATAAACAAAAACCCAACTGACTAACACATGAACCGCAAGAGCAACCCCAGAAACCCAAACAATCACTGCAGTCTTCAGTTGGCTCTGTAAGAACCTCTGCAATGTAAACTGAAATGGGAAGCTCAAATGAAATGGTATTAGCCAAACTGCAAATAAACCTGTTTGGTCCGCCACGTTGGCTGGTTGTCCAATGAGCTTTAAGATTGGAGCAGCAAAAATGAATAGAGGTAGTAAAACAATGGAACAAAAGAAGAGAATAATCCATGAACGCTGCATGTATATACCCAACTTATGATATTGCTTTGCTCCATAAGCTTGTCCACATAGTGTCTCTAATGCACTGGCCATTCCTAACTATAAGAAAACAAGCTTCAATAAAGTTGGGTCTTTTAATCAAAATACAAGGAGATAATTTGACATGAGAAAAACAAGGAATATTTCGATATGGGTTATCAGTTGTTACCAAGAATCCAAAAGTAATGGAAATAATGACAGTGGTGACAATGGAAATGGCAGCCAGATTGAGGTCACCAAGATGGCCAGCGAATGCTTGAGTTATGACAGTCATGGAGAACATGGCAACGCGGCTGAAGATGGAGGGACCCGCAACTAACCATAGCTTCTTTGATTCAACCCAGGTTTTGCTTATCAGATTTGACTCTTCAGGCTGTTGTTGTTCACGGTTCAAGTGTAGAGTTTGATCTGAGCTTGAAGGAATCAAGGGGTGGTCTTCTTCTTGGTGTATCGTGCCCATATCTTGTGCAACTGGCCGTGAGCCTTCTCAGCCTCTGCCAGACTGCCACCACGCAACGATGCGAGGCTGTGGCTGGGGCCTCGGTGGCTCTTGTACAAGTCTTAAAGAAAGGCCAGCAATTACTGATCCCTGAAAATGGGCCGTCCTGCCTACAACTTTCGGGTCACATAACTTCAATTTTAGTTAACTCTTATCCCTGAAAATGGACCGAATCTTGAAGATGAGTTTTAGAGTTCATACCTGGCTCGACCCCTCTAAATCATTATTTAATAAATAAAATTTTTATTTTAATAGAATTTTGCATAAAAAAATATAATTTAAAAATATACAAATATTAACATAGAAATGATTTTTTAATATATTTAACAATAATCAACCTAAACTTTGATCAAAAAATTTCAAAAATCAATTGAATTTAATCCAATCAAAATTGTAAACAAATCTAGTTGTACTTGTTGGACCATGCAAATAAAACTAATAAACACCAGTGGCTTGATTTTTAATCAATTGAAAAATGAGAAACTAATTAAGAAAATCAGTATTATTTGATTTTATATAGATATATATGTATATGTATATGTAAATATATGATTAAACTCGGTATGCTTAAATTAATTGACTATTTTGGTGCCAGCCTGCCTTCAATAGTTATTGGTCGCCTGATGAACTGGGGTGCTGCTTATCTCACCTTAAAATTAATTAATGGCATAACTTGGAAACCTAACAATTAACTGCAAATGGTTCCTAAATCAGTTTGCTTACTACACATGTCAAATTGGTTGGTAATTTACATAATATAAAATATTTTTTCTAAAGTTTATGCTCTTCTGGTTATTCTGTATAATTCGTTCAAAACATTCCTTCCAAGCAGAATGGACGGTGTATTCTATAGTTTTCTGGTCTTTTTTATGACACCATAACAATTATTATTAATTGGTTTACTAAGGGATGGATTCATCTATATTGTTTATGGACAATTTTAAATCATTTGTTGGATTTAAATTGTTATATTTGATATATTATCAGAATATAAATTTTATATATTATCAATAAATTATATAATATCATAAAAAAATATTTTTAAATTAAATTTTTATGTATTTATTTATTTTAAAAGTTTATAAAAATTTATATTTAGTCATCGATAAAATAACATTATATGATTTATTGATAATATATAAAATTTATATACTATCAATGCAATAAATATAAAATTATTTTTAATTTATCAGGTTAACATGATGAAAAAAATCTATAAAATAATCTTGCTGATTAGAGCCCAAAATTAAAGTTTAATTCTAGTAGTTTCATCTCGATTAGGTTTATATACTCATATTATATAGATCAACCAACCAAGAGTAATGGATTTATAATTAGAGCTCAATCGGAACTTAATAAAAAATAATATAATTTAAAACTGATTTGCCTAAAGAATCTATCCCAATTTTCAATTTAAGGACATAAAAAAATTCTCAATATAGAATGGATCATGCTAAAACATGCTTTAAAACTTATTCCAAAGCCTAAACTGCAAGTACTTATGAATGCGGGCCAACAGCTGAAGTATCCTACCTATCCATTGGAGTATTTTTAAATAGTACTGCGTACGGAGATTGGAAATCTTCAATTTCTCAAAAAAAAAAAAAAGGCCTACCTTACATTCCTCACCCTCTTCACACCACACCACCTTCACTATCACCTTCACCATCTCCTCCTCTTCCATGCAACCATGTCATGACACCACCTCCACCAAAACACCACCATCGTCACCACAAAGCATCTGCACCACATCATCATCATGGTCACCATAAGCCTCCGCCGCCCCCACCACCACCGCCACCATCTTATCCCGTGTCTCCACCAACCCCAACAAATGTCCCATTATCACCACCAAAATCAACTCCAAATGCACCATCACCATCAGCATCACATTGCTTAGCACCTCCAAAGCCAACTCCAAGTACCCCTTCTAGTCCAGTTCCAGTGCCCTCGCCACATCCTGCAAAGGCAACTCCTCCAAGTAAGGCATCACGCCCTAAACCCTCATATCCGCCACGCCCTGGCAAAGGTCCAACTCCACCTCCAAAATCACCACCAGCGGCTGCACCTGGCCCATACATTGGTAAAACACCTCCTACTCCCTGCAATGGATCACCACCTCACTCTGCACCTGCACCTCCAAAGCCAACTCCAAGTACCCCTTCTAGTCCACCTACAGTGCCCCCGCCACATCCTGCATCCCCAACTCCTCCAAGTAAGGCATCACCCCCTAAACCTTCATATCCACCAAGCCCTGGTAAAGGTCCAACTCCACCTCCAAAATCACCAACAGCGGCTGAACCGGGCCCATACATCGGTAAAACACCTCCTACTCCCTGCAATGGATCACCACCTCACTCTGCACCTGCACCTCCAAAGCCAACTCCAAGTACACCTCTAGTCCACCTACTGTGCCCCCTCCACATCCTGCATCCCCAACTCCTCCAAGTAAGCGCATCACCCCCTAAACCTTCATATCCACCAAGGCCCTGGTAAAGGTCCAACTCCACCCCAAATCACCACCAGCAGCTGGCACCTGGCCCATACATCGGTAAACACCTCCTACTCCCTGCCAATGGATCACCACCGTCACCTGCACCTAGCGCCTCCCAAGGCAAACTCCAAGTACCCCCTAGATCCACCTCCATGCCCCTCCACCATCCTGCACCCCAACTCCTCCCAAGTAAGCGCATCACCCCCTAACCCTCATATCCACCAAGCCCTGGTAAAGGTCCAACTCCACCTCCAAAATCACCACCAGCAGCTGCACCTGGCCCATACATTGGTAAAGCACCTCCTACTCCCTACAAGGGATCACCACCTCACTCTGCACCACCAGCAAAACCACCCAAATCTTCATCACCTTCATACTCTCCACCATCCCATTACGTGCCACCACCAAAACTAACACCCGGTAGTTTATCTCCCGCACCAGCACCTACTCCTTATGGGGCAACCCCACATTTCAGTTCTGTGCCACCCCCATCAGAAGTACTAACAGCAGCACCACCACCACCAGCAGGAGGCAACCGCACAACTATTATCGCCGTGTGCGTTTCTCTCGGTGGTGTATTTTTCCTCGCAATCCTTTTGGTTGGTCTCATTTGTCTAGCAAAGAGGAAAAAGAAGCCAATAATGGTTCCTGCAGCAGTGCCTTGCTCTGATGAAGAACGTGAACAAGCCTGCGAGACACCCCCAACAAACCCATATGCGGAACCATCTGTGCATGACGCTCATATTCACCAGCAAGCTATAGGAGCCGGCGCTGTTGGTTCACATGTTGGGGCCTCAGATAGCCCTCATTGTGAACCAGGGTACGGCGGTGGGTCTTCTCATTACTAAGACTACCAATTAAATTCATCAGTTGTACCGGGGTGTAATAATTAAATTGCTACTGGCATGTAGTAGCTCTACTTTGTCTTTGTGCCAGTTCAGTTCATTTAACTATTACTGTTTGTTAGTTTCACGCATTTTAATAATAATTTAATTATTGTTTGAAACATGCTCGTTGGCCTGCTGCTGGCCATAACTGACCAACAGTGAAGCTGGGAAGCACCTGGACGCAGAAAACAAGTACATATAAGAGGATCCACTTAAATACATTAATATTGCACATTTTCCATTATTAGATCAAAAAGGTTAAATATAAGTTTCATGCATTTAATTTTGATACAAAGATTAAAAAAATATGTAATTCTTATACTATTGTAAGTGGTGATTAAATTGAAATAAGGGGTAAGAATATAGAGAATTTATTATGGTTGTTAATTGTTGAGTCTGGTGTAGCGAGAAGGAAAACGGGCCGTGCAAATTATGGTGGGCCATAACCTCGATTGACTTGCTTAGTGCCAAGTTTAGTGCTTGCTTCCAGAAGGTACAAAGAGAGGCAAATGGATTGGCAGATGTATTAGCGAGGGCAGGGGTGGACTGAGTGACGAACCTCATGGTCTGGTGGTAAAGCGTTCCAAGTTTATTTGCCTTACATATTTCTGTTTCACTTAAGATCTGTTGCTACCTCTTTGTTATGCTCTCCAGGCTTTTTTCATTCTTTCTTAGTTTAACATGTAAGGCGATTGCTTCCAGCGGGTGGTGCAATTGGACATGGCCTGGTTTTGCTATCCGCAAACTTTTTCCATTAATAAAAGCTTCACTTAAAAAAAATAGAGAATTTATTAAAATGAAAACTATTAAACTTTGTAGAATTTATTTATTAATTCCAAACACTCATGCATTAATCTTTAAAGTAACGGTTTTAATTGGATTTCAAACAAAACAAAATAAAACAAATAGACTTTTTGTAGTTTTTAGTATGTCCTCCCAATCCCTATATATTTGATTGGTATTAAAAACATACCTTAATGGCTGCTTGTTTGCTTTCACATCGTTGACCATCGATTGTATTACATCAGTTTTTTTTTTTTTTAATTAAGCCATAGTTTTATTAATAAACGGTAATGTGCTTACAGAATTATACCTGATATTGTTCACATCAATATGCTTACAGTAATACACCAGATCTTACACTCCCTAAACTTGGTTGGAGACCACACCTGGACACTAGACATACTCCAGGAGTGTACAAACAATCCACCCTCTTACCCACCAAACAAACCATGCCGATACTGATCACCACCATGCCAAAAAATAATGATCTCTTTCGACCCCTTCCTTTGCTAATGCATCGGCCATGCCATTCACTTCTCTAAATACTTTCACCAACTTTACTTTCTCAATACTAGACATTAGATGTTCAATTTGCAAAAATATACATATATTATGAAACTCCCAGAGCCTTTTTTCTCCATTTGTTACCCATCTAAGAGCAACCATTGAATCAGTTTCAATAATTATGAAAAGCTCACGAATTGTAGTAAAAATACTCAATGTAATATTTAAATTTTAAAAATTTTTAATATAATATATGAATTATGAATATGTTATTTAATGTGATATTCATTTTTAATATAATCAGTTTCAAATATGTGATGATCAAACGACTTTTAAGTATTATATTAATTAATAAATTTATAATTCAAACATTACATTAAAAATTTTTTAAATTTAAATACCAAATTAAATATTTAACTATAATTTTAAAAACTATTCATAATATCTATCCATAAAAAAGAATTATATGCTAAAAGAAATATACCAATGTAGAGGCAGTTGGAAGCTGACCCAACTTGCAGGCCCAATGTACTTACAAAAGAATGGGTTTCAACATTCAAGCAATGTATGTCAAATTCTCAAATCTTATGATGTTAAACGAAAAGTTATCTATTATTAACACTGGCATCTTCTAAAAAAAAAGGATTTCTATTGTTAAAAAAACCAAGTCGAAATTATTAACACGTAAGATAGTAATTGTTAGAGCATGTTTTGTTGTACAACCTCTCTTAATTGTGACCAATAATTCAACATCATCAATTCAGAAACACAAATATTTACGAATTAAAATTTAATAAGGGTTGAATGGAATCATTTAATAATTGTCGTATCTGAAAATTACTCTTACCAATATATTCTACCATATAAATTAAATATTATTAAATAAATTAAATTTTAATAATTAAAATTAAAATTTAATAATATTTTATCAATTTATATGACAACATAAATTAAATTTCGTAATTATATCATTTTTTTAAATATCATTCTAAAAATAGAAAAAATTACTATTGATGTTAAAATTCGAATTTTAAATTTATTGAATATTATTTCTTAAAAATAATTATATAAACTAATTAAATCAAGCTTCATATTCTAATTATATAATTAAATGTTAAGACTTTTCCAAAACCATGAATTTTCTCACAAAAGAAAATCACATATGGCTTCGCATCAT
The DNA here is from genome assembly GCF_002303985.1 of Durio zibethinus. The sequence goes on along the minus strand of NW_019167949.1, from coordinate 3,969,022 downwards.
CTTGATTGGATAGACAACATTGGGTAGCGTTTGGTATATATCTTCACTTCATCTTGATTGGATATACAACATCATAATAATGTAATTATCGGAGTGATTTTATTATCAAAGTGATCTTAATGCTCATAATTTGAAATCACTTTATTTGATTAAAAATAATTAATTCTTAGGAATTAAAAATTATTGTGTTTGATATTACTAAAAATCAAATATTATTTTGTTTAAAAGTATGAAAATAATCATGCACATTATAATGTTACGAAAATTAATAATTTTAAGATTGTTTAAAGATAACAATTTGTAAAATATTAATAATATTTATTTATTTTATAATAAAATATAATTAAATTATTAAATATATTTATTGACAGGTAAATTGATTTTTATAATATAAATTATGTAAAAAATATTTGAATTAGAAAATAAAATCAATATTTTAAATTCATAATAAAAAAATAAAAAAATTATATTATATATAAAATATTAAAAAAATACGTAAATTATTGTAAACTTATTACAATAAATATTAGTTTGAAAATATAAAATTATATAATATAAAATAATTATAATTTTAAGATACAATAAATTTTAGTTCATACAATAAATAAGTAAATTAACTATTATTAATTTTACATATTATTTCATTTTTATGATAAACGTTTTTCATATTTTTATATGAGACTTGGATCATTCTTTAAGATATTGATTTGATCATTCTAGATGATCCAAAATCATCAAATACTTATTAGACACAATAATCTAATTATTATATATAAATCATAATAACTTTTAAAATAATTATTTTATACCGAACTCTACTTTTTAACATTGAAGAACGCATGGCAGGCTTAAAGTGGGCAAAATCGATAATGACGAGTGCTGCTGGACCCTTCAAAACATTTGGCTCTTAGTTTTGGAGGAAAGTGTTTGTCCGCATTGCAATCTTGGATGCTGCTGCCTGTATATAGCAAATATATGTTAGTATTTGTATTTGTCCACATGAAGTGAACATATAGTATAGGACAAGTTTTCTTTTTTTTTTTTTTTTCCTTATATAGTTTACGCTAACTGCCATGGTATTTTATTTTATATGATTGCAAATATTAAAAAAATTTGCTTCTATTATTTAAACTTTTCTATTAAAAAATTTAGACACTTGATCCATTTTCTCAACTACTTGATGGGTACAAAAATTATCTTTAAGACAATAACGACAGGATTGCCTGATCAGATTGCTGGATTTTTTTTAATTATATTTTGGTAACATGGATTTGAAACTGATATATATTAGATTTTATAAACAAAATAATAAATATTAGCAGGTCCAGTCCATCAGTGGGTCATTATTATGAAGAAATTAACTCTCGTTAATTTTGTCTTTTAATTTTGAAAGTAGCTAGCTTGTTATATTTTTTAATTAATCTTTAAAAAAAAATGATTGGCTTTGCGACAATTATATTTTGTGCAAACTAAAGTCAGAGTAATGAGTTGACCATCATCCCTCAGGCAAGACAAATCATACCATCCAATATTGAAGATATTTATATTCATGTGATCAACCATATATATTGTCACTATTTAATCATATAATTTGTTGACAAAATATTAAATTTTTAATATATATTATACACAAGTGGTTATATGGCCAACAAATCAAGCAGGTTGATTAGATATTTATGCCTTGAATAACTATGATTAGTTTAAATGTCTCAATTTCATCAGCTCCCAATGCTACAGAGAGAGCATTAATTATATTAAGGATATGGTTTGCGGGCGTTTATAAATATTAATTAAGTAAAATTATAAATTTAATTCAGTTCATACAATTATTTTTAAAAAATAATATTTAAATGTGAAATTTAAGTTTTAATATCTACGATCTTTTTTTATATCTTCAAATTATGGTATTCTTTGTATAAAAAATAAATATTAATTAAATATAATTAAAATAATGTTTAAATTTTTTATTTTAATTAGGGATGATACTGGGTAATGTATAAGATGGATAGAGTATTTTTTGTACACATTTTCAGTTTTTCATATAATACTCACCCCATACTCATGTACATTTCAAATGTATTTGCATTCCTATAGAGATTTAATAAATATGAGTTAAATAAGTGCTATATTATCCATTCATATTTTTGTATCCGATAAAAAATTTAAAACCATACTCATTTCCGTTCTTATCCCAAATCTATACTAAAAATTTCATACTCATTTACATCCTCATTTAAATAAAAAAATTTATATTCTCATTTAGGTAAGATTGACATCATTAATTTTTATCACTAAATTCAAGTTTTTAAATTAATGATGTATATATTTTTAAAAATATTATTTTAAAGTTTCTTATGTATTAAAACCAAATAAAAGTTCAATAATTGAGACCAAATAAATTTTCTCGCTCCAACTATACAGACAGCCAGTAGCATCAAAACCACAAACGGCGGCAATTTTACGTGGTTTTGAGTTGGAGCAAGGCAAGACTACTAATTTGTGAATGTTTGTTAGCCGTTACATCAAAAAAATATGCCCACTTATTAATTATATACACCCCACCTTTCAATTTTTCTGAGCAGTTATAAAATCATTATAATTAAGCCAATTACGTCATAATTATTGAATTTTTTATTTTAACAATCAAAATTAATTTTCATAACTTCAAATATTAAAAAAATAATAATATCAGAATTAAATTGATGGAAGAATTGCATAAAACAAGGGGAACTTTCCAGAATTAATTTTCTAATGGAAAAGGCCGATGAAACCTTATACTAGAAAAGACATTTTCCGGCCTCTAAGAGTAATGCATGGATGTTGAAAAAAAAAAAAAAACACTATTTTCCTTCTTTAATAAGTCGCTGGAGAAAAGACAGTTTGGTTGTCGCATAAGTTTTCCTTTACAATAGAAATGGTTTAATAGATAAATTGAATACAAGAATTAGTTTTGTGGATTTAATATATATTTTGATTGATATATCAAATGCAAATCATTGAAAATTTAAAATAATATATCTTACAAGTTATAATCTAAATATGAATATTTTAAACTTAAATTTTAATCTAATTGATTCATGTAATAATTTTAAAAAATGACACTTAATAATAAGTTTAGAATTCAAATTTTAGTATATACAATTATTTTTTTTATGAACTTCTTTATAAAAAAAATATATTTAAAATGAACGGTAAAAGAAATTTGAGGTTACATTTTTCTAAAATTAAACACCAGGCAATTGCTTTTCTTGAGATTTTGGTCAAGAATTGCTAATATGATTTTCTCATTCTCACCCTCACTTTTGGCTCTTGCCATGTTTTAATGCATATAATTGACGTGTGCTTTTTCCTGCTTTCATATTACTATATATTAGCAGATCCACAAGACAGTTTTGCTCTTAGTAAATGTTAACACTCTCCATACAAATAAAAGAGACACTCCATTTTTCTCTGTAATTAATCATGGAGGTTGTCAAGGAACATAAACCAGGCACCACCATGAGAAAATCTCTCCTAGTAATAAACTGTATCATTCTTTCTATAGGCAACTGCGGTGGTCCTCTTCTGATGCGCCTCTACTTCATCCATGGAGGAAAACGAGTCTGGTTTTCGAGCTGGCTAGAGACTGGTGGTTGGCCCATCATCCTTTTTCCTATCGCCTGTGCTTACATGCACCGTTCCAGGACCCAACCTACTTCGAAAAACAAGCTTTTCTTCATAAAACCTCCCTTGTTCATTGCCGCCGCGGTAATTGGAACCCTGACTGGCCTTGATGACTACCTCTACGCCTATGGCGTCGCCCGTCTTCCAGTTTCAACTTCTTCTTTAATCATTGCCTCACAGTTGGCTTTCACTGCAGGGTTTGCTTTCCTTTTAGTGAAGCAAAAGTTCACTTCATATTCCATAAACGCTGTGTTTTTGTTAACTATCGGAGCAGGTGTCTTAGCTTTGCATACGAGCGGTGACCGGCCTGCAAATGAATCAAACAGGGAATATGTTTTAGGGTTTCTAATGACCCTGGCTGCATCTGCTTTGTATGGGTTTATCTTGCCTTTGGTGGAGTTAATGTACAAGAAGGCAAATCAAGAAATCAGCTACGCCCTTGTGATGGAGATTCAGATGGTGATGTGTTTGTCTGCTACTGGTTTCTGCACCGTTGGTATGCTGGTTAACAAGGATTTCAAGGTTTCTTTTCTTTCTCTTTCTATCTTAATTATTACTACCAAAGTATACTCCATTCAATGATGAATGAGATCTACTGCAGTTTAATTGATTTCTAATTCTTGAGATAAAAAAGTAAAGTACAACTCAAGACCACATTTTTAAGGTTGCTATAAATGTTTTTTCTAAGATTTAGATGAACCTTTTTGAATGGTAAATCTTGATCATGACAAGGGTTTTTTAAAGACGATTACAGGTGATCTATTAGTAGAATATAAATTTTTAATTCTAGCAATCAAAATTAAATTATAATAATTTTAAATATAAAAAAATAATATAATAGAATGAAAAGTCCTATGCTGAAATCGAAAAGCATTTTTTTTATTGTTGGTTCTATATTTTTGGTACAATTAACACATTTATAAATTTATTTCTAGCTATGAACAATATTGAATTGTTACATTTTGCAGGTAATTCCAAGGGAAGCAAGGGAATTTGAGCTTGGAGAAACAAAGTATTATGTTGTTGCGATTTGGAGTGCAATAATATGGCAGTGTTTCTTCTTGGGAGCAATAGGAGTAATCTTTTGTGCTTCATCTTTGCTATCAGGTATCATAATTGCAGTTCTATTACCCGTAACAGAGATTCTGGCAGTAATTTTCTACAAAGAAAAGTTTCAAGCAGAGAAGGGTGTGGCTCTTGCACTCTCTCTTTGGGGCTTCATTTCATACTTCTACGGTGAGATCAAGCAAATCAAGAAAAAGAAGCCAGCTCCTGAAACAGAGATGCCATCAGTTCCCAATAGTGTGGAAAGTGTTTAAATATTTGTGATCCGACCAATTCCAGGTTCCAACTTCGCTTGGCTAATGGTTTCTTGGTATATTGCTCGACTCTAGCTAGTTAGTTAGATAAGAAATTACCTTTGCATGTTCTTGTAAGGATTCGATTTTCCAATAATTTCAGGTTTAAAACACCGGCAACTATGAATACATTAAATTCCCAAGTATCTTTCCCATTTTCGAATTTAACATCAGAATATATACACATCATGCAAGTCTTATGTTTTCTTAAGTATGTACATACATGTATATTATTATTCTTAATTTTTCCATTTCTTTATCAATGTTTAAATTAACATTTAACTTTCAAATATCCATAAGATATTGGCTAAGTAATAAAGAGAATTTACTTATCTTTTGATTACTTCAGTTAGAATCTGTTAAAAAAATTTATAAAAAGATAAATTTTTATAAATTTATTGAATTTGATATAAATAAATTAATTTAGACTAATCCAAAAAAATGTATCCAACAAAATTTAAAAATCTTTTACCGTTAAAAAAAAAATACAAATAGATACTAAAAGAGTTTTTGAGAAACTATTAAAATAATAACGTAATAATAGGAAAAAACAAAATAATGATGCGAAAATAGAAATGAATGAACCTTTTCGTTTATTGGATGGTCGAAAAGCAAATGCTGTTACAGCAAGTCAACAATTCTACGAGCAGACATCTAGACCACTATGAGTCTATCATAGCACCACAAGTGATAAAGAAGGATGCCCTCTTTTAATGCCTCAATAATGGCTAACCAGATGAATCATGAAACTACTGTTAAGAGAATTGAACCCTCTATAAACAGAAGAAGCCACAAAAAAAGGGGCCCATTTCTTATATCCTCCATGTGCATGCATATCTTGTTCATTGCCTCGAGTCAAGTTTGGCCCATTGTCTTTTTGAGGAAGAGTAGGATTCGCACGAGTAGAGAAAACTCAATCATAAACTTAGGAGCCGTCACATGCTCAGGAACTGTCTCCCACATGTAACTTCAACCAGTAGATAGCTGCTGATAAAGCCTGTTGTCCATTTCAGGGTTTCATCATAATCAAAATAATTAGTAAAGGACTCAATGTTACCCAACAAATGTTCAGGCAACTGATGTATGCTAGAAAATTCCAAATCTGTAAATTCAACCAACTGCTCTGAAATTTTTTTTTTTTTAGGTTTTCAAGATTGAACCTGATTATTAGAATTATAAGTCCGTATTCTATTAACAAATCACACAATCTATTCGAAAGATAAGATAAACCATATTCTATAAAATGCAAATGAGGAACATGACAACATCCACAATGATAAGGTCAGTTTCGTTTTTGGTTCATGTTGATGCCAAACAGCTATTTAATGAACAGTTAAGATCATGTAAATAATAGTATTATGCCTAGAACAAATGTGTCAAAATCTGAACCATCAAATTAATGATGTAAATGAGTTTTTGAGAACTGGATTATCAGATAAACATTATTGAGATGTAAACTTACCAATTGCCTTCAACAGTGATGTCATTTTCATTATTAATTTCCTCCTTTGCATGTTCTTGTTGCCGGCCATTTATTGAACTGCGAAGAGGGCGTACGGAAGGAGAAGAAAAATGACAGAATAAAAATTAGGAAATGTGTTTTTTCAAAGAATCTACATTCCACTGAACTCAGGCTTCAAAAGTAATAATCATATTAAATCATTCCAATATTTTCACATTAGTACAATATTTGACTAAGATACATAAAAAAAACCCCAGTTCTGGCAAACAGGTGACAGTGTCAAAGAAAGTTTTCATACCATATCAACAACAAGCTCATATGATGAACACTGACATTTTAAAACAGCAATGGTAACGGTAACAACTCATATAATAGAATGCTCTGAAAACTTTGGACTGACAAGACATAAATGATAGCAGTTACCAAAATTATCAACCACAATTCACATTGGGGGTTAGAACAGAGGCTGTAATTTACAAGTAAAAATGACCCAGATGGAGCAAAGGGCTGGCTATATTCGAACTTCAATTCTTCCAGCTCATAAAGTCTGATACTTAGCTATAGTAAGCACTCATGTTTCTACACCATTTCAGATTTTATTGAAAAAACTTGCTAGCCATGACACTTGTAAGTTGACAGTAAAAACATCTTCTGGTCACTAAACTAACTGGTGATATCGAAAATGAATAACTATGCTTGACAACTATAATGAAAGTTCCATTTCCACGAGGCAGAAATGCCCAACATCGGCAGAGTTGAAAATCAATAAGATCGAGCATTTTCAAGGCAAATGATTCCCACAATTCCACTTTGACTACTATAGGATGCTTAGCTTTCAGTTTATCTTTTGATGAACTAGTATATTGAATTAAAAAGATCTTAGCAGATTATCCAACTTCACTCTGCTTTAAAGGAGAGAAAAAAAAATAGTAAACTTTGTAAGTAGTGTCACTAGGGCAAAGTTTTGAGGCAGAAGTCATCTTAGGAAGCATCACCATAATTTCCTAATGACAGAAGCATAATATACTCACTAAGCCTCACTTCAAACAGGAAGACAACTAGGCATGCTCAAACAAATGAAATATCTTAGGTGCAATGCTCTCCAAACTGATCTATGTATCTTCAAATCATCGGTCAAATGTAGAGATAACCAAACCAATAATATAAACTGGAATAAGCTGAAAGAAGCTTACCTAGGCAAATTAACACGGAAACGGACATATTGATCTCCATGGTGTACTAGAAAACCATGCTTTGGTGGTCCTACAGGAACTCACAAAGAAAGCATGCACATTTATGGCAGGAAATCAGACACGGGAGTAAATTCAAGCAGCATCAAGAAATAGGGAGAGGAGGTGGGGCAATAGGAGGGAATGATTAAACATACCTTTATCTCTTAAAGCAAGAAGTTCTTCATGTTGACATCCTTTTGGTATCTGGGGACACCGTAATTTTAAAACACAAAAAAGGTTAATATTGAATACATTGATTCATGTGAATTGTTAAAATTAATAAAAATAATAGGGCTCCAGACAATGGGCCAAAAAACAAAAAGGACAAGGTACCTATATCAACATGAGAAATTCATGTCAGTTTTCATACATTAACAGGCCAGAAACATGATCAAACTGAGACTTATGTCCAATAATCTTTAAAGATTCAGTACTTAGTTTTGCTTAACCAGACTATCTCCTCTAATACCAGAAAATTTACACATTTTTTTATGACTTTCAGTAACTGTCACTGTAATGCACCAACAAATAAAAGAGTAGAATAAAATCAAGAGTATTACTTTCACTTGAATCTTCGCCTGTTTGCAAATCTATAAAGTTGTTCGACAAGGTATGATAGTCAACAAAAAGTTTAGTTTAAAAAGAGAGCAAGTATGCACACATTTAGAAATCAACTGAGATGTCTTCGCGAATAATAACAGATAATATAGTATAAGCCTCTAAAAAGATCAAGGTGAGATTGGAACATCTCACTTCCTCAAAAAAAAAAAAAAAATGGTCTAACCTTGCCATTCTCTTCCTCCACCATCACCAACACCTTCACCATCTCCTCCTCTTCCATGCAACCATGTCATGACAACACCTCCACCAAAACACAACCACCGTCACCACAAGCCATCTGCACCACATCATCATGATGTTCACCATAAGCCTCCTCCACCGCCACCACTACCATCTTATCCAGCATGTCTCCGCCAACCCCGACAAATGTCCCAGTATCACCACCAGAAATAAACTCCAAATGCACCATCACCAGCAGCATCACATTAATCTGCACCTCCAAAGCCAACTCCAAGTACCCCTTCTAGTCCAGTTCCAATGCCCTCGCCACATCCTGCAAACGCAACTCCTCCAAGTAAGGCATCACCCCCTAAACCCTCATATATATCCACCAAGCCCTGGTAAAGGTCCAACTCCACCTCCAAAATTACCACCAACAGCTGCAACTGGCCCATACATTGGTAAAGCACCTCCTACTCCCTACAAGGGATTACCACCTCTCTCTACACCTGCACCTCCAAAGCCAACTCCAAGTACCCCTTCTAGTCCAGCTTCACTGCCCCTGTCGTGTTCCAACTCCTTCAAGTAAGGTGTTGTTATTTTTGAAGCAAAGAAAACTTCCACACTTTCTTAGCACCAAAAACATTGCAATTTAAAGCTTAATTAATAAAAACCCACTAAAATCATGGTCCTAAGATTACACCATGACCACAAACATGAATAACAAAAAATAACCAACACCAAAAAAACATGAATAATTTTAAACATTCAACTAAGCAATATTTATGAATCCACATCAGCAGTCCTAAACATGTCTTCTAACACTCCTCCTTGCTTTAGGAGCTGCAAACACCAAGTTTTGTCCTCAGAAATTCAAACTTGCTAACCGGTAGTGGCTTGGTGAAAAAATTTGCAACCTAATCTTCTATTTTGTAGTAGACAAGAACAACAACTTCATCTTTCTGTACTTCCCTTAAGGAGAATAATTTAATATTGAAACGCTTAGTTTTCCCATGAAACACAGGATTTTGAGATATAATAAAAGTAGTTTGGTTGTCAACAAGAATCTCCATGCTTTCCTCCTACTCCAAGTTAAGATCGATTAAAATCTTTCTTAGCCATAAAGCTTGATTAACAGCAGCTGTTGCAGCAATAAACTCTGTTTCAGCTGTAGATTGAGCTATAGTTTCTTGTTTTTTTGAGCTCCATGAGAAAATACCAAAACCAAGTGTGAAACAATAACCTGAAATGCTCTTCATATCATCAATGAAACCTTCTCAATCACTATCTAAGAAACCAACTAGCTTGAACTCTTTTCTCCTTGTGTATTCAATGCAAAAATCACATGTGCTTTTCACATATCTAAGCACCCTCTTTGTAGCCTTGAGATGCCATTCGCTTGCACAATGCATAAACCGAGACAAAATGCTTACAGCATTCAAAATGTCAGGCTGAGTTGCTAGGAGATACATCAAGTAACCAATTAGGCTTCTGAAATATGCCCGATCAATCTTCTATGTTCCATCTTATTTATCGAGCTTTTCCTTTGAATTCATCGGTGTGCTCATTTCTTTACATTATTCGAGTTTAAAATTCTTCAGAATCTTCTTAGCATATTTCTTCTGACAGATAAAGACTTCATGTTCATTCTGTTTGATTTTCATTCCAAGAGAAAATGTCATCAATCCAAGATCTGTCATCTCAGAAAACTTCATCATCTCTTGCTTAAACTTCTTCACAATACTTGTGTTGTTTCCTATCACAAGCAGGTCATCCGCATATAATGAGATGATAAATGTCAGCTCCATTGTGCTTGACATATAATGTTGATTCAGATAAGCTTTTAACAAATCTCAAGTTCTACCAATGTTCATCAATCCTATTGTACCGAGCTTTTGGAGCTTGCTTCAATCCGTAAAGTGTCTTTTTAAGAAAATAGACCTTGTTTTCTTCTCTTTCCTGTACATAGCCTTTCGATTGCTCTACATAAATATCCTATTGTAGAAAACCATTCAATAATGCTGACTTAACTTCTAATTGGTACTCCTTCTAATTTTTTTGCATTGTAATGATGAGTAAGAGCCTGATGGTATCGAGTCTAACAACTGGTGTGAAAACATCTGAGTAATCCACACCGAGTATTTGAGCATATCCTTTGACCACGAGTCTAGCTTTATACTTGTTGATTGAGCTATCAGCATTAAGCTTGGTTCTATACACCCACTTGACTCCAATTACTTTTTTGTTTTGGGGTCGATCAACCGACTCTTATGTTTCATTCCTTTCAATCATAAACAACTCCTCATTCATTGCAGCAATTCAATTTTGATCCATCTTGGCTTCTTCATAATTTGTAAGTTTACACACAGCAATAATGCATCTTTAATAAACATCATAAAATAGTTTTGTGCCTCTAATAAGACTGTCATCCACCATTTCATTCTCTCAATCTCTAATGTTTTTGTTCTGCTGTGTCCAAAATAAAAAACTTGAGCTTGGGCTCTTTTGAGGTTGGATCCATCTTCTTTGCATCATCCCAGTTCCATTCTTCATCTTCCATAAAGTGTATATCCTTGCTTATAATAATTTTTCTAGTTTGTGGTTGAAAAATTTTATAAGCTTTTATAACCAAGCTGTAGCCAATGAAGATGCCTGGAAATGCTCTTTTATCTAGTTTATCTTTTTTGATCTATGGAACATGAGTGAAGCACAAACATCTAAGTATTTTAAAGAAATTCAGAGATGGTTTATAACCATACCATGCCTCAAAGGGTGTTTGATCCTTCATTGCTCTTGTGGGAAGCCTGTTTTGTAAAAAAATAACAGTTTTTGCTGCTTCAACCCAAAATTGCTTTGACAGGTTCTTCTCATGTAGCATATATCGTGTCATCTCTAATATGAATCTATTCTATCTCTCATTTACTCTATTTTGTTGTGGAATGTATGGAACGATTAATTGATGTTAGATGCTTGCCTCATCACAAAAATGATTGAATGTTTTAGAGGTGTACTCTTTGCCATTGTCTGATATAAGAGTTTGAATTTTACAGCCATTCTCGTTCTCAACTCTGGCTTTAAATGTATACTTTAATTCATTCTATTTCTGATTAAAAGAGTAACACTAACTACGTGGGGATCCAATGCATTTTGTATGATCCAATGGCCGACATATGAAAGGTGACGATTCAATATTTTGATAGCATCTATCATATAAATGTGCTATAGCAATTCACCATTATACCGGAGACACTACAATGAATAAGATCATCATCAAAACCTAAATATCAGGGTAACCTACTTCAGAACATGTAAGCCAGAAAACCACAAAAAAGGGAATGACACAATTAGTCATCAATAAGACCAATGCAGTGTTTATGAAGAGAGAAATGTTCTATTAAGATTTAAGTTTAAAACAATAGAAATTATTTACTTTTCTGTGATGTCTAATCTCTTATGTGCCACCATTTCTGCACAGGCACTCTTTTCAGCTGTAAATCTATTGCAATGCATACTCAAGGTGAGCAACTTAAAGCTTTTTTCAGTTAATAGGCTGTAGATTGAGATTCAACTTATATCTTCCTGTTCTTCTTTTAATTTTTTTAAATTCCTATTTCAATTGATTACACTTGTATAATGACATGAGGATGGGGACTTACAACCAGTAACATACCCAGTTCCGGCCAAAAATCCCAGCGGAATCATGGATTCCCAGACAAAGATTGATATGCTGCCAAACAAGGAATTGAAAATTTATCAGAAAGATGAAACAAGGTAAGAAACAACAACCAAGTAGTAGAATTTAAAAAAAAAAAAAATAGAATGAAAGGAAGTGGAACCAACCAAATTGAAAGAGCATCAATTGCAATTTCAGTATTGTGCAAATACCCAGACACTATAATTAATATTCTGTAATAGAAATTCTCCAACCTGAAACATCAAAAACCCACAAACTTTGATTAAATACTTCAACATTATAAGAGATTCGATTATCAATAAATCAAGGATAGATAAAAGAGACCATTCACATACAAAAGCATGATACCAGAGGCCAGAGAGAGTTTGAAGAAATCCCAAAGCCCAAGGAAAGCCTGTGCAGAAAAACCAGTCCAAGAAAGTGGACAACCACCGCAAACAGCATAAACAAAAAGTCCCAAAACAGACAACCACCAGGAAAAATCAAGAGTGATAGCTGTCCCAACAATCCCAACCCTCAACTTATAAACAAAAACCCAACTGACTAACACATGAACCGCAAGAGCAACCCCAGAAACCCAAACAATCACTACAGTCTTCAGTTGGCTCTGTAAGAACCTCTGCAATGTAAACTGAAATGGGAAGCTCAAGTGAAATGGTATTAGCCAAACTGCAACTAAACCTGTTTGGTCCGCCACGTTGGCTGGTTGTCCAATGAGCTTTAAGATTGGAGCAGCAAAAATGAATAAAGGTAGTAAAACAATGGAACAAAAGAAGAGAATAATCCATGAACGCTGCATGTATATACCCAACTTATGATATTGCTTTGCTCCATAAGCTTGTCCACATAGTGTCTCTAATGCACTGGCCATTCCTAACTATAAGAAAACAAGCTTCAACAAAGTTGGGTCTTTTAATCAAAATACAAGGAGATAATTTGAGATGAGAAAAACAAGGAATATTTCGATATGGGTTATCAGTTGTTACCAAGAATCCAAAAGTAATGGAAATAATGACAGTGGTGACAAAGGAAATGGCAGCAAGATTGAGGTCACCAAGATGGCCAGCGAATGCTTGAGTTATGACAGTCATGGAGAACATGGCAACGCGGCTGAAGATGGAGGGACCCGCAACTAACCATAGCTTCTTTGATTCAACCCAGGTTTTGCTTATCAGATTTGACTCTTCAGGCTGTTGTTGTTCGCGGTTCAAGTGTAGAGTTTGATCTGAGCTTGAAGGAATCAAGGGGTGGTCTTCTTCTTGGTGTATCGTGTCCATATCTTGTGCAACTGGCCGTGAGCCTCCTCAGCCTCTGCCAGACTGCCACCACGCAACGATGCGAGGCTGTGGCTGGGGCCTCGGAGGCTCTTGTACAAGTCTTAAAGAAAGGCCAGCAATTACTGATCCCTTAAAATGGGCCGGCCTGCCTACAACTTTCGGGTCACATAACTTCAATTTTAGTTAACTCTTATCCCTAAAAATGGGCCGGATTATCCGTTTGATCCGTGGACCGAATCTTGAAGATGAGTTTTAGAGTTCATACCTGGCTCGACCCGTCTAATTCATTATTTAATAAATAAATCTTTTATTTTAATAGAATTTTGCATAAAAAATATAATTTAAAAATATACAAATAATAATATAGGAATTATTTTTTAATATTTTTAACAATAATCAACCTAAACTTTGATAACAAAATTTCAAAAATCAATTGAATTTAATCCAATCTAAATTATAAACAAATCTAGTTGTACTTGTTGGACCATGCAAATAAAACTAATAAACACCAGTGGCTTGATTTTTAATCAATTGAAAAATGAGAAACTAATTAAGAAAATCAGTATTATTTGATTTTATATAGATATATATATATATGTTTATGTAAATATATGATTAAACTCGGTATGCTTAAATTAATTGACTATTTTGGTGCCGGCCTGCCTTCAATAGTTATTGGTCGCCTGATGAACTGGGGTGCTGCTTATCTCACCTTAAAATTAATTAATGGCATAACTTGGAAACCTAACAATTAACTGCAAATGGTTCCTAAATCAGTTTGCTTACTACACATGTCAAATTGGTTGGTAATTTACATAATATAAAATATTTTTTCTAAAGTTTATGCTCTTCTGGTTATTCTGCATAATTCGTTCAAAACATTCCTTCCAAGCAGAATGGACGGTGTATTCTATAGTTTTCTGGTCTTTTTTATGACACCATAACAATTATTATTAATTGGTTTACTAAGGGATGGATTCATCTATATTGTTTATGGACAGTTTTTAATCATGTGTTAGATTTAAAATGTTATATTTGATATATTACCAAACTATAAATTTTATATATTATCCATAAATTATATAAAATCATAAAAAAAATTTTTAAATTAAATTTTTATGTATTTATTTATTTTAAAAGTTTATAAAAATTTATATTTAATCATTAATAAAATAACATTATATAATTTATTGATAATATATAAAATTTATATACTATCAATGTAATAAATGTAAAATTATATTTTAATTTATCAAGTTAACGTGATGAAAAAAATCTATAAAATAATCTTGCTGATTAGATCCCAAAATTAAAGTTTAATTCTAGTAGTTTCATCTCGATTAGGTTTATATACTCATATTATATAGATAAACCAACCAAGAGTAATGGATTTATAAGTAGAGCTCAATCGGAAATTAATAAAAATATTATAATTAATTCCATAAACTTAATTTGGCCTCCAAAGCATAAGTCATCCAATTTTCAATTCAAGGACAGCTAAAAAATTCTGCAATAAGAAGGACAGCTAAAAACACGTGCATTTAAAAACTTAATATCTCCGACAACCCTGCAAGTATTATGAATGCGGGCCAGCCACAGCTGCAGTGTCCATCCCTTTCCATTGGAATAATTTTAAATAGTACTGCGTAGGGAGATTGGAACATCTCATTTCCTCAACAAAAAAAAAAAATGGCCTACCCTTACCATTCTCCTCCTCCACCACCACCACCACCTTCACTATCACCTTCACCATCTCCTCCTCTTCCGTGCAACCATGTCATGACACCACCTCCACCAAAACACTACCATCGTCACCACAAGGCATCTGCACCACATCATCATCATGGTCACCATAAGCCTCGGCCGCCCCCACCGCCACCATCTTATCCCGTGTCTCCACCAACCCCAACAAATGTCCCATTATCACCACCAAAATCAACTCCAAATGCACCATCACCATCAGCATCACATTGCTTAGCACCTCCAAAGCCAACTCCAAGTACCCCTTCTAGTCCAGTTGCAGCGCCCTCGCCACATCCTGCAAAGGCAACTCCTCCAAGTAAGGCATCACGCCCTAAACCCTCATATCAGCCACGCCCTGGCAAAGGTCCAACTCCACCTCCAAAATCACCACCAGCGGCTGCACCTGGCCCATACATCCGTAAAACACCTCCTACTCCCTGCAATGGATCACCACCTCACTCTGCACCTGCACCTCCAAAGGCAACTCCAAGTACCCCTTCTAGTCCACCTACAGTGCCCCCTCCACATCCTGCATCCCCAACTCCTCCGAGTAAGGCATCACCCCCCAAACCTTCATATCCACCAAGCCCTGGTAAAGGTCCAACTCCACCTCCGAAATCACCACCAGCCGCTGCCCCTGGCCCATGCATTCGTAAAGCACCTCCTACTCCCTACAAGGGATCACCACCTCACTCTGCACCTGCGCCTCCAAAGGCAACTCCAAGTACCCCTTCTAGTCCACCTCCAGTGCCCCCTCCACATCCTGCATGTCCAACTCCTCCAAGTGAGGCATCACCCCCTAAACCCTCATATCCACCAAGCCCTGGTAAAGGTCCAACTCCACCTCCAAAATCACCACCAGCAGTTGCACCTGGCCCATACATTGCTCCTACTCCAAAACTAACACCCGGTAGTTTATCTCCCGCACCAGCACCTACTCCAGCACCACCAGATCCACAAAAAGGAGTCAACCACACAACTATTATCGCCGTGTGCGTTTCTCTCGGTGGTGTATTTTTCCTCGTAATCCTTTTGGTTCGTCTCATTCGTCTAGCAAAGAGGAAAAGAAGCCAATAATGGTTCCTGCAGCAGTACCTTGCTCTGATGAAGAACGTTAACAAGCCTGCGAGACACCCCCAACAAACCCATATGCGGAACCATCTGTGCATGACGCTCATATTCACCAGCAAGCTATAGGAGCCGGCACTGTTGGTTCACATGTTGGGGCCTCAATAGCCCTCATTGTGAACCAGGGTACGGCGGTGGGTCTTCTCATTACTGAGACTACCAATTAAATTCATCAGTTGTTCCATCAGTTGTACCAGGGTGTAATAATTAAATTGCTACTGGCATGTAGTAGCTCTACTTTGTCTTTGTGCCAGTTCAGTTCATTTAATTGTTATTGTTTGTTAGTTTCACGCATTTTAATAATAACTTTAATTACTGTTTGAAACGTGCTCGTTGACCTGCTGCTGGCCATAACAGACTAACAGTGAAGCTGGGAAGCACCTGGACTCAGAAAACAAGTATATATAAGAGGATCCACTTAAATACATTAATATTGCACATTTTCCATTATTAGATAAAAAGGTTAAATATAAGTTTTATGCATTTAATTTTGATACAAAGATAAAAAAAATATGTAATTCTTATACTATTGTAAGTGGTGATTAAAATGAAATAAGGGGTAAGAATATAGAGAATTTATTATGGTTGTTAATTGTTGAGTCTGGTGTAGCAAGAAGGAAAGCAGGCCGTGCAAATTATGGTGGGCCTTAACATCGATTGACTTGCTTAGTACCAAGTTTAGTGCTTGCTCCCAGAAGGTACAAAGAGAGGCAAATGGATTGGCAGATGTATTAGCAAGGGCAGGGGTGGACTGAGTGACGAACCTCATGATCTGGTGGTAAAGCGTTCCAAGTTTATTTGCCTTACATATTTCTGTTTCACTTAAGATCTGTTGCTACCTCTTTGTCATGCTCTCCAGGCTTTTTTCATTCTTTCTTTGTTTTACATGTAAGGCGATTGCTTCCAGCGAGGGGTGTAGGATGGGCAATCTAACCCGTTTTGAGGGATTTCGATCCAATCTTATATGATAGATTTTTTTTTTTGACAATCGAATTTCAGATCAAGTCGGGTAACTTAAGGATGGTCGGGTTCGGATTTTAAATAAATTCGACCTCATCCGATATTATAAAAATTAATTTTTTATTTATATATATTTATATAATTATATATTTAAATATTTTAAAAAATATTTTATTAATTTCGGATCGAATTGAATATAATTTATAATATCAGATCGAATTCGAATTTGACAGATGTAAAATCGATAAATTCGGGACGAGAAAAAACTCAACCTATTACCATCCTTGGGGTGGTGCAATTGGACATGGCCTGGTTTAGATATCCACAAACTTTTTCCATTAATAAAAGCTTGACTTAAAAAAAAAATAGAGAATTTATTAAAATGAAAACTATTAAATTTTGTAGAATTTATTTATTAATTTCAAACACTCATGCATTAATCTTTAGAGTAACGGTTTTAATTGGATTTCAAACAAAACAAAATAAAACAAATAGACTTTTTTTAGTTTTTAGTATGTCCTCCCAATCCCTATATATTTGATTGGTATTAAAAACATACCTTAATGGCTGCTTGTTTGCTTTCACATCGTTAACCATCGATTGTATTACATCAGTTTTTCTTTTTCTTTTTTTAATTAAGCCATAGTTTTATTAATAAACGGTAATGTGCTTACAGAATTGTACCTGATATTGCACACATCAATATGCTTACAGTAATACACTCCCTAAACTTGGTTGGAGACCACACCTGGACACTAGACATATTCCAGGAGAGTACAAACCATCCACCCTCTTACCCACCAAACAAACCATGCCGATACTGATCACCACCATGCCAAAAAATAATGATCTCTTTCGACCCCCGCCTTTGCTAATGCATCGGCCATGCCATTCACTTCTCTAAATACTTTCACCAACTTTACTTTCTCAATACTAGACATTAGATGTTCAATTTGCAAATATATATATACTATGAAACTCCCAGAGCCTTTTTTCTCCATTTGTTACCCATCTAAGAGCAACCATTGAATTAGTTTCAATAATTATGAAAAGCTCATGAATTATAGTAAAATATTTAATATGATATTTAAATTTCAAAAATTTTTAATATAATATATGAATTATGAATGTGATATTCAATTTTAATATAATCAATTCCAAATATATGACGAACAAATAATTTTTAAATATTATATTAATTAATAAATTTATAATTCAAGTATTATATTAAAAATTTTTCAAATTTAAATATCAAATTAAATATTTAACTATAATTTTAAAAACTATTCATAATATCTATCCATCAAAAAAGAATTATATGCTAAAAGAAATATACCAATGTAGAGGCAGTTGGAAGCTGAACCAACTTGATGTACTTGTAAAGAATGGGCTTCAACATTCAAGTAATGTATGTCAAATTCTCAAATCTTATGATGTTAAACGAAAAGGTATCTATTATTAACACTGGCATCTTCTAAAAAAAAGGATATCTATTGTTAAAAAAAACCAAGTCGAAATTATTAACACGTAAGATAGTAATTGTTAGTGCATGTTTTCTTGTACAACCCATCTTAATTGTGACCAATAATTCAACATCATCAATTCAGAAACACAAATATTTACGAATTAAAATTTAATAAGGGTTGAATGGAATCATTTAATAATTGTCGTATCTGAAAATTACTCTTACCAATATATTCTATCATATAAATTAAATTTTAATAATATTTTATCAATTTATATGACAACGTAAATTAAATTTCGTAATTATATCATTTTTTTAAAGAAAATATCATTCTAAAAATAAAAAAAATTACTATTGATGTTAAAATTTTAATTTTAAACTTATTAAATATCACTTCTTAAAAATGATTATATAAACCAATTGAATCAAGCTTTATATTCTAATTATATCATTAAATGTTAAGACTTTTCCAAAACCATGAATTTTCTCACAAAAGAAAATCACATATGGCTTCTTATCATCTTGATTGGATAGACAACATTAGGTAGCGTTTGGTATATATCTTCACTTCATCTTGATTGGATATACAACATCATAATAATGTAATTCTCGGAGTGATTTTATTATCAAAGTGATTTTAATGCTCATGATTTGAAATCACTTTATTTGATTAAAAATAGTTAATTCTTAGGAATTAAAAATTATTGTATTTGATATTATTAAAAATCAAATATTATTTTGTTTAAAAGTATGAAAATAATCATGCATATTATAATGTTACGGAAATTAATAATTTTAAGATTGTTTAAAGATAACAATTTATAAAATATTAATAATATTTATTTATTTTATAATAAAATATAATTAAATTATTAAATTATTAAATATATTTATTGACAGGTAAATTGATTTTTATAATATAAATTATGTAAAAAATATTTGAATTAGAAAATAAAATCAATATATTAAATTCATAATAAAAAAATAAAAATATTATATTATATATAAAATATTAAAAAAATACGTAAATTATTGTAAACTTATTACAATAAATATTAGTTTGAAAATATAAAATTATATAATATAAAATAATTATAATTTTAAGATACAATAATTTTTAGTTTATACATTAAATGAGTAAATTAATTATTATTAATTTTACATATTATTTCATTTTTATGATAAACGTTTTTCATATTTTTATATGAGACTTGGATCACTCTTTAAGATAATGATTTGATCATTCTAAATGATCCAAAATCATCAAATACTTATTAGACACAATAATCTAATTATCATATATAAATCATAATAACTTTTAAAATAATTATCTTATACCGAACTCTACTTTTTAACATTGAAGAACGCATGGCAGGCTTAAAGTGGGCAAAATCGATAATGACGAGTGCTGCTGGACCCTCCAAAACATTTGGCTCTTAGTTTTGAAGGAAAGTGTTTGTCCGCATTGCAATCTTGGATGCTGCTGCCCGTATATAGCAAATATATGTTAGTATTTGTATTTGTCCACATGAAGTGAACATATAGTATAGGACAAGTTTTCCTTTTTTTTTTTTTTTTCCTTATATAGTTTACGCTAACTGCCATGGTATTTTATTTTATATGATTGCAAATATTAAAAAATTTTGCTTCTATTATTTAAACTTTTCTATTAAAAAATTTATACACTTGATCCATTTTCTCAACTAATTGATGGGTACAAAAATTATCTTTAAGACAATAACGACAGGATTGCCTGATCAGATTGCTGGATTTGTTTTAATTATATTTTGGTAACATGGATTTGAAACTGATATATATTAGATTTTATAAACAAAATAATAAATATTAGCAGGTCCAGTCCATTCATATTTTTGTATCCGATTAAAAGAGCTAGATACCATACTTATATCCGTTCTTATCCCAAATCCCCACTCAAAATTTCATACTCATTTACATCCTCATTTAAATAAAAAAAAATTATATTCTCATTTAAGTAAGATTGACATCATTAATTTTTATCACTAAATTCAAGTTTTTAAATTAATGATGTATATATTTTTAAAAATATTATTTTAAAGTTTCTTATGTATTAAAACCAAATAAAAGTTCAATAATTGAGACCAAATAAATTTTCTCGCTCCAACCATACAGACAGCCAGTAGCATCAAAACCACAAACGGCGGCAATTTTACGTGGTTTTGAGTTGGAGCAAGGCAAGACTACCAATTTGTGAATGTTTGTTAGCCGTTACATCAAAAAATATGCCCACTTATTAATTATATACACCCCACCTTTTCAATTTTTCTGAGCAGTTAATTAAAATCATTATAATTAAGCCAATTGCATCATAATTATTGAATTTTTAATTTTAATAATCAAAATTAATTTTCATAACTTCAAATATTTAAAAAATAATAATATCAGAAAATAGTGTTTCTGCACCGTTGGTATGCTGGTTAACAAGGATTTCAAGGTTTCTTTTCTTTCTCTTTCTATCTTAATTATTCCTCTTACTACCAAAGTATATTCCATTCAATGATGAATGAGATCTACTGCAGTTTAATTGATTTCTAATTCTTGAGATAAAAAAGTAAAGTACAACCCAAGACCACATTTTTAAGGTTGCTATAAATCTTTTTTCTAAGATTTAGATGAACCTTTTTGAATGGTAAATCTTGATCATGACAAGGATTTTTTAAAGACGATTACAGGTGATCTATTAGTAGAATATAAATTTTTAATTCTAGCAATCAAAATTAAATTTTAATAATTTTAAATATAAAAAAATAATATAATAGAATGAAAAGTCCTATGCTGAAATCGAAAAGCATTTTTTTTATTGTTGGTTCTATATTTTTGGTACAATTAACACGTTTATAAATTTATTTCTAGCTATGAACAATATTGAAATGTTACATTTTGCAGGTAATTCCAAGGGAAGCAAGGGAATTTGAGCTTGGAGAAACAAAGTATTATGTTGTTGCGATTTGGAGTGCAATAGTATGGCAAGTGTTTCTTCTTGGGAGCAATAGAAGTAATCTTTTGTGCTTCATCTTTGTTATCAGGTATCATAATTGCAGTTCTATTACCCGTCACAGAGATTCTGGCAGTAATTTTCTACAAAGAAAAGTTTCAAGCAGAGAAGGGTGTGGCTCTTGCACTCTCTCTTTGGGGCTTCATTTCATACTTCTACGGTGAGATTAAGCAAATCAAGAAAAAGAAGCCAGCTCCTGAAACAGAGATGCCATCAGTTCCCAATAGTGTGGAAAGTGTTTAAATATTTGTGATCCGACCAATTCCAGGTTCCAACTTCGCTTGGCTAATGGTTTCTTGGTATATTGCTCGATCCTAGCTAGTTAGATAAGAAATTACCTTTGCATGTTCTTGTAAGGATTCGATTTTCCAATAATTTCAGGTTTAAAACACCGGCAACTATGAATACATTAAATTCCCAAGTATTCTTTCCTATTTTCGAATTTAACATCAGAATATATACACATCATGCAAGTCTTATGTTTTCTTAAGTATGTACATATGTCACGGGTCGAGACTTAAGCTTCGAACCCGCGCGGCTTCGGAACCCAGGCATTCACCTTTCTGACGTCCCAGATCAGCTTTCCGTCACGGTTCACACCCTTGTGAGATATTGTCGGCTCTGGCCCTCTTGACCTCACGGTTTTGTCTACAAAAGGCACCTCACAAGGCGGAGGTAGTGTGAACCCTTTTATACCCCAAGGACCCTCTTATTATGTTCGATGTGGGATTCAGGACTCTTTCTTAGGTCCGTGACATTCTCCCGCACCCAACCTCATGATGCCCTCGTCACGGAGACTGACCATTCTGCCTGCCTCCCTTGAGGTGTTTAGCGTGGATCGAACGGTTTAGGGCTGGCTCTGATAACACTTGTCACGAGTCGAGACTTAAGCTCCGAATCCGCATGACTCCGAGACCCGAGCATTCATCCTTCCGGCATCCCAGATCAGTCTTCCGCCACGATTCACACCCTTATGAGGTATTGTCTGCTCTGATCACTTGGTCTTATGATTTTATCTTACAAAAGGTGCCTCACAAGACGGAAGTGGTGTGAACCCTTTTATACCCCAAAGACCCTTTTATTATGTTCGATGTGGGATTTAAGACTCTTTTTTAAGTCCGTGACACATACATGAATATTATTATTCTTAATTTTTCCATTTCTTTTTCAATGTTTAAATTAACATTTAACTTTCAAATATCCATAAGATATTGGCTAAGTAATAAAGAGAATTTACTTATCTTTTGATTACTTCAATTAGAATCTGTTAAAAAAAATTATAAAAAGATAAATTTTTATAAATTTATTTAATTTGATATAAATAAACTAATTTAGACTAATCCAAAAAAAAGTATCCAACAAAATTTAAAAATCTTTTACCGCTAAAAAAAAAAAAACAAATAGATACTAAAACAGTTTTTGAGAAACTATTAAAATAATAACGTAATAATAAGAAAAAACAAAATAATAATACGACAATAGAAATGAATGAACCTTTTCGTTTATTGGATGTCGAAAAGCAAATGCCGTTACAACAACTCAACAATTATACGAGCAGACGCTAGACGACAATGAGTCTATGATAGCACCAAAAGTGATAAAGAAGGATGCCCTCTTTTAATGCCTCAATAATGGCTAACCAGATGAATCATGAAACTACTTTTAAGAGAATTGAACCCTCTATAAACAGAAGAAGCCACAAAAAAAGGGGCCCATTTCTTATATCCTCCATGTGCATGAATATCTTGTTCATTGCCTCGAGTCAAGTTTGGCCCATTAGTCTTTTGAGGAAGAGTAGGATTCGCAACGAGTAGAGAAAACTCAATCATAAACTTAGGAACGTTAATGTCAGGAACTTGTCTCGCACCTGTAACTTCAACCAGTGCTGAATAAAGCCTGTTGTCCATTTCAGGTTTCATCATCATCTAAATAATTACTAAAGACTCGATGTTAGCAAAAATGTTCAGGAACTGATGTATGCTAGAAAATTTCAAATTGTAAATTCACCAACTGCTCTGAAATTTTATTTTTTATGTTGGTTTTGCAATGAATTGATTCTTAATAAGAATAATTGATTTCATATGATTATTAATTAATTTTTATATTTTATATTTTATGTATTTTTATTAATTTATTATTATTTATATATATATAAATATGTATATTTTATTTTTTTTTAATATTTATATGTATTTTATTTATATAGTTATATATTTCTTATTATATTATAATTTATTATTATTATTATTTTTTTATCTTGTAATATTTTTTGGATTTATCTTATTTTATTTTTAATTATCTGTTAATTTTTTTTCGTTTATTTGATTATTATTATTATTATTATTATTGCTTTTTTTTGGGCTGTGATTAAAAGCTGAAGAATACTACTGTGAATGGAGATTCAATCAGAAGAGTTCAGATTAGATTCAAAGATTGAATCCCCGTCTAAAGAGGAATTGGGGTTGATCAGAAACTCCTGATCAATCCCTATAAAAGGGACCTCCTGGAACATAATAGGACATAGAAAAAAACAGTGAGCAAAGCTATTGATTTGAGAGAAAAAAGGCGTATAGAAGAGTATAGAAGGCTAAGGAAAGGTTTAGAAGCGTTCTAAGAATTAGTAGAAATTTTTTGGAGATTTTTGAAGATTATTTTTTCTAGGAATTTCTGGAAAATTTCAGATTTCGATGATTTTTTCGGTGAAAGTTGAATTTTTCGGCGAAGATTTTAGCTAACTTTGAATTTTTCGGCGAGCTGCCCAGTTTCTGGCGTGGATCCCAAAAATCGACCAACTTTTCGATCAACTTTCGGTGAACTTTCGACGAAAACCAGATTCCGACGACAAATCCTAGAATCCGGTGAATATTCAACCGGAGTTCTTCAACAGTTTAGAGAGAAACGAGAGAAAAAAGAAAGAAGAGAGAGAGATGAGAGGAGTTTTCTGTCGAAAAACAGAGGGAAGAGCCTTATATACCCTTCCAAAACGATATCGTTTTTACCTTAAGTGACCCAGAGGATCGGCGCGTTTTACCGAAGTTCGACCCGACCCGAGCGTCGATCCGCTTCTTGACCCGCGCGTGTCTTCCCCTTCGAGCCGATAGCCGAGCCGAGCCGAGCCGAGCCGGGGTTTCAAGCCGCTTCTCCGAGCCGTTTTCTCTTCCTTGAGCCGAGCAGAGCCGAGCCGTACTCTAAGCCACTCCGGGTTTTTTTTTGAATTTTTTTTATTATTTGTTTTTTTATTTATTAGATTAGGTTTGTTTAGTATTCTTTTTACCTTTATTTTATTTTTTTATTTTTGTTTTACTTTTCTTTATTTTATTTTTTTATTTTCACTTTTATTTTGTTTTATTATTTTATTTTCTTTAAATAAAAATCAAAAAAATATTTTTGGGGAAAAGTTGAAAGTATCAATTTTCCTTAAAAAATCAAAATTTTCCAAAAAAAAATATTTTTGAGGAAAAGTTGAAAGTATCAATTTTTTTTAAAAATAAATTTTCAAAAAAGGGTTTTTGAGGAAAAGTTAAAAATATCGATTTTCCTTGAAAATCAAAGTTTTCAAAAAATATTTTTGGAAAAAAGTTGAAAGTATCAATTTTCCTTTAAATTTTTTTCGAAAAATATTTTTGGGGAAAAGTTGAAAGTATCAATTTTCCTTAAAAATAAATTTTCAAAAAAATCAATTTTTGAAGAAAAATGGAAAGTATCAATTTTCCTCTAAATTTTTTTTTTAAAAAAATATTTTTGGGGAAAAAGTTGAAAGTATCAATTTTCCCTGCACTGGAAGAATCATTCTTCATTTTATTTGATTTTGATTTTTCTTTAAATAATTCGACGATGGAGCTCTGCAAGTGAAACAGTAGTTTTTTTGCATACTCCTAAGGTGAGGGGATTTTTTTAATTTTTTGCTAAAAGTATTAGAGTCAATTGAGAATAATTTTCAATAATTAATTACTGGGTAAAATTTTAAGGCTCATTGGATAACACAAATTTAAGCTGGTACCATCTTTTGATGGGCGTTGTGAGGGTGCTATAACCTTCCTCACACGTAACCAAACTCCCAAACCCTGTTCTGGTTAGTAGACCTGAACCTATTCTTTTAGGGACCCTTAAACTTAGGTGTTCCCTGAAAAGATAGATTCTTTAGGTGGCCAATAGCATATAGATAAAAAAGATTGGTGGCGACTGTCTTAAGTCAATGTCTAGCGATAGATTCCTAGATCTAGACGTTATGACAGCTTGGCGACTCCACTGGGGACGTCTGAGAGTCAAGCCAGCAAATAAATTGTGTTATCCAAAAGCCTAATAAAATTGAACCTTT
This sequence comes from Durio zibethinus, assembly GCF_002303985.1. Next base: position 3,942,908 of record NW_019167949.1, on the reverse strand, counting down.
TGTATATATGTGTTACTATTCATTCATGTTTATTTACCTTGTTAATTATGTCATTCATATGCATGGGCATAACATGAGCTTTACACCCGAGCTCTGTCTCTCTAGGAGGGAGTAAAGTACTTATTGCTTTTGTGAGGTCTAATGCCTCCGCAGTGGCTAGCGAAATACTCCCACTCAAATTGAACTTTTTTTGCTTGTAGCCTGTAATGGGTGAGGATTATGGTACCTTACTAGTCTGTGATGGACAAAGATGTAAGGAACAATTTGAGGACCTTTAGACTTTGACCCTAAAACCGCATATAGTGAACCTTAAGAGTGCCTAACCTATAGATAGAGCCATCACTCTTCCCTTTTAGAATTAACCAAAAGCATATGATTCATCCTTTTTACTTTGTGTGATGTTTAAATTTACTTAGTTATTTATTCTTTTTCTGGGTATACTAATCGTTTTCTTATTTTTTTGCATTGGTCCATACGCATATCATAAAGTTGCATAAGAACATTTGCTTGAAAAATGGTCTTCAACAAATTTTTTTCATGGACGCCAATGAATGCTTAGTTTGTTCTTCATCAGTATTAGCACCCTGTGGGACACCCAATGAAGTGATGGTCCAGTCAGAAAAGACTCAACTGAAGATGAAAGATTGCTTGCCAATTGGGTATGATTCTACTCTGTTTCAAGAAACATCTATCCACTTCAAACAAAATAATTTAGAGAATTTAGTTGATATCTGGAAGAAAATGAGTCTGTCAAGACAAGAGTAATTTTATCAAAAACATGAGCATATAGCACACCTTCTAGCAGTGGTTGTTGATGATCAACTAATTAGAGCTGCAACATAATTCTGGGATCCTGCATACAAGTGTTTCATCTTTAATGAAGCTGATATGACTCTCACTATAGAAGAATATTCGGTCTTGTTGGGTTTGCATCTCAAGACTCTTAACAAGATATATGTCAAAAAATATAAGTCAGGATTTCGTAAAAGTCTGGCTCAACTCATGAGGATAGACAAAGAAGTTGTGGATTCTCATACAAAGAAGAAACAAGAACAAGTTTGCCTACATTGGAAGTTTTTTCATGAGTTTCTGATGCAACATGCCAATGAAGAATGGGGGTTGGACATATTTGCCTTGGCTATATACGGACTGGTAATCTTTTCAAAGGTTTTGGGACATATTGAGATAGCGGTGGTTGATTTCTTCGAGAGTGTGATCAATGGCTGTAATCTTTCAACGGTAATATTAGCAGAGACTATCAGATCTTTGAGTTATTATCATCGGAATAGAGGGTGTTTCATAGGTTGCATACAGTTATTGTGCTTGTGGATGAAAAGCCATTTTGAACAAGAAATGGTGCTTTCTCGAAGCTTTATATCCGTAATCATTTTTCGATCAAGGAATTCTATGAAAGTGGATGGTCAAAGCGAAAGTCTAAACAAGAATGGATAACTTTCCTACAAGAATTGAAAAGTGCCAAGGTAAGATGGTTGGCCCCATGGATGAATCATGAGCCGATGTTATATCAATGTGGGGATAGTACAGTGGTCTCACTTTTGGGTTTATAAGGAGTGACGAATTATGCATCACTCCTATTGAGAAGGCAATTTGGGGGAGAACAATTCATTCCTATGACTTATGGGCTTCATCAGTTAGACTTCTCTTACAGTGAGCCTAAAGCATTTCAGAGGATGAATAAGATGATTAAAGCATGGAAAAATCCTCGAAGAGTGAGTCTTGGACCATTCACTGATAAGGTCACCCTAGGGTATTTGGTTTGGAGAACAAAGAGAAGACAAGAAATGGTATTCACTTATGAAATCTCTCAACCACCAATAGAAGAAAAACTTGAAGAGACACCGATCAGAATTAGAGCTGGCAATAAAAGAATTTGAGTCTGAAAAGAGTAAGTTAAAGCAAGAGATTTAAAAACTTCAGAAGAAAAAGCCCAGTGGAAAGGTAGAGCCAAAAGTTATGAAGTTAAAGTTCACAAGATTGCTAGAGAACGTGGATACAGCTACTAGAAGATCTAGCAAAAGTTTACACCAGAAAGCATAAGAGGCTATGTGGCGAGAGAAAGAGCCAAAAAATAACCATTGTCAAGCCTGACTGACGAAAAATCAAGACTGAAGTAAGATATGTCCAATATTGGAAGAGAAAATATCGAAGCACATGCCAAAAATTAACATGGCTAAACAGTTATTTGAGCAGGCCTAAGTTAAAGTTGGATGAACAGGAGACCACATCCGCTGCAATGGTTAGAGAACATAGAGAATTATCATACCAAGTCTGGTGTGGTAAAAGAGAGAACTTAGGAAGGCAAAAATACATTAAGCACTTAACAACCCAAATCCATAAAGGGGTATATAAGACAAGAGAGATGGTGGAAGAGGCAGAGGCATTAAGACAAACGGTGACCCCAGTAGGAGAACATGGACAGCGTCTGTTGAACTTCATAGAAGAAGCTAAGGCCCATTATGAACAGATCAAACAATTTTAATGCTATAACTCTAAGATGATAAACTCAATATAGATCAAAGTTTTTTTGTGAATAAATGAAATTTTTTAGTTGAATACCGTTTTAAGGAAAATGTTCTCTGCTACATGGCCATTTTCATTCATTGCCATTCTCATTCATTACGCTTACAAAAGTAACCATGTGATGATCATGCAAATTTACTAATTTTAAGATATGGTACTCAGGGTTCCAGAGATAGCTTTCATCTACGCGAAACCCCGCCCATCGATATAAACACAAGATCCGAGCAAACAATGGAGGAGAAAAGTTTTCATAGATATTGAGAGAGAGGATAGGAAAAAGGCACAAGAGAAGATTGAAAGTGAGCTAAGCAAGATTCTGGAGGCTCTTAATAACATGAATAAAGGAAAAGGAGTTAAAGAAAATACAAGTCGGTAAGTTCTCCCATTACAAGAAGTGGTTGATCCTTTGTACCCTCCAAGTTTTGGCCCACATCAAGCTCAGTCTGCTCAAGAGATCCCGCCACAACATTTGCATATCCAACATATCTTGGAATGCCATCAGCTTTTAACCAAGGACAGTATAATAGCTATATAAATCCTGTCTTCACTGAAAAGACAACAGAATCAATTCCGATCTAGATGACTTAAAAAAAAGAGAAAGAAAAGATAAGAGTGAAAGTTCAGGAAAGCTCCAAGATTAGCATGCTAGAGCAGAGGCTACGGGCTGTGGAAGGATTTAGTTTTTATGGGTCAGTTGATGCTACTGGGCTCTACCTAGTTCCTGATGTGGTTATTCCCCATAAATTTAAAGTACCAAAATTTAAAAAATATGATGGTACAAAGTGCCACAAAACTCACATTATCATGTATTACAGAAAGATGACAGCTCATGCACATGATGAAAAACTCTTGATGCATGTTTTTCATGACAGTCTTACTGGCTCTGCGGCCAGATGGTATGTTCAGTTGGACAGGACTCGCATTCACTCTTGAGTGATATGAACATGACTTACAGTCAATATCGAATATCATCGAT